>JAZBRI010000019.1:10015000-11215000 GCA_036874045.1 Cymodocea nodosa
AAGTGAAAATAAAGAATGTGAAGAAGATAAATGCAAGCAAAAGTCTAATCCTCAAGCATTAGATCAAAATGAACAAACTTGGAAAATCAGATTAATCATCCAATGGAGCAAATAATTGGAAACATAAACAAAGGAGTGTAGACAAGAAGCAAGACACAAGATATATGCAACTATTTTGCATTTGTGTCAAAAATTGAACCAAAATCAGTTGATGAAGCCTGCAATGCAATTACTAGATCATGGCCATGCAAGAATAATTAAATCAATTTCAGAAAAATAATGTTTGGGAATTAGTAAAGAAACCAATTGGAAAAACAATCATTAGAACTAAATGGGTATTTAGGAATAAACTAGATGATGAAGGAAACATTGTTAGAAATAAAGCTAGACTGGTTGCACAAGGATATAATCAGTAAGAATGAATTGATTATGAAGAAACTTTTGCACTTATAGCCAAAATTACAGCTATCAGAATGTTACTTGCATTTTCTTGTAACATGAAAATAAAATTATATCAAATGGAGGTGAAATGTGCTTTTCTAAATGGAGATATACAAGAAGAAATCTTTGTCAAGCAGCCATCAAGATTTGAAGATGAAGAAAAATCAGATAACGTCTACAAGTTAAATAAAGCCTTAAATGGACTAAAACAAGTACCTAAGGCATGGTTCACTCCAAACGGCTAGTCCACCCCCAAGGCACAGCTTAGGCTTTACTATCAACTTTACTTACAACTCTTACTTTATAGTTGAAGTAAGAACCAACCACAACTCGAGCTTTCTAGTCACAACTCTAACCTACAACACTTAAAGTTTTCTAGTACAAACTTCAAAAACCGACCAGCTTGACTTCAAATAGAGTTTGCACATGGAGAGCTTGTTGCACTTGAAATTTACTTGAGAATTCTTCACAATACTTGAGATGATCATGAACTGCTGTAATTCTGGATTTTCTCTTTTCACTTATAGAATCACTTTCTCTGTAATGTGTATATTTGTTGCTCTTGTTACTATTCTTAGTCTTTTCTTATATCAAAGAATGTAACGATTGAATTTCCTTCAATGTTTTAGAATTTGTTGTACTACTAATTTGCTAGTCCCAAAAATGAAAAGTTACCATTTAACTAACTATTAGAGATTCTAATTATTTCTCTACCAAGCTCAGATAGTTATCTCATGACTCTCCAAGAAACTCAAACTATTAGCCCATAACTATATGAGTTTTCCTTCTAATGTTCTCTTATCTCTATCACATGATGACTTAAGTTATCTACATGTGAGTTCATAAAAAGTCATAAATTTTTGTAACCCTTTGAGAAACTTGAATAGTTATCACATAACTATACGAGTTTTCCTTCTTTTATTCTCCTTTTCTCTGTTACATGAAAACCTAAGTTACTTGCACATGAGTTCATAAAATTCGTAAAGTTATTATAACTCTTCAAAAAACTCAAATAGTTATCACATAACTATATGAGTTTTCCTTCTTTTATTCTTTCCTTTTATCCCATGTAAGAATTCTTCTATTTGTGAGTTTACTATAACTCTTCAAGCTTTCTAGGTAACTACTATAGAAACTTGTATACATAGCCTAACAGTCCAAGTTTCTACTTCTTAATTTTTTCTCATGAACTTGCCTTCCTTTCTGTGTAGTCTTTTATGTACTTCAACAACTTTTGTCTATACTTGTGAAATGCATTATAAAACCTCATATAGATTTTTGCATTATCAAAATACAGAGGTCATTTCACATATGCATTTAGATAGTAAAAGTTATATAAACAGAACTACCCACTCATGATTTGGAGCTTGTAGTAGTAGTCTTTAATTTCAAGATTTAGAGACACCATTTGATTAGGGTTCCTTGTCAGATTTTCATGAATCATAAAAACCTTAAGTTTATTTTTGCTCAAAAATAGTTGAACTTGAGATAGAGGAGATGACTTGAGTTACAGAAAAATTATGATTTGACTATTCAATACCACCTAAGGAAAGCTAATGTGGTAGTGAATGCTCTAAGTAGGAGATCATATGATTTTGTGACTGCTATGCTGATGTAGTAGAGACACATTTTAGAAGATTTGGATAGACAAAGGATTGAGGTTTGTAGTCAAGGTCAGTCAACATTGTTAACTAGCATCCATGCAGAGCTTACCTTGCTGTAGAAGATTAAAGAATGGCAAGTATCAAATCCCAAATTGTAGGAGATCAATAAAGAGGTAAAGGAGGGCCTCTATGCTAATTTCAAGATTCACAATAATGACTTGTTTGGGTTGTTTGTAGTTAAATTAGAAAACCTATATTGCTCAATCAGATTTTGTCTATTATATATATTAATAAATTCTTTTAAGGTAACAAACAACTTTTCACACAAATTAGATATTAAGTCTAATTTGTATTTTTAACTACAAGTACATAGTATATATTATATTTTTTTGCAAGTACAGGTCGATCCCATAGAGATTGAGTAAGAATTGTGTACTATTTTAATTTTTATACTAGAGTTTATATGTGTTCAATTAAGCACTTCATTGAGTTACTATTAACTCAATGGACTTAGTTCATGGAGTTACAGCTAACTCAATGGACTAACCTCGTGAACTTAAGTTAACTCCACGAGCCTACCTTTCCAGTTAAATGCTGCTGTTCACAAAGGAATTCGACCATCTATTGGGCAGTTCCACAGAATGTAAATAACATCAATTAAGCTTTTTAATGTTAGTTAATCTAAGATTTGTCATTAATCAACACTAACATTCAGATATTTTAGATAGTAGTCATAAAGATTTTTAGTATTCTATATGAATCAATCTTAGTAAACAATAAAACTACTTTCTATTTTCTAAATCAACTAAACATAAAACATTCACAATACTGACAATGATAACATTAATCACAATACAAAATAAACAATACAACACATTAATACTAAATATAAACACAGATAATTAGTTTTTGGTTTTTTTTTTTGATATGTTCTTGAAGATAAATGAAAGATGAAATGTAAAAATCTCTATCAATAGTAAGAACTTTTGTCACTACATGCGACGTGATTACATCACTGAAAACTTAATCACTTACAATATTACCTCATCTCCCTATAGAATCATGAATCAAGACTTGTAAGTTGATCTCATCTTCAATATATTGGCATCAACCCGAAACCAAGGCTAGAAACTTTATGATCTCTTGAGATATGAGTCAGTGCTTGGTGAAAATGGTTTCCCTTCCTACGACGCGATCACTCCTCACAGTGGTTGTTAGTCACCATGTTTGGCTCAGAATCGACCCAAAATCTAGAAAGTACCCTCACAAACCTCCGATGGTTGGTGATTTTGGTGGTGTTGTGGAGCTTTAGGAAACTTCTAACACTTCATGCAGTTAGTGTGGTCCTCCACCTTCACACACACCTCACTCTCATCTTTCTCCTCTTCTTTTATATTTCTTTTAATAGTAACTACTTCTACCTAAATGATCGGTTGGATTTCCTTCCTTCGTATCAACAATGATGATTTCTTCTTCATTCCACAAGTTAATTCCTACATGATACATGCAATCATGGTTTTCCTTCAAATTTCCTATTTTTGCAACTACTAATAGTGGCATGTTAGAAATAACTAATCCATGGAGTTAATGTAGCTCAATGGACTTACTTTGTTAACTTAACTATAAAACACGTGCAATTAAGAAATAACGTATAAGCTTATAACACTAACACAATGTGTTACCTTAGTGTATATTCAAGTAACTCAATGCATATAGTTATGCTAACTTAACGAGTTAAATATGTGCAGCTCACGTGACATAATAAAGCAATTAAATTCAACACATGCATAATTCTAACTAACGAGTTCAGATATACAACTTACAGTTTTACTCACTAACTCAATGAGTTCTCACGTAATATTTTTACACCTTTAAACCTATAACTCAACGAGTTGGTGTGTGATCTTTTAACAAAAAGAACATTAACTCAACGAGTTATTACTGTGCACCTGTACATGATATAAATATATGCAAATAAAACAGATCATGCTTAATACTATAAAACCACACCTAAATCAGTTTTTCAATCATTCAAAAATGATATTCAATTAACGTTAATTCCTTGAAATTATGCACATTCTATAATTAAGGCATATAATCATGCAATTATAACATAATGGCTTAATTCTCACATGATAAGCTAAATATTATGCAATTAACCATTATTTAACTATTAATATTATGCATTGTTTCATTCTAAACATGACTCTTTAAGATTATTCGATAGATCATGTGTATTAGATGATACAAAGTTGAGATAGATGATTTTCACTAAGATACACAATTTTGATTATTCTATGCACCTAGGTAGCACGAAAATATATAGAGACTTGAGGGGTCACTTTTGATGGAATCGTATGGACATCATTGACTTTATGTGGGATTGAAAGGGTACACAAAAGGAGGTGAATTGTGTTTTTCAACATTTTCATACATAATTGAAACTTCAAAATTAAAATAATTTGAAACACTATTTTATTTAATTCTTTTTATTCAAGGTTTCAATTACAATATACAATTCAACTTTCCTTAGAAATGGTAGATGCAATGATATAACGATATAATGCTTCATCTAATTAATTTCATAATTACAAACAAAGAAAACTAAATTGTGGAATTAAAAACATTTCTCCCTATTTGAGATTTTCCTTTTCTTCTTTTTCTATAAATCTTCAATAACAAATATCTAACATTTTCTTCTTCATCGAAGTTGCTGAATTTCCTTTCTTCTTTCTTCTTTCTTCTATCTTCTAACTTCTAAAAGATTTTCTCCTAAGAGGTGTGTCCTTGTAAGTATATTTCTTTAGGTGTGTAGGGATACTTTGATCAATGAGAATTCTATACATTTTATAATTGATTTCCATTTCATACATATCCTCCACGTTCATCCATGATCAGTCTCCACTCTTCACGTCTTCAATTTTACTTTCAAATTCAAATTTCGAAACACACACGTTCTAGTTCATGTTTTCTTCTTGAATTTTCTTGAATCATTGATCTTGGATCCTTTGAAAAATTTCCTACAAAATAAACTTTCTCATCCAAAATTTTTCGTCAAATGTAATAACAAGACGTGTTAATACTAACTAAACGTGTAAAATAGAATAGACTTATAACTCAATGCGTCTAACTTAATGAGTTTAGCATGTGCCATACATGTAACATACTTCATTAGGTAAGGTAATAACTCAATGAACTAACTTTATTGTGTTACTGATAACTCAATAAACCAGTATAAATAAATGTTAAACAATAATATATTTATCACATGTAAGAATAATAACTTTAAGTTTATAATGCTAACCTAACATGTTGCCTTAGTATTCAATTAAGCAACTCAACATATGTAGTTATGTTGATTTAACGGGTTAAACATATGCAACTCACGTGATATAATATAACATTTATAAATTTTAAATTCAACATGAGCATAAAGCTAACTTAACAAGTTCATTCATAAAACTTAACATTTTATTCACTAACTCAATGAGTTCTCATATGACATCTTTTTAACCTTTAAACCTATAACTCAACGAGTTCTCACATGACCTTTTTACAAAATAAAAACTAACTTAACGAGTTGTCTAGCGTGCACTATACATGATACATAAATATGCAATAACAAACATATCATGTTTTATCCTAAAAACACACATTAACTTAACGTTTAGTTATATGAAAAGTTAGTATAACTTAACAACAAGTTATTTAACTTAGCATAATTCCATATCCATTATAAACAAATATATAATATTAACATTTTTCTATATTAATTGATGTTCTTAATTTACTTTCACAAACAACATTAATTGATTAAATATGATTACTCACGTTATACACACATCATCAAAACATAATACTCAACAATCTCCCCTTTTTTGATGATGACAAAATCATATTAAATCAATAAAGAAAATATGTTTAACTCAATGAAGCACCTCCATTGGGTTAAATTTTAACTCAACGAACAAATTCATTGACTTAAGTTTACTTAATCTTATTTTATTGTTTCTATCTATACTTTTATAAATCATCTCCTAGAAATAATAATTTCAACAACCAACACATTTATAACTTCATCTCCCCCTTAATCATAAACTTTAAAACCATAATCATCTCCCCCTTTTTGTCATTAATCAAAAAGATGATTACATAGTAAATTTTGTGAGAGACAAATATTTACAACTTAACTCTCTATAAACTTGGATTAAACTTGAAATATATTTATAGGAAATATAATGTTCAACCATTCAACAAGAAATACAAACATTATATTTGTATTCAAAAAAAAGTAAAATAGACAAATGTTATTGCTTTTGTTGGCATCTTTGAAAATCTTTTATATTGAAAGCTCTCATACCCTTTATTTTAGATGGTCATTCAAATAAATTCAATTGGCTTTCAATGATTCGACATACAACATTACCATAAAATAACTTTGAACTCATATGTTGTAGTTGGTATGTGAAAACATCAAACCAATTGATCTGAATTCTATGAAGTATTTCATAAATTGCATATAAACAACTTTTGCTTACTTCCAGATTATGTCTATCTCTCTAAAACAAATTTGCATGCAATATATTTGCAATGAACCTAACTTCCACATTCAAATTTCCATTAATCTCATTTCTGAATATACATCTAGAATCTTTAATAAAGACTGAATATCCATTTTAGTAGTCTAATTATGTCAAATTGGTTTGTAACAACAATACCTTCATTTCGTAAGCCCAAAACTTCAAGAATCAATTTAGGAGATAAAGTAAACTCCTATTGACCAATTTGAGTCTTCAAAATATTTTCATTATATGATAGATTAGTGTAAAAAGTTGCAATAAGCTCTTTTTATTATTTCCATCTAGTTCCAACTAGTAAGAATTATATTAAGCTTTGATATTAAAACATATCTCTCATGTCCATTAAATTTTAGAATTTAATTAATCTAGCATGCAGAACTTGACATGTAATCAAACTGTTGTATTTCTGCAATACTTCATTAGATCTAAAATATAACAAATTACCTCAAATATTTAGTATTCGAGATTCAGAAGGTGATACCTAAAGCTTAAATTCTAAATTTAATTCTTCTTCAAGAATCTCTTCTTCAAAATGAATGTCATATTGTTCCTCTATCAAAATTATTCCTTGAAGCTACTCTAGTAAGCTTGATTCTTCAGCTTCAATAGTGTAAGGAACATTTTCAATATCCTCAACATCCATTAATTTAGTTTCTATAGAATGTTCATTTTCCTAAGATTTAGTAGCCCTTGTATTTGTCTGTATATCTTCATTTTTTTCAACAGATATTTGCATTTCTTCCTATTGTGAATCCCTAGTTTCTATATTTGTAAATTCTGATATAGGCCGATTAACATTAAGCTCTTCTGGAGTCTTGTCTTTTTCAATAACCTCTACTCCAAACAATCTAGCCTCTGAACTAGTTACTACATCTATATTTTTAAGGACATCTACAATAATCTGTTCAATATCATCTGCTTGATGCTCTAATTATTTAGTTTCCTTATCATCAAGACTTGATTCAATAGAAAAACTTGAACTAATTTATTGTTGTTTCTTTTTTTCAAGTTTTCTAGTAAATGATAATAACATTTCATTATCACTATCACTTTTAGTATGTTCTAAACTAATTATCTTCTTAAATGTCATGTAAGGTACAATGTCTAGACATACATTGCCCTTTGGAATTGAATCCTCATCTGATTTTTCTATCTTAGATAGATTTGTTTCCTTAGAAATAATTTCCTTTTGCTTTAGTGTTCTAATTCTTTTTCTTCTATAACATGTCATCTATTTTTCTTGTTGTCTTTTTCCTTTAATCTTTTGTATTTGTTCTAATAAAGTTTTCTACTGTAATTCATGAAAAGCACTTTCAATTGCTATTGCTTTTCTAAGTTCTTCAACATTTTCCTTATCTATTGTAATTTTCATCTATTTGTCTATTTGTTTGGAAAACAATGGTGTAGGTATAGTAAATTCATGTTCTTCCACAAATGATATAAGTCTTGTTCCATTTATGGGTGTTTGAGGAATTCTACTTGATGAACCCATACCTTTCTTTCCAAATATTGTGCATATTGTTCTAGAAAGGCTATTTCAGAACATTTCATTTTGTATTCTCTATCAAATTTACTTCTAATACCCATGAAATTTATACTCTCAACAATGTGCTTCAATTCTAAACGAACTTCATCTAATATTTCTTCAAAAAAGAAATATTCACTATAAATTTTTGCTAACATTTGACCAACTTGAAGTATTTTCTTAAACCATGAATGTAGAAGTTCATCTTCATCTATCTATTTTCCTTTATCTCTTCCTTTGCCTATTCCTCTAACTCTACCATGACCTTTGTAGAACTTTGAATACATCATCGCATGTGGTTACAAATACAAATGAGCAAAAAAGATTTTCAGAAAGATTTTTCGAGATAACCTAAGTTCCCATGTAACAAGTGTTTAAATAGGGTTTTCGAAACTATAACTTAACGAGTCTTTAGTTAGGTATGGATTTTAAATCCATATTGAATAAACTTTATTCAATCAAAGTACCTAAATATAAAGCATAACTCATAGGTAGTTTTACATGTTACCCTAAATAACATAACAACTAGTTAGCATATTTAATGAATGGAACTACCTTAAAAAGTTTCAGATGGTTTCAATTGAAGGTCTCTAAAAAATAAACACAGATCAGTAGGTTTCCAATTAAAGTATTATTATCATTAACAAACTTAACTAACTTGAAGACTTAGTAAACTATTCTAAGATATCATCTATAAGACTAAATAATTTGTTTGTCTTTAAATGATTTCTTCAAAATTTTAAGTGGACTAAATTCAGATTAATTAAAATTTACATTTTGAATTATATTAATCCATTTTAGACAATGTTATTCCTCCCCTACAAATATACTTCAAATATATTCAATAACATATAAAATATACTTGTATAAGATAGGTGTTAGCTATAACTATACTTTAAATTTTTAAAGAAAAACATTTGTTATCCTAAATTTTTCAAAGATAAATCAAAACACAACTTTAAACTTAATATGATTAAAACAAGAAGAATAATGAAATGTATCTTAATTAAACACTTTCAAAAGTACTAGTTTGGATTCAAAAATTAGTAGATATATTGGCAGAAACTATACTTGATTCAAAGATATCTATATTTTTTATTGAAACAACTTTGATCTTTTCAAAACATTAAATGTAAATAATTTTATTTTAAAAGTTAGTTTAAAAAGCTTGGATCATACAAGAGCTTTATTATGTACCTATGTAATGAGCTTTCAATCAATAATCTCAAGTTTGATTAGGACCTTAGGTTTCCAGATTTAAAGAGTCATTTATCAAGTCAATAATCCTTACATACTTATATGCTCAAGTACAAAAGACTTGTGATCAAACTGATCAATAACCTCTCAAAGATTTTCACTTTTATAAGTACTTTTTATTTGAAGCATAGTATATATGTATTTCATGAATACATATGTAATAAAGTATAAATCTTATATAATTTTCACTTCTATGATTTACTAAAAATATGAATCAATTTCAATAAGCTCATACTATTTACTAATAGCTTAATATGATTTACATATAAATCATTCTACAAGTTTAGTCAATTAAGTTAAAGATTTTAATTTAGCCTATGAACCAACTAAGATTTTCTGTGATAGTAGAATATATAGAAGTTCATTCACGAGCTAAATATATAGAAGTTCGACATCATTTTCTAAGGGACAATGTTATAAAAAGAAAAATAGTATTAAATTTTGTTCCTACCACAAAACAATTAGCAGATCTATTTACAAAACCCTTAGATGAGAATACATTTTCAAAATTATGATTAGAACTTGGCATCTGTAGGTTATTTAATGTTTAAATTATCATGTTCATTGCATAACATTTTGGTTTGTTATAAAGTAGCTTTAGAATTTAATTTCTTTATTAAAAAAAATAAACAAACTCAAAATATCTGTTTTAGAATTATTATTTACTGATAGTTAAGAATTTATGAAATTCTAATTTTTGTTAAAGTCAATTTATTTAAGAAAAATTCAAAAAAGGTTACTTAAGGGAAGTTGATTTAATTCAATATGAGTGCCAACTGTATTTTTATTACTTATGTGTACACCATTATAGAGATTTTAACTAGAAAATACATAGAAAATATGTACTGTTTATTAAAGGAAAGTTATTAACATACTGTTAGAAAAATTAAGTCTTGCAGTTGCCTCTTATTCAATTTACTGTATTGTTTTATTGTTTGTCTGTAATTGCTTGAGTAATTAAGTCCGTTGGGGGATCTTAAACCCTAATCACTTGAACCAACTGGTTTAGGATGTGCTGACTAAAAACTCATTTTACAAGTAATTCAGATTCTATTTAATATAAAAAAAAAGGTTACTTGTTCTCACTTGTCATTGAGTAACTAGTTATGTTTCTCCTCAACAAGAGATTGTGATCACGTAAAAAGATGATATTATGGGAGATAATACATAAAATATATATATATAAATAATAAAAAAAGGAGCAATGTACTCAAGCTTAATTTATTTTACAAGTGTTATAACAATTTTGCCATAATCTGTGCATATAATATTTATTATTTTTCTTTGTTATTATCTATTCTTGATACAAAAAGTAATGCATTTATTTTCTTAAGTTCGTGTACTCATTATCGAATTCTTTTAAGTTATGTGAAGGTATATCTTTATGAATTTTCTTTTGTAAACTAAATAAAATAATAGCTAAAAAGTCTAAATTGTTAAATCTAATACTTATTTCTGTATTTAAATTAAAAAAAAAAGTAGAATGACAAATCTATGAGGGCTTGGCAACCCAGTTTAAGTATGCTAGATTTTGAACTTTAGGGGGGGGGGGGGGTTAGTGCCTGACGGAATTCAGCTGACGGAAAGGAAAATTATTGAATTCCGTCAGAATGCTGTTAGTGTGCATTACACTTGACGGAAAGGAAAGTCGGATTTTACCGTTATATAAAATCCAAAAATTTCCTTTACCGTCAGAAAATTTCCGATCACCCTCATTCAGAAAATTTTTCTCCCTCTCTCGTGCCTGACGGAATTTGTAAGACTGATAAGGAAAATTTACTTGAGGACCTGCTAGATGAGTTGGAAGAGTTAAATATTATTGATGACATACAACCAATGGGAGAGATACATATAAAAAGCAATGCCCATGTTCGAATGACTCAAGAACAAAGAAAAGAAATGGTAGATAAGATGCGAGAAGATATGATGATGGCAATGTGGGATGGAAGAATTAAATGATATTATTTCGTATTGTAATATTTCAATTAAGATGTATTTGTATTTTTCGAATATTAGTTGTAATAAACTTTTGTCAGAATTTCCATCAGAATTTTCCGTCCTGCACTAAACCCCTCTCAGAATTTTCCTTTTCCTTTCCGTTACAAATTTTCCATTTCCTTTCCGTCAAAATTTTCCTTTTCATTTCCGTCAGAATTTTCCGTCATGCACTAACACGCCCTTAATGACAAATTTATTAAGGCTTGACAACCTAGTTTAAGTACGCTAGATTTTAAACTTTAATGATAAATCTATTAGGGCTTGGCAACCTAATATTAAGTACGCCATAGATTCTCTAGACTACATTTATGTAGGGGGAGCAAACAATGATAGATAATGATAAATTTAATCAAATGCAAATATTCTGGAATTTATACAAATAAAAAGTTAGACTCATTCAGTTAGTTTAATGTCTAGTTATGTATTTTACTTGAATTTAGCTTTTTATCTCACATATCGATAACTAACCATCCGAGTTTCTCGTATTGTTAAGTTTTTACTCTTTTACAAACTCGAATAGTTAAATTTCTCTCTGAGTTTTTGTTTTAAATTCTTATATTTTATCCTTTTAAGAAACTCGAACAGTTATACTTAAGTCTTCGACTTTTACGCATATTCATCCAAGAAACTCGAACAGTTAACTTAATATTATTATATTTTTATGAAAGACTTAAAATATGACAATAACTATTCTAGTTTGTCGTATAATTGTGTGCTTTACTGCTCATAAAACTCGAATAGTTATCATAAGTCTTCGAGTTTTCTCATTTTTACTTAGCTAGTAGTTATTTTCTTTATACAAACAGTTACGCTAAGTTTTCTGCTTTTGTTGGTTGTAAAACTCATACAGTTATTGTAAGCATTCGAGTTAGTTATCAGTAATGGATCTTATATTTATGATTTCAAAGATTGAATCCGTTTATCCATTTATAAACTCGAAGAGTTATAAATGTTTTACTGACAAACTTTCATGTTTCTACCTTGGTAAAACCCTAGTTTTACAATCTTTACTTCCACTAAGTTCTACAGTGAATAGCGAAGATTAATTGACAATGTCAAGACGTGAAAGAAGATGTGGTAGAATGACAAAAGTGCAGAAAAGAGAGATGGAACTTCAGAAGATAGAAAGTGAGATCAACGACATTTACTCAAGGTATACTTTTTCTAATAAAGTACTACATGAAATTCGAAAAGTTGTTCAAGATGAAAAAAATTTCTATTAGAAATTTATTAGAAACTATGCTAAGACACAATTTAGAATAAAACAAACCAAAATTTCCGCGTTACAAATGTGGAAACGAACTTTACAACCTAACCCTGAGGTTGTTACAAGTTCTAGACAAGTACCTAAAAAATTGGTACAGCCTATTACTTATTATGGAAAGAAATGAAGGCCAATGATAGAAAATGTCAATAAAGAATTAGAATCTTTGTATTCCCAATATTATTTTCCCCTAACTATTTTAGACAACATTCAACAATTTATTGATGAACAGAAAACTGCCATTTGGAAAATGGGCCTTCGAAGTGAAGGAAAAAAAGTTTATCAACTAAAAATGACAGAGGTTGAGAGCTTAAAACTTTATATTCCATTATTGCAACCTAGGCATCATGGTGAAGGACCATCAAGACCATAGGTGCCTTTAACAGGAAAAATTAAGAAAACTTTAGAACCTCCTGAATAACTAGAAACACTGCAGACATATAGTCAGAAAAAGAAGAAGACATTAGAATATTTTAGACTGACTACAGGTGTACAAGATATATTGCAGCAAAGAGAAGAATCGTTAAAAAATAGAAAACTATGTTCCATTACACAAGCTGGATAGGATTTTGTTTCAGGAATCCCAGCAAATGTGGCTAATATCGGATTACAAGCATACACTCTAAGGTATTGTATGACATTAGTGCATAATATTTCTTTTAATACAATAGACAGTTTTTCACATCATGCTACAAGCCAACATTCTTTTCCTACGGAAAGAGAACATGTAGAAAATTTTGATGATATATATACAAATGATATCAATTTTGATGACATTTTTTATGACATAGACACTAAGTCTATGAATTTTGAAGATATTTCATTTGAAGAAGAATGTACAAATATTCTTCCTCTTACTATATCTCGGATAAAGACTTTTGATTTTTGGTATAATTGCTTATACTACATTTTATACATGTGGTTATGTTTGTTACAGTATACAGTATATTTGTTGATAAATATATATAATCAACAAACTACACAGTTACAAATAGAATATAATATTGCCAATGTCTCAATTATAGAAATTTCAGAAATACAGAATAACTCTATTACATAGACAGATATAGAACATTCTTTCATATAGAGATAGTTGTTGTATAGACCAGTTATAGAAATAAATGTTGCTGATAGACAAAATAATACAGAGACTGTTGATACTAATATGTTTCAAGAAGATCAAATAGAGGAAATTCAGCAGATTATTGATATGACAATAACAGATATTTCAGACATTTATACTAGCTTTGATAGAAATTCCACTAGTTTTGAAAGATCTGAAAATATAGATGCTACTGATAATATTGAAATAAGTCCTAGAACAGAAAATCATGACAGGAAAATACTTAATCCTGAACAGAATTTAGATAATAATACATTGTTATGGTGCAGAAATAGTTCCTGTTATGAAAAATTTCAAACATATAAAACTTTTACAATTTTATATTCAAGACTAGTTAAGTTTGAAGAGATGGTACATATACAAGAAATGTTTGCATTTCAAGGCTTGTTGACTCTACTTCCACAACAGCTAGGCCATCTTGTTATACCAGAACTTGTAAGTTGTTTTTACTCAAACTTAACAATGGAAGAAGGTATTCATGTTTCCAATATACAAGACTACGATATATATTTAACTTCAGAATTACTTTATCAAGTACTTGGTCTGAAAAATGAAGGAGTTAAATTATCAGAAAGAAAACAGGTTTATCGGTTGGGATGGGACATTAAAAGTTTAACTAAAGATTCGATTGTCAATAATCAAATGAGATTACTAAATGATTTAAATGGCCAAGCACATTTTATTGCAAAAATACTACATGCTTCACTCTTTCAGAGGTTTGGTCATGGGGTAGAGGTTGGCAGATGATGTCTTTATGCTACATATGCATTAATTAACCATATACAGGTGAACTAGTATGATATTTTTGTTTCTCATATCTTAAACTTGCAGAGTAAATTATTTTATGGTGATACAATTTTGAGAATTGTGGCAAGTCAAACAGATATTACACCTTGGCCACAAAAAAGATTAAAGTCAAGATCTTTCTCTACAAAGGAACTACAAAAATACCAAGAAGCAGATACACCTATAATTTGACAGCAACAACAACAACAGGATTGGCAAACTCAGTCACAACAACAACAGTCGACACAATTTTCAAAACAACAGCAACATACAGATACAAATACAGGTATACATACAGATACACATACAGACATAAATATCGAATTTTTACAACTGTCACAAGTTTTACAAACTGATTTAGATCAAGCAATAAATGATCAGATCAACAGAGTAAGTACAGAAATTGCAAAGCAAATTTCAAATACTCTGATCAATATTTTTCGAAGACAAAGAGACTTGTGATTATACAAATTATGTATTGTATGATTTATTTATTGTAATTTGTTAGCAAAAATTACTTATGTAAAGCAATCGCATTATGTAAACTGTTTACTGCATTTAATGATCATATACTTGTTTTTGACAATTTATGTTTAAAATAGTTTTATTTAAATAGTTTATTCTTATCCATGAAAGTTATGCATGTTTAAAAATGTCTTTTGGAACGATATGCACTTAGTAAATTTTTCTTCCTTACATTTTATTTACTTTTTTATAATGCCAAAAAGGGGGAGAAGATAGATTATTTGACTTATTAGGTTTTGACATCATCAAAAAGGGGGAGATTGTTAGGAATTTTGTTTTAATGATAAATGCTTTATTAAAGTTTTTAAATAAGTCTAAATAATATTTTCTAAATATAATAGTCACGTAATTAAATGTTGACAAGTTATTAGAAACTTTCATTTAAAGTTTTCGGATAGTTAAAATTTCAGATAGTTAAACTTTTGAATAGTTAACATTTCGATTTAGTTGAAGAGTTATGTTAAAAACTCATATAGTTAAGTTATCTACACGTGTTTTTAATGTTTTAAGTTGTCACGTGTTTTCCATGTACGTTCGGTAATGAAAATCAAAGAGTTAGATAACTGTTTGAGTTTTTATACACATGAATAGATAACTGTTCGAGTTTTATAAAATGACTAACGAACAGATAAGTTTTTTATGTTCAGTCACGTGTTTTGCAAATGCAAAAACTCGAAGAGTTACAGATAAGTATTCGAGTTTTTACAGGACTTAAAGGATAAGTTTTCAACTAAAACGAAGACTTAGAAGATATTCTACAAAACTCCAAGAAGATAAAGTTTCAATGGATCTACGAGTGGAAATCGTGGAAATTCAAAATGATAGTGGAGGAAGTGGAAATTTCAAAATGATAGTGGACATAATGAAAATTCAAAAAGATAGTGGAAATCGTGGATAATTTGAATTTGAAATTAGTACGTGAATTGTGGATTATGAATTAAGTGGATGAACATGCTAAACATAAACTCATAGTTCGACTACTAATAGAGAGTACGAGCTACATTACAATGAGGATCCCAATCTCAAAAACCAAGTCTAAATATTCAATCCGGATCCCAAACTGAAAAATCAAGTCTAAATACTCATATCTAAAAAAATTCTCCAACATTAGAAGAAGTTTGAAATTCTAAGCAATTTCAGAAAAGGAGCTGCAAACACAAGAAGTTTGAAAATTCGACAACTGGAGAAGAAAAGATATAGAAGCTGAGCAAAAAGAAGGAAAAGAGCTACATGCATAAAGATCAAGTTTTATACAATTCGAAATTAGTTTTGAATAAGGACTTCATTTTCTATTTGAATTGTATATCAGACATTACTTTATCAAAATCGTCAAGAAGGAAATTAAGCTGAAAAGATATTGTAAATTCTTTCTTTAAAGTTTATAAAGAATAGAATTTTATTTACAAGTATTTTGTACTCTTGTTTTATACGTTGGTAATTTTAATTACTAAATACACAATTCACTTCCCCTCTTGTGATACAACGATCCTACAATCATCAATAATTTTTTTCTTTTGTAGAGTTTTAGCATTTTACACATCATATAGCCTACAAATATATAAATTCAATCTTATATTGCAGAATGTATTTTACTAGACACAAATTCTAACTTAATTTTACCTTTAATTACGTTATCCCTTAGAAAATGATGTCTAACCTTTATACGTTTTGCTCTAGAATGCAATACAGGATTTTCGGAAAGATTTATTGTAGAACTACTATCACAATAAATTTTAGTTGTATCATAAGATAATCTGAAATCTTCTAAAGTTTGCCTCATCCATAAAATCTGAGCATAATATAGTGCAGCAACAACATATTCAGCTTCAATGGTTGAAAGTACTACATAGTTTTACTTTTTACTAAACTATGATACTAAATTATTTCTCAATAATTGACATGTGTCACTGGTATTCTTTCTATCAAATTAGATCATGCATAATCAACATCAGTATATCCTATAAGATCTATTGAACTATCCTTAGAATAATACAGTTTGAAATTTTTAGTTCCTTATATATATCTAAAAATTATTTTAATAGCAATTAAGTGTGATTATTTAGGATTAGATTGAAATCTAATACAACCACACATAATAAACATAATATTAGGTCTATTGGTTGTTAAATAAAGTAAAGAACTAATCATACTTCTATATTTTCTTTGATCTACTAATTTTCCTATGTCATTAATATCTAACTTTAATGAAGTACTAATAAGAGTTCCTCAAATCCTTGTATCATTAAAATTAAATTTCTTGAGCATATTTATCATATATTTTTCCTGATTTAAAAATATATCTTTATCCATTTGCTTAATTTGAAGTCTAAGAAAATATAAAAGTTCCCCTATCATACTCATCTCAAACTAGCTAGTCATTTCTTTAGAAAATATTTTTATTAGTTTGTTAGAAGTTGTTCCAAAAATAATATCATCCACATATATTTGAATAACAATCTGATCTTTATCATCCTTCTTGATAAAGAGAGTATGGTCTACTTTTCTCATGATATATTCTTATTCTACGAGAAAAGTAGATAACCTTTCATACCATGATCTAGGTATTTGTTTCAAACCATATAAGACTTTCTTTAGTTTAAACACATAGTCAAGATGTTTATCATCTTCAAATCTAGGAGGTTGTTTTACATAAACTTCTTCATTAATTAAACCATTTAAAAATGCACTCTTTACATTCATTTGATATAATTTAAAATACATATAACAAGTATAGGCTAATAATCTTCTAATACTTTCCAACCTAACCATAGGAGCAAATGTTTCATTATAATCAAGTCCTTCTTCCTATGTATATCATTATGCAACTAATCTAGCTTTATTTCTAATAATTTGACCAACCTCATCAATTTTGTTTCTGAATATCCATTTTGTACTAATTATAGATTGATTTTTTAGTGGAGAGACTAAATCTCAAACATCATTTTTGATGAATTGATTCAGTTCATCTTGCATTACCAATATCCAATTTTCATCAAATAAGGTTTCTTCTATATTCTTTGGTTCCACTATAGAAACAAACATACACATACTATTCAAATTTACTGAAGCTCTGGTTTCAATTTCTTTATTAATATCACCAATGACTTGAGTGATAGGATGTGATGAAGAATAACGCTAATTTCTATGATTTTTCTCATTATTCTCATCAACATCTAGAAGTATATCACTTTAATCATTAGCTTGATCATTCAAGTTCATATTCCTAATTTTCTCAAATAAGTCTTCAATCTCTCTATCAAACTCTAAATCTTTTGAGAAATTAATGATATCGTCATTCTCATCTTTAGATTTTGATTCTTTAAATGAATTTTCATTAAAGATCACATGAAGGATTTCTTCTATAGTTCTAGAAGTCTTATTATAAACTCTATAGGTTTTACTTCTAGTTGAGTAATCTACAAAAATTCTTTCATCTACTTTAGCTTAAAATTTATCACTTTTATCTTTAGTGTTAAGAATAAAACATTTACAACCAAAAGGTTTCATATAGGAAAGTTTTGGAACCCTATCATACATGATTTCAAAAGGAGTTTTATTAATGAGAGGTCTTAAGTGATTCTATTAATAATATAACAAGTTATATTAACTACTTCAACCTAAAGATTTTGAAGTAATTTATATTCATTTAACATAGTTTTGGCCATTTCCTGAACTGATCAATTCTTTCTCTTAACAACACCATTTTGAGATGGTGCTATTGGAAAAGAATATTTATGATTGTTTAAAATGAAATTATGCATAATATTAGTGGTTAATGAATTATTAATTGCATAGTATTTAGCTTATTATATGAGAATTAAGTCATTATGTTACATTTATACAATTATAAGACTTAATTAAAGAACATGCATAATTTGAAGGAATTAATGTTAATTAAGTATCATTTATGAATGATTAGAAATTACTTCTTTAGCATACTATTAATTGTTAAATGTTATATAAGTATTATTTTATTAAACTACAGAACTAAACGAGTCCATTGAGTTATGCTGTAACACAATGAGGTCGATCCATTAAGTTAATAGTTAAGTCAATGGAGTAAGTCCATTAAGTTACACTAACTCCACGAACTAGTTATTTTCTAATGTTCAATTGTGAGTAGTTGTAAATGTTCAAACCACGATCTTTAATCTTGACTTATCAAATTTATCTCTGATTGCCATTTATAAATATTGACCGAGTCTTTAGAAATATGGTAGAACGTGTGTAAAAGCGTGTATGCCATGTGTCATCTACAAAACAAATAATCATACAACAAACTTTGATAAAAATATAACAGTTAAATAAATCTATCAAAGTCATAATATTACGACCATTCGTAAAGTTATACCCATAACTTTACAAGCTTATGCATAGCAGAATATTACGAACCTTCGTAAACTTATCCTCATAACTTTACGTACCCTTACAAGTTGACATGTGTAAAGCACAACTTATCTTGACAAACTTATGAACCCCTCAAGAGATAACCTTACAGAGGTCCGTCAAGTTATCCTTATAACTTTACGGATTATATATATCATAAGTTTACGAAGATCCATAAAGTTAAACTCATAACTTTACAAGTCAAAGATTCATAACTTATATATATGCAACTTCATAACTTTACAAATGTCTATAAAGTTATCCTTATAACTTTATTAGTTTTCGTAAAATTATATACTTATAGAAATTCTAGAATTATAAACCAGTGTTATGAATCAGATAAGTTTACGATTGTCTGTAAAGTTAACTATATAACTTTACGATAGTTTGTAAACTTATAGACTTAGATACTATTTTGAAGTTCATTATTTTACATAATTGAAGTATAAATAATTTTGTCAATCATCAAAATATAAACATATTAATGAATAAGAACATTATCCCTAACAATCTCTTTCGTTTTGATGATGACAAAACTTTTTTAAATGATTTAACATTCAATAATATAACATTTATAGCATTCATAGCATAACATTAAATAATCATTTATCACACTCATTTACTCCCCCTTAAATAAAATTCATAACATACATAGCATACACCTTCATGCATTTATTAAAACATTTATTCAAACATATTTGAAAATAATGCTTTCTACCCCTTTTTGTCACTTCAAAAACGATGAAAATATATAGTTTAGAATACATAAAGAAGATTTTTGTTGTTTTTTACAATTTTTCTTTTAATTTATCAATGTCTACCTGCATTTTGTCCATAGATTTTTGCATTTGTTCTAGTTTGGCAATTAGTAGGAGGTTAGTTGATGTTCTGTCTTCAAAGGTTGAAGGTTGTGTCTGTGTATGAGTTGGACCTTCTGAAGTAAAAGCTTCTATTGTATTTGACTATTTATAGATTGTTTCACTATTGTTAGTAGCAAACCTTTTAAAATCTTTTATAGTCAAATACCTTGACCTCTATTGGTAGACTTTCCATTTGGCTAAAGTTAAAGATCCATTGATTAATCTAAATAGGGCATCTCCAAAGAACAACTTTGTCTTAACTATCTTAATTTTAGAGATGAACACCTGATACCAATTGACTTGGATCTTGTTCATTACAGCATAAGTGGCCAACTTTACAAACTAGCTTAATTCTATTTCATGTCCTTGCCTTTAATAAATTGTCCTAATAAGAATAAAGGCAATAAATCAAGTTTTTCCATTTAGATATTTCATTCTATTTAACAATGGAATAGTAGGATCTATATAGAGACATGACTTAACATCTAATTCTTTCCAATGTAAACTAGTTGTAGTTTTCAAAATTTCTAGATTAGTATTTCTTAATCTGAGTTGTTGATAACGTAGTTCAAGACTTAACTCAATATCCTATTCTTCAATATTTGTTATTAATTTGCCTTCCATTTTTGTTAAGTTACTGTAAAAAGCTGGAACTAGTCCATTTATATAAGAAAATGTATTTTCTTCTTGTATCATCGTGAATAACCCTTGAAATTCAAACAAACTATAAATTTCCTATAGTTTTCTTCAATCTAAAGGTCTACCAAATAGTATATTTGAGGATTTATAGACCTTATATTTCACATAAGCTTGTTGATTTCTAAAATACATTGGAAAATTTTTTGTCATAGAAAATTTGTTTGTTACTAGAAGTGGTGACTAGACTGCATTTTCTACTAATCTTTGAACAAACTCTTCCAATTGTTCTGAAAAATCTTCTTCTCTATGTTCTTCTTCAACCATTTCTTCTCAATGTTCCTCTTCAACCATTTCTTCTCTATGTTCTTCTATAGTCAATTCTTCTCTATCTTCTTCTGTAATCACAGGAGGAGTTGTTTCTCTATACTCTATTTCTCTATTTTCTTTTAAAAAAATTTCTGTAATATCTATACTCATTGGCTGCACAATATTCTTAGAAATATCCTATACACTTGATTCTAGAATATCTACCAACGAAAATTCTTCTACTTCTATATCTTCAAAATTTATACTTTCTATTAATTCTACCAAAATTTTGTTAACAATTTCAACTAGGTTTATTAAAGGAGTAGGAATAATTGATTGATCAATAGTTACTTGTAAAATAGTTTGGCTAGAAAAAGCTTCTTCTGAATGGATTGTTTTCATCCTTTTGAAGTAAGTTTGAGGAGTTTTCTCAACTTCTTCTTTCTAAACAATAAAGGTTGTTCTTCTTCTTCAGCTTCTTCTTCTTGTTCAACTGGATTTTTTAGTTTTTTAGTATTTTCTATCTCCAACTACTTATTTTTCCATAGTCTATACTTTATTCCTTCTCTTTTTCTCTTGTCAAATTCTTTGGAAGCTACCATTTGTGCTTCTTGTAAAGATAATTTAGCATTCAATAGTAGTTTAACAAATTTAGAAAATAAATGTCTTTCTTCATCAGTCTTAGGAGTGTACTATATAATAACATCTTGTACTATATTATCTCCTAAAGCATCTTCATTTTCAACTTGATACTTTCTCCACTGATCAAATTCAATCAAAGCTTGTTATTTGGCCATCTTCCTATCCTCCCCAGCTGCTAATAACAAATTTACAATTTCCTCATATCTATCTTTATCAAATAAAGAATGAGGAGTGAAGAATGGTGGTGCTTCTTCCCATTCTTCTTCAACATCATTTTTCTACTTTTTCCACACATTATGTTTGCCATATTTGACATTACCAAACTTGTAAGTCTTTCTAGTAGCTTGAACATATATTTCTCTTTGAATCCAAAATATCGACTTCTTTCTTATTAGTTCATGAGCTATTGTATTAAGAGGTCTCAAAGCTTTTTCTTTTTCTACCTCTAATTCTATGGCTTGTTTGATGTTAAAAGTAAAATTTTTGGTGAACAATATTTTCTAAGTTACACAACCTAGTTATTTCATAGCATTGAATGTGTGACTGCTCCATTTGTTTTACTAAATCTGTCTTTTTCAACCTTTTATTATTGTTCTAGTAAGCTACAACTTGATGAAAAATATTGAAATCTACCTTATTTTTCCAATCTGACAGTCTTTGAGCCATTTGCCGTATCTTTTCTTTTGTGATCACTTGTCACAACTCCATCAAGTTAGAGCTAAAAGACAACAAACAAAATGAGATTTTTAGACTAACTATTGACACTTATATATGTAATGTTTATTTAGTAAATGGATTTTAAATTTTTTTCAATAAGATTAGTATAGTTGGTAATCTTAAATCTATAAGTTTACAAACCCTTTTGTAAGTTTATGCCCCTAAGTTTATAAACTTCATATATTTAGAAATTTTCATTTATAACCTACACAAAAATTTCTTTGTAAACTTAATATCCTAACTTTACAAGATTCTATAAACTTACTTTAGTAACATTACAAGGTTTGTATACTTAATTACTTAAGTTTACGATGTCTTGTAACCTGAACTAGCTATCTAGGTTTCTTAGAAAATAAACTAAAATATTATACCTAGATTACTAAGTCAAATAATGTGTAGTTAATCTAACTTATTTTCTAAGATTTCTACCCCTACACATGTGCATCAGATTTAAAATAGAAAACAAACTTCAAATGCTTGAAAACAGAAATGCAGAAATACTGAAATAATGAAATACTGAAATGCAGAAATTATGAAATACTAAACTAATGAAATACTAAAATGTTGAAATTATGAAATACTTAAATGTTGAAATACTTAATATAACATGTTATATTTGTTCAATAATTCATGTGCTTATAATTTTCATTTCAGATCATAAAACTTAAAGTTCTAGATAATAAACCAAATATTTTCTGATTTATAGATTTCTTAAATATAATCAAGTAATTTCAAACTTTCAATCTCATATATAAGTATAATTTACTTACAACAGCAGCTCAAGAAGAACATCATCTCGTCCCCCTTTTTTAATTATTTTGGAGACCAATTAAGACCATACACAGCCTTAATTTCTACATATTCAGAACTTTGGTTAATATATCTATAGCATTTTCAACATCAGTAATCTTCTGCAGATCTAACCTATTCTTCTCTATCTCTTCCCTTATGAAATGAAACATCATTCTCATATACTTAGACCTTGAATGAAACTTCAGATTTTCAGCTAAATAAATGGTACTTTGATTGTCACAGAATAGAATGTTTCTTTCCTATTTGTGCCCTAATTCAGCTAATACATTCTTTAACCAGATTCTTTCTTTAACTACCTCTACAACATATTTAGCTTTTGTGGTTGAGAATACAACAATACTTTGCAGCTTAGATCTCCAACTTATTGCAGTACTTCCTATGCAGAAAACATAGCCTGAAGTGCTGCTTTTATCCAACTCTTTTCCCAAATCAACATCACAGTAGCCAATCAATTCAACTAGTCCTTTCTTGAAGTTCAGATCTACATCTAGGGCAAATCTAAGATATCTGAGTATCTACAGTACAGTAGACCAATGCTCAGCTCTTGGATCTGCCATGTATCTACTGACAACTCTCACTACATAAGATATATCAAGTGTTGTGCATATCATGGCATACATAAGACTTCCCACTGCTGAAGCATATGGTATTCTGGACATTTTTGACCTCTCTTCTTCAGTCTTAGCTAACTGATTTTTAAACAACTTGAATTAAGGTCCGAAAGGCAATTCAATTTTCCCCTCATTTGAGATGTTAAATCTTCTAAGTACCTTTTCTAAGTATTTCTTCTAATTTAATCTTAGTGTGTTTGCCATTCTATCTTGGATGATTCTCATACTCAAGATTTGTTTGGCTTCTCCCATATCCTTCATGTCAAATTCTCTTGACAATTGTCTCTTTAATTACTTAATCTGTTCCATACTTGAACAAGCAATTAACATATCATCTACATAAATCTGTAGAATAATAAAGCAATCATTAAACAATTTTATATAGTAGCAATAGTCTGTACTGCATCTTTTGAAGCCTAAGGTATAGATAAAGGTATCAAATCTCTTGTACCATTGTCTTAGTGCTTGCTTTAAACCATACAAACTTTTCAACAATCTACATACTATCTTTCTTTTCTTACCAATTACTACAGATCCCTCTGACTGCATCATGTAAAGTTCTTCCTGCAAATCTCCATGTAGGAATGCTGTCTTTACATCCATTTGCTTCAAGAACAAACCTTCTACAGCAACAATACTTAAGACTATTCTTATAGTATTCATCTTCACAATTGGTGAGAATACTTCGGTATAGTCTATATCTTGATGTTGTGCAGAAAGATGAAACAAACGTGAAGCATCTAGGGGTGGCGTGGAGAAGAGATCTACGTGGAAGAGAGGATTGCGAGTGGAGAATTCGAAGAACAACAAATTTATGTGGTTCCCCAACACGGGTACGTCCACGAATGATCAATCTATCATGATTCCTTGCTGTATGGTTCTGGTACAAAGAAGGGGGAGAACAAAATCAAGGGATGGTTTGGCATGGCATCCCTTGGACGTGGATGACCCCTTACATATATAGAGGCAACGGTTGGTGATACCTAAAAGACAAGTTTGCCTCTGTATAAATTATCAAAGAAATACAACCATATTCAATGACACATACATATACTTGATGGAAGGCACACGCATCACACTTGAATTTGCTGAAAACCCTTAACTACAAGTCTGGCTTTATATTTCTTACTATCATTTGGTTGTTCTTTCAACTTGAACACCCACTTGTTTCCTAGGATTTTCTTTCCTTCTAGCAATGAAGTTAGCTCCCAAGTTTTATTCTTTTCAAGGGACTTCATTTCTTCTTTCATTGCTAACCCCCATTTATGTGCATCACTTACACAAATTGCCTCCTGATATATTTCAAGTTCACTATCATCCGTCAATAACAGATAATTAAACGATGGTGCATACCTTTTAGGTAGTCTAGATACCCTTCCAGATCTTCTAAGTTGTCTGGTGACAACTTCATCCTCTTGATCATCTAGATATTCTTGTTGTTCAACCTCTAGAAGCTGAGTTTCTTCTACAGGTTCCTTCTGAAGTTATTCAACATTATTATCTAGAATGATCTTAATAGTACTTTCAAATTGAAGCTCTGACTATTGTTCATCTACACCTTCTCTATGCTTGTACATCTTAGATTCAATAAAGGTGACATCTTTTGCTCAAATTATTTTCTTAATTTCTTCCACCCAGAACCTATAATCAAAATAATCCTTACCATAGTCAATGAAATAGCATTTCTGTGATTTTAAATCCAACTTGTCCCTTTTGTTACTATTCAAGTGGACAAATGACTTGGATCTAAAAACCTTCAAATGAGCATAGCTGACCTCTTTCTTAGTCCACAATTCTTCAAGATTTTTAAGCCCCATTGGAACAGATGGTCCTCTATTTATTAGATAGGTAGTTGTATTAACAACTTCTACCTAGAATGTTTTGGGAAAACCTACATGTAGTCTCATGCATCTTGCCCATTCATTCAAGGTCTTGTTCATTCTTTCAGCAACTCTATTTTATTGTGGAGTTCCAACTACAGTCCTCTGTCTTCTAATTTCTTACTCTTCATAGTAGACTTTAAATTCGTGGCTATCATATTCTCCTCCATTATCTAACCTAATAGATTTGATTTTTCTTCCACTCTGATTTTCCACTTCTGTCTTCCATTTCTTAAAGACTTGGAAAACTTCAAACTTCTGTTTCAGAAAATAAATCCATACTTTTCTAGTACTACTATCAATGAATGTGACATAATAGAGAGCACCTCCTAAAGAACTGATAGGGGCAAGCTCCCACACATTTATGTGAACCAACTTCAATTTCTGTGACTTTGGATCATGAGGAGTCTTGACAAAGCTGACTCTATTCTGCTTTCCCTCAATACAATCCTCACATATCACTAAATTGACATTCTTCAACTTAGGGATTTTCCCTTCTACCACTAAAACTTTCAGTCCATTCTCACTAAAGTGTCTCAATCTTTTATGCTATAAGTCAGTGTCTTCAATATCACTAACTACTGCAATAGTATCATCTTGATCTAATGTCAAATATAAGGTGTCAGTCTTCTATCCTAAGGCAACAATTCTTACACCTTTGGTTACCTTCCATTTGCCCACACCAAAGCCAATCTAGTAACCATCATTATCTAGGGAATTTATAGAAATTAATTGCTTTACAAGATCAGGAACATATCTGACTTCCAACAATTTTCATATCCCTTGTTTTGTTTTTATGTGTACCTCTCCTTTTCCCAACACATCCAAGCTAGTGTTGTTAGTAAGGTACACTTTCTTTACAGGAGTTGCATGATAATTGTGGAACAAATCTTTCCTGTAGGTAGTGTGGAATGAAGCTCCTAAGTCTAGTACCCATGAGTCAATGGAACCGACTACACAACATACTAGGGCATCATCTGAATCGTAGGAGACAACATTTGCTCATGCTCCTTCTGATTCCTTCCCTTTGTTGTCTTTCTTGGGAGCCTTACATTGTGACTTGAAGTGCCCCCATTAATTATAGTTCCAACATTTAATGTCTAACCTCACTTTACTAGTACCTCCAAACTTTGACCTTCCTTTGGATTTAAATTGTTTTAATTTACTTCTCCCTCTACTTTCAACACTAAGGGCAGAAGTTAAAGCTAACAATTCACTTTTTCTGCGAATATCCTCACTCAAAATTAAATCTCGGATGTCACTCATTTTGAGTTTTTCATGACCTAGTGAACTACTTACACCAATCACAATAGGAGACTAACTTTATGATAATGAGGATAATAAAATCAAAGTCTTGATTTCATCATCAAAAATTATATCTACTAAATGTCTTTGATTTAATATAGTACTTAACTCATTAACATGGTCTGTAACATTTCCACTTTCAGGCATTTTCAGATTAAATAATCTACGCATGAGAAATACCTTATTAGCGGCTGATGACTTCTCATACATGTTGGATAGTACTTTCATCAAGTCAGTTGTTGTTTTCTCCTTGGCAACATTCAAATAAACATTCCTTGCTAGTGACAACCTGACGAGACCTAGTGTTTTCCTGTCCAACAACTCCCACTCTTCCTGATCCATCTTCTCTAATTTTCTTCCGAACAAAGGTTGATGAAGATCCTTCTAATACAAACAATCTTCCATCTAAGACCTCCAGTATCTGAAATCTTTTCCATCAAATTTCTCAATCCTAGGCTTTCTATCATCTGCCATTCTATTAAACTGAAAATCTTCAGCTTTGATACTAGTTGTTGAAAATAAAACTCAATCGTTCAATCAATATACTATGGCACGATTCTGAAAACTCACCTCTAAACTTATCGTAACTGGGAAGTGAAGAGAAAAGAAGAAGAAAAAACACTGAAGACATAGGATTTACGTAGTTCAGCAACTACCTACGTCCACAAAGAGTTGAGGGTTCTTCTATGAGCTTCGACACAATCAATCGTGTCTTTTTACAACATCATAAAGGTTTATATATTACCCAACCTAGGGTTAATAAACCTTTAATTACACTAGAGTCATTATAGTAGTGAAAATATGCTTCGAAGAAGGAAGACTCAATTTTCAAAGCCTTTCTTCCTATCTCTCCAAAAGTTACAACATTTTGGATAGTTACAGAACTTAACTATCCGAAGAAATTTTTCTTTCTTCATTTGTTGTAACAGGCGAAACTGTAGCAGGCTAACTATATGGAGAAATTTGGTTTTTCATATAGTTATAATCATAATTGTCTGAAAACCCACTTACGTCTCTCTTAGTCCTTTCAGAAGGTTCTACCTATAACTTTCCAAAAACTACTTACCTTTCGGATAGTTACTATATTAACTATCTAAAAACCCACTTAAGTGTCTCTTAAGTCCTTTCAGAAGGTTGTAACTATAACTTTTCGAAAAACTCATGACTTTTGGATAGTTGTTGTCTTAACTATTCGAAGATCCACTTAAGTCCCTGACTTTTAAATACTTGGCTTCTTAACTATCCGAACATTCACTTAAGTGCTGACTTACGGATACTTAGTTTCTTAACTGTTCAAACATCCACTTAAGTGTCCTCTAAGTCATTTCGGATGGTTCAACCTATAACCTTCCGAAATCTCCTGACTTTTGGATAGTTAGCTCAAAGTTTTCCAATTGTTCTGTTATTTTCGGATACTTCAACCTGGTAACCTTTTGAAAATATTAATCTGCTGGAGACTTACAACTGACAAGCTTCCGACTGAACCTAGACTTCTTGTGGCATACTCCACACCTATACTACTTGCCCTAACATGGTATACTACTATTGGCTAGTTATTAAATAGGTGATGTTAATATTAGGAAACCAATCTTTAGGTTCAAAATTTTATTCCTTGTAATTTTTAGCTTTGTTAATGAACATAATACAAGAATATGACTTCTGAGAGAAAGAAATATGTGAACTAGAGAATCAAACAAGATGAAATTTTTTTAGGTATCTTAGCATCAAAAATAAGAGAGGAAAATGCTAAAGCACATGATGAGAAGATCAGAGCTGAGACATGGCAAAAAGTGATTGTTGAATACAATGATAAAACTAATGCCAATGTTGAGAAAAAACATGTAGAAAGTAGAACGAAAACATGGAGGACAATGTACAAAAATTTCCAAACAAAGTGGATGGGAGTGGGACTACATTCGTGGACATACTAACATTCCCAAAGAAATTTAGATGAATTTGTGTAGGTATGTTATTTTATTTTACGGTATTCATGTATTTCTTTGAACTTTCATATATTAAGTAATTTCTTCATTTATTTTTTATAACATCCAGAATGTAAAGCATGTTGAGGAAAGTCATGTACAATATATGATGATCTATATATAGTGTTTGATGAAAATATAGCAATTGGAGTGAATAATCACGTTCCCCAAGATTTCACAATGTCACAACATGTGGAACCTTAAGAACCTGTGGACACCTTCCTTGTATTCAGTACTCAAGTTCCTCCAATAATTCCTAATAGTAGAGAGGATGAACATTCACTAAGTCCTTATATAGGTGAAAATGTTGGTAGGAAGTCAAGGAAAAGAGTCCAACCACATGTTGAATCATCTTAATCAATTGCTATACCAATAAATGAATTGAGTAAAAGTATGGCAAAAATTGCAGAAAATGATGACAAGTGGTAGAAATCAGAACTCAGAAGAGAAATGGATGAAGTTATTCCCTAAATATTTGATCTTGAGGGTCTTATAGATGTAGAGAAAATATTGTACTTGGATTTGTTAGAACAGCCTGTGAAAAGAGCTATTTTTTTAACATTACCCTCTAATGTTGTATGAGTTATGCGGATAAGACATCATATTGAGAGAATGTGAACTACTATTTGTCATATGCACCTATGTTTGAACATTTTATTGTGATGTAATAATTTGTAGTTGAACTTTGTTGTTGTTATTATGATGTTTGTGAGTTATGTTGTTATTGAAAGAATATTTTATTATGATGTAATAATTTATAGTTGGACTTTATTGTTATTATGATGTTTGCAAGTTATGTTGTTATTAAAAGAACATTTTATTGTGATGTAATAATTTGTAGTTGGACTTTGTTATTGTTATTACGATGTTTTCAAGTTATGTTATTATTGAAAGAACATTTTATTATCATATTTGAACATTGTTGTTATTATTGAGTATTTACCTTCTTTGCTTTATTGACAACACTATTATCAATTGTGTACTCTACTTTTATTCTTAGATACTTCCATTTGGTTAATTTTTGATATATTTGACATATTTATTTTTTTACATATAGTTTTTCTCTACATGGACAACTACGATGAAAGTTCCCAACGACGATTAGAGAGGCGAAGACGAAGGCAAATATGCAACATAATTACTCAAATGTGTGGAGAAGTCACACATAATATTACACATATTAGAAGGAATTCTACTGAATGAATATATAGTAGGGAGGGAGAATGATATACTAGGACATTATTAGATTCATCAATACCTCACCAATCATATAACTATCGAAAAATATATCGCCTGAGTCAAACTATTTTTATAAAATTTTGTGAGTTGCTTAAAAGAGGAGTTATACAAGATAGCCGAGGTATAAGTGTAGAAGAGAAATTAGCAATTTTTCTTGTTATAGTTGGTTAGAACCAATGATATGAAGTAACTGTTGAGCATTTTCGGAAATCTACTTGGACAATTAGCACATATTTTAATGAGGTTGTCAATGTTATAATCAGATTACATGATATACTTCTAGCAAAACATTCATCATCAACACCAAGTCAAATTCATAATGATTCAAATGTCTACCCATATTTTAAGGTAAAATGTGAATTATATTATTATGTTATTCTTCTGTTTCACTAAATGTATTTTGCATAGATATTTAACAATACAATTTTTACATGTTCTCAATATAAGATTGCATTGACGTTATTGATGGTACACATGTCAATGCCACAATTTATAAACAAAAAACTGCAAAATACAGGAATAGGAAAGGAGAATTAACACAAAATGTATTGGCAACTTGTAATTTTGACATGGAAATCACGTATGTACTCGCTGGTTGAGAAGGATTAATTGTAGATGCAAGGATTTTACAAGATACAACTTCTCGATCACATGGGCTTGAAGTACTACTTGGTAGGACAATATTATTGCCATTTAGATTATTTATTTATATAAATGTAAATAATAAAAAGTACTAAATGTTATGTATATTATGCAGGTAAGTATTATCTAGTAGATGTAGGATTCCCAAATCGTCCAAAATTTATTTCTCCATTTCGAGGTGTACGATATTATTTATTAGAATATGATAAAAATCGAGTTCCAAGTAACGCAATAGAAAATTTCAATTACAAACATTCTCAATTGAGAAATGTTATAAAATGTACATTTAGAGTGATCAGGCACCGATTTGCAATTTTACGAGATACATGTCATATCCATTTGAAACACAAATTAAAATTGTTTTAGCATATTTTCTTGTCCATAATTTCATTAAAAGAGCAGATCGAGAAGAGTTATTACAAGATCTAGTAGATGAATTGTGTGAAGAAAATGTTTTATTAAATAAAGAATTTGTTAACAATGTTGAAGAAGATAATGTACATTGTTTTGTTAATTTGAGTATGGAATGAAGGAAAGTAGTAGTTGATATAATGCATGAAAGAATTATGTATTCCATGTGGGAGAGAGATAATATGTAAAAAATGTATTCAATGTAATTCTAATGAATTTTACTTTTGATAAAAAAGTTATTTCATATGTGCATTTTATATAGTTATTTGAAGTTAATACATCAAAAATTTAGAAATATTCATAATATATATTTAAAATGGTTTATAAAAGTAAATTTAAACCGTTTAAAAAAACTTATTGTCATTTCATATCATTTCCTAGTATACACAAATAATTCAAACTTTCCTATCATTTCCTAGTGTGCACAAACACTATTTTATTTCCTATCATTTCTTGTCATTTCTTCTCCTTTCCATTTCCCACTATTTCCTAGATCTCCCATTGTTTCATTTCCCGACATAAAATGTACACAAATAGGCTTTTAAGATTCACTAAGTATGAATTAGGAGTTACAATCTCAATAATTTATGATAGTATAAGTAAAATTAGCTTAATAATAGATATTTCATAACTAATATTTACTCTCTATTTAAAATTTATTAGCACAGTATATTTTTTTAGAATTCTTGTTCCTTAACTAGACTTTCTAATATACCCATGTAATGAATTTTAAGTCACAATCTCAAACTAGTTGATCTTAGGTCACTAGGTTTTAAGAAACTCAATATGTCAAGTTAATTACCCCTTGGGACTTAATTACTAAGTATAAAGGGCTTGACAGATAAGTTTTTTTTCAATACTTAATAAAACTAGCCTCTACCTTTTTATTTTCCTGATTTTTGGAGTTCATAATTTTTAATTTAAAAAGTATATTTATAATTTAAGCTATATCAAATATGATTAACCAATTATAAAGTATATTATACTTACAACATATTACAAACTTTTAAGAATTACAACCTAATAAACACTTAATGTTTCTAAAAACTAGATGTACCAAATAAATTATCATAGAAAACTATATTTTCCATTCATAGTTAAGATTTTCTGCACAAAACTTTATAAAGTATGGTTTTCATTTTTTAATTTTTTTTTGTTTTTGTTTGGCAAATTTGATAAAAATAGGAAATGTAGAAAAATCAATAACAAACAAATAGTATAATTAATAACTTACCTAAAAATAGAAATTCAATGAATATCAATGGATAAGTGGCTAAATATCTAATAGTCTATATATACCTAGATTTAATCTAAGTATAGTAAATGTATTTTCATCTAAGAGCTTAATAAAAAGATCAAATAACTATTCTAAAGTAGGAATGGATTCTAATCTAATCTTATCCTTAAGTATATTATCATTTAGAAAATGATGTCTCACTTCTATGTATTTTGTTCTGAAATGTAAGATAGGATTTTTCAAAAGGTTTATTGTAAAGTTGTTGTCACACACAATTCTAGTAGTCTTCGTAGACGAATTACTTAAATAATTTACATCTATCATTGTTCATGAACTACCTGAATTTCTTAACCTATAGAAAAGATAAAATTACATTTCTTAATACTCATATCTGTTTGGGTCCAGAAATATTAAAAATAGATTTTTGATTTCCAAATTTTGGTACTCATTTTTGAATAGATTTGGTCTTTTTCTTTTAACTTTTGTTTTTCATGGGTTTACTCTTTTTAGAAACATAATTTGTGAAAATTAACTTGTTCTAATTTATATAGCTTCTAACTAATCTATATCTAGGCATAATAGGATGATTGATTCCTTAAATATCCTATTTTTTAATAATTTTAATAGTATGTACTAATCTACTATTAACGTTAGAAACTATTCTCTTTTTAGAATTTACTTTACTTAAGTTATTAGTTACTACTTTATTACTTCTAAATATATTCTTAGCTAAACTCCTTTTAATAAGATTTGTAACATTTTTAGTTTTACTTATAGAATCTTTTTCAACAATATAAGCTATTCTTGTAGTTTTATTTTTAGGAATTTGAGTTTCTTCTAATTCATCTAGAGTAATTTTACCTTTTATCCATTTCTTTAATTTTATTTCAAATTTTTGCAGTAGTATTTAATGTGTTATTTTCTAACTTAAACGCAAAATTATCATATGATATCTTTTCAATTTCATCTTTTAACACAAAAATTTCAAATACATATTTTTCAACTTCTACATTCAAAATATCATTTTTCTCTTTTAATAATTTCTATTCATACTACAAATTATTAATATTTTGTACTAGTTCAGTTATTTATTTTTTTATCCCTAGATTTCAATTTCTGATATTTAAATGCTAACTTATTGTATTCATGCTAATTTCTTCTTCTTTTGAGTCTAAACTTGAACTTGAACTTGAACTTGTATTCTCTATTGTGCTTAAATCATACTAGAGTCACTTGCAATGCCTTCTTTTGTTAGGAAAGGTTTATACTTAAGAGGGAGGATGAATTAAGTATAATATAAATTTCGTAGTATTTTTGGTCCCTTTTTAAATCTAGTAAATGTAAAACTAAAATAAAGATTAAATCACACAAACAATTTATAATGGTTCCCTCCACTAAGGTACATCCACTCATTGAGTCCCTACTCAAAAATTCACTATCCTCAAAAGTTTTTGGTTCACTCAAAACCTAATGTACTACAACTTTACTCAAAGCGAAATCAACTTGACAAAGCACTGATCCTTCGTCAAGTTCTCCCTCTAACTATATGAACCATCATACAGTTACCATGCTACTATATCAACTCTCGTATAATTATCTGCACAACTTTATAGACTCTTGTAAAGTTACACGAAACTCTTCTGAAAAAACATCTTTTAGAGTTTCTTCCACAACACCCCTTGTAGATAGGTTTTCTTTTTCAATTAACGATGTAATGCAAGGAGGAATTAATCACGAAAGCATAGACATAATAAAAGCTTTCCTCTTGTAGATATGGCAATACTTAAATCTTTAAGTAATAGCTTTGTTGTTACAAAGTTCCTTTAGATGACTTTCAACTCTCATTCTCCAAGTATCTTCAAGTATTCTAATAGTTTCTTTCTAGAGTTACTACCGAAAGGAAACTCTCTTTCTAACTTCAATTTTACTCAATTTATATTACATTGAGAAAATCTAACTAATTACACATGATCCTACATACACATTCTTTCTCTTTCAAATTTCCTACAACTACTCACTACATGATCGTAAAGAAATAACTGGTTCGTGGAGTTATGAAATTCAACGAGCTTACTTCGTAGACTTAATTATAACTCAATGGACCTACCTCGTAAACTTAACTGTAACTCAATAGACCTACTCCATAGACTTAACTATAACTGAACGAACTTACTTTATTGAGTTAAGTTTTACTCAACAGACTTGTTTAATTTAAAACTTTTTCAAACCACGATCTTTAATATTGACTTTATCAAATCGATCTCTGATTGTCATCTATAAATATTTGATTGAGTCTTTAAAAATATAGTAGAACATGTGTGAATACGTGTGTGTCACATGTCATCTGCAAAATAAATAATCATACAACAAACTTTGATTAAATATAAAAATATATCAGTTAAATAATTTCATCAAAGTGCTAACATTACAACATTTCGTAAAGTTATATCCATAACTTTATAAGCTTATGCATAGTAGAATATTACGAACATTTGTAAACTTATCCTCTTAACTTTAGGGACTCTTACAAGTTGACACATGTAAAGTATAATTCTTTATCTTTGACAAACTTCATATTTTAAACTTATAACTTTACGAACCCCTTAAAAGATAACATTACGGAGATTTGTCAAGTTATTCTTATAACTTTACGAAGATCCGTAACGATAAACTCATAACTTTACGAGCTTAAGATGTATAACCTATATATATATTTATAAATATAACTTCATAACTTTACAAACATTCATAAATTTATCCTTATAACTTTATGAGTCTCCATAAAATTATATACTTAGATAAATTCTAAAGTTTTAAATCAATGTTATAAATCAAATAAATTTACGATTGTACGTAAAATTAATTATATAACTTTTACAATAGTCTATAAACTTATGGACTTAATACTATTTTTAAAGTTCATCATTTTACATAACATAAGTAAAAATCATTTTATCACTCATCAAAATATAAACATATTAATGAATAAGAACATTATGCCTAACATCTTTCTCTTGAAATTCTTTTTCTTTTTGGACTAGAATCCTTTAGATTCTTTTCTACCTATTTATCCTCATTTGCAATCAATGGACAATTCTTCTTGAAATGTCCTTGCTTATTGCACTTGTAATAGCTAGGAATTTTCATCCATTCTTAAGATTTCTTAGAGGTACTTGCATTCTAGAGGTTTTACCTTTTCTCCAAGTCTTTTTAAGTTTCCTAACTAACATCAAAACATCTTCGTCAAAATCATTATCTAAGTCAAAATGAGAACTTACATTGAATACTAATTCCTTCTTTCTTTGATTCCCGTCTTTTGCTTCTTGTTGATCAACCTTTAGTTGAACTTTATATGTGGATAGATTCTCAATCAACTCATCTAATGAATATGTATTGAGATCTTTGGCTTCCTCTATGGTAGTCACTTTCCATTTTCATTCAATAATGAGGGAGCGAAGGCGCTTCCTAACTAACTCACCTTCTAGATGGTCTCTACCTAATGTTTTTAACGAATTGACTATAACTAAGAATCTAGAAAATATCTCATAAATAGTCTCATTATTGTGTATCTTAAACAATTCATATTGATGCATTAGAATATTAATTCTAGTTTCCTTAACTTAGTTTATACATTCATTGGAAACCTCTAATATACGCCAAATTTCATATGTACTATTATAGGTAGACACTTTATTGTATTGATCGTAAGAAAGAGCATAGAAAATTATATTCATACCTTTGATGTTTAGCTATTAATTCTTCTTCTCATCATCTGTTCACTATACATAGGGCCTTGATATAAGGTCTATTTTCTTCACAAATACATTTCATAACTCAAAGTCTATGGATTGTATGAAAATAGTTGTCCTCTATTTCCAATATGCATAATGTGTTTCATCGAACAAAGGTGGTTATTTGAGATTTTTTCAGTATTTTTAAAATTTATTTGAATCGCAAGCGCATGACGTTAATTGTAATAACTCCGACAATATGAGTCATCCACAAGGAATTGGAGAGTAAATTAAATTTAAAAACTAGATTGGATTTAAAGAATTTAAATGCAAGTCCAAACTATTCAACTCTTTCAATTAACACAAGTTTATATAATCAAGAGCATACATTCAAGTTCAATTTAGCACATTCTACAACAATGTAAATAATTATTCATGCAAGTACATATCTATTACATCACACATCAAGTAAACATGCTCATTCACTCATTTGCATAATCAAAATTTCCACAACAAACTAGAATAATGAATTACACAATGCAATTCTCGAGAGACTAATTCATAAGTGAGAACAAACACCCAAGAATCAACAACCACTTTCCCAAGTATAGAAATTCAAAGTTTGTTTGAAAATACATTGTAGTTTACTCAAAACTCCAAATCACATGAAATCACTTTTGAATGAAAGCTAATTCAACATACTAAACAAGAGTACAAATAGGATTTCAATTCAACAATGAGATTTGCAACAAATGCTACTAGAATGCTGATTACAGATCGTAATCTAATCAATTTTATGCAATACTCCTTGCTTTTCTAAAAATCATAACTTCAAAACGAAAAATCAGATTGCAATGAAATCTGTGACATTGGAAAGGTGTTTCATCAAGCTATCTTATCCCATGAACCAAAATACCGAAAATACTCTAGAAATACAGCAGATTTTGGAAAAATAGATGTATTAAAGAGTGCAGCCAGCCAAAATTCTACTGCAACAACCTGCCCTTCAAGAATTTGTAGCTTTCACTAAAAAGCTTGGAAAACTCTGAAATTTCAATAAGAGTAAGCCAATATAGTGTAAAATCTACAAAAAATACTACCAGCTGAATTAGGGATGCCACAAATGTGCAGATTTTACTGCAGTTCAGATTTGCATAAATAGTTTCTGTAGAAACAGAACTGCCAGCACTCCTGACTTCAACAGGCAATTGTGAAATTCACAAAACTCAGATTGTAATGAAATTTTAGCACAAAGTTCTCAAGATATCATACATCCATAGAAAAATAACAATAAAAATCGAAACATTCAGTAATTCATTCGAATCAGCTCAGTTCAGTAGTAGATTTTCTGCATTTTTTGAAAATCTACTGCAAGTAATCTACCTTGCGTTTTCTATTCAATATCCATTTTTTTAAAGATAGAAAAGCTTGAAACTTGTTGAAATACTAGGCATAACATTCACCAAATAACATTCAACATTCATTAAGCAAGAATCACTGATAACTGTTTATAAAGAGCACATAGATTTAAAAATAAAAGGTATTTACATTCAAGTTGATAAAGTTAACATAAACAAGTGTAGAAACAAGAATAAGATAAATGAAAAACTACAACAAGAACTAACCTAATGATACAAGAAACGGATAACAAACAAAAAAGAGAGGTTGTATTCACCACATTCGATGGAAGAGAATAAGGAGAAGCTGGTTTTGTAGCAATCACACCTCCCTCACCAAGAAGTCCATGTTTCCAACCTTGTGCTTACCAAGAGGTGCACCCCACGAGCTCTCCAAGCTGTGTAAACTTCTTTGCAACAAGGTTAGGCCGTCCACGAGTGATTCCAAGTGCTTTGTCGTCAACTCCACTAAAAGCTGCTCATGCTTCTCCAAAGGAATGGGTAGAAGACAGGTGGAAGAGAGGAGAGGATGGAGTGGAGAACGAGCCCTAGGTGAAAAAGAGAAAAAAGATGAGGGAAAGAGAGGAGAGAAGAGGAGGAGCTTGATGGTCTTCATTGGGTATTTTATAATTACACTTTTCATGACCTTAAGTATATTTACTTTCACTTTTGTCCTTGTTGAATGGATATTCATTAAATCTTAAGTTTTCTTCTTTTTGTCTTTATATCAAGTAAAAAAAAATTTCTTGATTTTTTTTTCTTTATTTTATTATCTTTTCTTGCATTTCCACTTTCATATGATTTTCCTCAAATTCCTACAAAATAATACATTTGTGATGCACAAAATTACATAAATAATGCCTATAATATATAAACTTTTAATTCCAAACAGTAATCTTTGAAAATTATTTCTTTCTCTATCAAAAGTAGTCATTTTAAATAAAACTAACTTGTAAAATACGTAAAACACAAAACAAAATTATAACTCTGATACCACTTGTTGAATCAATACTACTTAAGATAATAGGTGAATTAAGTTTTACTCTTCTTTCTTAACTAGTTATATATCTACTTTCGTACAGATTTTAAAACTATTTATATGAAAAATTTTGATAATCACAAAACAATTAAAAGTAATGAACACATATACTTACAATGATTCTCCAAATTGAGTACATCCATACCTTGAACTCCACTCAAGTATCCACTATGTTTAATTGACTTTAGAACTCAATCTTACAACATTCATTTTCCTTAACTCAATGCCAACTACAGCTTAAGGACAAACACCACACCACAAACCAACAAAGCACCTACTTCATTCAATTCACCTTAAAACCATGAATCAACAAGGTACAATACTCATTGTATTCATATAAACACTAAGAAGTATCCCTCCTTTAGTATTTAAACACTACGAACTAACTAGAAATACATTCTTATTAGGTTCATCCTCCACTTACAACCCAAGTGGAATAGGATGTTCTAAACTTTAAATTCAAAGAAAAACTTTGATAATCAAAGCATAAAACAATAGTCATTTTTCTTAAAATAACTAAGGAGGTGTTTGTGCACCTAGAAAATGGCAGAAATAAAATAACGTAATATCATAAAAAATGATGGAAAGGAAAATGACAGAAATTAACAGAAAATCAGTAGAAAATCAAGGTATTTGTGCACAGAACAGAAAATGATGGAATTTGAAATACATGTATTTGTGTATAGAATAGAAAATGATGAAAAATTATAAAATATAAAATATATTTATTTATTTATAAAATAAAAATATTAAAATTAATAAATTAAATATTTTTTGTATTTATCTATAAGATAGAGAATAAAAAAATTTATTATAGATAATATAAGATAAAGTCATTTATAATAATTGTTACAATATAAAATATATTTTACACATCTTTATTATTCCACATATCTCTCATAATATCAATTTTCATCTATTAAAGATAAATAATTTCTATATTAAAATTGCATATTGTTAATATATTCTATGATAATTCATATTTTCTTTTCCTTCATTTTCCATCAGTTTCAGAGATCAGAAGGTAGGAAAATGAAAGAAAATTTTTCTTATATACCAAGGGAAAATGGCGGAAAATGACGGAAAATCATCTGGTGCACAAACACCCAGAAAATGGCGGAAAATTTTCTGCCATTTTCCTTTCCGACGTTTTCTGCCATTTTCTGGGTGCACAAACACCCCCTAAAGCTCCAACCAAGTTGGAAAAGCTAAAACATAAAACTTTGAATCTCCATGTTTCTCCAAATATTAATCTATGATGCTCTCTCAATTAGCATCTCTTGTGTAAATACTTTGGTGTTGTATTATGCACTTATGATCTCCTTAGCATTCGTACATATTTATAATCATGTATTCACATATATGATTGAGTAAACATTCACTCTATGATCTCCAATTCTTCATCCACAGTTATGAAAATGTTGGTCAATCATTATTCTTCCACTATCTTTAAAATTCTCATTTGAATTGAATTTGGATTTTGAAGCTGTACATTTTTTTTATTCATTATGATCTTGACTTAATCAACAATAAACTCTCATAATTTTCTCATTATATTGTTCCTACAATAAAGTGTAAACTAAATTTTACCTACAAAACTAACTTAATAACTTAGAACAATAATCATAAAATAATAATAATAAAGTTGTATGAGAAATATAATATTATATTCCATGAACTTTGTTCAAATATAAAGAACTCATTCCATTACATTTAGACTTATTATTTTGATCAACAACGTCTATATATATAAAAGTTAAATACAATAAACTAACTTCATTAAGTTTACATAAAATCTACAAGCATATATTTATGTATAAAAGTTAAATATGATGAACTAACTTTGAATTTACACAAACAACACGAGTACATGTAAATACAATAAAGATAAATGTAATAGACTAACTTCATTAAGTTTATATAATTACGAGTATCTAATAAAGTTTACAAGTCTAAATACAATGAATTAATTCTATTGAATTTATGTAAATATCATAAACTTCTTATAAAAACTATATATTTAAATATAACAAATTAATTTCATTAAATTTATATAAATATTACGAACTTCCATAAAATTTATATAACACCTAAATACAATGTAAATAGGTCGATTCCTTTTCTTTCCATGGGCAAGAGGAGGAAAATATATGCATTTTAATTTTTATACAACAAAAAAAAGAAAGAATCACTTTTTAAACTTTTTTAAGTATACAAACATCAAAAAATAATTAATTTTTTTTTCCTTTTTATCACTTTTTTAATGTGACATGCATTAAGATGCAAATAATTTATCACTTTTGACGACACGTAAGTAAAAATCTAAGAAAAATCATCGTTTTGTGCTAAAAAGAAATAAGACTCAAATAAAATACAGAAAACAATGTACTAAAAATGCAAATATTCCAGCATGCTCACTGATATCTGTTTCATTCCCCGTTGGCGGCGACGAAGCGGGGCTCCTCTTCTTTTCTCCTCTCCTCGTTCCCCGTCGTCGACAGAACGACGGCGTCACCGTGACCGTCTTTCTCGTCTGAAACCGTATCATAAAGAGGATGAGGGGGATACAGATACTGAACAATGCCTTGAGCAAGATTGTGAATGCGGAGAGGAGGGGGATCGCCACGGTGAACCTGCAGCCGGTGTCGACGGTCATGGCCGACTTTCTCGCCATCATGAAGGAGCGAGGTAATCTCTTGAAATATCATTTCTCTATCAAACGTGATTCTCGATGTTTGGTAGAAATCAACGCCGAAATGTTAGCAGTTAAATGAAACTATGGTTAGATTGTTGTTGAGTTGCCAGGTTTGTTAAATCATTGTAACGCCTATATAAACCCAATTGTAATGACCTGGATTTGGATTTGGGTTCCCTTGTGGTTCCAACTTCTAGGCCCAGGTTGTTGTTCTCTTGTGCTCTTTATCTTCTTCTTCCTTCCCCATCTATCACTGCCCGGATGTCCTGTTGGAGGTCCTCCTCCCTGGAATCCGGTGAACTTCTGGAGAGCACGGAATCGGCATGAACTTTGCTTTTTATCTTGAAATTCCGCACTTCGGCATGGAAGCCAAGAGCTGGGAACTACACACGACCTCTCATTTTTGTAGTAAGAAATGGGGATTGGGTGATGGAGAAGTATTGAGGGTGGATTCTGATTTTTTTTCTTGCGAGGTTAGTATTTGGATCGTTGTAGGAATTGACCCACTTAATGATTTATGCAGGTTTTAGCAAATAGCGATATCGATGTTGATGGATTGTTTTTGAAACTGTTGGTCTTATGGAATTTCTGAGTGAAACTGATGGAGCTCAAGAGGAACAAAGAAAATTCTCTATTTCACTATGCCATGAGTCTAGATTTTGATTGAAGCAAAGTCACAGAGATAGCAATGCTTACCTAACACACAAGAACAAACAAACATATCAAATTTTAAAATATGATGTTCAAATTCTTTTATAAATTTCCTTGATTCCCTGAAATGTTGATAGTGACTTATGATTCTAACCTTCTATTGGATTAGCTTATACATAAAGTCGGATCATTCCATGCAACTAGTTCAACAAGGGATTATGTGACTGTAAAACCTCAGTGAATTAGGAAAAACAACTTGCCTTTAAAATGAGAGAAAGGTGTTTGATAGAGGAATGGTGAAACTTCTTGAGTTTACTGAATTTTTCAAGCAACTCTGCATGGGCTAAATTGGGTTTAGAAGGGGAAATAGGCATATTATTGTAGATATGTTATATGAATGCTCAAGATACATTTTTCTTACCAAAAATGTAAAGGAAATACATCTTTTTGTGCTAACGTCTAGGTTCCTATCAACTAGGTCAATCTTTCATTCGATAAAATAGGTGTTATGCCCATGTAATATTACCTTGACATTTTTCTAGTTATATACTATGATACCCATATAGTTCACCACACTCCTTGCTTTTTCTATTGTGTGAGTTGTAAATTAATAACCTATAATGTATTTGCAAAACTCAAAACTTGAAAAGACATTTGAAAGTGTGGAAGTTTGTGGATGTAGGCAATCTGGGCTTTAAACTAGATAAGATGAGCAATCTCATTACAGATCTAGACAAAAAAGAAGAGGAATCTAGTGGGTTGTTGCTGTCAAATTGTGAAACTACACAGCATTTAAAGAGGAACTTGAGGAGAACCTCTAAAAAGAAGAAATTGTCTAACATCAAAGTTCTAAAGCTTTATGGTTCAAATTTGGAGACAGGAGCACCAGATTTTTCCATAGAGTTGCTTCCCACTACTAACGGGTTAATTGATTGAGCCTTATCACCATTAAGGGTGACTTATACAGATAATGATGGTATAAGACAACGCATTGAAAGTTATTTTATGAACCATTTGAGCAAGCAGAGGGTGTGCTTTTTTGAACTACATAACTTGGGTTCTTAACAATTATCTTCAACTCAAGCTTAACAATTGTAAAAGAAATTTTCTAAAGACATGAAATGGGCTGTTTGCTATGTCTGAAGACAAGGCTTTTGGATTGGATGGTTTTCCTATGTTCTTCTTCTAGTGATTCTAGGACCTAAACAATGGGGATGTTATGAAGTCATAAGAGACTTCCATCACAATGATGGCAATATTGGTTGTGTAAATAAAACCTTCATAATGTTAATTCCCAAGATTTAGGGTGCTTCAGATATTACACATTTTAAACCTATTACTCTACTCAATGTCATCTACAAAATTGTGCCTAAATGGTTGGTGAATAGAGTCAAGCCACTCCTATCTAAATTGATTGAGAACTACCAAACCACTTTTGTAGAGGATTGTCAAATTTTGAATGATTTTTTTAGATGCAAATGATTGCATTGAGGCTAGATGGAGACAAAAAAATGTAGTTTTATCTAGAAATTAAATATTGAAAAGGTGTGTGATAGCTTTTCTTGGAATTTTTTGGAATAGGTTTTGTGTTATATGAGATTTGACATCAAATGGTGAGACTGAATCAGTTATTGTATGAGTTTAGTTTCTTTCTTTGAGTTGGTCAATGGCTACCCTACATGCAAATTTGGTTGTGATCATAGTCTCCGACAAGTAGTCCCTCTCTCATTGTTCTTGTTTGCTCTTTTGGAAGAGGTTTTCCAATGCATATGTCACAATACTGAAGTTAATGGCCTTATTAAGGAATTTTGCTTGAAGAGAGGAGATCAAAGTTTTAACCACATATAATATGCTGATGATACCATTCTTTATTATGATGCAAAACAATAGCAAATTGATTATCTCCAATGTTTGCTAAGTCTACTTAGTGATGACAAGACTTAAAGTCAACTTTCAAAAGTCTACATTAATTGGCATTGTTTTGTCAGAAGAGGAGATAGAAGCTGCAGTCAAGTTTGTAGGTTGTAGATTGAAGGCCTTCTCTATCAAATATCGTGGGCTTCTGCTATCAATAGGGGTTCTAAAAGTTAAAAATTGGTAGTTTGTAGTGGATGGATTCAAGTATCTAGTTGGGCACACAAATTACCTTTCTTTGGGGACAAGCTTATGTTTATCTTGTCAGTTCTTTTGAATTTTCCAATTCATTATTTATCCATGTTTAGGATCTTGATGTCAATAGCCAATCTACTCTTTGAATCTAGTTTTATTAGATAAGCAGTTATGGAGATTCTATGAGTTGTAGTCTTACTTGTGGTGGATAATGTGGTTTATGTTGTCAAATGGTGGCAAGGAGGGGACATAGTAGTTTAGGGTAACTAGTGTGCAGAGAGGTATTTTAGATGTAGATGAGATGATTAGATGTGGATCTAGGTTTGTGATTAGAAATGATATGGGGTTAGCTTTTAGGGTGATGTGTGTGTTGGGTGAATCCCCACTAGCTCTTCAATTCTAGGTATCATACACAATTGCATCCACTACCTGAGTGTTGATAAGAGCTTTAAGTGTGTTGAGGCAGGGATAATATGGGATGTTTATTTCAAAAGAAATTTAAGTTATGCAGAAATTAAGGAATTTACTCAACTTCTTTTTTTCCTTAATACTTCTGATTCCTCTTTTGGTCTAGGGACTCTCCTTCTTAAGTGTAGCAATGGCATTGGGATGGAGCATTCTTGATCAAGTTGTATTAGATTATTTCATATGGTGGCATCAAATATCAAAAGTTGAAGTTTATGTGGAGAAACTGGACCACCACCAAAGTGCAATTCCTTGCATAGTAATTATGGCATGGAGGTGTTCCTCTAGAGGATTTGCCCAAGGAGGGGCTTCTCACTAGTCAATTGATGTAGATTTTATCAACGGCACATGAAAGACCTTTGGCATTTGTTCTTTGGATGCCTTGTGATTAGAAAATGGTGGCTTGAATGATTGGGCTTATACATCAATAAGGTTGTAGATATTGGATCCTTCTAGGATATTTAGATGTCCAAAGGAGGTAATGACAAGAAAGGAGGAAGTTATGAAATACCATTCCATATGTAGTTTGGTGTGTCAGTGATTAAAGAGGAACAATGGGATCTTTTAAGGTTCATATGACCATTTCATCATAAAGATTTCTGCTTCCGTGGTCAAATGGACCAAGCTTGGCATCACAAGGAAGCCTTGAATGACACAATGTTATTAGCATGGCTACATACCATTGTCACTCCATGAGCTAGATCCTAATTATTATATATTTTGGGTGGCTTTTTTCTTTTCCTTTTGCTTTCTTTGGGTTTCCTCCTTGAAGCCCACTTTTCCCTTTGTTTTTCAGATTTTTCGTAGCTAGCCTGCAACTTATATGGATCTCTATTTTTATTAATTTAAATATATTCTCTTCTATTGCTTAATAAAAAAATGTATTTGTATATCTTTAAGAAAATCTTAATGACAGAAAATGATAGATGACTGAAGAAAGAGCATCTTTGATACTTATAGTGTAGACATCCCATTGCTAGGGGTTGGTTTGCAATTGATCTCAATCAATAGTTAAGTGGTGTGAAACCTTGCCACCTAAGTCCAAGTCAATCCATTTCTTGATCACCATAAAAACTACTAACTAATCTTTCCACCCTAAAAAATATACTAATAAGAATAAAATAAAAAAATAGAAAAATTGCTAGGTTGACCTTTATATGTTAGCTAATCTTTAGAATGTTGAAGAAGAATGCATGAATTGATGTCCACTCTTTCTTTATTTGTTAGTCACCATAACTTTAATAAGGGTCATTCTTGGTCAACATGATGAAACAGTGTGAAAGGAACAAATGATATATTATCTCAGTAAGAAGTTCATAGAATGCAAAACCTAGTATACAATGATGAAGTACTATCTCTACTTGGTTGGGCAACTTAAAAGTCAAGACACTATATGATGGTATATCCTATCAATTACTCTATAGACACAACCCACTTAGATATTTATTTGAAAAACGAGTACCAGTGGGTAAATGTTGTTAATGGGATTGACATCACCTTTGTCATATTGAAGTCAATGAAAACATAGGTTATGGTAGACTAGCTAGTAGATCTCCTACTACATGATTATCAACCTCTACAAATGCACTTTCTAGGCGAATATGTTTATTTAGTAGAAGAGGAAGTTCAAGAAGAAAGAGATGACTCTTTGCACACTTTCTGCTTTGATGGAGAAATAAACAAGTGAGGCTTCAAGATAGGTGTAGTTCTAGAGACACCTTGTAGTCAACTAATCACAATTCCCAAAAGCTCATATTTGAGAGTTACAATAATGTTGTTGAGTATGAGGTACGCATCTTAGGCCTCCAACTTGCCTTGGGAAGCAAAGTTCAATGTATACAAGTTTACGGTGATGTCTTGTTTGTCATCTCTCAAATTAGAGGAGAGTGGAAGACTTGGGATGCTAAAATAGTCCCCTACTATGAATGCTTGCTCAAGCTACTAAACCAATTTAAATACATTCTCTTTTCCTTCATGAACAAAATAAAGAATGTGTATGCAAATGCTTTGACCACATTAGCTTTGTGGGCGGAAGTACCAAAGGGACAACCTATTAAAGTATCAATCTCTAGAGTAGAGTAGCCAGCATATTGCATGACCATTGAAGAATCCAATCTAGACAATGGACTATCATGGTATTATGATATCAAAGTTTATATGGAGTTAGACAATTACCTCTAGGAGTTACCTTCACTGATAGGGCCTTGATCCATTTAGCCTCCAAGTACATTCTTGGGGGTGTCATCTTTACAAGAGATCATACAACTATATGCTAATAGAGTGTCTAGATTGGGAGGCAAATTGTCTGATATCCAAGTGCATGTTGACACCTATGGTCCTCACATAAAAGGAATCTTGCTCGTCAAAAAGATCATGTTTCAATGTTATTTCTGGTCAATAATGGAAATTGACCATTGTTAATATATTTGATAGTGCTACAACTGTTAGATACATGGACACTTCATCTCGACATATCATCAAAAGAACTTTGTAGTATGGCAACCTCCTGGTCATTGTCCACATGGGGAATTGACATAGTCACAATGATCCACCTGGCAACCTTAATGATCATTGGTATATCACAATGGCTATTAATTACTTTATAAAGTGAGTTGAAGCTACTTACAAATCAGTCATTGCAGTTGTCATTGAAAAGTTTGTCAAAAATTATTTAGTAACGAGATATGAGATCCCACATGAGATCATAACCAATACTGGGAAAAATTTTGTTGCAAGTAAGGCAAAGGATTATCTCTAGCAACTCAAATTCAAGTATCATCAATGTCACCTTACTAATCTTGGGTTGTGTGGACCAATTGGCTTACAAGAATTTAATGAAAGTATTAAAAAAGATGATTAATACCAATCAAGACTGACACAAGTTGTCTTAAATCCTCCGGGCTTACAAAATCTCTACTAGAGCTACTTTGTACTCATTGTCTATGGGATGGAGGCTATATTGTCTATTGAAATGGAAATTTCATCATTTTGAGTTTTGAAGGAAGCAAAGTTGTCATGAGTAGAATGGATAGAAGATAGATGTACTCAGTTGAATCTGATTGACAAGCATTGGCTTAATGTGTTGTATCACACCCATTGCATCAGGCAAGTTGTTTAGGCATGTCGGAAGGTCAAACCTTGATAATTGCATCCGGGAGATTTGTTTAGACCACACAGACAGTTGTAACAACTTGCCCCTCCTTTTCCCCTTCTCATTTACTAGCCCAAAATATGCATTGTATGGACCATAGCAAAATAACTCACCCTATGATGATGTCATTATGGGATCATAGACCTTTAGTTTTGCTCAATTCAAATGATGTGGCTCACAAAGGTGGGGGAAATATTCTCCCAATGTGAGTGACACCTGATCCAAATTCACCTTTAACTCTAGTGGTTTCTTAGAAGATGCGATCTTAAAGAAAGTTGGTGATGAATTGAGCCATCAACCTTACACAAGGACTAGCACCTCCTAAAGGGAGTACAAAAAAATAAAAATCTCCTAGAGTGAGAGTTGAGCCAATAAGATATAGACCACTCCAAAATCAGAAAGGGGCAACAAAAAAAAAAGAGGAAAGTAGGTGGAGTTGAAAAATTGTATAGCAAGAAGTGGGAAAAAACTTTGAGAGGAATGTCTAGGCAAATCTTGAACCTTCACGCAAATCATGGGGAGGAGTAGAAGATGTTGAAAAAACAAAGGCAAATGAGGACCTGACCCACCCTCAGCTTGCTTATGGCACCGCTAACAGTCATAAAAGCCAACACACCCCCATTCTAGGTAGAGGTGTAGCCCAAACATTCATGAAGGTGAAAAGAAATTGATTTTAAAAATCAAAAAACATAGATGTAGATCCCTACAAGACTAAGGGATGACCTGTCCCACCCATTGTACCTGAATCCTCATGGAATCCTGGAAGCCAAGAGTAAGAAAGCAAGCATTTGTGTATCCTTCCGAAAGAACTCCTAAAAGTCTAAGTATCATCAGATGAAGGTTGGATTTGTTAGTGGTCTTACCCCTTAAACTCAAGATATTAAAATGCTAAAATTCTCAACTATTGTTCATTGTCATATATTGTGTTCTTTTGCAAGAGAATCAAGTCAGAGTGACTAGACTACACAATATGTATTGCTCCCTTCAGGTAGCAGACACAAGATGGAGTCATTAGAGGGTAGTCTTGACATAATAAGGGCATGGAAAACTCCTCCCGTTTGGGCTTATCATCCTTTCTTTCATGCAAAAAGGATGATCATTGATTTAGTCATAGTCTATCGCCTAGGGTAGCAATGATGAATTCTATAGTATGCTATAAAACTCTTCAGCTTCATCTGAACTAGGGGCATTTTTCCCACCTCATTGATTTGAAGATCTCACCTTGAAGTTATTCCTTTCTTGGGGCTGTAAAAGAAAATTCTCCTTTGCACCAAGGAATGACAACTATCCTTGGACCCTCTCTAGGCAATCCCTAATCAAACCTTGATTGCCTTGAATAGAAATGATGTAACTTAATTTTGCAAACCTTGTAACTAAACTTCCCTAATAGTTCTACCAATAACATGTGTTCGCTTTCATTGTTATAGCACTTGATTTGTTGGCATGGCACTTGATATTTTATGGCTCATCCTTGATTATAGGTCAGAGAATGGTCATACTTGATATCATGACCTACCTTACCCTACCTTACCCTCTGCACACCCTTGTTGTGCTTAGAAACATTGTGCCTATGGATGTCTTTGCTTACCTCCCAAGACCATAAGTGGTTGCAAGTTTGGGGCATCACAGTAGACATGTTGGATTTGGCTTTGAATCTCAATAGAGAAGAACATACTCTCAGCATTAATCAACATTTGGAATTCAATCTAGATGAACTGCTTTGAGATGATAGTCATGCTTAAAGAGACATAATATCTTTACCAAACAAAATGAGGTCTCTTTCTCAATGTTCTAATGCTATGCCAATTATCACTTGATGATCTGTAGTTTGGTCAGATTTGAATTGTTAGATGTAGATAAATAATTAATCTACAAGAGAAGATATGGTCCAACTACATGTAGAATGGTTGAGCCACGTAATGGGAAGTCATGCCATCTATGGAATGGAACACTTGCATCAGAAATAGGTTTTCCTATTCCAACTTTAGAATGGACTATATAATGACTTCATCTTTCTCTCGTCTCCTTGTTGAGTTTTTGGTCTCATCCTTGTGCTTTAAACAGGTTTACACTAAGGGTTTTCTCTAGGTCCACACTTGTTTGTTTAGTTATAGATGAAATAATTTAGGAAATTTAATAAAAAATACCTTAGTGTATTCTATTTGTTAATGATAGTTTTGGTTGAGGAAAGTAAGGCAAAAATTAGTTTTAAATTAAAATTATGGAGAGATATTTCGAAATCCAAAGGAATAAAATATAGGTTAAAGATTGAGTAGGTTAAAAATTGAATTTATAAAATATAGGTTCAACAAAATTAGGAATAATGATTGAAGGTATACCATTATACAATTATGAAATTCATAAAAGTAAAACTTTGAAATACATATGATTTATAATAAATAGCAAAGGGGAAATTGTAGAGGACGTTATTTATATGATTAAAATAAGGTGGATGAAGTAGAAAAGTGTTTTTAAAGTGTTATGTAATAGTAGGATACCTTTAAAAGAAAATTCTATAAACTACTATTCACCCATCTATATTTTATGATTCAAAATGTTGAACTATAAAGCATGATCACATATAAAAAGTTCATATTTCAAAAATGTGAATGGTTTTAGATGAATGAATGGTAATATTATAAAAATAAGTTAATTTTATTAAAAATAGAGTAGAAATTGAAGATAATAGAAAGCTGATGTTGTAGATTGGTTATATCCTTAAAAGGTCAAAATATATATCAATTAGGTAAGAAGAATTAATTAGAGTAGATGAAATTAAAAATAGAGGAAGACCTAAAGCTACTTGGTTAGGAATTGTGGAAAAATATTTAAATTTATATAATTTAACCAAAAATTTGATTATAGATAGAAATATATAAAAGAAAAGGATTTATGTGGCCAACCCTATATAGTGGAATTGTGATGTGGGTTGTGGTTATTGTTATTGTATCTCTTTGAGGAAATGTTTCATTTGTGTCTCTCTCTAATAAAATGTTGCTCACAAAATAACTATAGTCAATCTCTTTATCCTTTTATATATAACTAGTCATATTCGTGTCATGTATGTGTGCCCCTGAAATACAGATTCTCCTAAGCACTCGTCACACCCACATCATACGTGCACTAGACATGAATTTAGCCCAGATATGGCTCGAATGTGTTAGAGGCTCCACATAACACGTCCAAGTTGTTTTGGTAGAAAAATAATTAGGATTACAGCTCAAATTCGTGTCAGATACTGCACATGACAAGTCCAGGTCATTTTGGTGAAAAATAATTAGGATTCGGCTAGAATACTTATTGGATTTATCCAAGATACTTCTTTGATTTGTTTAATTACTTTTATTAAAAAACTTGCAACTGCAATTAGTATCTTGCATTTTTTATGATAGTTGTAGGGTTCCAGTGAAACTATTTTGTCGTGATTTTTCAACTGTTTAGCATTTAATGAATTTGTGCATGAAATTTTTTGAGTGACATGTTTGAATAATTTTAGATGGATTTTATTTCTAGTTATATTGTGCATGAGGTACATGTCGATAGAAAAAAGAAACACAAATATTAAATAAAAACATGTTCTACATGAATCATAATAGTCATGACCATAGAATTTTTTTTTCAATTTTTGTATGTTGCTTTCGTTTGTTTAATAATTTTTCTTTAATTTATTGTGTTGTTTGGAGCAATGTCTAATGGTGAACAAGAAGATTCATACTCTCTTTGACAATATATCACTAATATTGTATACTCAAAATTAATGAAGGCTATTGCATATTCAAAAGTTAAATGAATTCTATTCTTCTATCAACTCCTGAGTACATCATGTGAGAAAGCAATCTAGGAAACATAACTTTTTTTTTTACACAAATTTCCCAATCTAATTTAGAAAACATAACTTGTCTATGCATTTGGGTGTTTCTAACAAGTACTCATTAATCATGTAAAAAAATCCCCTACTCCATCTTTCATTATTCCCGTGATATTGAATATTTTTATTGCTTTTCCTACTTCTGGTTAATTCTTATGGTTGTTTTGACTTCAAAATATTCTGACCATCCAAATGGCTAGGAAGATTGCCTTCTATAATGTTTACCAAGAACATCGTACGTTAGTCACACCACACTTTGATTAATTAACTGCAACTGTAAGGTTTCTTTTCTTTGTCAACCAAATGATCTGAATTGTAGTGAATATACAGTGACTTGATATTTCATAAAAACAATTTCTGTAGTGACTTGATATTTCATTGTTTTCATTTATTTGATGCAACCAAGAATTATTATTGATTTGCCTTAAAGGTGGTCCTGGTGCATAATTTACTGAATATGCAGTGACCTCTTTACTTAGTTTGTATGGATCTCTTGCCTTCATATATTAATCTAATCATTCTTCTATCCACCACATATATGCCTAGCCATCCTCTAAATTTTTTTTCTCAAAAGAGTGAAGGGTTGTTCTCATTAATAAGCATAATAAGATACTCTTTCAGATTCCTTTTAGAATTATTAAACGATTTATTATATTCCTTTATCTTGCCTTTATCGGAAAGCTGTTCTAGTTTAGTAGTTTTTATTGCTGTTAATTACCATCGTTAATTGCATGTAATGCGAAATGTCTATTTATTGGGATGCATCTTTACATGTACCTGATAGCAGCATATTCTGACTAAGCATATTGTTGTCTGTCCCTGCCCTGGTTTGCAAGACATGTATATTTGTAGTCCAGCATGATTTTAGTTTTGTTTTCACTGAATATATTTGCTGATAGCTGGCCTCACAAGTGCTCATCTTTACAGCTCGTCACCAAAAGTCAACTCTTGAATTTATTGGATCACTTTGGAACTATGTCCTATTTTTGTTTCTGATATATCCTTTTTCTGTAGGATATATCAAAGATTTTGAGGCTCATGACATGCACAGAGTTGGAAAGATCACAGTAAATTTGGCTGGCAGAATAACAGATTGCCGTGCTCTTACATATAGACAGGATATCAAGGCCAAAGACATCAAAGAATACAGATTACGTACACTTCCTACACAACAGGTTGGCCTTCATCCATGAAAAAGTTTATGGGAACTGCAATTTTCCCTTTTCAAACTAATATAATATAACATAACATAGAAGGATTTGTTTGACCATCTTCGAGATATTTAACATTCTTGCAAACTCTTGGCCGTTGCCTGTGTAGCTTATGTTTTTTCTAAACTTATGATTTCATTATTGCTAACATAAATAAGGAATGTTTCTTCTACTTGTGCTTTCCTTTTTTTTGTAGTGGGGCTGCGTTGTCGTCCGGACTCCAGATGGTATTTTAGATCATGATGAAGCCATCAAGCAGAACGTTGGTGGACAAGTCCTTGGCTACTTCTATTAATATCCTTTGTTAATCTTTCCCAGTAAAATAATTAATATCTTGGTCGTCTGAGACAGGCGGCTGCTTGCTTTATTGGAAGCTTGCAAGGTGCACACATTAGTATAGAGAATGTGCCCACAGAGTTTTAGTCGATTAAACTATTTTTAGTAGATTAATAGTTGCTAATTACCATAGGATGGTAAGATGTTAACACTCTATCTAAGGTGCTTCTGCGTTGGATTTTAGGATGTCCGACTCCACAACATTTTATTTTGATTAGAATCATATATAAGCTGTTTTAGTATTTAGAATTTAAGGTTTGAGAACATTAAATAATATTAATGTTTATATTAGTATTGACAACATTTTCCTTTTATTTTTTGCAAAATCAAAGAATCAACAACATAGGTGTGGATTCCAGTAGAATCAACTTGATTCTAGGGGAAAAGCTATGAGTTGATTCAAATGCCTTTCAATCTACACTAATACTAAATAATATTATATATGTATATATATCATTGTTTGATATTAATTATAACATATAATATTTATTGTTTAGTATAATTATAATATTATAATAGTGTTATATTAAGTAATATTAATTATTTTATTTTTTTGAATAATAAGCAGTCATATATTAATAATACCTTGATATGAAACTAGTCAAGATAACAAAAAGAGATAAACCCAAAGTCTTAACTATACAACAATAAACAAGAAGAAGGCAAAAAAAAAAGAGGGGTAGCAACATAAAGTCATTAAAGTGGTGTTCCTGCATTTCAAAATTTGCTGAGTTTGAATTTAATAGAATTAAATTCTAAAATTGAAAGTATTTGTACATTTAATATATAAATGCATCTTATAATTGGGAGTGGCAAATCATTTCTGACCCCTAATCCCTGTGGTCTTCTTTTGTCTTCATCTTGGTAAAACTTTTCATTTTAGTGGTCTTCATCTCTTCCGTCTTGTTCCGCACATTTCTGTGGTCATTTCCATTTCATTCAGTGGTCTTTCTTCCTCTATTGGTTGAACAAATGAAGCGTGTTGAAGACAACCCCTACTCTATTGGTTGCCATGTGTTCACTTTTGTCCAACCAACTTGAATATCTCTTCCTCAAAGATTTATCAATAGAAGCCACATTTGTTCACCATGTGGTAAGAAGCTAGGGTAGCCAGATATGTATGTTCCATATTGAGGAAGACTATTAGATTTGATTTTATGTACTCCCATGTATCAAAGATAATCCTTAGTATTATGCAAGTTTTTAATAATATAAGCAGGTATTGTTTAGTTCAAGATAATTAATAAAATCGTTTAGTGTTGAATATATAGTATGTGAAGTTACTTGAATTAATAAATTCATTTGACTGACCTTTTTAGTCAGTGAAGCACAATCATATCCATACCTATTGAAACCCTTTTAAATTGATTGTCTTAGCATTGATTGCAACCACAAGACAGTTGTTTTTATACGATCCAAGTATCATTATTACATAATGATAAAGTTTGTATAATATTATTAATTTACTTAATTATATTAATATATAGGTTAAATGCCACTATTAAGTGATTTGAATTTAATCACTTTTCTATACATACATAAACACAAATTTTAAAATTTGGTTTTTTTTGTACTATTGCACAAATACACAGATTCTCATAATGTATATTTTGACAGATTCTATAGATTCAATTTTAATAGATTTATTTCCGATTAATTGGCCCTAAATACTTTCTCTAACTTCAACTACATTGGCCCAAGATCTAATTGTATTGTCTGAGGTGGTGCAAAGGTTGTGGTAGCGTGAATGAGAGTTGAGTGTTACTTCTAGATGGGCATCACCTCCTTAGCTGCATGCATCATCTCCATATCCAGCCAAAGCAAAGAAAATTTTAAAATACGATAGAAGATCGAGGTGATATTTCATCCTTGATTTCTACAAATGATATTATTTTTAATTAACCACAGAGTTTAGAAAAAGACTGGAAGGAGTGTATGCCAGGCCTTCTTAGATATTTTAGATTTAAGAACTTTATGTAGATAAAGAGCTGAGTTCAAGAAACCATCATCAAATGGTATGTATTGAGTCCAGAACTCAAAAAAAAAGGAAACTGGAATCAAAGGAAATTATATGTTAGCTGGTTTTGGTCGTAATATTGCAACAGAAGCATATGGAATTTCTTGATGAGGTTTACTTTTGTCTTGTAGAGTTAGCCAGCCAGAACAAAAGTTTGAACTTTCAATAGAGCAATGGCTTCTCAAACGAAATCAAAACGTTTGAATTTGATATTACCTTCATTAAGGAGGGAGTGGCAAGACCTTGGTAGAGTAGATTTAGATAGAATTTGTGATCCATGAAACTTCATCATCACCATTGGAAAGATTCATATAAAGGGAAGGGAAGTTGTATTTGAGCTAAAAGGGCTATTGCGCCAGCGATTTTCCCAGAATATGGTATTGGATCTGTTATTGGATAGTGGCAAAAGATGGAAATGATGAGGTAGAGAGGTTTAATGGACTTAATTCCATGGAGGAGAAGAGATTGAACTTTTGTCTAAGAAGGAGTTGCATCCTCTGATTCTTAAAGAATCTAGTCATAATAACAAACATCAGGGCTCCAATTGGCAACATGGTATTTGGGATTAATCAGGAGCTAATTGTCACCCCCCAAACGAATTTACCTGTAACTTTGTCCAAGGTATCAGCAAAACCCTTGCTTGGGATTCAGTTGACATGTTGGTATGGAAGAGAAAGTGCATGACTTATTAGAATAAGCTTTCCACCCATCCAACCTTTTGTGGTTAACTTATCAATAACTTACCGACAAATCATGGAATAAAGCTTTTGTTTGAAACGAAGAGGGTGATAAGAGATAAAGAAATGAAAATGTAATGTTTCTATCTATCTAAATTTTAAAATTAATATGATCAACATTAAATCACATAGAACTTTAAAAAAAAAAAAAAAAAAAAAAAAATTCTTTTCTTAATATATTATGGAAAAAATAAAATTTATTACGTTATAAAGAAATTTCATAAAAGATAAACATTAACATACTGATAAGCAATACAGAAGTCCAAGACCATTATTCAACACAACATTTAATATTTTTCTTTAACAAAAGAGTCAACTACATATTACGCATAATATGATTTCTTCATGTATTTTGTTAACTACTCCCTTCTTCTTCTGTCCAATACTTAATATATTTATTGCTACATGTTTCTTTTTCTTCTTCGATAATGGTGTAAGAGGCCTAGGAAGCTTTATCATCATCAAATTCAACTAATTTATCAGTAAAATCTTCAACAACAAAAAATCTGCTCTATCACCAACAATTACCTATTTAGTAATAATTTATTTGTAAAATCAGATTCTACTTATAAACATTTTAGTGTACTTTTTCAAATAAAATGTGTGTGTTACCAACACGAGAAATGGTAAGAAAGACTTTCGTATCATCTTCTTTTTCCACCATTTTCAACGACACAGACGAGCATGACGAGGTGGTCTATCACTACGGTTCTGTTTGATCTATCGCTGCTATATATTAAATACGTACGGTGACAGATTTGCTTGCAAGTGATATGTGAACAATATGGCAACAAATGAACAACATGAACTAAATGACCTAAATATGAGCATTTGCAAGTGGTATGTGAATGAGAACATAATGGAAATCACAACCTATAAGAAGGAGGATAATGATGAATAAAATACATGCAGATGCTTATGTAAAATATCCCATGGGAAAAAGAGCAATTTCCTTGATGGTACCTCTTTGAGTAAAAATGTCTTCCTCATTTGTCATTATAGATTAGGTATGCTATGCTTATATTTAAGCTAACCATGTCATCTTTTATGTTTTTAAAATCAAGACACAAGTAAGAAAGTAATTTGTTATAAAGACTGTGGAGAGAATTGAATTCAATGTCAAGGTATCAGAAAATTGTGATAAATTCATGGCAAAATAAATTTTTTTAAAACATATTACTTATTTGTTTTATGTCATCGTTATATAAGCATACTCCAAAATATATTCAAGGGGTGAGATAGTTTATTGAGTTTACTACATTGAGAGAAGGATCAAATGTCCACACCTTGAATGTATTAATGGACTTTAGCAATAATTGAAAGTAGTAGAACACTTACTATGAAAAGGTATTCTCCAAAATTACACAATTTAAAGATATCACGAAAAAGTTACATCATAGCAAACATGCTACATGTCATGTCATAATCATGATAAAAGTATCGAGGAACTTATTGAGAGACTCGACGAAAGATAAGTTGAGAGACCTAAAGGACTCATAAATATTTAAAGATCTACAAAGAGACGAGTAGAGAGACCTTACGAACCTAATGAAAGAATACATTAGAGACATATAGGAAAAGGAGGTTAATTCTAATAGTTACTCCCGTGAATTCAAATTTACGAAGGATTTTAGGATTTGCTTAAAAAAAATTGATAACATCATTACTAACAGCTCGAACTTTTAACATAATGATAACCCAATCCTAACAAAAAGTTGTGAACAAGTTGATAATGTTCATAGTGATTTGTTTAAAATACTTAAAGATATACATGACATATTTCAAGAATTTTACAAAAGACCAAGAATGTGATAGAAATGAATATGAGTATATTAACAGTTTCTATAAAAATTTTGGACGATGTCAACCAAATGTTATATCTTAGACGTAAGAAAAATTCACAAGATTGAGTTTCATGGTACAGCTGTTCCATATAAAATGTTTAGGACAATGAAATGATTGGACATTCGATATGTTACTTCCACCGCTAAAAAAATGTCTTCTCAATGGTTGTCTTGCCTAATAACATGTATAAATTGACAATATTGTTATATAAGATATCGATGATTTCTATCATACAATCATAAATATTGAAATAGTAAGTCATTATTTGATGAAACTTGTGAACAATGATCACCTCCTGTAATACTTTTTTGGCTTACAAGTATTGGTTCACGTAGATGACCTTACTTACTTTCACGTTAGGAGAGGGTGATATTGTTACCGTGAAAAAAGAAAAACAGATAATGTACAAAAAAATATCTAATTGAAAGTAGAAATGTATTTTTTCTTTAAGTTATTACATTGTGAATCAATTCTCCTACGTCAAAATCTCAGTTGTAGTTACATTTTTTACCTAAAAAATTGGTATATCAATGCATAAAATCTAAAGTCAAGCTACTCTCTTAACCTACTAAATAGTACATTAGTTGTAAGAAAATGGCATGTCATTTTGTAGCGGAAAGAGTATTGAGTTAGATTCTAATTTATGTTATTCCTAATGTTCTATTTATGTTACATAGAAAGTTAGGAATTAAAATATTGAGAAAATTTTCTTAATTTTCTAAAATTTGTGCCACATAAAAAAAATTGAAAATTACATATAAAATGTTAAGAGTTTCCAAGCTTTCAAACTTCCCATTATCCAAAACTTAGGAAAACAACATGGAAACCATCCTCATTTTCCTTTTCCATATTATCTCGTCATCCCACTATATTTTGTGTTTCGTGTCATCAAAGTATCAAAGCAATTATAAGTGTTCACCTCAATCATGTGTCACTCTGTCACCCTTAACTCTCGCTTTGTTGTCCTATCCTAAGTGATTTTACTTAATAAAAATAATAGGAAAATAAAAAATAAGAATGTAAATAATGAAATTTAAATAATAAATATTATATTTAAAATAAATAAATATTTAACAAATTATATTACAGATATGCTTGACAATTTACTTCTATTTCAATATCTTTGATTTATACTTTTTAAAATTTATGTTCATAAATAATTAAAATAAATACTTTGTGATTTCCATATCCAAATCACAAAAATAATAAGAGATAATGTTTAATTAATTTATTTTTAATTTCAAGTATATATTATAAGTAAATTAAGAAAAAAATTTCAACCACTATATACTTTTATATTGACAGCATAAACACTTTTAAATTTTACTTTCTTGATTTTTTGATTCTTAACTTTTTTTTAACTTTATGTGTCTTAATTTTCTAAGTAACACAAACGTGTCCTTAAGGGGGTGTTTGTGCACCCAGAAAATGACGGAAAACGTCGGAAAGAAAAATAGCGGAAAATTTTCTGTCATTTTCTAGGTGTTTGTGCACCCCTGAGATTTTCTGTCATTTTCCGGCAAAACCGGCAAACACCCTGAGTTTTTTTCCGTCATTTTCCAACCACATTCGAGGGTGAAAACGACGGAAAACACCCCTCAACGAACCCTCCTCGCGCATCCTCGCCCTTGCGCATCTTCGCTTGCTATCGTCTCCTCGCTGTCGTCCGCCTCGTCGCATCTTTTTCCACCATCGTCTCGTCGTCATCATTCTCCTCATCACATCTTCTTACGCCATCGTCTTCTCACTGTCGTCTTCCTCATCGCATCCAGAAAAGTGCTATCATCCTTCTTGCGCTGTCGTCTCCTCATTGCATCTAGAAAAGCGATGTCATCCTTATTGCGTCGTCGTCCTCCTCGTCGCAACTAGGGAAGCGCCGTCATCTTTCTTGTGTCGTCGTCTCCTCATCACAACTAGGGAAGTGTTGTCATCCTTCTTGTGTCGTCGTCTCCTCGTCGCAACTAGGGAAGCGTCGTCATCCTTCTTGCACCGTCGTCTCCTCGTCGCAACTAGGGAAGCACCGTCATCCTTCTTGCACCGTCATCTCCTCGTCGCATCCTTGCGCATCTTCACCCCCATTTATCACGCAAAATCGCTGTCATCCTCCTCGTCGCAACTAGAGAAGTGCTGTCGTCCTTCTTGCGTCGTTGTCTCCTTGTCGCATCCTTCCACATCTTCACCCCCATTTATCACGTAGAATCATCGTCATCTCCTTGCACACGTAATCGATAAAATTCCAAGTACTGCTAATTCTTTTTATTCTTCAATTGATTTAGTTTTCAAACAATCTTCCTGTAATTTGTTTTACCCCCATCGTGACATTATGCGCTCTGTACAGTTTTATGTATGTTGATGATGTTAATGGTGATTTATGGCATCTTCCTGTAATGTTAATCTGCATGACAGTAGTTACGATGTTAATGTCTATCTGGTTGTAATGCTTTACTATTGACTAGTGCATCAAAAATATCTGCAATGATTGGCAGTTACGTTATCTCCCACAAAATCCTTAATGACAGTAGTTCACAATTAGCAATCCACAATGACAATAGTTCTTAACTGTTTGAAAAATATAATCTTCATGGAATAATGAACAATAAACAAAGCATTGCTTTAGTTGATTTGCTAGATGAACAATAAACAAATATTGCTAGATGAATTAACTTAGATATAGGACTTTCATCACATTATTATCATTTTCAAATATATTTTGGGTCCATACATCATTGGAAATAATCTTTTTACATTCAATGCTCTCTTTATCCTTTGTTATGTTTATCCCAGCAATAGCAAGTAATGCTAAAGGAAGTTGGCCGCATACTGATTATGAAATAATGATAATTTATGTATGTAATTTATGTAATCTTTTTACATTCACTGCTTTCTTTATCCTTTGTTATGTTTATCCCAGCAATAGCAAGTAATGCTAAAGTAAGTTGGCCGCATATTGATTATGAAATATTGATAATGAAATACTGATAATTTATGTATGTAATTTATGTAATCTTTTTACATTCACTACTCTCTTTATCCTTTGTTATGTTTATCCCAGCAATAGCAAGTACTGCTAAAGTAAGTTGGCCGCATACTGATTATGAAATACTGATAATGAAATATTGATCATTTATGTATGTAATTTATGTAATCTTTTTACATTCACTACTCTCTTTATCCTTTGTTATGTTTATCCCAGCAATAGCAAGTACTGCTAAAGTAAGTTGGCCGCATACTGATTATGAAATACTGATAATTTATGTATGTAATTTATGTAATCTTTTTACATTCACTACTCTCTTTATCCTTTGTTATGTTTATCCCAGCAATAGCAAGTACTGCTAAAGTAAGTTGGCCGCATAATGATTATGAAATATTGATAACGAAATACTGATAATTTATGTATGTAATTTATGTAATCTTTTTACATTCATTGCTGTGTTTTTCCTATAATTTATGTATGTTTATGGCGATCAAAAGCAGACATCTGATCAACAATATTGTCTTCTCTAGTGGTGATTAAGACTTTGCTTCCATTTGCACCAATGTTCAATAATGTTGAATTTGCAATGTTGAATTTGTGGTAGGTGTGAACAATTGATGCACATGCTATAAACATTATAATTCCTATTGTACTTGTACTCTTAACTGTTTGACAAATCCAGGATAAAAATACAGCTTATGGACATCATAATATCCAGCAAAGGATCGATATCATGTTCATGCCAAAATACTGATAATGCATGAGCAATTGATGGTGCTATTTTTTTGTGAATTTGAAATATTCCAGTTCTCCTAATTTCTGAAAGCTGCCTTGCACAAGTAATCGATACTTATTTCCAATGGATTCTTTTACTTATATATCTTTCAACATTTGCAATTTCTCACAGATCATTTTGTCTACGTCCTTATACACCACTTAAAAGTGATTTTTCAGTATCAGACATGCAAGTAATTCAATATTTTTACATGTTAATGTAATTATATTTAGTTTTTTATGATGGTAATGTTGAAAACTAATTATCTGATGTTTCACTTGAATGTTTGACATTATGTTTCTCTATCAATCTTAATTACTTGTGAGGTATTTTAATTATGCAAATAATACATTTGTAGACAATGGCAAAAAGCAATGGTCATGGAAAGAAGACTACATCAAGGAAAAATTTCACATGGAGTCAGAAAGATGATGAAATGATCTTAAATCTTCTTTGTGATACTATTAATCAAGGAAACGCCAAAACACCTGATGGCAAGATTAGAGCGGACACATGGATTGAAGTAGTCAAAGCTTACAAGTTGAAAACAAATGCTAGGTTAGAGAAAAAAAATATTGATAGTCGTCTGAAGACCTGGCGGCAAATGTATAAAAATTATAACAAGATTGTCAATCAAAGTAGATGGGGATGGGACTATATAAGTGGTCATACATTTGTACCTGATGAAATCTGAGAAGAATTTGTGAAGGTGACTTTAATTATTATGATGTATATGTTTCTCTCTTATTTTATATATACTTTATTTTGTACTCATTATATTTCTTCTTCATTTGTAGAGTCATCTTGAATGTGCCACCTTGAAAGGAAAGTCATGTACAATATACGAGCAGTTGAAGTTAATTTTTCAAACAAGTGTTGCTGGAGGAGGAACAAGCGTAATACCTATGGACTTCTATGAGTCTGAAGATGTTAATTTAAATGATGACATATCTCTATCCAGTAACTTCAATAACATCACGTGTCCAATACCATCTAGTGATGATATGCCAACACCACCTTCACAAAAATTGGATTCTAAAAAGAAGCGCTCGCAAGCTCGTCCTCATGCAGAATCATCTGAGAAGATGGTAGCATCAGTTAAGGATATGGAAATAGACATGAAAGAATTTTTACAGGAATATAAAGAGTGTAATAGAACTAGAATGCAGATAATGGAGCGTATAGCCAAAGCTGAGGAAGAAAGAAATGGATTCTTAAGACTCCAACACAATGAAGAAAGAAATGAATTAGACATTATTCCATCATTGCTTGAACTAAGTGAGCTAAATGAAGATGAAGTATATAATGCAATGACGTTATTAGAAATCATCAAAAACGAAGAATATTTTTAGGTTTACCATAGGACATGAGACTAACTTGGTTAAGACATAATATGAAATGAAGAATGTTGTTGATGTTAGGCAGTAAACATTGTTATTAAGGCCTTGATATTATTATGAATGTTGGTGGTATTATGTTGTTAAATGTTATGTATGTTGTTGATATTGATGATGTACAAGATAATGTTTCATGTTATTTAATGTTATGTATGTTGATGATGTACCAGATATTTTTATTATATTCTAATGTAGATTGTTATTGTCATCATCTTATGTAAATATTATTGTCTATCTGGTTTTTTTTTGTAGGTATTTTTACTTACTACAAATGGACACAAATGCAAACATGAAACTTCTGAAAGCGCTTATGGAAGAGGAAGAGGCAGAACAAGAACAAATACTCTTATATCTTATGAAAGCATGGAAATTCATAACCACTTTTGCAAGTAGTGCGAATTATGTTGCAAAGAGTACTTCTAGAATATATAGCAAAGAAGGACAAGAATACATTACTACGTTATTAAATCCATCTTTAACTAATCAAGTATATAATTGCAGGAAAATTTATAGAATGAATCAACATGTATTCTTCCACTTTTGTAGTTTTTTGAGACGTGAAAGTGCAAGATAGTAGATGTATGAATGTGGAAGAAAAGGTGTCAATATTTTTAGTTACAATTGGACAAAATCAAAGATATGGTGTAAGTACTGAACGCTTTCGTCGATCTGGTTGGACAATTAGTACATACTTCAATGAAATGTTGAATGGAATTTTAAAAGTAGGATATAAACTATTGGCTAAGCAAGAATCATCAACACCAGCACGAATTCAAAATGATCGGCATGTTTATCCTTATTTCAAGGTGAGTTAATGTTATATTTCAATGTCATCTTTACTATGTAGTGGTCTTTATTATATATACTCTTTTTTTCTTTTAGGATTGCATTAGAGCAATTGATAGTACTCATGTCAAAGCTACAATTTATGGTGAAGAAACTATACGTTGGAGAAATAGAAAAGGTGAATTATCACAAAATGTATTAGTAGCATGTAATTTTGATATGGAAATTGTTTATGTTTTTAGTGGATGGGAAGGATCAGTAGTTGATGCTTGTATTCTTCATGATGCACTTTCTCGACGTAATGATTTTAAGATTCCATCATGTATGATATTAATAAAAATAATGTGAATACTTATGTATAGTAGAAATTATAGAATTAATGTTTCTAACATTATATTCTAAACTTTTGTATAAATTACAGGTAAATATTACTTGGGAGATGCTGGTTTTCCTAATATGCCAGAATTTATTGTACCATTTCGAGGTGCAAGATATCACTTGAATGATTATAATGCTAATAGACTTCCAATGAATGCAATTGAAAATTTCAATTATAGGCATTCATAGTTAAAGATAGTAATTGAACGTACATTTGGAATAATCAAACATCGATTCTCAATTTTACGAGGTTATATGCCATTTTCTTTTGAAACACAAGGAAAGATTGTATTGGCATGTTTTTTAGTTCACAATTTTATTCGGAAAGTAGACAAAACAGATTTACTTGAAGATGAGCAAGAAGAATTACAATGAATGCCAGATGATAATGTTCAACAAACTTTTACAGAAGAAGCTACATCTGCTACTGTTGAATCAAGTCAGGATTATAGAAAGCAAATTGCTGATACAATACATGCCAATATTATAAGAGATATGTGGAACAATAGAGATATGTGATATGTATTTTATATTGTAACTATCTTGTATTATTTATGACAAATTTTCTTATTCTCTATCTTCCAAACATGAACAATAAATATTGAATTGAGTTAGTCTTCAATATTTTCTAATATGTGAACAAGCATACATAGTTTACATTTTATAATTTTCCATCATTTTCTATTATATGCACAAACACACATTTTTCAAATTCCGTCATTTTATGTTATGTGCACAAACACTCTGATTTTCTATAAATTTTTCGTTACTTTATGTTATTTTCATTTCTGATGTTTTCCATAATTTTCCGTCATTTTCTAGGTACACAAACACCTCCTAAGTGTATGTCATTTTCTTAAGCCAATCATGTATTCTAAGTGTCTTATATTGATATTCTTCAAGGATATATGTCCTTATTTGATTGTCATAATTATATCCGTCCTTGTTTCTTTATATATCATACGATAAATTTGATTTATACAAATATTTTTACATTTATCATTAAATTTTACGTCAACAAAATTAATTAAGAGATTTTACCAAAGGCAAGAGAACAAAGAGTATTTGGAAAATCGTTCTCAAATGATTTTGACAATGCAAATTTTAATGATAAATATGAAATAGTAGGAGATATAAACTTATAACATTTGTAAGTAAATTAAAAATTTATCTCATCAAATTACAAAGCGATCCTGGCAGATTGTCATCATCCATAATCCACAAATTCCCCACGTAGTGTTGTAAGCCGACAGCCGAGTGCCAACTAAACAAACATCTCACCCAAATATTTTTGCAAGAATTATTTTCTTCCATCGATATCAAATAAAAATTACAGTCCCTTCCACTTCCATTATTCCATTTTGCATATGAAAGATTCAGACATTAAACTGATAGGAGCATCTCCGCCTGGTAAAAATTATCACCACGAGCGGGGGGATTCAAGCTATGCCAGGCACCATAATTCCATTAGCATATATATATATATGTAGCATATCAGCACAGTAAAATAATTCAGAAAACAGAACATTTATGAATTAAACACCAAATGTTGGAAATCAGTGGACACTGTACAGTGTACACGGTCACAATTTCACACCAAATTCCAGGTTTTGTTTCGCGAAGAACGTATTCGACTAAACCAAACGGGATTGGGATGAGTGTTTTTGCATCTAAGAGCAACAGCCGCTCTTTTGCTCCACCGGCTGACCCCTCATTTGCACGGTTGCAGGCCTAGCCGTGTTTGCCACCGGTTGACTTGATATCCTACAAAAGAGGGAACGTTAACCCTAATGCGTGTGGCAGAAAAATGCAATTCAAACAATACAGCCAACAGATCAAACCTATTCTTTATCTCCGCAGCCATTGTCATGAATGCTTCCTCAACATTAGTAGCGTTCTTGGCGCTAGTTTCCAGAAAAGGGATACCTACTTCATCTGCAAACGCCTTTTGGAAAGAAGAACCACGTCATTGGTAAAGCCATGTATTATTATTTCTCCATTTGGGCCAAGTGAACAAAGTAAAAGTAGAGTGTAGATTGGAGGTAATTAATTACTTTGCCAGTTTCATACGAAACCGCTCTCTTAGCTGTTAAGTCACATTTGTTTCCCACCAGGAGCTTGTTTACATTTTCACTTGCATAACGGTCAATTTCATTGAGCCACTGCTTCACGTTGTTAAAGCTTTCTTCATCTGTAACATCGTAAACAACCTGGCAACCAAAGGTAAAGATCCTACCATATTGCTGCATCTGGAAAATCATGAAATTCTATTGAGCAACAAAACTTACAATAATTCCATGAGCACCACGGTAATAGCTGCTTGTGATTGTCCGGAAGCGTTCTTGTCCGGCAGTGTCCCACTGGTAAACAGACATGTCAACGAAAATCAGATCTCACCTTTCAACAATGTCACTACAACTAGTCAGGTCAACTGTAAACTTACTATTTGAAGTTTTATGGTTTTCCCATCTTGTTCTACAGTGCGAATTTTCTAATGCATTCAAAGAAAATGAAAGGATCATTAGCAAGTAATGCCTTCCTAATTGTTCCACACCCACGAATATCAACTGAAACTTGTCAACGTAGGTTTTGCATCATACTCACAAAATCAACCCCAATGGTACTGATGTAGCTTTCCAAATACGAATCATCCTGCACAAAAGACCAATATCAAATTATTTGATAATGTCATGCGCTTGCATCAGAAAAAACATCATTGTGCGGTACACCCAAAGACAAGCAAAAGTCCTACCATTCCCCATACAATATGAATATGTAAATGTGCAATCCACAAACACAATGATACATTAAGTATTGCAAAAATGTCTAGTCTGGATCTTTAAAGGATTCACATTACTCATAAACTAAAGAATCAATATTTTAAAACCTTACCGCAAACCTTAAAAGAAGACAGGATTTGCCGACACCAGAATCTCCAATGAGCAAAAGCTTGAAAAGATAATCACTGTGAAATAAAGATGTCAAATATCACTTCACATAAAATATACTTTTTCAAGAAATTCAAGTCCTTTGCATGAATAAGCTATCATATGATTAAAAAACACTGTGCCATGGTACGATTGGATTTCAGAAGCACTGAAGTTGGGAGAGGATACAACCAAATCAACAATATATTAAAAACTAGCATTAGTTAATTAGCAATACACCATACAAAAAGCAACTGAGATTTTTGTGAACTGCTTCAGATTGTCATAACATTTTAGGATAAATGAAAGACGAAGAGGTTGAAATTAGAGCTATACCAACCGACGAAGGAAAAAGATACAGATGATAATGAACTGAGAATTTCTGACGTGATATTTTATCATAACATCATTATTACAATACAGCACAAAAGCACAATAATTCTTCAAAATATTTTTTGAACTATTATGAAAAGAGTAATATGATAAACATAATTTTATTTTGACACGATTAATGCCCAATAACCATGCAATATAATTTGACAAGATATTATCCAGTTATAGACATTTAGCATTTAAAATGAATTTACTCAATACATAAATTTAAAACTAGATGCAAATATATTTCTACGTGTTTGAATTTATAATGTTATCAATAATCAACTGTGCCTTTAATAAATTATGCAAAATATGATAAAAAGGTGATAAAGACATTAACATGATTAGCTGACACAATAAGTAGACGGCAGAACATGATGCTCATAATCTAAAAGTATTAAATAGTTCATTTTTTATCTAAAAATCATGTCAGTTATCCTGAATTTCTCACGTACAATGGAATTTATTATTGACACAATTAATTATTAATCATCAATTCCTGAAATTAAAAGGTAAGTGTTGATGTCAATGCTATATCAAATAAGTCAAAACTTAAAATTGGCAAACATCAACAATAAACTCCACTGCTCCACACCTTAGTCCTAGACTCCCAAAAGGCAGATGCAATTAGACTGGGGCTCAATTTTTGAAGAAAAAAGTAAGATTATGTAATGTTTTTGCAATCAATTCACAGGAAGTTTAGAACATGAAGATAAGAAAGTTTGAAGACTAAAAATGGAAATGAGTCAACAATAATTCCAACCACTCATGGCATTGTGGATTGCAGGGGGCATTTTTTAAAAGATCAATTAAAATGACATATAGTTGGAAAAAATATATTAAAAACCACAACCACAAGTGAAATATCTTCAACAACTAAAAATAAAAAATAACAAAACAATTCTAATTAAAAACACGTGGATTCCCAAGGGGAACTATGTCGATAAGCTCCCTATAAGGAAAATGGAAACTGTCTGTAAAACAATTTATATATTTTGAAAAGAAGGAAAAAACAAATGCATCATACTTGAGCCTATATTTCACTCATAACTCAATTTTCCAATTCTTTGAACCTATAAGCACCCATGCTTCGTTTAATGAATATCCAAACAATATTCTTGACATTCAGTTAACACTGTCAACTTCAACAATACTTCTTATATAAAAATCACAACTGATTCTGCCTTTTCTATCTCCCAAAATACCCTACATTAAATAACATAACATATAATATTATGTCATATCATATCTTCTTTTGAATATATCATACATATACATCTTTAAATGCCTTCCTTCATCCATTTTTGTCCATATTACTTTGACAATATTATCATGTTATTTTTACAAATTTACCTGTGTTACTTTCACAACATAATTCTACCTTTTATGCATACAACTTTTGTCTAGTTATTTTTATAATTTTTCTATGTAATTTTTACATTTTGCAATTACAAGTTTATCCATGTTATTTTTATTAAATTATCCATTTTACTTTTATATATCACCCACTAGGATTTACACTAGTATATATAAAAGACAAATGAAAACAAACAATAATTCAACCTATTGTGTACGTAAACTCCAAAAATGTGTAATTCTAAGCATTTTCCAAATCATTGAAAAGCTAATCAACAATATGGATCAAACAATTAATACTACAACTCAACAACAACAACAAAAAGGCATTGTTTGCTAGAAAAACAAGTGTTTCTAAGATCCTTATAATAATGGTGGTTCCCATTCCCACATAATCCTGGCTTCATCATTTCAACATCATAGTGGGAGGTGGTCCTTCCCACTTGGTGAATAGGGGTAGCTTCTGACAGTGGTCCAACTGGCTTACTAGGATAAGGTGGTTAATTTGACAACTAGCAAGAAAACAATAATGTTGATTCCAAGGAGGGCACAACCTTTTCTTACTGTATTGGGTTGTTACAAGTAACAGAATAAGAAAATACACAAGGGTGCCATGTGACCCAACCCACATATTACAAGTGGACACTAATACACATATACAAGCCATGTATACAAGGCATACATCATTTCTGCCCCCCTTATTTTTCTAGTTTGTCATCCCTAGCAAAAAATTTAGGAAACTTCCAATGAACATCCTCATACGACTCCCAAGTGGTGTCTTCCTTGCTTTCTCCCTCCCACTATACTAATACATTGATCACTGCTTGTCCTCATCTTTTAGCTAGACGATGACTTAGGATCGCTTGTAGTTTACCATCTAAGTTATTGCCTTCCCAATCGTCTAGTAATAGGTTGATTGCCAATTCTCTCCTTGAATATGGACACACGACAAAATGGATGAACTCTTGATCCTTCTGACAATCTGAGTTTATAGGCAGTCTTGCCTACTTATCTAATGATCTCAAATGGACAAAAAAATCTTAAAGAGAGTTTTTGGTTGCTCTAGCAAGCTACCATGGACTGTTGGTAGGCGACCAACGGTACCCAAACTCTTGTGTTGAATTCCTGATCATGATGTGTTATATCAACTAAGCTTTTCATCTGATATTGAGCTTTCTTCAAGTTTTCCTTCAACAACTTGAGAATCTCCTCACGTTGCTTCAATTGTTCTTCAACCATTGCTACTGTTGTTGTTCTTGTTCACAGTGTATAAGTTCTAGCAGAGGACAACCATAGACCACCTTGAAGGGGGTTAATCTAGTGAAGTGATGGTAGCTCATGCTATATTTATGCTTGGCCCAACATAACCACTTCCTCCATTCACCTAGTTTGAACATACAAAAATACCAGAGATACTACTCTACACATTGATACCACTTTGATTTGTCAGATTGTGGGTGGTAGGCAGAACTCATCAAAAGCATACATGCATATTTGAGCAATTCCTTCCAAAAGAAGCTCACGAAGATGGGGTCACATCAAGGGCCATACTTCACAACCTATGAAATAAATTGTTCTAAAATGGATGCAATTGTATAGAGGATGTTTCGGTGGAAGGAAATGGCCATACTTTGAAAGTTGATTGACCACAACTAGGATGGTTGTGCATCCCTAACTTTGATGCAATGGGCATTTCTTCCCATACCTATCCAAGTGCTAGAAGTGATTGCAACAACACAACTGGATGAAGATTCTCAGATCATACCTGCTAGCATATTTCACACTCTCTAACATATTTCCAAACATCCTTTTCTATCCATTACCAAAAGAATAGTTGCTTGAGATGCTAGTAAGTTCGTCCAAACCCATGACGGCCAACAATGGGGATGTCATGGAACTCCTATAATAGTTGGGTCTTAATTGGAGAATGAGTTCCAATGACCAGTTGATTCTGTTAATACAATGGCTCATTCTTCGGTTGGTATTTAGTTGGATCCAAATTCTGCTATAGCCATTGAATCATCAAATTCTTCAGATCTTCCTCCTCGTAGCTTTGTTTCAATTCCTGAAGCCAGTCTACACATACAGTTGATATCACTTGTAGTTCAGCTTCATCCCCTCTTTTTGGCAAAGCATCAATGGTGAAGTTGCAACTCCCTTTCTTGAACTCATTTTCGAAATCAAACCCCATTAGCTTAAATAGAGACTTGTGTTGCACAGGAGTGTGAATTTTCTACTCTAACAAGAACTTCAAACTCCTTCGATCAATACAGATTACGAAGCACCTCTCTAGCAGATAAGTCCTCCATTTCTTCACCACCGGAGTAGTGCCAACATCTCCTCCTTGTAGATGGAGAGTACTCATTGCCGTTTGGTAAAGGCTTGACTAAGATAAGCAATCACACAATCTTCTTGCATAAGAATGGCCTCCATGGCCCTATCAGAAGTGTCCCCTTCAATGATAAAAATCTTTTTAAAATCAAGCAAGGCCAGTATAAGGATATTGGTGAGAGCCTATTTAAGGTTATTGAAAGATTGGGTTGCTGCTGTATTTCAACTGAATCAACCCTTTTTTAGCAAAACTGTTAAAGGAGCTGCCAACACTTCATAGCTAGCAATGAAGCAGTAGTAATATTTGGCAAGTCCAAGAAATGCATGAAGGTCCTGAACATTGGCTGGTGGAGGCCAATCGATGACAACTCAAATCTTTTCAAGTTGTGGCCAAACTTGTCCTCCCCCTACAACATGACCCAAATATCCTTCTTCCACCCAAACTAACATTTTTTGGCCTTCATGAACAATTTCTTTCTTTACAATTATTCCAATACTTGATGAAAATGCTGGTAGTGATTGTCCAACATAGAGCTATAAACCAATTGCAAAACGAATCAGTATAACCTAAAAATTCTATTTATGAGAGATTGAAGTGTTGATGATGCATTTAGTAGTCCAAAGGGCATGACAAGGAACTCAAAATACCCTTCATGCATCTTGAAAGCCATCTTGCTTTCATTGGTTGGATGGACATGAATTTGATGGTAGCCCAATCATAGATCAAGCTTCAAAAAATGGTGTGTGCATCACCTCATTCAGGAGTTCCTCAATCACCAAAATTGGGAACCTCACCTTAATCATATTTCAATTGAGTTCCTGATAGTCGATGCAGAACCTCCAAGACCCATCCTTCTTCACTAATAAGATAGGTGTAGAGTGATGACTAGTGCTCACTTGAATCACTCCTACCTTGAGAAAATCCACTACCTGTCGTTCAATTTCATTTCAATTGGTGTTAAAAGCTTAATGCCAGCATTGATGCCATCTACTTCATTCCTTCCTTCTCCTGACCCTTCTTCAAAGAAATATTCTATCCTATCCCAAGATCAGATCCCTCTCCTTTTAACAACATCAGTGTCAAACCCACTTCTCCTCCTGAATTCTTGCCAATCACATGGCCCCTAACAAAGAAATTGGGTTTGCTGCTTGAATGTCTACTCAAATCTCCTCCTTCAGCCTACTTACAAAAATTGTTGAAGCATCTTCATCTAAAAGATGTGGAACACAATTCAACATTCTTTCAAACTATCCATGATACTCCTTCACACTAGTTCCCTAATGGAGTTTTGAAAGTCTAGCCAATAGGTGTTCTTTGTCATCTGCTCCAAACCACATAATCAAGTCATTCTTGAAATCTTTCCAAGAACTACCCTTTGCCATGGTCTCATATCTATTGTATCATTGTATGGTGTTGCTTTCCAAGTGGACAGTGGCATACCAGACCTTCTATGATTCTGATATCCCATAAAAATTGGAAAACCTCTCTACTTAGAGAGTCCAGCTAATTGGGTCATCACTTTTGTCGAAAACTGAAAAAGTAAGCTTCAAAGATGAACTCAACAAAATACCTTCAGCATCGCTCCAGTCTAGGGTTGGTTCTTTTTTTTTTTCCTCATACAACTACAACAAACCCTCCCAAGCATTATGCAACTCTATTGATCTATTCTTGACCATCTCCTTCAAGAACAATCAATTCTCTTGTTGCATCCAGAGGAGAAATTCATGCAGCTCATCCAAGTCCATCAACTCTTGATCTTCCAACTCACCTGGCTATAATACCAAATTGTTGTGTGCCTTCCACCTCAGGGACCAACAAATAGCAAGCAGAAGTTGCTGGTGCTTGTACCAACAACCTATGTTGAACTAAAGTACTTCTGGCAATGGTTCAGTTGGTAGTGGGAGGCAGTCCTTCCCACTTGGTAAATAGGGGTAGCTTCCGATGATGGTCCAACCGACTAGCTAGGATAAGATGGTTAATTCAATAGTTGACAGGAAAACGATAATGCCAATCCCAAGGACGGCATGGCCTTTTATTACTATATTGGGTAGTTACAAGTAACGGAATAACAAAATACACTGGGGTTCCACATGACCCAATCTGCACATCACAAGTGGACACTACTATACACATACAGGCCACGTATACAAGGCACACATCATCAACAATGAATCATAAATCTTGACAAGGTCTTTTAAAAGTTTGTCATCCTCATTTTCACCTATGCATTGACAAAATCTCGAGGGATCTGTTTCTACGGCACACGATCATGCATAAATCAGAATCCACAACCTTAGGATCTTCGTGTAAAATTAAATTTCAACCAAATTGTCACTGAAACACAGTTTAATAATCAGCAATATCAACTTTTCTAACTGAGCTACGAGTTGACAAAATACAGTATTCCCTCTATTCCTATACCACAAAAAATCACAACAATACCACAGAAACAGAAATAAATCCAAACACAGTAAGCGGAACTAATAAAAATCAGACCTTAGTCCCATTTCCAAAACAAGAAAAAAAACAAAACAAAGGATCAACCGAATCAACAAAAAACAGTCCAGCAAAATAAATCCAAAACCTAAAGGATCCAACAACTAACTGTGACGAAACCCTAGACACGGAAAAAAAAAAAAAAAAACCCACAGGAGAGGGAAGACATGGAAAAGGAACTCACTATTCGGGATTCATGGCGGACAAGAGAGGACGCCGATCGGCCGATCCACCGATCGCAGGACCAAGGCGGTGGAGGTGGGAAACGAAGGTTCGGGTTGCATCCGTCGGCGACGAGGAAAAGTACAAGTAAAAGCAACGTATGAAGGGAGGGAAGATTCCGAAAATTGGAAAATTGGAAAAATGATGTGTACGTAACTAAAATTAAAAATATTTTATGTACTTAAGATTTCCATAACTTAAGTTAAAATTTATCGATAACAAAAATTATATTTCAAATAAATAAATACTTATTTTAGATAGAACATTAACAATTTTTAAATTGGTAATCTTAAATTGATAAGTGATGGTCTTACCCGGCTGTGCTTGATTCGTAGTATACATCTTAAATACTTTAAGGGTTTTTTCTCGTGATATTACCTTAATATTCATTTTATTTTCAGGCATTTTTCCGATTCGTATTTATTATATTTTTTTCTGTAAATACTTAAAATTAATAAGTCATGTACAGGATAAGTAAAAAATAATATATTAAATTTACTCTTAGCATACCATTTACACAGCATCTACAAGCAAAACAATAATGTATTATTCAAATAAGAGACGTCTTATTTACAATATCTGCACGTGATGATAAGGATCGTGCGATTTATGGCATATTTATACAAGTAATAATATAAATAAGTCATGTAAATAAAAATGAGCAAGAATTTCACAATAGATCGATAACATCTAATGTTTTATACAAGCTTAACATCAAAGATTGACACTCACAAATTTTTTTTTTCTATGAACACCTACAATAACAATTTTTTTTCCTTTATTTTAATATTTATTATGGCTTCCTTATTTAAATTTAAAATTGATTTATGTGTCTTTATCATCATTTATCTTGATGATTGTTAGGAAGAATTCGTGTTAAAAATTGGAAACTTTACTTTTTAAGATATAAAAAAAATCATTTTGGTGGTCTTAAAGTTAAGAAACATCTAAGATTTCTTTATATATGTTAATATATAATAAATATCATTATAGTATTTAAATATTATATGATATAAATATTTATAATTTGTATAAATTATATAAATAGTAATATAGTATATGTCAATATTTATAATTATAAAGTAATGTATTATAATTATGTTGATATCTATATCATATTTATTATATGTTAATAATTACTATATGATTATTATCATATTATAATTAGTTTAATTATTAATAATTCATGATTTATTATAAGGTCAATAATATTAATATTAAAATTTAAGTTATTCATCAAAACCTCCTTAAGCTACACTAACATAAAAAACTTCAAATTTTACTTTTCTAACTTTCTACTTCCTTTATTTCTTGATATTCTAATTATTATCTTTCTTTCTTTTTTCTATTTCCTTAATTTATACACTTTTTGATGCAATATAAATAAGCGCTTAATTTCTAACATAAAAGACAACATAAATTAATCAAACTATCCCGCATTGATCAACTAAACCTTTCACTCTATTTTTGATAAATAGAGTAAAAAATAATCAACTGATGAAATGGAAAAGAGCTTTTGAAAATGCAAGTAGTAGGTTGATGGATGGAATAAAAAGGATATAAAAAATTATTACATAAGAATAAAAAAGACCATTCAATATTTAAAAACCACCAAACTAACAAGTTTGCTTTTCTTAACATTAATATACAACACAAGGGTGTCAGAGTAAATATTGAAACAAAGGGAATATCTAGAATAATGTTAGGCATAACAATGGCATACAGATCCTTTCCCTATAGTTTAATGAATAAAAAATAATGGTAATTGTAATTTCTTTAGAATTTTTATATTGAAAAAACAAAACATTCCAATTATCAAAAAAATTAATTGCTTGTTTATGTATACGTTGAAGGTGGTAGATGATTGATGACTTGAAGTAAGATCCAAGTTTTTTTTAATAACGATATAATAACTTTTGTATTTAATTGGACTCAGGAATAATATATATATATATGTAGGGTAGGTACACCTCAAGCAAGTTGCTGTTGGTGCCACCAGGCAATTATTATTTTGGACGGCTGAGATTTCATCCAAAAAGGTTACCTTACACGGAGGAAATGAATCACAGTGAATATATAAATCACTTCGTTGATGTAAGAAATAATTTACTAGATTTTTCAACTTAACCTTCGAAATTCCAAAATAAAGTTTCCAAAAATCTCTTCGGTTCAGTTACATTTTCCCTTTAGAAACCGTTCAACAGAAAAAATAAATAAATAAACTTTACGGCGTATATATTACATAGTAATTTATTATCATATTTGTAGTGTGCAGTGTAATTTACACACGTATGTATTACAGAGTACGGGCATGGGTGAACGAAGCCATACGTGTATGATATACGTCACATCACAATAGTATAATGGCACACTAGTAATTTCTCACACACACATATATATATATATATATATAAACAATAAGACATAAGAAACAACATTAGTAAAATAAGGATGTTCGTGTGCTTAAAAAATGTTAGAAAGAAATTGATGAAAAGTTATAAAAAATAATGAAAAAGAACATAATAAAAAGTAATAAAAAAAATTAGTAAAAACCAAAAGTATCTGTGCATAGATATCTTTTAAATTAAACTTCCTCTTCAAATATAATTTTTTTGGCAATAGACTGTAGGTGGAAAAAGATGTAGATTGTTAGACTAAATAATTGCATCAGCATTAAAATAGGAAAACAAGAGATTATTAACTACAGAGCAGGAGGAGAGATGTTTTTATGAATTTAGTTAAACAAGTATCAAATAAAAAAATATATATAAATAAGATAATTTTGTATTTTCATCTTCCAAGATTATCTAAGAAGGAGGTGATTTGTGCATTTAAAATTTGATAGAATTAAAAATTTTTTCTGTGAGCGCGAGTGGTGGAGGTGCGATTTAATATTTGATTTCATTTATTTAAATTTTCTTGTAACCTAAAAAAATCAACCTTTTAACTGTGATTCTATAGCCTATATGTCACTGGTACCTGCTAAATCACCACCTTCCTCCCCTTCCTCTGTACGATCAAAATTAAAATCACAAACAGGATCAAAATTTAAATTGTCTTTGTTAAGTATATGTCCATTTGCTATTTTATGAAAGTGAATTAAAATTTCTTTGCAGCTGTGGCTTGTTTATTGGCAATTAAGGGACCACATAATAGCTCAGGCTCTTATAGACAATGGTTATGGTACTCTTGCTACACCAGCCTTTTCTTGGCGGTATTTTGGTTGTATCATATGACAAGGTAAACCCACCATGTTGGGTTATCATTTTGTCTATAAATTCTTTCACTTTGCAACCTACCGACCTTTTAAAAAATTGGAAAAGCCACTTTTGAAGCTGATCTGTATCCAAACAAACATTTTAGTATTCTATCAAAATTTTAGTCTCCTTAGTATATTGTTCTTGATCATTTCCTTATTTTTTCATTTTGAAGGCTTTGCATCAAATGACTAACTTCATTGTTTTGTCTTATCAAGTTATCACTCTTCGTTTTTTTTGTTGTTGTGTATTCTTCCAAAAATCAGGTATGAGACAGGTGTAGATTTACTCGTACCTTTGTCTATGCTAAACTCATAGCTGAAGGGGTAGATAATACTTTACAGATTAGGGAGTTAATCGGTGGATAAATAGATAATAAAGTAGGAGCATTTCCATCTCTATAAGGTAGGCCATGGCAGGTAGTAGATAGAAATTTGTCTCATTTAAATCCTTTTAGAATTACAAAATATGATAATACTTTTGATTCTCTTTTCTATACTGAAGGTTTCAAAAGTGCAAACTGTTAATTGAATTTAAACATAAAAACATACACAAAAAATTTCATACAAATCAAAGTTGTCTGTCTATCATGTTCATCCAAAGGTGTGTGTTTCATGATAATTTTAATGATTACTTTTATGATCTTCCAACTAACAATATATAATCAACTAAATTGGTTGAAAATTGATTTATAAATATGTTAAAAAAATAATGATCAACTTCAATGATTTAGATATTTTATTTAAAATCTCCAATATTGAAAACAAAATGGAACTAGCAACACATCTAGTACTTCCACCTTTCTCACACACACACACACACAAACGTACATACATAGGATGTATGTATGAATTAAGTGTAGGTGAGGCAGTGTAAGGGCAAATGGGTAAATGGATATCCATCTACTTTTGGGTCTATTTCTCATTATCCATATAATGTACTAATTATCCTTAATCAATGTAGTACCTCCCATTCCCTAACTTTGTTTTGCACATGATACTAGAGTCTTAGGGTTTTTTGACCTAGGACAATTTCCACCACCACCTTTTCCTCTTTCTTTGCTAACAACAACCAAGGAGCTCAACTCTCCAATTGGCATTTCAAATGTCTCCAGACTCCTCTCCCATTGTCAACCTCTACTCTAGTCTTGGCCCCATCCAACAATTAGTCACAACAAGGACAGTTAGCAATGGCAACAAGGGGCTTTTAAGCCCCTCACTTGTGGTCCTTTTGGGATTGTTTCCCCTTGTTAAGTTGGTGTTTTGGCTACCAACTTGTTGTTACAAAGCCAATAATTCAACTTTGTTGCATTAGTCAATTATGTTTAAGTACTCCCTTAACCAAGGATTCAAAAATGGATGATATGGATCAATTTTTGATTTGCTTGATCTTGAAATAGGTGGTATTTTGAAAAATACTAGGGTTCAAACGATCTTGCTATTCCCTGAACTTAATGGAGGATAGAATGATCCATCTATTGAAAAGATTGATCGATCCAAAGACAAGTTTGTTAGGCTCCATGTCCTCATCTTTGGTATCATGATAGGATTCTCCACTAACCATTGTGTAAGTTTCTATTGAACGTCAAAGTTTTCCACTCAAAGGTCTAATCATTGTTGCCCACCATTGAAATCCATTAGGGTTTTGTAGATTGGAAACATACGATGTAGGTGGAAGGAGGAAGAAGAAGACAGAGGGTGACACACGTGAGAGGAAAAAACAAGAAAAAGAAAAAATATGTGGGAGAAATGGGAGAAGAGAAGGAAGAAAAAGGAAAGAAAGAAAAGAGAAAAGGAAAAAGTGAAAATTTGTTACATAAAAAAAATTATGTTTAAAAAACAACAAAACTATTAAAAATATCACAAAAATTTTAATTTTTTTTTAGAAGTTCTGTTTACTTGTGATTAGCATTCTCTCGTACTCTCATAAACTTTATTTTCTTTTCTTTTTTTTAATTAGTTAATGTAAGATTCTTTTACAAAAGATATTGATTGCATTATAAAGATAAAAATGTAAAATTTACTCTAAAATCATACAATATAGTAAATTTTTAATTATTAAGTTTACAGAGAAGGGGAGGGAAAAAAGAAAAGGGAAGAGAGAAGAAAAAATTTATTACACAAAAATGGTGAAAGTATTTAAAAAAAGTCACAAAAAATCTTGATAGGTTTTTTTTTTTTAATTTTTTTTAAATACATGTTTGCTTTTAAATAATATTCCTCTAGTACCTATCTCTTATATTCTTGCAAACTTTATTTTCTATTTTAAATAATTTATGTGAGATTTTTAAAAAAAATGTTAACTATATTATAGAAATAAAAATTTATAATTTACTGTAAATTCTTATGATTGATAAAATTTTTAATTATGGAGGTTATAGAAAAAGGGGAAAAAAAAGAATAAAAAAAGATAAGGGAATGGAGAAGAAAAAAATGAAAAAATTATTGCATAAAAAATAATGGAAGTATTAAAAAATAAAAAATCCTAATATTATTTATTTATTTTTAAATTATGTTTGTTTTGCAAAACATTTCTCCTCTACTTGTCATATTCTCACAAGCTTTATTTCCTATTTTTTTAATTAATTATGTGAGATTTTTCAAAAGATATTAACTACATTATAGAAATAAAAATTTATAATTTACTCTAAAATCATAAATTTATAATTTATAAAATATTACATTTTGACAAAAATTCCAATCTTTTCCTAGACATTCAATATGAAATTAACTTTTATATAATTTCATTGTTATTGAAGAAGTTATTTGTCATTAAAAAAAAAATTTCACTTATTTATACATGATTTAAGAGTAGCATTACATGCAATCACTATATTTATATGTAATTGATATTTTAAAGAGGATAATTATCTTGAAAATTTATCTAAGTTTCTTTATATACTTACTTCATCTTATTCTTAAATTCTAAGTTAAAATTTTAATTTTTTTGGCTATTTCTATTAAAGTATTGTGTTTCCTCTGATATGATCTTGGATCTTCAAAACGTTTCCTTTTTTCAAAGAATTGATGCTCTATACCATACCGGCATTTGAATCTTTGCCCATAATTGAAGAGTTCTCACTATAATCTAGTGAACCATCACCACAAATCAGTGAGTTGAGCTACACAATTAAAAATGTAAAATAACTTACAAATAATAAAGACTTTTAACTCTTCTTTGATGTGTTCTTGAATGCAACCTTTCTCAGTCCTAAAATGCTTGGAAAATTATAAATGAAGCTCAAAGATGTTGGAAATGTCATTTTATAGTGTCGTCGGCATACCGTTCATCTTAAAAGCCTTGGAACCAGATGAAATAATCAATGTTTTGTTTTACAAATGTGGTATGTCAATATTAGTTCTAAAAAGCTACTGTAAGTTCTATACCTCAAAAATGGTATTCCAAACTTAGTAAACACTATGCCATTATTTGAAAAATGGCACGCTGGTATCAAAATCAGCACACCAATCTGGGTTCAGTACTTTAACTGCACTTTTGGTCCAAAAATTGGTATTCCGTTTCACAAAAAGATATGTCAGTTTTGTAACATTCTAACCCACATAATTAGATGCATATGAATAAGACATTCTAAGTAGTCAATCTAAATGCATGCATCTATCTTTCATGTCCAATATGATAATTCTAGCGTGAAAAAACTTCAAGGGATTACAAAATTTCCTAAAGACACACAAACCATCTTCAGTTTAAGTCTTCAAAGTATCTTCTTGCATCTCTGGGTCTTCTTCAACCCTTTTCTCCATCTTTTTTATTCTTCGTGAGCTTCTTGCCTATCATCTTGCATTTTCATTTTTAATTTGTTTGGCTTGTCTTTGTGTCTTTTTTATTTTTCCTATAATTAATACATATTTTCTGCCTATGTGTATTATTAAATTTTATATTATCAAAACCTCTTCAAAAAGATTTTCCTAGCATAGAAGTATTTTTCCTAGATAGATAGATATGACTAATGATTGATTAGGACCACTACCCCATGATTTGAGTTTTACAATCCAAAGTTTTATGCCCTTGCATTGTGATAATCATGTCATAATTTTCATAACTAATAATTCAACATTCATGAGGTTTTACCAAACATATTGTGGTTCACTACTACTCTGTTCATGATATGGTGATAAAGAATTTGATCTTTGTACCTTATGCTTAATCCTCAAAGCAACTTGTTGATATTTTCATAAAAGAATTGGGTATTGAAATTTATGTAACAAATTAGTCATGATAAATATATATATATATATGCTCTAACTTAAGGAAGGAGTACGAGAGTTAAGAGTTATTTTTTTTCTTATGTTGGTGAGCTAATTTAAGGGCAAATAGGTAAATAAATATCTATTTACTCTTAGATCCATTTTTCATTACCTATATATATAGTCATTATCTTTAATTAATGAAGGACCTCTCATTCTGTAATCCTATTTTGCACACACAAACTTAAAGGCATTTTTGGATTTTTTTTTTTGAATTACATTTTAGTATATTAATTTTTAAAATTTAAATTTAATTGTATAATTATTTATTTTACAATACAATCTACCATTTATTAAAATTTCACCTTAATCTAAGTTATACTCATTAAGACATTTTCATTATAATATTTTGACATCTTCAGGTTAAAGGGGATTGACACTTGTCTAGTTGAAATACTCCTCTTTGACATTAGTGGACCATTGCTTGTGATTTACTAAAATCACCTTCATAATTGTAAACTCAAATTTCTAAAAATGTTTACATTTGCAGAAAGGAGGAATTGAAATTAAAGTTTAGATGCTCTTTCAAAAGGAGCTCAACCACCAAGCTAGAAGATTTCACCATCTAACACAAGTATATGTTAGCTTTTAGCATTGCTCTTTCACATCTATCTCCCAAATCTTTAACTTCATCATCTAAAATACAATTGTCTCCCATAGTTACCTTTCATCTTACTGTTTACTCTTGAAACCTTATATGTGTAATTTATATATAACAAAATGCACCCTAACTTAAAAATGAATCCTAACAGACGTTAATTCAAAATCAAGATAAAAAACAATATTATTATTATTATTATTTAGATATATAAGAAGATACAAATATCAGCATAAGCATAGGTATAAATATCATAAATTTTTAAACTAAGTGACATATGCATGCATGTATGTATGTAACTTTTAATAGCATAAATACGTAATATTAATATAAATATGATTACTTTTTAATGAACCAAATATTAGTTGCAAGATTTTTATGCTTTTAAGCATATGATTGCTTGCTAGTAGACATCTCACTGGAAGGTCCATTGTACCATCCCCTTATAGAGGAATTCCATCTCTTCACATTTTTTAGCCATGGGAAATTACTTGAATCTTTTTTTTTCATATACTTTTATTTGTGAATAAGTTTTTAAATACTCTATCATAAGCTTTTTTAAATCAATAAAAATCATGTAAAGCACCCTTTTCTTAACTCTAAAATTTTCTACTAAATTTCTAAATATTTGAATAACTTTTATTGTTAACCTATCCAACATAAACCCAAATTAATTTATGTGATCTTCGTTACATGCCTTACTCTTTTCTCAATTACCCTTACCATAAATTCATAACATGTCTGATTAGCATAATACCACAATAATTATTATTCTTAAGCATAGGTACTAAAGAACTTTTTCTCGATTCAACTAACATGTCTCTAAAATTATATTAAAAAAGATAGTTAACCACTTAATATTACTTTACCTATGTGTTTCTATACTTCAATAAAAATGCCGTTTGGTTCACTAACTTTTCCACATTTAAAATTTTTTTAATAAGTTATTTTACTTTTAAAAATGATATTCCAAAAGAAACTCACTCTCGTGAGGTTTCTCTGATTTATTGGTTTAGAACAAATGATACGGACCCAAACAGAAGAAAAACCTAAAAGGCATGACAGAATACTTGTAGCAGCACCATGCACAACTGAGAGTAGAATCCCTTGCTTGATAAGTCACACAATGGAAATATTCACAGGTCTAATTCAAAGCTATTCGTAAAATTTTTTTTTTTTTTTTTCACTTATTCAGATCTACATATAAGAGGAATAGAAGAAAGATGTATATACAAGCTACATAACTAGAATCCTTTAGCACACATTATATCAGTCAAATTCAAGTGCATCTTTGACAATAAGACACTATGGAGAAAAGAGCTCTGAAAATTTACAACAAAGGGAAGGTTTGTACCATCCGAAAAGTCTAGAAAGGAAAATTTGAAAAGAAATTCCTAAAAATGTGAATGCTTTAGAATCAACCATTTCTAACAAACCTTCCTTTCTTTCCTTCCCACGTGATGACTCAAGCTTGTCTTCCAAGAAAATCAATGGTAGTTGGTGAAATAATTTTGTACCATGGAAAAATTGGCAAAGCTGATGAATGTAAGGCCACAAGTGATTGCCTGAAGAGGGGACGAGGGAGAGAGAGAGGCCTCATGAATGTGCTGAAAATTCTTAAACTCAGATCCTGTGCACACTGAAACCAGCATCCTCAGATGTCAAGTTTTCCTTCCAATCTTGGAATTCATTCCCACCAAATGCCAATTGTTTGATTCCCACATAGCTGTCGAAGAAAAATCAAACATAATCATGTTACGGAAAATAATACAAAATTTATATTTATGCAAAAAAGTGTGATGTGATTTCAACAGTTATTCCTAAGTGTGCACACAACTTTTTCTCCACATCTTTTCTTCCTTAGATTATGTGATCCAAATACTTTTGTCTTTTCTCTTCACTCTCATCTCCATGAGCTACTTAGACCCACATCAACCCTTCTCACCTTAACTTCATCCCCTGTGAGTTATAAATATGCCCTTTCTATCTCATCTCTCTTATTTTACACTTAGGTTCACAATACTAGCCTTTACATCACACATGCTTAGGGCCCACACACTAAACTAAGATGATTTGAGAAATCAAGTTATTTAAGTATATAAGGTGTCTAAACCCTTTCATTATGTGTACTCGGAGCACTTACTTTTTTAATTTGTTTATATCACAACCTACTCACTTAATGGTTTAGGAGATATTTTCTTTTTCACTTGCATATTATATAGATTTTTCATAGTTTACATTAGAATTAACTTAGGTAACAATTCCATTTCTTCTCATTTCCAAAGAGTTCACGTTGCATGTAGGGAGGTTGAAATTTACCTCCCTACAATATTATTTATTTAATGTTGTATCAAAGCTATGCCATACCCTAAATTTAGAAAATTATCAAATCCCCAAATTTAAATTGTGTTGTATCCAGATTCCCAAATCATATATTGTGCTTTGTGGCTTAATATCCTACTTTCATTACTTTAGAAGCACAAAAGATTTGTATCGCAGGCTTGTTGTTTTCAAATTATTGAGACAAATGTTGCTCTTATGAAAAATAGTTTACCAGGGCACATGGATACAAATTTGCCAATATATATTTCACAATAAACCAAAAAGGGACTTACTCTGAGTTGATGTTAACCAGGGCATTTATCAAGATATCCAAAAGCAATGGTTCAGCCATTCCAATGTCCACCCTGAAAGATGGATGTGTCACAGGCATTATAGATCTCCTAAAAGTGCCTTATACAAAGATATGACAGCTTGAAAGATAGATGTACCATATGCGTGCCAAATTATCTTGAATCTCAAGGTCACCAATGTTATAAAAAGTTGTAGGTGTTACATTTGCTCCTGCAATGGCATCATAACTAGGCCTTTTATTGACCAAAGGTGCCTGTGACAGCTGCAAAGGCATAAGGAAGTTGGCTTTAAAGGAGGTGATGGAAATTCATTATAAAAAAAAAGATTAAAGTAACACACAATTGTATAGTAGATGCCCAAAATTAAGAACAATGATGGTAATAACCAGTCACCCATGAGATACAACAGTTTTAGTGTGAGGAAATGAGATAAAATTACTGAGTGAATTCAAAATATTAGTGTCAACAGTGATGTTTGCGAAGGTTGGGACAACAATACAATGTTAAATCACTGACAACTTTCGATTACAGGAAAGCAGGTGATTATGGACTATGAAGAGTTTTGTTTCCCAAAGCTCTAGTACAGATATGAGACTTTGGTTTCTGTAAAACCAGTCCCAATCAGGAAATTTCCTCGTTACCCAATCATGGGCAATAAAGGATGTGTCATCACCAATATACCAAATCATTTCAACCTTTGAAAAGAAGAAAGATCCTTTGTCACAAGGTTTTACCATAGTAGTGTATGCACAATCTGGCATTATAAACACGACAGCCAAGCTTAATACCTGCATATTCATAGAGTTGCACCCACCAAGACGACCAATAATATGCCAAGACCTAATTGTCTGCAACAGGAAATTGTTAAACATGTATAACATAAGAGAAAATAAAGTAACTGCGGAGAAGATTTCACTTACATTGCATATTAAAGACACATCATTTGGTAAAGGAGCATTGTAGAATTCAAACCATATGTAGGAGTTAGAGACATTGAACCTGGCATAATTCTCAACTGAGTGAGTGATGTGCCAGAAAGAAGAAAGAGGTTGTATAGAAGCACGCAATGCAGATGAAATGGTGATAGTGAAAGAAACAACCCCCCCAACTCCACAAACAAATGGTAATTTTTCTTTCGTAAAATCTGTTTTCCTAAGATAAGGAATTCGATGAGGAGCATAACATCTTCTAAACGTGAACGATAGCAATAACTTCTGATACAAACAATAGATGTAAATGAGTATTGATGTCAGCCACAAAGGTCACTTACTTGCAGCAACCTGCCACAGGGTGACTTGCAGATTTAATCAATAATCCTAATCACAATTCTTCTACGAGCTAAATGAACCACAAGAAAGGCGATTCACTTACTTATTGAATACAACTTTCATGGGCTTTGCAGAGCCAGTTTTGGTTTGCAGTACCCTATCCTTCTTCTTCCGTATCCTTTCCTCCACCTTCATAGGACACACGATCCATCAAACAAACAGATACCCAAAATATCAAGAAAAGTACAATCGTCGTCTGAGAATTGTGAAGCACGAACACAGAACGATTGTGTAATAAAGGAAGCATGCGGGAATGAGTGGTACTCGAGTTTGGGCATTCTGAGGATCCACGAAGAAATTCCCAAGCAGCTCCGCCAGCTCGGGATCTCTGTCGTGGTCCTTCTCGTCTCCCTCTCCTCGAAACTCCCTTGAATACTTCAACTCCTCCTCTTCACACTCCTCGTCCACCGCATCTCCCACTCCACCTACGCTATCATTCTCCTCTTCCCCTAGTACAAAATCTGTCTCCACGGCGTTGCCCTGCGCCTTCTTCCTCGCCGCGGGTGTGGAGAAGCAGAGGCGGTGTTCTCTGGCGGTGGTTGTGGCCGTGGAAGGAAGGAGAGGGAAGCAGGTGAGGGGAGTGGAGTTGGGGAACCGTGGTGGAAGGCGGAGGGGAGCAATGACCGCAGGTTGCACCGTGCAGGTGGCGGCGGTGGTGGTGGTGGAGGGAAGTGGTAGACGCATTTCCGATGGTTTCGGTCACCTTCGCCGCCCGAGAGGAGGCAGAAACGAAGGGTTTCTGTCCGTCGTCGTGTTCCGTTAGTTCTTATCTTTTTATTTCGAAATTAGTTGCGAGTAATATTTCACTAATTTCCTTTATAGAAATCTTATTTAGGTTGATAATTTTTTAATCTTATTTAGGTTAAATCTTAATTTACTTTCAAAGGTAATTAGACATTTGAGAAAAATATTTACTTACGATATCATATCTGTAAGATTGAATGATTACACATATAATTCAATTCTATTAAAAAATTATAGATACAATAATATATTAATATAATATATTATTTAATTAATTTCATAATTATAAATAGAGAAAACTAATTTATAAAATTTAAAATATTTCTTTTCGTTTGATATTTTCCTTTTCTTCTCATTCTTGTACAAATCTTCAATGACAAATATCTGACTTTTTATTTTTCATAAAAGTTACTTTCTTTTAAGAGTTTTTCTCTTAAGAGTTGATGATCTTTGAAAATATATTTCTTTAAGTGTGCATGTATACTTTGATCAACGAGAATTTTATATTTTTTATATTTTATTTTTATTTTATGTATATATTTCACGTTCATACATGACTAGTCTCCACTCTTCACTCTTCTATTTTACTTTTAAATTCAAAATTTGAAATATACACATTCTGGTCCACGTTTTTGTCTTGAATTTTTTTGAATCATCAATCCTAAATCATTTGAAAAGCTTCCTGCAAAATAACTTTTTAGTCCAAAATTTTTCATCAAAATGTAATAAGACGTTATGTTAATACTAACTAAACGCATAAAATAAATAAACTTATAACTAAATACGTCTAACTCAACAAGTTAAGCATGTGTTATACACATGACATACTTCATTATATAAAATGATAACTCTATGAACTAATTCAGTGGAGTTACTGATAACTCAACAAACTAGTATAAATAAATGTTAAATAATAATGTATTTATTATGTACAATAATAATAACTTTAAGTTTATAGCACTAACCTAACGTGTTACTTTAATATTCAATATAGCAACTCAACGTATGTAGTTATGTTAACTTAATAAGTTAAACATGTGCAACTTACGTAATACAATATAACATTCGTAAACTTTAAATTTACCACATACATAGTACTAACTTAATGAGTTCATTCATGAACTTAACGTTTTGTTCACTAACTTAATGAGTTCTCACGTGACTTCTTTTTAACATTTAAGCTTATAATTCAACGAATTCTCACGTGACCTTTTTACAAAAAGAATGTTAACTCAATGAATTCTCTTAATGTACACTATACATGATACAAAATTATAACTTTAAAACATATCATGTTTTATAATAAAAACACATGTTAACTTAACATTTAGTTAAGTGAAAAGTTAGTATAACTCAACGACTAATTACTTAGCATAATTTCAGATTCATTACAGATAATTATATAACATTAAACTTTTTCTGTATTAATTGATGTTCTTAATTTACTTTCACAAACAATAGTAATTGATTAAATATGATTACTTACATTTTACACACATCATTAAAACATAATACTTAACAATATCCCTCTTTTTGATGATGAAAAAAACATATTAAATCAATATATAAAATATGTTTAACTCAATGAAGCACTTATATTGGGTTAAATTTTAATTCAATAAATAAGTTCATTGACTTAAGTTCACTTATACTTATTTTTGTTGTTTTTATAAAAATCATCTCTTAGAAGTAAAAACTTTCAAAAATTTCAACAAACAACATATTAACAACGTTATCTCTCCCTTAATCAAATTTTTTTTTAAAACCATAATCATCTCCTCCTTTTTGTCATTAATCAAAAAGATGATTACAAAGTATTAAAATGAGAGACAAGTAGTTACAACTTAAATTTATGTAAACTTTGATAAAACTTGACACACATTTACAAGAAATGTATTATTCAAACATTTAATCAATAAATATAGACATTACATTTTGTATTCATAATACAAGTATAACAAATAAATGACAATACATTTATCTATTCCTCTTAAGAATATTACCTATGGCATTACAAATTTTATCTCCTAGATGCCTAATATCATTTATGATTTCATTTAATGCTACATCTAAGTCAATAGATAGCTCAAGTTGCTATTGTACTTGATCTGAATAATTTTTCTATTGTTGTTTAGGTGGTTGTTGCTACTGTTGCTATGGGTGTATCTGGTATTTTTGCAAATCATTCAAACTAAATGCTCTTGTGTCCTTTATTTTAAATGGTCATTCAGATAAAGCCAATTAGCTTGTAATTATTCGACATACATTACCATAAAATAACTTTGAACTCATATATTGTAGTTGATATGTGAAAACATCAAATCAATTAATCTAAATTCTGTTAAGTATGTCATAAGTTGCATATAAACAATTTCTTCTTACTTCCAGATTATGTCTAACTCTTTGAAATAAATTTTCATGTATTATGTTTGTAATAAACTTTGCTTCCGCATTTAGATTTTTCATTAATCTCATTTCAGAATATACATCTGGAATCTTTGATAAAGACTGAATATCCTGTTCTAGTTGTCTAACTCTGTCAAACTTGTTTGTAACAACAACACCTTCATTTTTTAATCTCAAAACTTCAAAATCAATTTAGGAGATAATGTAAACTCCTGTTGACTTATTTGAGTATTTAAAAGATTGCCATTTTATACTAGATTACTGTAAAAAACTACAATAAGTTCTTTGTATTGTTTCCATCTAGTTTTAACTAGTAAGAATTTCATTAAGCCTTGAAACTCAAATAGATCTTTGATTTCCATTAAATTTCTAAAATTAATAGATCTAGCATGTAGAATTTAACATAAAGTCAAACTATTATATTTTTGCAATGCTATATCAGATTGCAAATATAACAAGTTATCTTGAATATTCAATATCCTGTATTTGGAAGGTGATACTTGAAGCCTAGATTCTAAATTAAGTTCATCTTTAGGAATCTATTCTTCAAAATGAATGTCATTTTGTTTCTCTCTCAAAATATTTTCTTGAAGCTACTTGGGTAAGCTTGATTTTTCAGATTCAACATCGTAAGGAATGTTATCAATATCTGCAACATCCATTAATTTAGTTTCTATAGATTATTCAAAGTTTAAATTTTTCACAAATTTAACAACCCTTATATCTATTTGTATATTTTCATTTTCTTCAATAAATATTTCCATCTCTTCATGCTATGAATTCTTAGACTCTATATCTATAGATTCCGAAATAGGTTGATTAGAAATTCTTCATAGAAAAACACAAATTCTTTTATTAATGCACAAAATAATTACACTACAACTTAGGGTATAAACGTTTATAAAATTTAAACTTGTACCCTTTTATAGAAATCACACTTCAGACTTACACCTTTGAACTCAAGAATTTACACGAGAATTGAGCATTAAATTCTCACTAAACACTTCTTTATCTACTAAATCCTACTCCCTAAGTTGCTTGAAAATTTTCAACTTGATTCTTTACTTTAAGTTCTTGTCCAATTATATCTCTTATGGTGTATCTAGATTTCTAAGTAGTGTAATAATTCTAGACTATTGTAGGATGATGCAAGGATAATTATTGGGATTGTTGTTTTTGTGATAATCCAAGCAACGACTTAAAAGTCCTTATTTATAAGCTTTGATCTTCAATTGTACATTCATCCACTTCTTGTATTTTTCCATGATCCCACATTCTTTTAAATTTTAAAACACTTCATGTTCTTTAGCTCCACATTCCCTTGTTTCAGATCTATAAGAAAAATTCTCTCAGAGAACTATTAGATAACATAAGTCGTTGAGTTACTTGTATAGTTATGTTGTTAGCCTTCATAAAACTCATATAGTTATCCATAATTCTTTGAGTTTTAAGTCTTTCATTTGTAAAATACGTGACTTGAAAAACTTGACATAAAATACGTTAGTCACATAAAAACTTGAATAATTATCTAATTAACATATACAAAACTTAAACAGTTATCCATAACTCTTTGGTTTTCTTAAAACTCATATGCATACCACGTAATAACTTAAAACACACGTGAGAAAACATAACCTTATGAGTTTTTACACATAACTCTATGTTTTTCTATAAGACTAAACTAATAACTATACGACTTTTCTAACTTAAGCATTTTATAACTCAGATTCATTTTCATTCATACAATATTATTTTCATCATTAAAATTAAATTCTTAACAGATTCATTAGAGAATTCTTCATCCAAAGCTTGATCTTCATTTATTGGTTACTTTGCTAGCTATTCTGTTAATGTTTGCCATTTTATTGATTTTTGTAACATGAATTTAATGTCAAATTTAACTAGTAGTAATTGCCATTTGACACACTTTCCTATCAATGTAAAGTCAAAAAGATATTTCAAGGGATTATATTTGATTGTAAGTAAAATAGGTCATGACATCATGTAATGCTTTAATTTGTTAGTGATATGCACCAAGGCTAGGTAGCATTTTTCAATCTAGCTATACTTTGTTTCACAGTGTGAACTTCCTACTCAAATAATAAATAACTTACTCCTTTTTCCAAGATGTATCATATTATTCTAGCATGACTCCCATGGTTGTATCTATAGCTAAGAAATACAAGAATAAAAGCTTGCCAAATGTAGGTGGAACTAGAATGGGAGGTTTGACCAGTAGTGATTTGATTTTATTAAAAGTTTCTTGACATTCTAAATTCTAGTTGATAGTTGTATTTTTTTTTAGGAGCTTAAAGATTAGTTCATAGATTGGTACTAGTTTTGATATGAATCAGAAGATGTATTATAAGCTACCCAAAAGAACTTAAACTTGTTTCTCAATGTTGAGTGTTGGCATTTCCAAAATTACCTTGGCATTATTAGGGTCTACTTCAATTCTCCTCTCACTAATCTTGTGTCCTAAGAGTTTCTCTATTGATGCGCTAAAAATGTACTTGTTGGGGTTGAGCTTTAGCTTCAAGTTTCCAAGCTTAAATGTTGTAGATATTCCTCATGCTCCATTGATTTGGCTATAATGTTATCAACATATACTTCAATTTCATGATACATAGTTCATAAAAAAGGAATGTTATGACTTTTTGTTAAGCTACTCTTGCATTTTTCAAACCAAATGACATGATTTTGTAACAAAAGTTTCTTCGTGGTGTTGTAAAGGCCATTTTTTCTCTATCTTCTTTAACTATTTTGATTTGATTATATTTAGAAAAATCATCCATAAAAGAGTAAACTTTATGACATGTTCATTGTCCACTAGGGTGTCAACCTAAGGTAGTGAAAAATCTTCCTTAGGGATAACCTTATTTAAGTCACTATAATTTATGTACATTCTAACTCTACCATCCTTTTTTGGCACTAGGATGATATTGGCCAATCATTAGGATATAGAACTAGCTATAGAAAATTGACATCATATTGTTTCTTGACCTCTTATTTTAATTTCAAACTCTACTTTGGTCTAATTCTTTTAGGTTTTTGCTTGATTAGGATGATTTCTAGATTTAATGGAAGCTTGTGGACTGCTATTGTTTCATCTAAGCCTTCCATGTCATCATAGTTAAATGTAAATACATCCAAAAATTTTGGCAATAAATCCACCAAGGCATGTTTGTGTTTTGGTGGATTTTTGTCACAAATCTTTAACTCTTTTGATTTTATTTAATTGCCAAATTTACATTTTCAACTTCCTTATCCACTATAGACTAAGCTAACACGGATCTTCAACTCAAGGGTCTAAATCTTTTGTAGTTAATTTTATTCCCTAGATTTCATCATATATTTGAGAATTGACAAATGATGTTCTTATTGAAAAAGTGCATGTTTGTGTTTTGGTGGATTTTTGCTTGATGGATTGTAGTGTCTCTCTTTTTGATGTCAAGTCTAGAAGATAAGAATAATAATCAATGAACTTCTACATCAAGTCAACTGATCCCAATTGTGGATGATAAATAAATCTAAGGAGGAATATTGTTCAGAATGAAAAAGTGCATAATATTAACGGTTAAATGATGGTTAATTGCATAATATTTAGTTTATCATATGAGAATTAAGCTATTATGTTATAATTGCATTGTTATATGCTTTAATGAAAGAATCTACATAATTTCAGGGAATTAATGTTAATTTAGTACATTTCTGAACTATTGGTAAATTGTAGTTTGTGAAATTCTTAAGTATCCGAATTTTCTGTTATTTCGGAGAGTTATGTTTAATGTATCGGACAGTTATGTTTTAAAGAATATTTTATTATTCCCTGAAGTACACGTCTTGAATTTAAATGCTTTAGTATATGACGTAAGATGCACATGTTTAACTCGTTAAGTTAGCATAACTATACGCGTTGAGTTACATGAATACACATTAAGGTAACGCGTTATGTTAGTAGCTTATTTCTTTATTGCACGTGTTTTATAGTTAAATCAACGAAGTAAGTCTGTTGAGTTATCTGTAACTCCACGGACCATTTAATTTCTAATATGCCATTGTAGCGGAAGGGAGAAAAAATCACCATTGTTGATTTGAATGAAGGAAATCCAACCGATCATCTAAAGTAGTAGTTACTACTGAAGAAATATAAAAGAATAGGAGAAAAAATGAAGAAGGTGTAGTTGGTGATGTGTGGTAGTGTGTGTAAAGGTGGAGGACCGCACTAACTGTAGGCAGCATCGGAAGTTCACTGAATCATCCACACCATCACCAATAATTCACCAGCATCACCAACATTACCAAAATCACCAACCATCGGAGGTCTGTGAGGATACTTTCCTGATGTCGAGTCGATTCTGAGCCAAACACGATGTCTGACAACCATTGTGAGGAGTGATCGCATCGCGGAAATGAAAGCCATTTTCACTAAGCACCGACTCATATCTTAAGAGATCGTAAAACTTCTAGCCTTGGTTTTGGGTTGATGCCAGTATGCTGAAGAGGAGATCATCTTGCAATTCTGGACTCGTGATTTTATAGGGAGAAGAGGTAGAATTGTAAGTGATTAAGTTTTCAGTGGTGTAATTGCGTAGCATGTAGTGATGGAAGTATTTACTATCAATAGAGATTTTTACATTTCACCTTTCGCCCATTTTCATGAACATCTCAAAACAAAAATACCAAAAACAATAACTTCTCTAGATTTTATAGAAGATTTATTAAAGATTTTAGCAAAATAGCTAGACCTTTAACCAATCTATTAAAAGATGCCCCATTCAATTTTGATAAAAATTGCAAAGAAGCATTTTTCAAGCTTAAAACTAGCTTAATTTCAACTCCTATAATTCAAGCACTTGATTGAAGTCGTCCATTTGAATTAATGTGTGATGCATATGATTTTTCTATAGGAGCAGTGTTGGGACAGAAGATAGAAAAATCTCCTAGAGTGATTTATCATGCAAGCAAAACATTAAATGATGCTCAAGATACAACTATTGAAAAAGAACTGTTAGCTGTTGTGTTTGCCTTAGAAAAGTTTAAATCATATCTAATTGTAGCTAAAGTGATAGTATACACGGATCATTCAGCTTTAAAACACCTAATAGCAAAAAAAGAGATCAAACCTAGATTGATCCGGTGGATATTATTATTACAAGAATTTGATCTAGAAATTAAAGATAAAAAAGGTTGTGAGAATGTAGTAGCAGATCATTTATCAAGATTACAAATAGAAAAATCAAATATTGAAATTAAGGATAATTTTCTTGATGAACAATTAATGACCATCAACACAATGCCTTGGTATGCAGACATAGTTAGTTACTGGTTTAACACCTAAAGATTGGAATAGACAGGATAAGAAATTGTTCTTTTCAAGAGTAAAATATTACTATTGGGAAGACTCGTCGTACTTATTTAAGAAATGTCCTGATCTGGTTTTAAGGAGGTGTGTTCCAAAAACTAAATATTAGAGTGTATTGTCTTTCTTTCATGACCAAGCATGTGGAGGGCATTTTGGTTCAGGGAAAACTGCTGCTAAAATTCTGCAATGTAGATTTTATTGGCCAACACTATTCAAAGATGCTTATAAATATTGCTTAAGTTGTTTAAAATGTCAACAAATAGGGAGAATATCAAAGAGGAATATGCTGCCTCTTAATCCTATTGTTGAGGTTGAAATCTTTGATATGTAGGGAATAGATTTTATGAGTCTATTTCCTACGTTTAATCAATTTAATTATATATTGTTGGAGGTGGATTATGCATCTAAATGGATAGAAATTATTCCTACAAAAACTAATGACAACAAAGTGGTAATACAATTTATAAGAACCAATATAATTGCCAGATTTGGGATACCTAAAACTATTATCAGTGATAGAGAAACTCATTTCTGTAATAGAAGTTTTGAAGCCTTAATGAAGAAATATGGAGTTAACCACAAAATTGCAACATCATATCATCCGCAAACTAGTGGACAAGTAGAAAGTGCAAACAAATAAATTAAGTTAATCTTAGAAAAAGTACTAAATCCTACTAGAACAGATTGAGCTAATAAATTGATAGATACACTTTGGGCTTACAAAACTACTTATAAGACAAGCTTAGGTATGCTACCTTTTAGGCTAGTATATGGAAAATGTTGTCATTTACCAGCTGAAATTGAACATAAAGCTTATTAGGCATTAAAAACTCTGAACACTAATTTAAATCAAGTTGCTGAAAATAGGAAAATACAATTGATTGAATTAGAAGAATTTAGGAGTGAAGCTAATTCAAAAAATGTAAGAGAAAAAGAGAAAATGAAGTTCTAGCATAATAGGAAAATTATTCCAAAAACCTTTGAAATAGGACAAGAAGTATATATTTACACGACTAGACTCCATAATCATCTAGGAAAATTAAGATCTAAATGGGAAGGACCTTACTTAGTGCGAAATATTTATCCCTATGGAGTTATTGAAATTGAAAATCCTAAGAATCAGAATATATTTAAAGTAAATGGACAAAGACTTAGGCCTATTTTGAAAATACCAAAAAGTTCCTTTGGAATTATGGAAGAAGTAGAGTAGAGGATTACTTAAGCTTCACTTAGTAAGAAATTTTCTAAGTATAAAAAAAAACCTTATTTAAATATAATCACGACTAAATCGAAAGGAATTATTGGTTTTACCAAAATATATTTTAAAAAGAAAAAAATTGTTGCGGTTTAACCGATAGGATCCATTGGTTTGACCGAAACACAAAAATATAAAAAGATATTTATATTATATTTAGTTTAATGTCGGTGTTACCGAAGTATAGTATCGAAATCAGAATGCTTAACTAAAACTCAGTAAATTATCTGAAATCCTAAAAGAGTTGAAATGTTGATTTTTAGATTAAATGAAATACATATGATCAAGGATACATTTAGTTTGATTGATTAAACTTGTAAAATGATTTATGTGTAGAGCTTATTAAACTACATAAAAAGTATGAGCTTATTAACATGGATTCATATTTTTAGTAAATAATAGAAGTATGACTATATGAGATTTGTGTTTTATTGCATTTGTATTAATGAAATACATACATATACTATGTTAAAAAAAAAAAAATGAAAAACTTTGAGAGTTTATTGACTTGTTTGATCACGAGCCTTTTGTACTTGAATAGATAGGTATGTAAGGATTGTTGACATGAAAAAGGACTATTTAAATCTGGCAACTTAAGATCCTGATCAGATCTGGGATTGTTGACTGAAAGTTCGATACATGGGTACACTAGAAAGCTCTTGTATGATTCAAGCTTGTCAAATTAACTTTTAAAGTACAAGTATGCATATACTGTTTTGAAAAGATACATGTGTTTTGTGAAATACAGATATCTTTTGAATTAAGTATATGTTCTGTTATCTAAAATTGTTGAAGTATGAATCTAGAATAGACTTTTGAAGTTGTTTATTTGAGATACAATTCTTTATTTTACTTGTCTTAATCATATTGAATTAGATTGTGTTTTGATTCGTATGTACTTGAAATTTATTCTAGAAATCATATTAAAAAATTCAAGATGACAGATGCTGAAAAGAAAAACAAATGATAATATAATTAACACCTATGTGATGCTGATATATTTTGTATGTAATTTACATATATTCCAAGTATATTTGTAGGTTGAAGAGGAGAAAACAAAGTTAAAACAGATTACTGAAATATACAGAAAATCTATATAGTAATCTAATTTATTATTTTGAAGAAGAACTAGGTGAGAATTAATTCTAGCACTTTAGAAAAACCAACTAATTAGATCTTAGTTTGCTAAGGGACTAGCAAAATTTAAGTATGGGGGAAGTGTTTAGAATAAAAAAATGTATAATATTAACGGTTAAATGATGGTTAATTACATAATATTTAATGTTACTTAATGGTAAATCTAATATTAACTAGCATTAAAGAGTTTAATTGATGTTATTTACAATCTGTGGAACCGCTCAATGGTTGGCCGAATTCCTCTATAAATAGCAGTATTAAATTAGAAATATAGGCTTGTGGAGTTAACTTAAGTCCACGAGATTAATCCGTTGAGTTAGCCATAACTCCACAAACTTAGTCCGTTGTGTTAATTGTAACTCAACGGAATGATTACTGAACACATTAAGTATAATATAAAAAATGGAACAGTACACAATTCTTACTCAATTTTCTGTGGAATCGACCTGTACTTGCACACAAATACAATATACACTATGCACTTGCAGTTAAAATACAAATTAGAATTAATATCTAATTTGTGTGAAAGGTTGTTTGTTTACTTTTAAAAAGAAATTATTGATATAAGCATAAAGATAAATTAACCAAGTTAACAAATATAAGTTATTTGGTGTTGATGTCTAGGAACCAAACAAGTTCTCTAGTGCCGCTTAAAGTAACGAAACAAATACCATTTTAGTATTCTCCTAAATAGACTTTTCTAGAAGAGTCTGATTAGTAGTTTTCCTTCCCCCTAGAGCTTGATTAAGTTTTCATAAAAAGATCTTAGATGGCTGATGAGGCAAATTATCCCATCAAACTTGACCAAATCTGGCATGTTAAAGCTAGGAGGTAGGATTGCACCAAAAGAATAATAGAAATCCTAAAGTCATATGATTAAAGACTAAAAGTTGATGGTCTAGCTTTAAGTTGTTTCTTTAGTTTAGCCACTTTGTTTAGCAAATATTGTTGTGTGTTGTCCATGGGAGATGTTGATGGGTCACTTGACATGATAGGCCTCTAGCTGAAAAGTGTAAGCTAATGCACTTTTGACCCCTTAAGATGTAATTATGTGAAGATGGTGGGGTTGGCTAGTGCTTCAATGAAAGGGCTGGAAAGTGGTGGCTGATTCAATGTTGATATAATAGGTAATGTGTCATTGGTAGGAGTCTTCCCTTTAAATGCCTTTAGTTAGATGTCTTGTTCCATGGAAATGGTTGTCTTGTATATGTTTAGCTAATTGGAAGTAGTAATTAGGCCCTACTACTCCCATTTGAGCATGTGATGCTTGTTGAATGTCTATTCCTTATGCAACTACAATGTTCATTACTCCCTTAGGCTAGGTGGTTAAGTAGGAGGATGTCTTGTTTACTTAAGTGTATTTTTTATAAGTAATAAGCAATTTTCATGAACTATTTCTAATTTTAGTAACTTAGTTCGTTAAATTTACTACAAGTGCACAACATCTATTGTATAAGTGTACAAGTATAGGCCGAACCTACAAGAAATTATCGAAATCACTTTGCTCTATAAATTTTCATAGCTAGTGTATATTCACAATATGCCCACTTCATTGATTTATAGTTAACTCAACGGACTTAGTTCATGGAGTTAGGCTCAACTCAACGAACCTACCTCATGGGGTTATGGTTAACTCAATAAGCTCTTGTGTAACTTATAATTAATATTGTTGTTTTCAGAAGAACATAACTATCCATTGGACAATTCTATACATTACAAACAATATCAATTAAGCTTTCGAATGCTATTTTATATTACATTCATCAATGATCAATTCTAGCATTGAATACATCCAAACAGTAGATTTTAAATCAAGATTTCAAAGATTTATATTAACTGGTTTAAACAATCAGTAATACAATTTTCTATAACTAAAATGAAATAAACACAAAATATTCAACAATACTAATAATATAAACACAAACGATACAACATAGATTTGATAAACATAACAACAAATAATGAGTTTTTATTTTTAATTTTGTTTTTGTTCCTTTAGATGAATGAGTGATGAAAGGTAAAATTCTCTATGATAGTAGGAAACTTCCGTCACTACTTGTGACGCGATTACACAATTGAAAACTTAATTACTTATTATTAAATACTTCTCTCCCTACTAGATTGCAAACCTAGACTTTTGTAAGTTAATCTCCTCTTCAGCATAGCAACATTAACCCGAAACCAAGACTAGAAGTTTTCTTGTCTCTTAAGAGATGATTCAGTGTTTGGTGAAAATGTTTTTCCTTCTTGTGACGTGATCACTCCTCATAGTAGTTGTTAATAACTATGTTTAGCTCGAAATCGATCTGACATCTAGAAAGTATCCTTATAAACCTTCGATAAATGGTGGTATTGGTGGGAACTCAAGGAATGTCCGATGCTTTTGTAGTGAGTGCGATTCTCCCCCTTTTTCATTTTTTTTTTCCTTTTTATATTTCTTCTAGTAATAACTGCTTCCACCAAAATTACTAGTTAGATATCCTTCCTTTGCATCAACGATGGTGATTACTTCTTCATTCTACGATTTAGATTATGACATGATTCATGCAGTGTGGTTTTCTTCGAATTTCCTATAACTATTCATAATCAAATATTAGAAAATAACTAGTCCGTAGAGTTAATGTAACTCAACGGACTTACTCCATTGACTTAATTATAACTCAACAGACTGACTTTGTTGAGTTAAGCTTAACTTAACAAATTCGTTCAGTTTTGCAATTTTAATAAAATAAATACATATTCATATAATATTTAACACTTAACATGTAAAAGAAGTAATTTCTAATTCATTTATAAATGATACTAAATTAACTACTAATTCATTAGAATTATGCATATTCTTTAATTAAGGCATGTACTTGTTTAAACTTCAAAGTTTATATTTTTTTTATATGTTAATTTATGCATTTTATAGATTATAATTGCAATTATATGTGATTTAATGAAGAATGTATGATAATTGTGATTTTAAGGTTTTACATGTTTTAAATGGTTAAATAATGCATAAATTGATATATGATGGTTATTATATAAAATATGCTTCACAGAAAAATATCTTATATGATTTTATAGGAAGAATTGAAGACATTGCAAATTTCATTCTTAAAGCAAAGTTCAAGAAGGAAGAAAGATGAGAAGAATTAATTTCAAAGGTTAAGTAAAAAGTCATATAGTTAAGATTAAGTGTATAAAAGGTCGAAGTGTTATTGTTAAAAAACTCGTATAGTTATGATTTATGCATGTGTGTTTTAAAAGTTATAAATTTTCACTTGTTTTTCATATGTAGCTTTGAAAAACTAGAAGAGTTATGATAACTATTCAAGTTTTATATAGAGATAATAAATAACTGTTCGAGTTTTACTTATAGATAACTTTTTGAGTTTTATAAAGTACCTAATGTTATAAAATTATAGATCACATGTTTTACAGGTAACAAAACTAGAAATGTTATGCAATAACTGTTCTAGTTTTCATAAGTATTACAAGATAACTATTCGACAAAGATGGTGACTTATGGAAAAAAATTAAACACATCTCTAGAAATAATAAAAAACTGTTGAAGATCATTAAAATTGTTGGGATAATTCCTTGAAGGATCTATCAAGGCAAAAAGCTATTGAGAAGATAAGCTAATAATGTGTTGAACTAAAAATAAGATCATTAAAATTGATTCAAATGACTTGAATTTATCAAGGCAAAAAGCTATTGAGAAGATAAACGTTAATAATAAATTGAGATAAAAATAGAACCACTAAAATTAATTTAGGAATCGTAAAAGATTCATCAATGCAAAAAATTGTTGAAATGATAAAGAATGATAACATGTTGTGATATATGAAAAATTAAAACAATAAAAATTGATTTAAATGCCTTGAAGGATTCAACAAGGTAAAAGATGATACAAATATGATAATGATGTTGATAAAAAAAGAAATAAATTAAATATAACAGAAATTCAATCAATAAGAGAAAATGCAATATAATTGTAATGTAAAAGGAAGGATAGTTGTAATGTAATAAATGTAAAGTATTGTTTTCTTATATGATATATATATATTTGTTTTTTTTTTGGGAAAGTCAATTGAAAGTGGAATTAAAGAATTTTTCCCCAATAGAGTTGTTAGAAAATTGTAACATGAAAATTTATAGTCCTAAGAACAAGAAATTGTATGTATGATTCCTTGGATATCCTCTATTATTATTAGGAAAACACCTATGAAACCAATACAAGAATAAAGTTACCACCTAATTTTATTGAGGAAAATTAGAAAAAATTGAATACCATGTAGGGAACACATGATTCCTTACATAGCAAAATAATTAGGATGAATAGATAATGAGTAAGTTTCTAAGGTACACATGAGGGAAAATGTTAAACACTCTCATGGTCTAAACAAAGTCAGCCTCCAAATTGCTTTCCTAAATAAGTGTAAATTGATATAAATAATGATTAAAGTGTTGACATGTATAGATTAATGATAATATAATAAAGTAGGGCTAACAAGAAAGGAAACAAAATTGAAGTAAATTAGGGCATTAAAATAGAATAAATTATTAGCAATTTATGTAGTAGCTGATTTGGTTAATGGGTGTAAACGATGATTGAAATATAAAAGTAACATGTAATTAACAGTTCTAAATGAATTATTAGATGATAAACAATAAAAGGATGCATGATAATCGATAAACAAGTAATGATAAATGTTATGAATGTCCTATTGGGCTCCATTATTGTTTAAAAATGATAAGTGAATAGATGTTTACCTAGATGAAAGAGAATAGTCGACAATGGAAAATTGTCTAAAGGCTCAACGATCGCATGGGAGCTTCCACATTGGACCTTTGAGAGACAAATAGATTCGAAGCTGGTTTTGGAGTAGGACCATCTTAATCTTTTACGTTCCTGATATTTATGTGGTGTGATTTGCCTTGGGATTCATGCTTTGACATTCCTAAAAAGCATATTGGAGCATAACAACCTGTGTCATATTGATTAATTAAAAACTTTTGAACTTAAGAGGTTTATAATCAATAAGACATATAAAAGTGTCTCTAGAATATCTAGTCCTTTTCCCCTTTTATATCATCTAATAGGAACGTAGAATGTCTACACAAAATTTCCTTGGACTTATCGAATCTTGGCTATAGATGTTGGAGAGTTGGTCTTTAACCTTTTAGAAGTTTCTTTTTAAACTCTTAGACATTTAACCTTAACTCTCTAGAAACTTGTGCTTTTTAAAACATTAAAGAGTTAATCTTAACTCTTCAAAGATTTGCCTTCAAAATGTTAGAGAGTTATCCTTAACTTTCCAAATAGTCAACAAAGAAGGCAAAATGGGATGAACAATAAGTAGAAAATTCAAGAGGAGCAAACAAAGAGTTAAGCATTAACTCTTCACCAAAATGGTGGATAGTTAGCTAAAACATGACTTTTCCATGCCAAGCCTTAGTTTGACCATACAGTTGATTGGTTAGACTAGAGGAAGTTCGAAGACTTACCAAAAAAATGAAGAAATAGATGGAGAGTTAGGACTAACCCTCCATTATCTCAACGGATAGTTAGCTAAGAATATAAAAGAAAAAGGTGGAGAGTTAACAATAACTCTCCATCGAAATGGCTAATGGTTAGTCAAAATTATATTTTTGGCACCTCTAATCAATGTGATTGCGCAATAGACTAGTTAGATCGAAGAAAGAGTTTAATTCGACTCATATTATATTCCTTCATAGATGCCTAATTTGACTCGACCATTATGTGTTCGATTAGATTAAAACAACTCAGATAGTTTAATAAAAAAAGGATTTAGACAATTAGTGTAAAATAGAAGGAGCATAGCAAAGAGTTAACATTAACTCTCTACTAATCCAATGGATACTTAAGCTAAAAAAAAGTTTGAATGGTTAGCAATATAAAGGAGTAAAGAGTTAACATTAACTCTTCATCAAAATAATAGAGGGTTAACTAAAAATCTTTAGCGACTCGATAAAATTCCAAATAGTTTTCAGTACAAAATCAAGAATTAGTGGAGAGTTAACATTAACTCTCCACCAAAATGATGGTGGGTTAGCTGCAGCTAAGTTTTTGACTATGCTTAAGTAAAGGAGGAAGGGTTTGGTGAATTTAGGAAAGCTTTAGGTCCATGGCATCTTTTGTCTACTATAAATAATCGATAAGATGTATAAAAGTGTCTTTGGAATTTCTAGTCTTTTTCTCCTTTTATATCATCCAATATAAAGGAAGAATGTTTACACCAAAATTCCTTGGACTTGTCGAATCTTGGCTGCAAATGTCAAAGAGTTGGCCTTAACTTTCTAGAAGTTCTCTTTTAAACTTTTGGAGACTTTACCTTAACTCTCTAGAAACTTGTTGTGGTTTTTTAAAACATTAGAGAGTTAAACTTAACTCTTCAAAGATTTGCCTTAAAAATATCAAAGAGTTATCATTAACTTTCCGAATAGTCAATGAAGAATGCAAAAGAGGGCAAATAGTTAGTAGAAAATTCAAGAGGAGTAGATAGAGAGTTAAGCATTAACTCTTTGCCAAAATGGCAAATAATTAGTTGAAACATAACTTTCCCACACCAAGCCTTAGTTTGACCATATAGTTGAGTGGTGAGGAAGTTCAAAGACTTATCGAAAATGAAGAAACAAAAGAAGAATTAGTGCTAACTCTTCGTCATCTCAATGGATAGTTAGCTAAGAATATAGAAGAAAATGGCAAAGACTTAGCATTAGCTCTCCACCAAAAAGGTGGATAGCCAAAATTATTATTTTTAGCACCCTCAATCAATGTGACTATGCAATAGACCAATCAAATCGAAGAAAAACTTAAATACCCAATTTAGTTTGACCATTATGTGTTTAATCAAACCAAAATAACTCAGATAGTTTAATAAAAAAAGATTCGAATAGTTAGTGTAAAATAGAAGGGGGCATTGTGAAGAGTTAGCATTAACTCTTCGCCAATTTGATGGATACTTAGGCTAAAAAAAAGTTTGGATAGTTAGTGATATAATGTAAAGGAAGGAGTGAAGAGTTAACGTTAACTCTCTATTGAAACAATGGAGGGTTAGTCAAAAATCTTTAGCGACTTGATAAAAATCTAAATAGTTTTCGATACAAAATAGAGAATGGGTAGAGAGTTAGCATTAACTTTTTGCCAAAATGATGGTGGGCTAGCCACAATTAAGATTTTGATCACACTTAAGTAAAGAAGGAAGGGTTTGAAGAATTCAAGAAAGCTTCCAATCTAAGACTTCTTCCATCTACTGTAAACTTACAAGTATAAAAGAGTTATAAAGGAGATTATGATAAATTAGATAAAGTATAATAATGCAAAAAATTTGATATGAAACATAAATGAAAATTGATTCAATAAAATGAGATTACGTTATAAAAGGTCAAATATGATGTATCAAAATCTATTTAATGAATGAAATTATGGAGCAAGGAGTATACTATAATAATCTTTACTTATGTTTGAAATAAAAATAACATGTAATTTCATAAAATTATAAATTGATGTTTTATAATCTTAAATGTACGTTAAAATACTATTTTTAATTATAAATGTTTATAGTTGAAATTCTTAATAACATTGATTGATGTCATATTTTATTAGGTAATACCTAACACATCAAAATAGGCTAATAAATTCTTGATAATTTGGATAATCAACATTTATTAGGTAAAATTTACTTGCATATTAACTTTTATTAGTTCAATCTACTTTAAGAACTTACAAAATTAAAAAAATATTATATAAGTGTCATACCTATTGGAACATAAAAATCATTTAATCTAGATATTGTATCTTGTAATATTCCAACAATACAGTCTTTAAACATGCTCAAATCTTCATGTTAACATTCCTTAAGCATCTTAATTATATGCTCAACTTTCTCATTAATGTGCATATTGGAGTTAACAGTTTCACATTGATAAGAATATGATCAAATTTAAATCTTATAATATGATGTTTTATTTTCTCATTATCACTTAAAAATTTTAAGATAAATTTTCCATTTGCTGTTAGAACACAGATCATTACATCGCTTATAAGACACTCATAGACTAAAAGAAGCTCGCGAGTATAAAAGGAGTACCATTGGAGTTAATAGTCCTACGTACATCAATAAAAATATAGACAAACTTGAACCTTATAATTATATGATGTTTCATTCTTTGAACGATACCTTTGCAACAAGAGAAGACGCATCTCAACCTCCAACGAAAAGTGAAATTAATGCATGTGGAACGTACACGGTGATGAATAAATTTGAAATATTTGTTAAGGTATTTTAATAAGCAAAGAGGAAGAAGGAGTACTCGAGGATGAAAGAGGAACAAAGAATATTTATCGAATGATTTATTTAATATTTTGATTGGAATCTTTTTGGAATTTTGGTTAAAATGTGAGAATTTCTATAATAGAAAAAACGAGAGAGTAAGGAGTATATAATTAAGATGTTTTTATATACGATTTAGTACTCTATTTTCTTCTTTTTCAATATGATGATTTAATTACTAAATCTATTTTCTAATTAATGCTATTTTTGTAACATCTTGCCTAAATGAAGCTTAATTAAGTATCAGTTTTCTAATGTTAAATGAAAATCGATGTTATTGCTTAAAATTATTTATCAAAAAATACATTAAATTTATCATTTAAAATTTTTTAAACTTTCAATTAAATGATGATTAGAATATTTATTAGTCTATTCTTGTTGTTTAAAGATTACAATACATAACTGTACTTTATATAAAGTTCATCAACACGTATAACATGTTTTTTACCTCAAAAAATGTAAGTATAGACATTTGTATTATTTTTGCTGTAGGTATCGGTGATGAATGGTTGTGATAAATTTGAGAGAAGATGATATAACAAAGAAGAAGAATACAATAAAGGAAGGTGCACTCATACTACTCACACATGTTCATGTTACCTACATGTGTTTGTGTTACTTATTTTAACTCTTTGCATGTAGTAGAGAAGAACATAACAGAAGAGAAGAGAACGTTAACAAGGGAGAACATTATTAGAGAAAAATGTGGTATACTGAATATCAATAGAGGTGGTGATGCACTTAGGTACGTAGCTAAGAGTTAGGATGCTCACTATAATAAAAAAGATGAGTACCTTGTTAGATAAAGGGGGGTTGAGGTTAGCATGCACTTAACTTAGAGATTAACTAGTTTACATCTTCAATCTCACAATTGTTTACACTCCTTTTTTTTTATTATAAATTACACAAATGATATGTTGAAATCAAATTTAATATTACTATTTTAAATGCTTATGACAAAAAAATGTTACAAGTGCCTATTATTGTTATCTCATTTTTATTTTGTTTGTAAATAAAAATGCTTGGTTGAAACGTTAGGTTCACTTGATAAAAAATGTATGCTTAAACCTTTTGCATTTTATGTGTTGTTAGTGGGTAATTATCTTTATGGCTGTATCGTGGGTATAATCACTGAGGTGGAAGCTACGATTTGTATAATTGAGAATAGATATTTAGTTGAGTTCTAGATCTTATCGTAAGGTTGGTATGTGGTTTTAAGCTGATGCGGTTGGTTTATATACAACTATGCATAGCCTATGATTGTGGTTGATATATAATTAAATTTGTTAAATTCACTTTTTTAATGCACACAGTTAAATACTACGCTTGTGGACGTATGCTTAATTATATTTTAGTGGTAGCACATTAAATTCGTTTGTGATTTTTTTAGACTTTAAAGTTTAATCGAGAATCAGAATCAACCGTATTTTGGTTGTTTAAGGTATGCTTTTCTTTCAAATTCTATTGTTAAATTTCTTTTACAGATACTAAAAAAAAGATTTTTCAATATAAATTTTCTTCGTCCGGTGAATATCATTTTTCGATCGTTCACGTTAGATATCGCTACGGATGCAACCAAAGTTTTAATTTTCACGCAATTTTCTTGAATAATAAAATAAATGTACTTGTAACGTACAACTGTAGGTCAATTTGGTTGCTCGTGCCAATGAAATAAAAAAGAGAGATTATTATTATTATTATTATTATTATTATTATTATTTTTGTTTTGAAAAGAGTGAAACCTAAAGCGTCGTCAACTCGACCTTTCCAGGACCGCATCCCGAGACGAACCCGGTAGACCCGCGGCCGAAGCCGAACGACGAAGGGAGAATTGAAAGAAACGAGACCTCGGATGATAGATCCGGGGAGGACTGCATTAATTGATTGATCGATCGATCGATCGAGGACTCGTCGAAATCGATGGATTTGCTACCGGCCGATACGCCTTCGATCGCTCAGAAGCACCGGTTCCGGTCGCTGAAGCTCGTCCATGTCCCCATGGACGAGCCGTTTTCCGAGACCCCCGTTGGCGTTGACTACGGTGTGCTCGACAACGGTCTCACCTACTACGTCCGGGTCAACCCCAAGCCGCGGATGCGCGCAGCACTCGCTCTCGCCGTCAAGGTCGGGTAAGTGTGTGAATGTGTGATCGGGTGCCGTGGTTTTACGCTTCTGAGGCCGAGCATGTAATGTAGTCGTCCACTGGGAGTATTACCGTGGGAGCTGGTGCTGCCTTGGTTAGATAGATAGAAGTGCTTGATTCGGTCGGGTGTCCTTTTCACTATCTCGAAGATTATACACTGTGATAAATTGGTTATGGTGAAGTTTGGCAGCTTCCGTTCATTGTACATGTTATGCTGTCGAACCTGAATGAATGGTTTCGGGTAAGCACGGGGGGATGCCTTTTTTTTTGTCTAAGGCCATATTTAATTCCTATTATTAAGCCTTCCAAATGCAAGTGAACACAAAGTACACCTTGCTAGGATGCCTGCTAGAATATTTGCTTCACACCTCAGTGAATATTCAGACTATTTCCCACGATCCACAATAACTAGTTGCATAAAGGTTAAAATCATAGACACTTTCTGGGATGGTGACACTTATTGATGACGTTTAACAAAACCACGGACACTCATTTCATTCGAAGATTTTTGACATGCAACCAAAGGAGCATTTGATGTGCGACCATTCAGATGTTCATTCTGCAAATAACTCAATGTTATTGATGTAAAAGTGGTACCAATCAGGGAAGAACATCTGTTTTTTTTTTTATAAATACTTTTGCGTAAGCATATGTGCACAACCAACCACTGTTGAAATAATTGTTTCATTTTTAGCTCTCTTGTGTGAGGGATATAATCATAGAGGGAGATGGGTTGCATGAGGGTGTGGGAGTGATGGCCAACAATTTGCATATCCATGGTGTTGGAAGCATCGGGAATCTGTGATTTAGTTGGGTATTAGGTATGGGATAGACACAATATTTGAATTGCTATTTAATTAAATAAATTACTTTCTTCTCATCGATCATTCTGATGATTACTTTTGTACTTTTGGTTGATCTTAGCTAATAAAATTCATCCTTGCCCCTCATTCCCTCTCCAAAAAAAAAAACATAACTTTGAAAATAAACTTGCTTGTTTGGAAAATTGAAGTTTGGTTCATGGGGAAGGCTGGACTTTTGATAGGCCTGCCTCCAACTGATATGGTGCTTCCCGGTTAAAACATGTCACACATTTAGTTCCATCATTGCAATGAGTACAATTGCGTCAAGTGATTCACTATACTGGGTTTATGGCAGCTCAGTTCTGGAATTGGAAGAGGAGCGTGGGGTTGCACACATTGTTGAACATCTTGCCTTTAGTGCAACAAAGAGTTATACAAATCATGACATTGTTAAATTCCTTGAAAGCATAGGAGCGGAGTTTGGAGCATGTCAAAATGCATTGACATCTTCAGATGAAACCATATTTGAGTTGCTTGTGCCTGTTGACAAGCCCAACCTTTTATCCCAAGCTATATCAGTTTTGGCAGAATTCAGCTCTGAGGTAACAAATATTTCTGTATTTTCTAGCTCGGAATGATTGTCTTTCTAAATGTTTCATCATTTTTGATTTGATGAAAGATGTAGGTTCGAGTTTCGCAAGATGATTTGGAAAAGGAAAGGGGAGCTGTCATGGAGGAATATAGAGGGGGTCGAAATGCTTCCGGTAGGATGCAAGATGCACATTGGATGTTGATGTTTGAAGGGTCAAAGGTAACTCTTGATCCATGAATTGCACTCTTTGATTATCATTCTCTAGCAAAGGTGTGTTTGATTTCCATATAGTTATTGGTTCTTTGTTGCCATACTCCTTTTCGACATGTTACATTTATAAATTTGGATGAGTGGATAGGATCAAGTGACATCATTAGAGAAAGTGAATAGTGAATTTTAATAAATTTAAGTAGATTTAGGAATACTTAAATGATTCACAATGATTTTATTGAGTATGCAATATTTGTAATTGTAAGTGAGAAGATGAGAAACAATGAGGAATACATATGAAAATTTAAAGTGGTTACCTACAACTTGAGTTATATCTTCTCTTCAAGCCTTTCACCTGAGCTTACATTAATACAATGTTGTTATGTGCCAATACTTTGTTATTATAATTTCCTTGATAAATCTACCAAGCCTTACCTCTACTCTTTTTTCTATTTTTATTTTTTTATATAAACCCCCATCTATCTATGAGGTGAGGACCCAAGGAGAAATGTTACATTCAAAGTGAAAAGTTTCTAAAGATAATGGAACATAGAAACTAGCACCACCTAAGATTAGGAATTCCAAGCAAGTCCATTTGCCATTGTAGTCAAGAGTTTGTTAGGAGCTCTTTGAAATGATGGAGGATTTTTCTTTGGTTGGCCTTGAAACCATTCTACACTAGAGAATCGGCTAGTCCATTAGCTTCTTGTTGGGTATAATGTAAAGAGTGAGCTTGGCTAATAAGATGTTTGATGTTGGAGTCTTCCTGGGATTGCTAGAGGAGGTTATATAGTTGAAGGGAATCTATTTCAATTTGGAGCAAATTTAGGTCGTAACCCAAGTCAAGGTAGATTATTAGGCCACTTTACAAGGCTTAGAACTTAGCCATGATGACATTGGTTTGTCTAAAAGGTTTGAAAAAGATAGCTAAAACCTCTCATTTAGTGTTTCAAGAGACTCCACTGCCTGTAGAGATGCCCTCCATAGTGATCACACCATTTGTATTAAGCTTTAATCTAGGCTTTGCAAACTTTTCCCAAGCAATCCATCTATTCTAAGGCTTGACTAGGTTCAACTACTTAAATCCCACCCAATTTAGAGCTTGAAGCTCCTTAGGTTTGCATTTAACATTAAAGAAGGATCTAGCGAAATTCGCTACTATAGTTTCCACTCTAACAATAATGTCCTTAAAGGAGTCCTTTTTCTTCTCATAAATTACATAGCACCTTTCTTTCTAACATTCTTGTGGGTGTAGTCCACAAAGAATTTGTAGGCATTGCTTAAGAGGGATTTTATTATACTCTCCCTTTGACTAGAGAGATTCTTGGGGGCCACAAAGAAGCTTTTACTAGAATTGATTTTGTTTAGAGAATTTTTGATAATCTTGGAGGAGATACAAGACTTCTTTTATTCAATTATTCTTTTCATTGAGGAACAAAATGATGTTGTCTATGTAAAGGAGATGGGAAATAAAAGTACTTCTAATAATTGCATAGTAAGGGGTGATGTAACTTGAAATCAGCAGAAAATGGAGATTTCTACCAGGGATCTCCTCTATAATGTTGAAGAGATAGGGTCTCCTTGTTAGAGCCCTCTTGATGCTTTAAAGAAATTGAAAAATCTTTCATTAATAATCATTGAGAAATAATTTCCTTTTGCATATTACTTGAGTAGGGCAATGAAATTTGTTGAGAATCCAAACTTCCTAAGAATCGACTAGATGGTAGGCCACTCCGATCTGTTGAAAGCTTTCTTCATATCCAAGTTGAATATGATATTTCCTCCCTTATAGCCTATATCATTGTTCTGATCTAACTTTTGGGCAAGGGCTACATTATCAATAATGCTTCTGCTTTCAACAAAGGTGCCTTGTATGGGAGAGATCATTCTTGGGAGGATTCTAGCAAGCCTCTTAGTTATAATCTTTGCAATAACATTTTATCTAACATTATAAAGGTTGATTGGTAGAAGTCTTTGAATTCCCTTGGATTTTCTTGTTTGGAAAGTAAGGAAATGAAAGTGGCTTTCCAAGAATTGTCTAAGCACCCTTTATGGAAAAATTCCTAAACAACTTGAATCAAAATTTCAACTATGATATCCCAATAGTTCTTGTAAAAATCTATTGTGAAACCATCAGGGTTAGGTGCGTGATCCTTGTCTATAAAGAAGACTGCTTCATGAACTTCCTCTTTGTTTGGAACTGCACATAGAGTGGCATTGTCAACTTGCATTATCACCTTTGGAATGATCTGAATGAGAGAGTCCATATAATGAGAGCCTTCCGATGAGAGGAGTTGTGCAAAAAAATCCTTTCCAGTGGATCAAAATTCCTACATTGAGCTGAGGTTGCTGTGTTCGATTAAAGCTCCATTCCAATTTGCACTCATTCTTCTGTTAATAATTTTGTTGAAGTAGTATTTCTGACGCCATCTGTCAACCATCTAATATGTGTTTTTTGAGTTAGAAAAATAGTTTTCTATTGATTTCACTTTTTCGTTGTCTTTGCTAGCTCTAGCTAGGAGAAGTTGTCTATTTAGATTGCAAGTTAGCCTCCATTTGACCTATTTCTTGAATTAGCTTCTCCCTCTCTTGATTGACATTACCAAAAATTTGCTTATTCCATCTTTTGAGGTTGAGTTTTAAACTGTAAAGTTTTATTTCTCAATTTGGAAATACAACATTGTTTTAAAATAATTTCCTAGGTACTAGAGACAATGTTTCAGAAGTCATTGTGGAGTGTTGTTTAAAGTGAAAAAATGCATAATTTTTAAAGTTTAATTAACGATTAACGGCATGTTACATGGTTAATCAAATAGGAATCATGTCATTATGTTACATTTACAAAAATCTGAGACTTAATTGAAGAATATGCATAATTGAAAAGAATTGACATTAATTAAGTATTATTTTAGAATTATTATAAATTATCTCCTGAAAATATTATCAAATATTGTTTAGAGCTGTTTAGTACATGTATCATTTGCCTAAATTGCTTTAGTACATGTTTATTTTAATGAACTACAGGATTGAACTAAGTCTGTGGAGTTATTGCTTAATTCAATGGAGTTAATTTATGGAGTTAACGATTAACTCAATGAAATTGGTCTATTAAGTTTTGTTAACTCTACGAACTAGTCATTTTATTTAATGTGCGATTTTGATTAGTTATAGGAATTACATCGAAAACCTACGTTGCATGATTTACACCTATGATCGTTATCGTGGAATAGAGCAAGGATTACAATCATTGATGAATAAAAAAGAATAATCCAACCATTGATTTTTGGCACCAGTAGTTGTTTTTGAAAAGAATTATAAAAAGATTGAAAGAAATCGATAGAAAATAGAGGGGAAGGAGTGTTCAATGTAGAGAGTGTTGGACATTCTTTGAGATATCTGATCAGAGTAGTTTTCTATTTCTACCTTAAATCTCTAAAAAGTTATTTGATCTAGGAACTTTAGTTATATCTTGCACAATAGGTAATACAACTTTAGATGAAACATTGATAGACTTAGGTACTGATATTAATGTTATGTTGAATGACATATTTGCTTCCATTTTAGGTTGTTTAAATATTGTGTGTTAATATAATTTAATTTTGTGAATCGAAAATAGAAAAAAGTTATAAAATATATATATATATATATATATATATTATATATATATAGCTTCTGAGTGAAGTTTGTTGAGTGATTGTTTAAGTTAATGAACTTAGTTTGTTGAGTTAATGCGTAACTCAATGAAATAACAAGGTTGTACAAAACTTAGTTTTTGAGTGGGAAGTCACCTGATAACTCGCCAAGGATTTAGAGCGCATATTTAACATTAAGATTGTAGATTTGAGGATTTATCACTTCCCAATCACTCTAGATTTCGCATTTCTTGAGAAGACAATCTTCATGCTGTTTGATAATTGTATGAAGTCAAAAATGAAACCAAGCCGGTGGGAGGAGGTTGACACGACGTTGTTTCTCGCAAAATCTGATGATTGACACTTATAGAAGAAGATACAGAATAAAACGATGGAAATTGAGCTATAAGAGGTAGAATAGATTTTCAGGTTTACAAAAAAATTTGTTGAATTAAATGTTAAAACACCTAATTTGTTGGAAATAAGAATGAGAGTGGTAACAGAAATAGCTGTAAATAAAGAGACAAATTTGACCTAGGAATGAGGTTGCCTTAGAATTAATTTGAAGGAAAACTAAGTTATGGTTTCTTTGAGAAATAATGTATGTTGCGGAGAAGCACACAAGAGGGAAGGGACAAGTTGAACTCCCAATGCAGGCGGAAGTGTCGAGAGAGAATGTACAATTCTATTACCTAGAGTTTGAGGTAGTCAGGAAAGAATTCGATGATTTGGTTAAACTATATAGGAAACAAGGAGTAGATGAGTCAATGACTTCGGCAAAAGTAAGTATAGTGTTTGATGAAATGATGAAGAAAACGGTTGAAGAACAACTGAAGGCCTAATACAAGATTAAGGTAGAAGACTACTATATAGGGGTAGGACCATCAAAGGCCTCTATGCCATAATAAGAAGAGGTAGGGCCTTCTTGGCTAGTTGAAATTCAGGAAGAGGAAGTACCATTGGCTCCTATAGTTAAAATGGAGTTAGAAATCTTTTCAGGAGGACGTAAAGAGTCGATTTTCATAGATTTAGTGTCCTCTGAAGAATAGGAAGAACAAGAACAACAATAGGTCATGCTAACACAATTAGAGGATGTGCGACAATGTATAGAGTAACATCTGGAAGAAGAAGAGAATAGAGCACGAGCTATTGTACCTTATATTGCACCACCCTCTTCCATTGACTCGGAAAAGACAGTGGAATTCAGTGAGGAGAAAGAGGAGGAAATCGAAAAAGAAAAGATAGAAAAGGAAAATTCTGAAGTATCTAGTGGAGGGGAGGAGACCCTCCAAGATTTCCTTAAAGGATTGAAAAGGGGAAGAGTGGAGAGTATTATAAGCTCCCCACCATAACATAGAATTGAGGAAGAGGAGGAGAAATTTCATTTTACCCTTTCACCATAGCAGCAACCACAACATTTAGAGGAAGAACTTCAAGGATAGCCTCCTTGAGATCACGAGAGTTTGGATAAGTTTCTTGACCCCTCCAATTCTACAAATATGAATGTTATTTATTTTAGGAGTCAGGAAGTTTATATAAAATATCAAGAGATTAAGAAAAATGATATTATTTATAGTAGACCCATTAATTGGATAGAAACGAAAGACATTTTAGAGTTGTTTGAATTTCAGAGCTTATTGGGTATGATTCCAAAGACAAATGAACATGTAATTTTTGAAAATTTAGTGTCCTATTTTTATGTCAATTTGAGAGAAGATAATGATATGGAGGAGGTGGATATTAAGATCACACCTGAGCTCTTTCACACCACTTTGAGGCTAAAAAAATGAAAGAATAGAAATTCTGGAAAATACAACTGTCATTTAATGAACAGAGCAAAATATAAAGCAATGCTTGGTCATCAATGCTTGTGTTATTGCTAAATTGAATGAAATACCTCAAAAGGAAGACACACATGATGGCCAATATTCTATTAAAAATTGTCTACCAACAACAATGTTATGACATTGAATTAAGTTAATTTGTGAAGTTGACCACTTATACAGTTATAAATAGAATTCAAATAAATTGGTGTTAGGTGTTCCTCTTTAAAATCAAAATTGGAAAGAATAAATTATTTTATGGATATTTGATACCATTGCTGATGGTTGAAAATATAGACTTCACAAGATAGGCATCAAAGAAGATTAAATCAAGAATCATCCTTGTGAAGGAATATAGATAGTATGGTGTGTAAGAAGTTGCTCTCACTACTGCTGGACTATTTGGAGTTTCTTCATTTGCAATGGATCACATTGCACAATTAGAACAACAATTGTCTAAGCTCCAACAAGAGGTTGATAAGCTTAAGAAAGGAGAGGAATGAAGATATATCTATATAATTCCATATTTGTATAATGACTGAAAAATTTTTTTGTTTGTAATTTAATACATTAAAATACATACATATTTGAAATTCGATAATGTTAAATGATTGAATTATGCTTATGTATGAATGCAGTAATTACATGATTGAATATTCTAATTTTTGTATATGTATTTAATGGATCATTGTTAAGTTAGTATGTGAAGCAGATTATGGAAAAATGCCTAAGTATTAACTTAATAGAGTTAGTTCATTGAGTTATGAGGTAACTCCATGAAACGAGTAATATATATATATATATATATATATATATATATATATATATTTAGATCTATTGAGTTATTTTGTAGAGTTAAGCTTGTGAAAATCCATTAAGTTATTTATTAACTCAACAAAGTTAGTTCGTAGAGTTATTTATGCGATTATCTTTTCTCCATGTGCATGACTTCATGAATTTAACGGTTATTAGGGAAATTAAATAAATATTTGTTGCATATACCTGTTAACTTAGGAACCACAATGCACGTTCATATTGTATGTTACCATGATGTGAGGGCATTCACAATGTGGAAGAATATTATAATAAAAATGTAGAGTTTCATATATCAGAACACTTGCTGTGCAGAAAGAAATGCAATACTCGTAAGCAACTATGGAGAGGTGCAATTAATTCAACTTCATCCATTTGTCGAGATCAAGCATATTTAGAAGAATGATGAGAATGTTGTAACCGATATGTAGTTTTAACCTTTGAACCTAATGTATGTCTTACGTCTATGAGCACTTAGATCCATTCTTCTAGCACTAAGAGATTAGTTAGAGCATTCAAACAAGTACTTCTGACATCTAAACAAGCTTATAAATTATTTGAAGTAGATATTGATTCTATATTTAAAGGAATCACTAGAAGATTATTAAAGGAAAATGTTGCGATGACAACTCTAGTTGAGAGACTATTAAGAGAAATTCTTTACCTAGAATTGGTTGATGAACTTTTATGCATTAGACTACCGAGTTTTGAATGAGATAAGTTTGAATTAAAATCTAATTACATTAGTCAATTACCACAATTCTATGGATTAGAAAAGGAAGTCACCTATTATTTCTTAAGAAAATTTAATAAGGTTTGTTAAATGATGAAAATGGTAAACATTCGTATTGATATTATTAAATTTAGATACATTCCCTTTATTTTAAAAAATACAGGTAAGAGATAACTCTACTTTATCTCCTGATTCAATTTTTAATTGGACTACATTTTGTTATGTTTTCTTAGAAAAATGCTATCCAACTTATCAAACCATTAAGAAGAAAAAGGAAATGTTAATGTGTAGCTAAAAATAGGGAGAATCATTTTAGAAGTATTTTGAAATATTTAAAGATCTACTTACCTAATACCAACATCATGCAATGAGTAAAATTCAATTAATAGGTATAATTTATGAGTTATCACATAACTCAATGGACGTAGCATGGTCTTGAATTAATTTTTATTTTTGTGTATTTGTTGAATACAGAGTCACTACAAATTGGAAACTATGGATATGCCAATGGATGTACTGAGAGAAGTAATGAGCTATTTATCAGCTAAGGACCTATGTAGATTACATTGTGTTTCTAAGCAGATTAAAGAATGCATAGCTGAGAGTTATTTACAATGGTTGCAAGTTGCTAGGATAACCAACGTAGACGATTGATTCATCTAGAAAACATTTAGATGTAGTACCATAAGCTACGAATATCTGAACATAGATGAAACTTCAGGAATTCCACTTAATGCATTAGGAGTAGAATATATTCTAGGAAGTGATGTAGGGCTGATCATCCTAGGATGAAAACGAGGTATAATGGGCTTTTGTTGAACATCTATATTAAAAATCCTATCACTAGAGAGGAGTTAAACATTAGAAAGTCAAGTATCTTTGAAATTGTCACAGAAAACTTAAGTGCAGTGCTAACATTTGCTGATTGAAAATCAAAAATACCATATAAGTTATTTTATTAGAGACCAATTGGAAGTTTGGATGAAGGTATGTACTTGAATGTTTATAATTTTGAGGAAAAATGTTGGCACAAAAGTATAGTAGAGTATTTTAGAGAAAGAACAATAGCTAATAAGACTCATGTGATATTAGGGTGGGGTTTGTACACTCGGAATCTGATAGAATTGAAAATTTTTGTCGTCAGATTCTGAGTGATGAGGTGTTTGTGTATTTTGGAATTCAAATTCCTTGAGAAATTGAATTCTGACCTTTTAGGTCAGAAATTCATTTTCCCAAACCTTCTTGTCACACCTGATGCTCGTCTCTTCACCTACAAATCAAATTTAATATATTATTTTAAACACTTATTATAAAATTGTTATGATTATCTACGAGGAAAATAGATTTTTATAAAACCAAAAGTGATGACATAAGATGTAACATTATGATTCATTAAAGAGTAAGACAACATTTTGAAAATAAATTTGATAGGTTATTTTTAATTAAGTAGTCATATCAAAAGATGTGAATATCTACATTGACATTTTTTTTTTCAATTATAAAAATACTTAAATTCATTTTTTCGTAGACATTCATGGTATTTTTATTATGAATGCTCAAGATAACATATCAAATTTAATTTTGATATATCAATTAATGAGATTAAACATATGATTCATAAAGAAAATAATGCCAAAATCAAAAGTAAAAAAGCAAAATAAAACAATGCAATTCAAATAGGGGCAAAATGTTATACGAACTCAGATATGCCATTTTCAAATATATGAAAAATTACTATAAGTACTAAAATTAACATTTTCTTAAAATACTTTTAGATTTTTCAAAATTTCTTAAATATAATAGTTATTTTTTAAGTTCAACGTGTCACTGTTGTAGTCCTATTTGTAAGATTTCTCTAAGTAACCATTTAATTGAGATGTATTTCAACTTAGATATTCTTAAATTTTTTATTTAAGTTGTAATTTCATTCAAAAACCTTTCTTTTAACTTTGATATTCTTATACATAAAAGTTACAATTCAATGTAATTTTTTCTTTTAACTTAGATATTTTTATGTTTTATCTAAGTTATTTCATTTAATTAACTTAATCTTGTTCTTTTAATTCATTCATTTGTTAATTATATTTTCACTAATTACTTTAATTCATTATTTCATTAAAAATTAATTCTGTTCAATTCTATCATGTGCACAAACACTTAAATTTTAATTTCCATTAAATTCTTGAATGTACACAAACACTTAGATTTCGAATTCTTTCTGTTAGATTCTGTAGAATTCAAATTCTGTTAGAATTTAAATTATGCGAAATTCAAATTCTGAGTGCACAAATAGACCCCAGATGATTATGTTTACTTAGTTTTAGATACTTTTACTGCATTTAGGTTTAATCATTATATAGTCAATATTGATATTTATAATGAGATGTTAGAAATTTTACCAATACCACAAAGTGTAGTTGAATCACCATCTACTCATTATGGTAAGGTTGAACTAGATCTATGGTATAATAATTTTGATTATTCTACATTGTGCCTAGTAAGATGGTGGGATGATGAAATGAAATTTTAAATATAGATAGTAGAAGATTTGGATGATTGGAAATGAAATGATGAATACATTGAGTTATTTATGGAAGTAGAAACACCTAGATTATTTTGGTCAAGAAGAGGAATTGTTACTACATTTTATTTCATTAATGGTAATACTCTTGTATTTATTATTGATAACATACTTCAAGTTTATAATTTAAGGAAAATAATAAAATTAGTAGAAGTAGAATTAAGAGTAAGAAGGTTTATGCCTAAATATTTTGTGTGGATGGATACATTCATTCCATATACCAATACTTTCTAGTCATGTACTTAAAATGTATCTCTGTATTTGTGCTTAATATGAATGTATTATTGTTTACATATATGTTTAAAATAGTGAAAGAAAAAAAAAACATGTACATTTTACTTTGATATGTTTATTATGTCTTTATTTACAATCCAAAATTTATAAAATCAATCTAGTTTGTTGACATTTGTTTTGAGAAACCATTTAATTTGCTTGTGAGCTACCAAATGTGTAAGAGTTTGGGTTCTACATCATGTATACAATATATATATATATATATATATTTATGTTTTATTTTTGCTTCTATTATGTTATCTTTGGTGAATAAAGGAAAATTCAGGAACAAACCTTTGAAATACATCATTTGACTTGTCAAACAAGATACACATTGCAATTATCTTTTATATAATTGATATCTGTTGAAATATTAGTAAGTGCAGTTCATGGAGTTAGGTGATAATTCAACAGAGTTTTTCATTGACCTAATTAATAACTCAACGAACCTAGTTTTTTTGTTTCTACCATGTCTGTTTACTATTTAAATGCATGTATTGTTAATTTGTTATATTGAGGACAATATAAAATGTAGATATGAGAGAGAGATAGATAAAAAAATAAAGATAGAAACTTTAGAAACCTTGTCATTTTATATGCATAATAGCTAGAAAAGGGAAATTAAAAAAAAAAAAAATTCCATTTGGACTTAGGTTGTGCTTATTATCACACCATCAAATTTTATAAATCAGTTGAAGCAACTTTGTTTTAAGAAAATTTAAGAGAGGAAACTCATTTTTGGAGTATTTCACATACATAAAGATGAAAAATAATTTCTAACTATTTTTTAATAGTCTTGGTCATTGTGTATTTTCATTTTTATAATGAGGTTAATCAAGATAATTAATGAAAGTAGGATTATCTCATAACACTATTAGGGCAAGGTACTCAATTTTATTTACTTAGGAGTTGTTTTCCTTGTACAGTAACGCAATAAATTCTTGTTTTGCTTTAGCAATATTCATTTATCATATTATGAATCACCATCTTCGAAGGAAATTATTTTGAAAAAATAAAATAAAAATGTTATTGTCTCTGGTATCCCACTATGTATGCACCATTTGTCCCCATTCATTCCTTAAGTCCAAGAGAAAAATACCTTACAATAAATGAGGAAGCAATCATTCTTATTTTTGAGCTTGTTACAAATGTGCATCAATATTTTCTAGAGGATGAGAGTATGTACATGAAGATTTTGATTAATGTCATCATTTTTATAAGATACATGTGGCTTGATATTAGGATAATATAGTGAAAAAGTATTGCATAAATATCTATTTGTAGTGGTATATTGTTGTGAGTAACTTCTTAAGAATGGATTTTGAATGAAGGAACAAAATAAATGGTAGGTAATGTAGTTTCGAAAATGCTAGAAGGAAAATAGAAAAATCTAAATCACTATCATAGCAATGTTTGCTAAGGAACTAACAAAACTTAGGTATGGGAGAAATGTTTAGAGTGAATAAATGTATAATTTTTAAAGCTTAATTAACGATTAAGGACATGAGATTAGGATAAGATAGTGAAAAAGTATTATAAATCTCTATTTATAGTGGTATATTGCTGTGAGTAACTTCTTGAGAATGGATTTTGAATGAAAGAATGAAATAAATGACAGGTAATGTAGTCTCGAAAATGCTAGAAGAGAGAAAAATCTAAATCACTATCATGGTAAGGTTTGGTAAGGAACTAGTAAAACTTAGGTATGAGAGAAATGTTTAGAGTGAATAAGTGCATAATTTTTAAAGTTTAATTAACGATTAAAGGCATGTTATATGACTAATCAGATAAGAGTTAGACCATTATATTACATTTACAAAAATTTAAAGCTTAGTTGAAGAATATGCATAATTGAAGGGAATTGACATTAATTAAGTATTATTTTGGAATTATTGTAAATTACCCCCTAAAAATATTATTAAATATTACTTAGAATTGTTTAGTACATGTATCATTTACCTAAATCATTTTAGTACATGTTTATTTTAATGAATTGTAAGACCGAATTGAGTCCATGGAGTTATTGTTTAATTCAATGGAGTTAACAATTAATCTAACGGAATTAGTTTGTTGAGTTATGTTAAATCTACGAACTAGTTATTTTATTTAATATGCAATTTTGATCAGTTATAGGAATTACATCAAAAACCCACGTTGTATAATTCACGTCCATAATTGTTGTCATGGGATAGAGCAATGATTACAATCATTGATGCATAGAAAAGAAGAATCCAACCATTATTTTTGGTGCTAGAAGTTGTTTTTGAAAGGAATTATAAAATAACTAAAAGAAATCGATAGAAAATAGGGAGGAAGGAGCACTCACTGTAGAAAGCATAAGATATTTCTTGAGATATCTTTCTTTTATTGCCTATCTACCATTCATCGAAGGTTTGTGAAAACATTTTCAAAGTCGAGTCGATTCCAATTAAACTATGGTGACTGACAATTATTACAGAGTAGTGATCGCGTCAAATGAAAGAGATGTTTCTTTATCAAGTATCGAATCACCTCTCAATCAAAGGACTAAAACTTCTAGTCTTGGTGTCAGATTGATGTCAATTTGTCGAGAAAAAAATCACCTTACAAAGGTCTAGCTTTATACATATGTAGACTTGAAAGGGTGGGGAAGAATGAAATTTTTCTCTTTAGAGAATGAAAGTGAAGTGCAAGAGAATATAGGGCATCTTTTGATTAAAATTTTTAGCTATTAAAATCACATATAAATATTGATGGTCAAGAAATGTATATGTAAGCATTAAGAAATTTCTGTAACAGCTATTGGATTGGTATGACATTTTTGTAATTGATGGTCAAACTAGCATACCAATTTTTTTAATGGTCAACTTGATTAGTATATAAATACATATGTAGACTTGAAAGGGTGGGGAAGAATGAGATTTTTCTCTTTAGAGAATGAAGGTGAAGTACAAGAGAATATAGGGCATCTTTAGATTAAAATTTTTAGCCAATAAAAACATATATAAATATTGATGGTCAAGGAATGTCTATGTCACCATTAAGAATTTTTTGTAACAGCTATTGGATTGGTATGGCATTTTTGAAATTGATGGTCAAAATAGCATACCAATTTTTTCAATGGTCAACTTGATACCTTTTTTGTAATTGATATGCCATTTATTAGTCAGACTCTTTCTATTATAAAATTGGTATGCTATTTTGTAAAATTGATATACTATTTTTCTTCTTCCAAGCTTAGGCTACATAGATTGATCAAAATAGTGTATCATTTTGTAAATTTAGTATGCTCTTTTGTAGTAGAGAAAATTCTTAGATTTCATGTCATAATCCTATTAAAAATATTTCTAAATATATAAACATAATGCATGCATTCTATGTGTTACATTAAGATAAATGAGTGGAAAGCTTAGTTTGTGTATAAATGACCCTTTTGGAGATATACACCTAGGGCTCAATAAAAAGAAATTACATTAATTGTTACAGATGTGGACACTAAAATACTTGAAGTGCTGGTCTGGAGTCTGTTAATTTCCTCAAGCTTTTTGATTTTCTTGATCTTTCTAAGTTTTATTATCTTCATCTTCTTTTATACTTTGCTTGATCATCTTTATCTTTTTAATTTTTTTTTTTCTTAAGATAACTTATATATTTATGTGAAAATCATTCTTTTGCATCATTACATTCATGAATCATAATAAATTTTGTTATCATCAAAATTGCATTAATCAAATATCTAATAGGATAGTCCAAGACTAGTGTTTTGCATAACATTCTGAAAAGGTAAGGTACAAGTGTAGGAAAAATCGATTTTCCACTCAAAGAGTGGGGCATTGAGATCATTTTAACATATGGTCCTTCTTGAATGAGATTAGATCAATCAAGTGCTTCTGGGTGGCTAGTGGGAAGTTTTTGATTTGATTCATAGTGCTTAGTTATGTCTATCATAGATCTCTATGCATGACCCTAGGGAAGATCATTTTGGTCCATTTTGAATGCTTGTTTCATTGGATCTTGATTGTCAGTATGCTAGAAATGAAAAAAGATTTTGGAATGTCTGGCATTGGGCAAGGTTCTCTTAACATCTTTTTTCTTCTTCATTTGGAGTTATTTTACAAAGTTAAGTTGTAGGAACAAGTTCAAGTTTTCAAATATTAACATGAAAGAAAAACTGATAAATAGGATGATCTCTATGAATTACAGAAGTCAAACATATAAAGTTTTCATCGTTCCATCCACCCACAAAATTACAAATTGCCATTTGCAAGGTCATCAGAAACTTAACTTTGAGCCTTATCTTTGAGAAATTATCAAATTTTGTAGGTGTCCATGTAACTGCTCATTAGTGTTTGAATTTTAATGAGAGACGCTGGAAATGTTTGATTTTAGACTTACTGTAAAATGATATCATCCTCCATTCAGCTTATAACACACATACATGAAGTGTTGCCCAGACAAACATGGAAAATAAAACACCACAAGGGCTGATAATGAGGATTTGGTTTCTGATTCATAAACTCAAGAGTTATACCTTATTTGATCTATCCCTGATTTACAGATTTGATCAATTTATTGTTATTCATAATGTAACAGCAAGTTGATTTGAGTCTTTACCATAAAGAGTAGTTATGCAGGCAATATTTTGTCAGGTCAATATTTGATGTTGGCTGATATGCATTTACTGAAAGGATTTCCCGGTAGAATTCCATTAGCACCATCTCAGGACAATGTTGTGTCATGCTTTTATGCCGTCTGAAGTTATCTTGACACATGATATCACTTTACAACAAGTCACTTTCTTAAACATGAATGTTTTGACAGTTCTCTTTTATGTCTAACCTCAGTCTTTGGAATCAGGTCATCTAGGTGGAGTGAAAAATGGGTTCTGATTCAAGTCCATACCTATCAGCATGAATGAATCTGATTATTGTTGTCATAGACTTTCCAAGACTGGCCACAACCCCAAATTCTGTTCTAGGCCTTTTAAGGGCTCAAGACAGAAATATTTGCCAACTTTGTTGAGAATTTGCAACAAAGATATTCAGAAAAAATAATACTTATATAAAGTTAGCTCTCATTAACACAATGGGAAAACATCTTCCTGTGTATTACTGAATCGTGAAGGGTCTAAGGTAAATGAACATGTTGTAACCATGATAATTGCCCTGGTCAATGCGTGGCTTGGGTTGTTTTCTTGGACTTTTATCTTTATCTAGCCTTTGGTAATTTAGTAATCTGGTGCTCAACTGATCATGTTTATTATAAAGTTTTGAAGGAAGCATTTCCTTTGCATGCCAAGGTGCACTTGTAGGTCTGCTAACTTTAGTAGTTACACCTGAGTGTTGTTCATTGGAGTGATGACAGTATGCTGAGAGATTACCAATTGGACAAGATAAGGTGATTCGGACGGTTGCTGCTGAAACAGTCAAACAGTTCTATCAGAAATGGTATCATTTGCACAATATGGCTGTCATTGCAGTTGGAGACTTTGATGATACACAGGTTAGTAATCTTTTGGCTCTTTTCGTATTCTTCTTATGTGTATTTTTTTGGCACTGTTGATAGCCATTATTCACCTTTTCCTGTTCATCATAATTATGTGCCTGTTGATATTCATTGTCTAAGAATCTATTTTTAGTAATATTTTCCATCTAGACTGACTGATAACTTCTCTTCTTTATTCTCCACATGCATGCAGAGTGTGGTTGATTTGATAAAGGGACAATTTGGACAGAAGTTCTCATTATGTACTCCTCCTATTCTGCCAGATTTCTCTGTTCCATCTCATGAGGAGCCTAGATTTTCCTGCTTTGTTGAATCTGAGGCTGCTGGGGTTAGTACACTGGAAATCTTTCTTCTCTGTTTAATTGCTGATGAAATTTTTCTGAGTAGTAGATACGTAAAACTCGATTTTATGGAAAGTTACTAAACTTACAAGCACATTTGCTAAGGAACTTGTAATGCATTGGCTACTGGTTAATGATAATGGATCATCCAAGAAAATATCAAATAATTGTTTTATCTCCTGCCTTCTCTTTGCAGTCTTTGGTCATGGTCAGCTGCAAGATTTCAGCTGTTGAAATGAAAACCGTGAAGGACTACAGGAAATCACTTGCTGAAGCCATGTTCCATTGTGCCTTGAACCAGAGGTTCTTCAAAATATCTCGTAGAAATGATCCACCATATTTTTCATGTGCTTCTGATGTGAATTCTCCTATTCGCCCTGTAAAAGCATATATAATGACTTGTACTTGCATGGAGAGGGGAACAGTTCGGGCCCTTGAGTCAATGCTCCTGGAGGTATCGTTCAGTGGCTGCAAATTGTATAATCTTCTCTTATTCTTGTCAATTCCAATTGCGATGTACTTGCAGGTTGCCAGAATTCAGCTTCATGGGTTCTCAGAACGTGAAATATCTACTGCACGTGCTCTAATGATGTCAGAGATTGAATCTGCCTATTTAGAACGTGATCAGATGCAATCAACTGTCTTACGAGATGAATGCCTGCAAGTAATCTAGAACAGTACTATCTAATCAATTTATTATATTTTTTCATTATTTTTCTACCCTAGTAGTTTTAAATGCATTATCATATTGATATTAGAAACTTCACTTGTGGAAGTTTATCTCTTTATAGTTGGTCTCAAACTTGGATAAATGAGTGTTATGTTAAAGTAGATAGCTAGTTGTAAAAACTTGTCAACTTTTTATGAACATGAATTTTAAAGATAACTCATTGAGATGTAAGCCTTTTAGGGATGGTTGTATATCTGGAATTTGATGGAAAGGAAAGTGATGGAATTATTTTCATTACTTTTCTGCTCTTTTTGTAGGATAGAAAGTGACGAAAGTAATTTTGTTACTTTACGAGCTATAAAAAGAGAACTGCTTGCAATTTTTATCGCCTCCTCTAGAAATCTGTTGGAAAGTTTTTTGCAACCTCCCCTTCTGACCTCTTGACTTCTTGACCTCCCAAAGCTCTTTTCCTCCTCCTGCCTTGTTTTTACATTGGAGATCATCAAGAGTTTTGAAGCTCATATTGCTATCTACCACACAAAATGGCAATCAGACTCATACGCTATATACTGTTGAAATCCTCATGTCATCTTCTTCGTATGCTTCAAAAACCTGTATTTCCCTCGATATGTAAGATTATAAGTTTAAAGCATGTATATTTTAGTATAATAAGCCTTTAAAGGTGTATTTTCAATAGCCGATAGAATATTTTGGTATATCATTTTTGCAAATGATGTACCAATTTCATTCTAGTGTCCTGTTTTGGAAATAAATGGTATACTATTTCTGGTAACAGTGTATCGATTTCATTCCAGCATCTATTCTAGAAATAAATGGTATATTGTTTTTGAAAATGATATACTAGTTGGTGGTTAAGATTTTTAACACCTTGGAAAAAATAGTTTGAAAATTAGGACTTGCACTACTAAGTATCTATACTTGAATTTGATTGGATAATTTGGTATTGAGGCTTTTTCAGGTACATTGCTACTATCAGTTCGTTTTGGTGCTTCATAACTTGTTCATGTCAGTTGTCAATGGTTGGTGAATCTCAAACTCATCAATAAGTGTATGAAAGGCAGTGAAGTGCTCCCATGCTGATTGTTCCTCTTGCTGATCTATGAGAATCTACTTGTATACGTTAAAAACCCTATTGATGTTCTCATATTCATATGTGATCTTCAGTGTATCCTAAATCTTCTTTGCTAGTTTCAATAACATAACAATGATGCAATGGTAGGATCTATGTTGTTGGTCTTTCATGTGATGATTGTTGCATTCGTTACACACAATCATCATACATGAAATTCATCACATCAAGTTGGGGGGGGGGGGTCAAATGCTTTAGCTTATGATGGGTGAGGAACAATTTCTTGAAATTTTGAGCCAACATATAGTTTTTTCCATTCGACTTTTTCAATGTACCATTGAAATTCTTTATAAGTATGCTATTGGCATCCATTTTAGGGTGAAATATCAATGAACATGATCTGGTTTGATGAAATCTGGAGACATCAAGTCTAATTTAGTTTGAACAATAGCAATCTGGGCAAGTTGTGATCTAGATGGTAGAGGGGGACATTTGGGTGAGTTGTAGGCAACCTAAAGGTAGTTGGACAAGTTATAAGAGTGGAGACCATTGGCTCGGGCTAGCAATGGTAGGAAGAGTAGTAGCCTACATGTTTGGTCTCTGCAAGGAAAGAAATTTGCCCTAGTAGGGCTTGTAGACTAGGCTTGACATCTTGGGAAAGGAGGGGTGACAAATTGACGTGAGAGGTTGAGGGTTGACAATGTTGAGATTGGTTGGAAGGTGATGTGGTGGCATTGGAAAGAGGTTGGGAGCATCGATTTAAAAATTGAGATGAATTGACAAAATTTCGTTTATTTGTATTGAATTTCATTTTTGTCAATCTCAATATCCCATGTATTCTCAAAAATACCATGGATTAAATGATCTTTCATTGAGGATCAATGTTGGATCGATGTATCATTTGTTCTAGTGTATTTTTTCAGTTGTTGGAGGCTAGATTAATTGATTTGTTAAAGGATTGGTTGATATAAAGAGGGATTCCTGTCACTTTTATTGATCACCGATTGTTGAGGCTTTCACCAAAGGGTTTTCTGCCAACCATCAAAGGCTTCACCATTGAATGTCAAAGTCTCCTTACTTTATGTAGACCAGTAGAACCCAATAAAGTTTTCAGGTAGGTGGGGAGGGTTAAAAAAGGAGGGAGGGGCTGAGTCACACATGTGAGAAGAAAAAGAAAAAAAGAGAGAGGGGGGAAGAAAGAGAGAAGAGAAAGAAGAAACAAAAAAAAGAAAAGAAGAAAGAAAAAAGAGAAATAAAAGGAAAAATTGCTAAAATAAATAAATAAAAATATATGTAAAAATGGTGAAAGTATTAAAAAATCATAATTGATATTTTTTATTTTTTAAAATTATGTTTACTTATGAATAACATTCTTTTCCTACCTATCTCTTGTATTCTCACAAACTTTATTTTCTATTTTTTTAATTAATTAACGTGATATTTTTTAAAAAGATATTAACTATGTTATATGAATAAAAATTTATAATTTACTCTAAAATCTTATAATCAATAAAATTTTTAATTATCAAGATTATAGAGAAGGGAAAGAAAAAAAGAAAGGAAGAGAGAAAACAATATGAAAAAATTATTACATAAAAATCACAATTGATATTTTTTATTTTTTAAAATTATGGTTACTTATGAATAGCATTCTTCTTCTACCTATCTATTATATTCTTATAAACTTTGTTTTTCTAATTTTTTTATTAATTCACGTGAGATTATTTTAAAAGATATTAGCTATATTATAAAAATAAAAATTTATAATTTCCTCTAAAATCTGTAGTTGATGAAATATTTAATTATAGAGATTATGGAAATTCTTTAGTACCATGCATAATCTTACTAATTTGTATTTCATATATGAATTGTAACTTAATAAATATTGAATTGTAACCTAAGATTCTATTGACATCTAACTTGAAAAACTTTTCTCCCATTGCCCATAGAAATATTGGAATAAATACAAAGACCCTCAAGCATATGAATTTATTAGAGATATTACTTCTTACATGATAATGTTTAGGGTTTAGAACCATATTGAGATTTGTAAGCATAACTCCATCTCATAAACCTTGATTAAAGAGGTTGGCACTACTAAAGGAAGACATTTCTCAAATTTTTCACTAATCCTACATGGTATCAATACTTAGGGTTTAGGAAAAAGGAAAAAGGGAGAAAGGGAACGAATGCTCTTGCACTCAATCCAGTTTTACTGCTGTTGTTTGTAGCCCAACTCACACTTTTTTGATGTCATCCTTTGCTGCCCTCTTTCTCCTCTCTAGCAAATAACAGTAGCCCAACTGAGGCCTCCCATTGTCGTTAGGCCACCTATTAGTTAGTCACATTGTCACATGAACTAGTCACATCACTTTGGCTCCGTAGAAACAACACTAGTTGCTACTTGTGGTGATCAATTACAACTATCTTACACTACGACAGATATCCTTCCCTATTGTTATATATATATATGTCTGGTATTCTGTATCAAGTCTATGCATAATAAGGACCTATCTTCCATTCGCTTCATGCCATTGTTGCCCCTCTTCCTCCTATCTAGCAAATGACGGTTGCCTATCATGGCCTCCCATTGTCATTGGGCTGCCCATCAATTATAACATCACTTTGGTGCCATATAATTAACTTTGGCTACAAGTAGTCATGGTGTTCAATGACAACTATCATGCACTACCATAGAAATACCTCCCTATTATTATATATATTCTAGGTGCTTTGTCTCAGGTCTACACGTAATAGGGGCCCTTTATCATGGAGACTTGAACCCCATGATGCACCTATTGAAGAACTTTGTTTTGAGCATGTTGTTTGATGCTACCCTCTAAATAAAAGGCATGTTGGGAATGCTGTCTAATTCTTCAGAAAGGATCAGTTTCTTGACTAAAAAGCATACCTCTTTTTTATGTTATTAAGTAAACGTGCACATGAAAACTTTGTTTTAGCCAAGGAGCTAGAAGAAACTCTTGAGGAACCGCAAGTTGCAATAATCATTCATTGTGATCAGCTTGATCAGTGACTTCCATGTCTGGTTTGACTTAGGATTCTGGTGTAACTTGAATACCTGCCTATAATGGGTAGTTGGTTCCAAAGCCATGCTATACATTCTAAATTGATAAACCATTTGTAACACTAGGTTAACGAATATCATATGATCTCTCTTAACTCTATCACAGAGACTCAAACCCTAAAACCCAAGGTTGCTCTATTGTGGAGACTTGAACTCCATAATGCCCCAGAGACCTCAGTCTTAGTTCATTGTTGATAGACATTCAATGTCTGTCAGTAAAACACTCAATGTCTATCATTAAAACATGACATGAACATAAATCATCAACTCATAGTTAGCATAGTACTCAATTCAACAAGGCATAAAACATGGCTAGTTTACAATGCAACATTGACATTTTGTAAATCACCAATTCTTAAAAAAATCAAATCCATGAAATTTAAATGAAAGTAATCCTTGTCTGTTGACTGTGATGATATTATAATCATGCTTCAATCAGGAATGATCAAATTGATAATGATTAATAAAAAATACTAATATTTTTTCATACATTAGATCAAATAATTATTAATCAATATCTCTAGTCTAGATTGAATTTGAGCCTAAGCATTGTTTGATGTTGGAATATAATACTAACACCTATCATTATTGTTGCTAAACTTGCTATTATTATTATTATTATTATAGTCTGCTAACCATTTTGTCATCTATCCTTACATTAGGGATTCTTTCCATCATTTTATCATTATTAACATTGTTCTTATTGTTATGGTTCTCATTGGTAATCAAGTCAAGTCAGTATTATTTATCTTGGTGGATTATCACCGATTTACACCATGCAATCTCTAGACTTTCATGCACCAATTATTTCATCTTGCTAGATGGCATTCCTGCTGTTATGTAGATGACACTGAATACCTCTTCCTGCCTTGCTTTTCTATCTTGTCCTTGTGGACTAGTCTCCTTAATTGTGGGACTTGGGTTGTTTTTTAGGGATACTTGGATCTCCTAGAAACCTCATATTAGTTATTGCCATTAGATTTGGATGCTTCTTCTTCATGCTATTTGGTGGGGGTGTTGGTTGGAGAGGATTAATCTGATCTTTTGCATGTTCCCCTCAGGCCATTTGGGAACCTACAATTTCTCAATGCCTGATTGGGCTTCATCCTCAAATTTGATTTGACTCATTATTTTGTTCATGATTGGCATGAATATTTTCTTATATTTTTCTACTTGATTTTGTTGCATCATCTTGTGTCTTACCATTTGTCTTGTATCTTTCACTTGGTTCTTTTCTTTCTTTTGCCTACTTTGGAAGCTTGTTCTTTGCTGTACTTTTCTGTATTTATATTTAATGTCATATGCTTGACCACCATATAAACATGCATTCAGTTGTACATTCTCCATTTGAATTTTGTACTTAAATTATTTTTATTGATTGAGATTGGCAATTCATTACAATTTGGTACTTGACACTATCATTTCTGTCTCCAGCATTTTCTCCGCAGAGAACCTGTCATTGGGGTTGAATATGAAGCACAGCTGCAGAAAACCATCCTTCCTCGTAATTTTTTGACATTTATTGTTATTTTTAGGTTTAAGTTTTTAACTGTGCTAATAAAAGTTTGAATTGTCTTGCTGGATTTTGGATCCCCTTTTGTGAGCTTTCTAAAAAGCTTTTGTTTTGTACCTTTATTCATCCATTCTCCATAGGGTGTGGTTTTACATAGATGATTCAAATAAGCCATAGTATAGAATCAGTATTTTATTGCTTGCTCTTTTTTTAAGCTGCAGGATTCTCTTGCCATCATTTTTTTACAATACAAAATTTTTTATGCATCAATGCACCATCTACAGTACTTTCTGTAGCTTGTGCATTTCACTATGATTGCCCCTGTGAATTTTCCTGTGGTGCTTATTCTGCCTCATATTGTTGTTATCTTACATATGTATTCTGGTTTTGTGATCCTTATCATATCATGTCGTGATCCATCAACTCAGGGTTTGAATGGTGGGTGCTAAACCTCTTGTCAAGTAACCATCACCAATGGGTTTTCATGCGGTGTATAAAATTAAGAGCTTTGTAAACTTTGGTTAGCACGATCTAGTCAAGCAACTAATTTGTATTTACTGAATTGTTTGGGAAAGTATGCATCTTTGTCTATTTAGTTGAGGCACAGCAACTCTAGTAGATCTTTACGTTGATAACTGGTGCCAATGGTGTGATTTGAAGTATTTATTTCCATCCATCAACTTAAACAGATATTTCAGCTGAAGAAGTTTCAAAATTTGCAAAGAACCTTCATACAAATTGTAGCTGTGTAATAAAGGTTGTTGAACCCCAAGCTTGTGCTACTTTGGAAGACTTGAAAGCTGTTGTAAAGAAAGTTAATACTCTAGAGGAAGAAAGAAATATACCTCCCTGGGATGTGGAACACGTTCCTGAAGAAATTGTCTCCAAAAAGCCAGAACAAGGGTGGGTACCTTTTTCTTTTTTAGTGAAATATTTTTCCTGCTTTTACATTTACAATTATTATTGACTTGGCTTTCTTTGAGAAATCAACCTGTTAGACTTATTGTATTAACATTAGGCTAGCATGTCTGGGTTAATGGGTTATTGGATATCCATTTATTTAGTAACCCTATAGGTAATCAATCTCTAGTTAGTAATATAACATTTTTCCTCTTTAAACTCACATTACACTAGAACTTAGGGTTTAAGGATCCACCAAAAGAAAGACTCACAAAAAGAGGGAAATAAAAACAGTCATTGCTAATGGTAGCGATAGAAGGGAAATAACTACAACCCTACTTACTGTTGGTGATAATAGTAGGGGTTGTTGCCACAACCCAACTTGCCTCCACTACAAGAGGCACCATTAATTACATAGGCAATCATCACCACCTCCACTTTTGCTATCCTTCATGCCTAACTTAAAATTACTTGGTTAAGAATTGTGAGAAAAGATTTAAATTTATCTAATTTAACTAAAGATTTAACTATAAATAGAAATGCAGAGCTGAAAAAGATTCATGTGATCGTCCCTATGTAGTGAGATTATGGTTTGGATTGTTGTTTTGTCTTTTGGTTCTTTATGGTTGCCACTGTCTTTTTGGTTCAAACATCTTCTAAACATGTTAAAATTCTAGGATTTTGTATATGATATTTGTTATTTGTCTTCATAAAATCTACTATTTCATTGCCATCCAAATTCCTTGCATTGAATAGATATTGAGAAATTAAATTAAAACGTATATTCCAATAGTGGTTTCAATTGATGCAAGGACGTATAACACACAGCAACCATGTGGTTGCAATTTTAGTTGTCAATTTGATTGTTAATTTAACCTGCATCTCATTATCATATTTGTGTTATTTTCACACTTGCTCTCAGGAGTATCATGAAGAGAACAGAATATCCAAGTATTGGGGCCACAGAGTTGCTTTTATCAAATGGCATGAAAGTTTGCTATAAGTGCACTGACTTTCTTGATGACCAGGTATACAATCTCACAGTCTCTGTAGTTCCATATGAGTAATAACATAATGCTAAGTTAAATATACATATGCAAATAAAGTTGTATTTTGGAATGATGGAGTGTGTTTGATTCAGGAAGGATGGATAAATGCCATTTGTTACATCATTGCTTTTATATGGAATGTCTTTTTCAAAACCTTTGCTTTGTTTTTAAACTAAACATCTAGAATTTGACTCTGCATGTTTAAATATATGAAAAATTATATGTTTGTCATTTATAAACACATTCCAGTTTACAGTAGCCTTTCTTCAGGTCATTTTCACGGGTTTTGCTTATGGTGGTCTATCTGAGATGTCAGAAAATGACTACATTTCATGTGCAATGGGATCTACCATTGCAGGAGAAATAGGTGTATTCGGTTACAAGCCTTCCATGCTTATGGATATGCTTGCCGGAAAGAGAGCAGAAATTAGTACAAAAATCGGTGCATACATGCGGATTTTTACTGGTGATTGTTCCCCTTCTGATCTGGAAACAGGATTGCAGGTATCCAAGCTCCATCTTCCCTTTGTTTTGATAAACATCAATTGGTTAGCTTATTTTTTATCCAAAAAAAACTAATTTATCATTATAATTAACAAAGTCAAGTTTGCCTTTTTAAAGGCAAACTACTTTCAAAAGATTCAGCTTAGCAATGAATCACTTATGATTGAGCTTTGCAACATTTTGGAAGTTTGATATGCACATAGACTAAGGACAAAATTTTTCATGCTTGAATTAATTTAATTTGACTAATCGCACCAAGTAATCTGCAACTATTCTGATACTCATGTATGATTGGCAGGATCATTGCATGTTATTTTGTCAGGATAATCAATTGATTTGTTTTGTACTTGATTCTTGAAAGACCCACTCCATAGAATTGGTTATTATGGAGAGAAGTATTCATGCATGGTCAAGGGATTTTATATGATGGTTTGAAGTTTCATTATTTCTAGATTTTCTAGTAAAATACTGATTACCTATCATGTGATAATTCAATAAATGAAAAATATCGACCATCCAAAATCCAAGGTGTTGGGTCAAATGGAAAATTATTAAGTGCATATTATACAATTGGCTAAGTTAGGCCTGTCAGTTTCTGACATGACATGCTGATTATGTTTGGGTTTAGGTATGCCTGAAGAGACTTACATAGACTTGTCAATGCCTTTGTGCTCCTCCGTGGGTATACCCCCAAAGGAGCACAAAGGTTCTACAGTCAAGTATGCACTGCTCTAATACTTGAAATATATATGCACTCATGTCAGTTCCTGTTTGAAATAGTACTGTTTGCTTGAACCTCAAACTATGGAAAACGTGCAGGAGTTTTTTGAAAGGCTATAATACAATAGAATGTTGTAGTAAGTGTGCAAGAATTTGGTTGGTATTTTCTAGGTAGTTGGTGTATGCAAAGGGATAAAGGGAACTTGACTACAGGAGCCATAATTGTATGTTATTATTTCTACCTATTATCAAGAAAAATCTGTGTATATACATGTATAAATCATACTGGTTATTTGATGGTAATTCCAATCCCATGAGTAATTGTTGTTTGATAGGCAATCTGTTCAACTCTTTCTGTAGGTTTATGTAATTGCTTGATGGTAATTGTTTGTGTACTTGCTTGTTTTTCCCTTGGTGTTTGTTTGGACATTTTTAAATTAGTTTGTACTTGTTTTTCTAAAATATTGTCTTGCATGCCTACAACAAACAAGCTGTCATAATTTTACCATGTGGAATTGATCACACAAATCATTTTCTTCCATATATTTTTATTTTTTGTTAAATTATATAAATTTAATTTTTTCTCATAATTCATAGTCAAGTAGTTTTAGTCCTATTTTTTTTAGTATCTTTTGCATTAATTAATTCTCCTTTCTTAACTACTACACTGTAGCTTCCTAAGGATATGACCAAATGATTTAAGTCAATTTTCTTTAGTAAGTAATTTACTTACCTACATGATCATTTAGATCCCTTTCAATAAAGAGCTTTTCATTAGTAAGTAAACCAGAAACTAAACTATTCAAATCTTCCTAAAATTTCTGTTAGTTGCTTCTCTTAAAACCACTCATGGAGTTTATACACTAATTATATCAACTATCTCATTTCATATCACAAGTTTAATCATTATAATTTATCTTCTAACCTCATTACCTTAATAGCTTTGCTTTTTAAATTTTTGTCAACCATTATTTCAGTTCTATGTCTATACTTATGTTTTCTTATATACTACAATTTAAAACCATTATCATTATTTAACATAGATTTTTCTCCCACTCATTTAGTTTCTTATAATCATAATTTGTTAATTTTCCTTCATATCATTATACCTATTAATTTGATACTTTTACCAGTCAAGGCTTGTATATTTGAAGTCTAATTTTAGTATTTTAGACTAATTTCTTTACCCCTCATCTATTAAGATGTGAGAAATTTTCTTTATTTTCATTTAGGTCTGAGTATCGATTTAGAACTCTTAATATAAGAATGTGGGTGTCCAATGCTTCCCTTGTCCTTTTCATTGCACTTGAGGTTCAGTGCAATATGTTGCTGATGGGGTTATGCCTTAACGATTTATCATGAAGAATAGATAAATTTTTATAGATGGTTGTCTAATTGTAACTCTCCTTTATCCTGACTTGGGACCAACTGTATAGGGATTAACCTCCTTGCTTGCCTACCTTTCAAAAAATATTTTGTATGTTTTTGTGGTACAGTTTCTTGGAATTGTACTTAAGCTTTACAGTCATATGCTGTTGCTTTGCATCTCATTGTCCTTTTAATTTTAATATGCAAATTACCACAGCTTGTATACCAACTATTCACAACCAATGTTGTACCTGGTGACGAAGATGTGAAGATTGTCATGCAAATGACAGAAGAAGAAATCCGTGCACAAGAAAGGGATCCATATACTGCTCTTGCAAATCGTGTTAGAGAGCTCAACCATGGGAACTCATACTTTTTTCGGGTAAGCCTTCATTTAATTATTGTGCTTACACTTTTTTTGAGAGAAATAGGGTGAATCTCGTTTATAAACATAAGTTCCATCCTTACAAAGGCTTCCCAACTGGGAGGCCAAAAAGGCAAAAAGGATACTAGAAGGTTACATAGCAGAGATCATAACCCTATCCTGAAAATTGAAAAAGAAAAAGGCCATCCCAGCTATATCTTCATCCTGGCCTTTCATGCCCATATAAAACTGCAATCGTCTTCAGCCATATTGACCAAGGTATAGCAGCGATCTCTAAAAGTAGGCAGTGCTTTGCATTAGTTAATTTCCCTTTTGTTAACTTGTTCACTTCAGTGGTTAGTTCTTGAAGATTGAACTGCAGTCCTCCAATGACCACCTTTTCCAGGAGTGTTGTCCACACCTGCTGGGAAACATCACACTTACAGAAGAGGTGATTAACATCCTCATTCGCCCGACTGCATAAGGAATTATTTAAGTTTGTGTCCCCCAGCCCAATTACTCCTCACTTTGGTGATCACCTTCTCATGCATCAAACTCTAAAGAAAATCCTTGACCTTTAGTGAAGTTCTATCTCCCCAAACTAACTTGTATGGTCCCCATTCTTGCCCTGTACTCTGAATGAGACTGTGGTAGCAATCTCTGACAGAGAAATGTTTAGTACTTTCAGATGAGCTTATCTTTGCACTATTGGGCTGTTTAAATAGAAGGTCCAGAAGCACAGCTACATCATTTATTTCAGAGTCTTTTGAATTACCGTTGAATTGCAAAGTCCAAGACCAAGAATTATCATACACTCCCACTTCATTGACCATGGCATTAGGCATACTGGCAATCTTGAAAATATGTGGACAAACTGCTGAGAGTGGCCTATCTTTTAGCTAACTCCAGAAATAAATGGAATCCCCCTTTTTGAGTTGAATCTGGTGTTCTTGTCGAACAATTCTTGCTGAATTGTTATGGCCTGACTAAGAGGAGTGGTTTTCTTATAACAGCCTTCCAAGTTTGCACCATAAATGCTCTTGCAGTCCCTACACCATAGGCCGTTATCATCAGAAAAACACCTCCATCTCCATTAGCATAGCATGATTGAACTGTTGGTTCTACCTAATAATTATTTTGATGATCACAAAACAAGTGCAAAGAAAAGATGAACACTTGCAAGGACAAGACGAAGACATGTTGAGGATGCCATTGAAAGACAAACACAAAGCACAGATTCAAGATGATGATAGTCATTCAAGAATATTAATTGATTGATTGTTTTCATTTTCATATTTCTTGTAGCTTTACTCCTAAATGGCTCATAGATTGCATGGCATTCATTAGAATTTAAGTCTCATGAACTTAATGTTAGTTGGTCAATCAAATCCTTTCAGACAATCGATTAATTATCAAGGTAGAATTTCGTATCTTTTTATCCATATATAATTTAGGTTTTGCAGTCAACCACCAGTTAACTGAAAACACTTAGCCTTTTTTTAGTTTGACATCTACCTTTTGCCATTTGAAAATGGGTTGGATAACCAAAATATTCTCCTGTGAAATAATCAACTGAAGTTAATTGGTTGACCAATTTGCTGCATTTAATGGGAAGATGGGTTAACCGTTAATTGGCATGAACCACCGAGTGGTCCAATGTTGAGATATTCGTTCAACTGATTCAGGACCAGTTAAACCAATTTTTTTGAACAGTGGCACAGATTTTTTAGTTGATTGTATCTATAAATAGGACTTAGTTTGCCTGAGTTAAGTACCATTGGACATTTGATCTCTTCTCTTAACTCTCATACACTCATCCAACTTTTGCTTTTCCTCACTCTTCATCAAGCTTTAACATGTATTCTAGCCTAATTGGCATCATTTAGGAGAGCCATTCGAGGAAGAAAGTGCTAGCTCTTGTGATTGTGTGAAAGAAAACTCTGTAAACTCTGGTCCTTAAGTTGTGAGGACGGTCTTCAAGGATTGAGAACATTGTATTGTACTCCTAGAAGTAACGTGGCAAGGTAGTGCCTTGGTTGTGTAAGGGTTGAAGTGTGAACCTGAGAAAACATCAAGGTTTAATGGAAAAGCTTAAATGTGATGCTTGGGGAGTGAATATAACCGTTTAGTGAACCATTATAAAATTCTTTTTGCATTTTTTTATTGCTTTACTTTACCTCTTTCTATTCTTGTTCTTATCCTTTTATATCAAGCAGTTTTACATCTCTTCAACTTAGCTTAAAATTTTAAAAACTCAAACTTCTCTATTCACCCCTTCTTGTCAATCCTTTCATGAAGTAATGCAGTGATCTAATCCCAAGGCCTCCAGATTTTAGAGGAAAGCAAACAACCCCCCACTTTTGACTGACACACTTAGCTTTCATCCCTGTTCCTAGACCAGAGCCTCCCCCTGATGATTTTCTCTATCGCATTGATGACCCCCTTAGGAAGCAGAAAATAGACATGAAAATTAGGTAAGCTCAAAAGAACACTTGTAATAAGAGTAACCTTCCTCCTATACTAAGATATCTGGCATTCCATCCTTTTAAACTTCCTTCAACTTTGTCAATAAGGAACCGCCGATCACTCACCTATGGCCTTTTTTATATCAAAGGTAAGCCAAGATAGTCAGGAACACCCTTCTGCACTTTTACATTTCAGAGAGTCAGCCAGTTTATTCAAGCTGGGAACCTGCATCCCCATCTGAGAACTATTTGAAAAGTTAATAACCAAGACTGAGATCATCTCAAAAGCAACCATGAGAAATTTGATGTTGAACATTTGATTGTGTGAGTTGCTAGTGCACAACAGAGTATCATCAACATATTGGAGTATGGAAACAGGAAACCCCTCCCTACATATTTTTAGCTATAACGTTAAACTTATATCATCATTTTTAATGCAAGCTTCATATGGAATAATACATATATCATCATTTTTAATATAAGCTTCATCTGGGATGCAGCCAATTAGAATACCTGACCTTCGCAAGGTGGATCCTATCAAAGCATGTGAATATTTCAATACTTGCTTTAGAGATCCCTCAACTTTTACTGTTGTGCTTGTTGGAAATATTGATCCGGGAGTTGCTCTGCCTCTAGTATTGCAATACTTGGTTAGTTTTCTGTTGCCAAATTAAATTCACACTACTTGGTCTACATCTTACATGTTTTGTTGCTTAATTTGTAGGGTGGAATTCCAAGGCCTTCTGTACCTATTTTACAATTCAACAAGAATGATGTGAAAGGCCTGCCATTTTCATTTCCTGCTGAAATTGTCAGGTATGCATGCAAAATTACTTCCTTTGGAAGCATGATCTAAACTTTGAATGTGGTGTTTACTTATTTGAACTTTGTTTTTTGTGTTTTAACTTAAAAATTGCTCTCTGAACAAAAGATGCACTGTTTCCGCAGAGAAGTTGTCTACAGCCCAATGGTGGAAGCTCAGTGCTGTGTTCAGCTTGCCTTTCCTGTGGAATTGAAGAATCCATCTATTGTCAGTATCTCATTTCATAACCTTAGTTGTTAATCTAGATACTAGATATGTATAACCTTGTGGGAGACCATGAAGCTTTTTGTTCTATGAACATTTTTTCTTTTCTCATTTGCTTATTTTGTCTGTTGCCAATTTAAAGGTGGAAGAGTTTCACTTCATTGGATTTTTAAGCAAACTTCTAGAAATGAAGATGATGCAAGTTCTGCGATTCAAACATGGGCAGGTTTTTTTTCTAGCTACTATGTTTCAAATTTGACTAACAATTTTGACTATAGATAGAAATACATAAAAGAAATGGATTCATGTGATTGACTCTCCATAGTGAGATTATAACTTGAATTATTATTGTTATATTATGTTTCAAGTTCTAAAAGATCTGAAGGTGATATTTTGGTTTTATTTTTCCTAGACAATGTAATGTGATGTATTCTTCAGGTCTATTCCATTGGCGTTTCTGTTTTTCTGGGTGACAATAAACCTTCCGGAACCAGTGATCTCCATGGTGATATAAGTTTCAAGTTTTTGTGTGATCCAGCTATCTCCTGGAAGCTTGTAGGTTCTTTTTTTATAATTCAAATATCAAGCAATGTGTTCCTTTAAGCAGTCAAACTTGGCTCATTTTCAGGTTTATAACTGTATGCAGCATATTTTACAGCCTAGCTTTTTTCTTTACACATGTTCTCTGCAGGTTGATGTAGTTCTTGATGAAATTTGTCATCTTCAAGAAGCAGGTCCATCTGAAGAGGATGTTTTGACTATACTTGAAATTGAACAACGAGCACATGAAAATGGATTGCAGGTATTTGATTGATTATAATATATGTAATAAGTTAGTAAAAAGTGAAGAACCTGAGAATTTCCTCTTCTTGCAGGAAAATTATTACTGGCTAGATCGAATTGTTCATAGTTACCAGTCACGGACCTATCTTGGTGATGTCAGCGCATCCTTCCAGGTAGATATGCCATTTATTATATTACCGCTTCATCTAAGGGTATTAACTTTTTCAGTCATTTTTATTTCATATGTAGAGCCAAGATGATGCACGTAGTAATGTTAGAGCATCACTGGTCCCATCAACAACAAATGCAGCATTGCAGAGGATTTTGCTATCTCCATGTAGAAAGAGATACACTGTAGTAGTTCTTATGCCTCAGCCATCTCACATGAAGTTTCTCAAGTCATTTTTTCCGTTAAAATCAAAAGGATTTTGCCAAGATACAAAGGTCAGATGTTCCATGAACAAATGTAAAAATGTTGTTGATCTTTTTCAATATTGTCCATATTATGATGTATCCACACTTTAATTTTTGCACGTTGCACATCTTAAACAGCTTGCCAAGATATCTGAATTGCTCATTCTTTTGTTTTATATTATTATTTATTTATCTTGCTTCACCATTTGTTACTGTAACTAGAATACATAAGAAAAACCTTTGTGACTTGTAATGTTGTGACCGGACTGTGGAAGGGAAAGGAGGAAAGTGATCTTGTTGATCAACAAAACTCAAAACATACATATATATAACGAGCAAAGGAAATCTAACATAAATATATATGATTACTCAAATCTAATAACATTAGAACTAAACACTCTCCATTAAATTGGAGTATATATATCAATTATGTTTAGTTTGGACAAAGTCCAAAAAGCCCTAAACACAAGTTTTTGGTGAAGGTATCTGTAAGTTTTATCTTGAAGACTGGATGCAGGGTGAGAGATTGTCTTTCATCACTATGTCACAAACAAAGTGATAGCTTATGATAATGTGTTTGGTGTGCTCATAAAAGATAGGATTATTAGTTATGAAAATCATGGTTTGGTGTCACAGTGCATGGCCATGAGAGTTTAAATAGTGAATCCAAACTCATGAAAAAGAAAACTAAGCTTCATCACTTATAGGCAGTTTGAGCCATAAAGTGATATTCAACTTTAGTGGTAAACCTTGACACAACATTTTATTTTTTGTTTTATCGAGTAATTAGGTTCTCCAAATGTATTTGCAAAAGTTTGAAGTCAATTTTCCGTCACCTCTGTTGCTTGCATAATATAAAAGTGCCAATCATCAAGTTGCCATGTCTCTTATATGTAAGGCCGCTTGTGGCAAGCCTTCAACTCGAAGAGTATCTTTTTTTCACTGTCAAAGTGAGGTACTTAATTGACAAGTGATTCATAGGCGTGTGTGAGGTTGTAATATTCTAATATTATGTTAGATATAACTTAAAATTATATGAAAATGAATGAAGAGTCCTTATGTTATAAGGCCCTATAATCTTCACATTTTTTTTGATGTAGGATTATCTAACAGTAACAAAGTACCTCATTAAGTATTCCTTGGCATTAATGATATTTGTAGTATCATTACCTGTTAGGAAAATGTCATCAAAATAAATTGCAAGAATCACATAGCAATCATTTGTTCTCTTGTACCAAGTTGAATGGTGTAGACACCCTACTCTAAAGAAAACTCTCAACAAGGGTGCTCCTAGCATTTAACTCCTTTTATTCCCCCATCATCCTCTGGTATTATTTTAATAATTTCCATGGAAATCGAGAATCCTTTTTCTATATCCATTTCCTTTCCTTTACACCTTTTATTAAAATCTCCCAAAATTCCCTTCTTCCCCAACATTTTTCTTCTCTTTAATCTCCAACTTCATCTCCTAAAATCTAATCAATTTTTTCCCTTAAGCCAATTCTTGAGCCCTCATGCCACTCCACTCCCCTTTCTCATACTAGTCTCAAGCTCATGTGCAACTGCACCACCTAGCTAGACCATCCTTGCTTTTACACTTAGCCTCGTGTGCAACCACCTTGAGCTTACCACAATTGAGCCTTTTGCTCCCGTTCACCTTGCAATCGAACAACCCAACAATCACTTGCACAACCCATTCTCTACAGCAGTAAGCAACAGCCTCTAGAAGTCCATCAGAATCTTTGCACACCTCATCCTACATGTCGTAGGGACATGTCTACCACCAATGAACCTCTTTTGCACCTCTCCTCTAGCATGAAATAACTTGTAGCAATAGCATGTTATGATGCTCCCCTTGAGCCCTATAAATCTACCCTCCATCGCATCTTAGAGCTTTGATTCTTCACCCTACTTTGCATTAATGATCACTATGTCATTAGAAACCCAAATTGCATAAAACCTAGGATTTGGCTTAAACCCTTAATTGGCTCCCCAATCATTGACTAGAACTTGGGCCAAACCTTAGGTATCCAAACTTGTCTACATTGGGTCATCATTGATCATTTTAATTTGGGCATACCATTGCTAGTTTACCACATCTCTTCCATTTTGATCTTATTTCCATTATTTTGGATAATTGCGTTATTTCCTTTCTTGTTTTGCCTTGTTGACCATTTAACTTGCTTAGGCAAACTTAACCATACACACATATACCATGCTTAAGTCACTTGAGCATTTAGATCATTTTCATTAAATCTATACTTAAATGAGAAAATTAGTGCACGACTTTTTCCCTTTCTTTTAGCCTTAATAGGTCTCTTTTCTTCACTTGTTCATTTCCATCTCATCCCTTTTCATCCTTTATGATTCACATGGGTCCATTCATCTCATCTTCTTTATTTTTACACTTAGGGGTTGTTAGTGCACACTGGAAAGTTCAGACAGAAAAGAAATGGAATGTCTGAAATGTTAGAATTTCCATAGGGGTTTAGTGCACCTATCGAAAAGTTCAGAAAGTTAGAATTCTTATAGGATTTTTTACACAAGCACAGTTTCAACAACTACAATAAAACATATGGAATAACAACAATAATAAAAAATATCCATATGCATTTGCAAATACCATTACATTCACATTTTTGTCAAAACCATATAAGAGAATTGCAAAAGTAAAAACAAAGTAAAATAATTAATCATTGGACATGCTACACAAGTCATGTAAAATGAAATTTGTGGGAGTTCTACACAAAGGATTGGTCAAATCTTCTATGTGATGTTTGACAAAGGTTTAATTGATTCTTATAACTAATGTGCATCTATTGAACAAAGTGACATTTGAAACTCATAACATAAAGGAAAAAAATATTATTATAAACTATTTATAATGGAAATTATAGCTGATTTTGTGACAGATCAACTATTTAGCTATATTGGTTGAATATGCAGGAAGCTTTGATACAGCAATTTCTTCCTCATGTTTATCCCTAGGAAAGTAAAGTGGAAGCAATCTACATAGGAACTCAGTATTAGATATCTAATGTGATGAATCAAAAGGAGTAAGGCAATCAAAATTAAAAACATTTAATAAGTGAAAAAGTTTCCACACATAGATGGCATCAAAAGCAATGTCAGTGAGACAGGTGCCTATGCAAATCACTACAAGGGTGAAATTCATATTAACACCAATTTTTGTAGGATCATGATAATCTGGATCCAGATATGGATCTGACAAGATCCATGTGTTTACAAGATGGTATTTTAGTGGTCTGGAGGAGAAAACTAGCCATGTTCTACCTCACAACCCACCAAAACTGCCAATGCTCAGCACCATCAACCATCCTGTTGTGACCCATGACAACTCTGGCAGCCAATTATTTTAGTTATGATATTTTGTTTTCTTATGGAATATGAAACATTCACTTATAATTTAGAAGTTCATATGCCACTTGCAAAATTATGTTTGATCTTTGATGTTTCAACATTAGTGTTGTTGAGTTCTTTGATTAATATCTTTCAGATATTGATCACGTCTACTAGTGATTTTGATTTATATCTTAAGTTCCTATTTACTTAAATATAATTATATACACTTATGATATTGACTTGGTGACTTTGATAATTATATACACATGATTCTAAAAAAATGCCCAAGGTCATTCATTAACTTGGTGTCTTGATTGATAAAAAATACTACTATCTTCAAAAAGAGACTACAACTACTTTCTGGTTGTGATTTCCCAGTATACAAGAGCAATAATAGTGAAATTGAAGAAATTACCTTTTATATATCTCTATATCAGATGCTGTTATAGTGCAAAAAATAATAGCACTTATTCTTTTTGCTTCTCCAAAAACCTCCTAACAATCCCTAACAAATTTAATGCAAGTAGTTATTGAAAGTGAATAAAGATTTAGAAATACATAGCAAAGTATTTGTAGGTCAAAACATAGCATACCTATCGGCAGTGGGCAACGACGGGCGACAACAGCTTCAAGTGACAGCGGCGGCTTCAGGCGATGACGACTTCGGGCGAGGGCGGTTTTGGCACAAGGAGGTTTCGATGGTGCTACACGTAGGAGGTTTTCGTGAGGGTGAGCACGAGCACGAGGGCGAGTGCGAGCAGCGAGTGTGACAGCGAGCGCGAGTGTGAGTGCAATGGCGAGCGCAAGTGCGAGTGACGACGAATGCGAGGGTGAGTGCATGTGTGAGTGCGAGCAGTGAGCGCGACGGCGAGCACGAGTGTGACGATGAGTGTGAGCGATGAGCACGAGTGTGAGCGCGAGGGCGAAAATCGCGTGCGCGAGGGTGGTAAAGCTTTCAGTGGAAATGGAAAATGAAGCTTTTATATAGACGGAAATGTGTGGAATTCCTTTCCGTCAATTGGTATGCACACTAATGACTTACAAAAGGAAAGTTCAAACTTTCCTTTCCTTTCCATGAATTCTTGTGTGCACTAACCCCCCTTTAGGCTTGATACTTTACACTTAGCCCTTAGGTTAGCATACACGCCCCTTATACTTTGAACTTATTTACCTAATTAAGATAACTAAGAGATTGAGTAATTTAAGCATATAGAGTATCTAACACTTTCTTTTTGTGTATTTGAAATAATTACCTAAACTCATAATTCACTTGATTATAACTTTACATCACTTAGAAGTCACTTTTTTTACTTACATTTGCATATGAGTTTTTCATAATTTACCATTAAAATTAGAATAAGTGGTGATTCCATTCTTCTCTTCTTTCTCTGGTAGTGTGACATGCTTCTTTGGTTGATACAAATGGTCTAGAACACATCATCATAAACCACCATTTTTCACTACTTTGCTAAATTTTGTTGAATCATGTTCATAGATTTTGTTAAATTTCATAGATTGCATTCTTGAATAAACACTCTATTCATCTTTAAGTAATGTGTTCTGAAGATTACTTCATAAAAACTTGTTCTATCATATCTTCATATAGAAATACATTCTTAACATTTAATTGAAAAACTCTAGTGTTTGATTAATGACAATGGATAGCAATGCCCAAATAAATGTGAGGTGAGCTACAAGAGTGAAGGTCTTAATATAATCAACTCCATTTGTTTGTGAAAAATCAAGAGCTACATTATGACCTATTGAGTTATCTAGTTTGTACTTGATAGTATACATCCATCTATAGGCATTGTATTCAAGATCAATCTAACTCAGTAAAATCTTGTCAATCTAGATCGAAATTATGGGGGTCAATACAATATTGGCTTGTAGTTTAACTAGTACATTGTTTCAAGTGATGCTTGAGTTTCACATCTGAATCATAGAATTGATATATCAACATACTTTTAATACTTTGTTTGGACTAGATTGTTGGAAATAAAAATGGAACTTCCTTGATGATACTCAAGTATGATTCTGAAAACTCACCTTTCAAATTCACCAAAACTATGAAGTAAAGAGTAATGGAAGAAAAAACACACTGAAGATACAAGATTTACGTGGTTCGGCAACTACCTACGGAGTTGCATGTTCTTTATTGAGCTTCGGTGCAATCAAACTGTATGTTTTGCAACATCATTAAGGTTTATATACTATTTAAAATCTAAGGTTAATAAACCTTTAATTACAATAGAACCATTTTTAGTAGTACATTAACTCTCTAAAGAAGGAAAACTCATTTTCAAAGCTATTCTTCCTAACTTTCCGAAAACTACAGTATTTTGGATAGTTACAGGTTTTAATTATCCGAAAGGTTTTTTTCTCTACGTCTGTTAGAACGGTTAGGTATTGTAACAAGTTACCTATCCGAAGAGTTCTTGTCTTTTGGATACTTAGCATGTTAACTGTTTGACAATCCACTTAAGTTATTTCGAAAGGTTCTGGCTGTAACCTTCCGAAAACTCTTGATTTTCGGATACTTAGCATCTTAACTATCTAAAGACCTACTTAAGTCATTTCAGAAGGTTCTAGCTGTAATCTTCTGAAAACTTCTGACTTTTGGATACTTAGTATCTTAACTGTCTGAAGATGCACTTAAGATCCACTTAAGTCATTTCGAAAGGTTCTAGTTGTAACCTTTCGAAAACTCTTGACTTTTGGATATTTAGCATCTTAACTATCCGAAAACTCACTTAAAACCTACTTAAGTCATTTCGGAAAGTTCTGATTGTAACCTTTCAAAATTTCCTGACTTTCAAATAGTCTTAAGTCTTCTGATTGTTCTATTTTTCAAAAGATTCAAGTTGGTAATCTTTTAAAAACAGTTATCTATTAGAGACTTTCAACTGACAAGCTTTCAATTGGTCTTGGGTAACTTGTGGTATACTCCACATCTGTACTATTTACCCTAATATAGATTGTGTGATCCTTGTACTTTTCAAATGAAATGCATGTACTTCATTTTGCTGTGTTGTTGCAAGTGTTTTACCTAGGGATCCTTTCTCCCTTATCTGAGTATCAATCTTTGTAGATCTAGTGGAAAATAGTTTGATATTGTTATTACTTGGCTAGATCTACCACGTGAAGGGATTTTTCCTAGTCTACATTTTTTTATTTGCAACTTTATTTTGATGTAATTTCTCATATTCCTTTCTTATCTTGTAATTCTAAGTTAGATTTTCTTATTTATGTTAATTTGTAGACATTTATGTGACTTTTTTTTTGCAATTTTAGAAATTTGTATGATTTTTCAAAATTTCATAGATTTTAAGGCCTACTTGTGCTCTTGAAATTTGAAGAAAAGTAGCCTTAAGAATTTAATGGTGTGAGCTTTAATTGGGTTAGGATCCGTTTAGAGATCTGTATACCCAACTTGTCCTCATATATATGTAATCCTTTACTCTATCTAGTGGCAGTTTTTCTTTCTAATACCTCTCTAATCTGGGATGTGTTGGAAAGGGACATGGTTTCTACCATTCAAGTGGTGTTCAAAGAGTACAAACTAGATAGGTCCAGGAAGCCACCTTTTTAGCCCTAGTACCTAAGGAGGATGTGATTGATTTCAAAGACTTCCAGTCAATCAGCCTCTGCAATGTTCAATACAAGATCTTAACCAAGATTCTTACTCAACACATTTCTATCATACTCAACAAAATCATTTCACCTACTCAAGGTGTCTTTGTCAAGAGTAGAAGCATCTTTGATAATGTCTTCCTTGCATAGCTACTTGTTAAGATGATTGAAAAAGAGGATCGTGGGGGCAATCTCATCTTTAACATTGATAGAATGGAATGGAAGGCCATTTATGTTATGTTGCACCAATCTGGCTTTTTAGATCAATTCTTAGCTATAATTCAGAATTGTATTGAAGACAATGGCTTTTCAATCCTAATAAATGGAGTTCCAACCCCTTTCTTTGCCTCCTCTAGAGGGCTGCAACAAGGACATCTGCTTTGAGGTTACCTATTCATCATGACAGAAGAGATCTTAGCCAAGAATTTAGATCTCTTTGTAGCTTAAAATTGGCTAACTCCTTATAATGCAGGTTGCCTTGGTTTAACTATCTCCCACCTCCTTTATGTAAATAACCTTATCCTCTTCTCAATGGGGGTTGTGCAAGGGAGACATGGAGGGAAATGAAGAGAAAAGACATGAGGTGAATTTTTTTCCCCCTATGTCTTGTGTTTGTGCATCATGCAATGGAGGGAGGTGATTTTCCATCATCTTCTTCATATATAAGTTAATTGAAGGAAATTTTACCTATCTTCCCCCCTTTGACACAATTGGAGCAACCGTCTTCTCTTGCTTGACACTTCATATGACTCACTTGCCCTCCTCTCACCTAACACTTCTCTTCCCACGACACTTTTGCCATTAGAATGATTCTACCATCAATGCACAAGTAAGGCTCTCATGACACTTCAAGAAGGATTTGGCAATGCACACGTGAGGCTTTTGTCACTTGCACCTCCCTTTCATGATGCATCCACACCATCTTCCCCTTGATGCATCACTTTTTCAGTCTTTGAAAAAGTATCACTCTTCTGGTGTCACTCTTCCTTGGTGATTCTGCCCACATTGTTGCCAAACAATCCTAAATTTTGGTTCGTCTGTGTTCACCCTAGTCATCATCATCTTCATCCTAATTTTTTCTAATGTTTCCAATGTTTCCAATGGTATATAGATTGTGGTTATTTGTTCCTTTTGATATTGGTATCAAACATAAAGATGGAAGTAAAAAGAGAAACATATGGTACCCCAACATTCAGCTAACATAGAAGTTAAAAATGACAGAAACAAAGCATTGATCATTCTATACATATACTTTTGAGCATTCTTATCTAATAAGAATTTCCCTTCCTTTTCCTATGAGAAATCTTTGCAATAGGGCAAGATGATCTTATTATAGTTGATATATTTCACTAAGTAAACTCTGATTATATATAGGACAAGTTAGTAATAAGTAGGGGTGAGGATTGAGGTGCGTGTAATCAAAAGAATAACAAGTGGTTGGTAGTGGGTGAAATCACACTTGATCGGCCATCACCATGTTAGGAGATGGCACATGGATCAAAAAATATCCATGTTAGCATGTTATGACCATGTCATGTCTTTCTTTTATGAAATTTTAATGTTTTTTATAATTTTTTGAAACAAAATGAATTTTAAAATAATCTACTTCAAATATAATATTTTTTTCATCTAATTAATTAATTAATCTCTAAATAAAAGTATTAAATTTTTAATTTCTTATAATCTTATAAAAACCCCAATTTCATTTCCCGTTATTTCCTTTTGATGTCTAAATATTATTGTATTTCCTATCATGTCTTGTTATATTTGTTTCCTGTCATTTTCTTTCTCAACGGAAAATATGTACAAACAAAACCTTAATTAGAGGAAGAAAAGCTTAAAAGCTGTAATGCAACACCTTGTCTCTTACTAGTCCTTTATAGGTCAAATAGTTAATCACAATAAGAGTTTCTTCATTGCTTTTAAGAAGACAACCATTTGATCTCCAACATCACTAATTTCAATTGTGGGTTCTCCTTTTAAATATCTTGGTCGTCCAATTTTCAAAGGTTGAACCGAGACCCGTTATTTGAATACATCATTCACAAGGTTTAGGACAAACCTAGTTGGTTGGAAGTGCTATATGCTCTCCCTAGGTGGTTGTTTAGCCCTCACCAAGCATGCCTTATCTAGTATATATGATGTTCTTCTTGGACTCCTAGATAGATTCAAAAAGATCTGTGCCAATTTTCTTTGAGGGGGAAAAAACAAGCAACTCAACTAGGTTAAATTTTCAAAAATTACTAAACCCAAAGAGGAGGGTGGCTTATACTAAGGGATATTGACGAGCTAATGAAAGTCCTTCGAATGGCATTGATATGGCATTCCTTAGCTACCAAAGTCCCTAGTCCAGGTTCATTGAGATTCTCACCATCCAGCCTAATCAGACATATGTTATGACATCTAATCTCAACAACAAAAGGTCTCATCAAGCCTTGGAAGATCTCCTTAAGCTTGCCAAATGGCAAGGGTTATCTGGACATAAATTTTTTGGAAGTTCTGGTGGCTGAACTACGGTAGAATTGCAGACCATTTTCAGATCCCAGATAGCCTCTTCAGCCTAATGGTTGCCGAGGTTCATGAAAACTAGAACATCCTTGAACAACTCAGCATCCCTAATGCCATCAGAATAGTTATTCAAAGAGCGCTTGGTCTTGTCACACCCAACAGAGATCAGTTCCTATGGATGGATCTTCTCAAAAGATAATGACCTTCATACTAAAGATGCTCGGGAATTAACTTGGAGGAAACACAGGAGAGAACATCTATTAGCCAGAATTTGGAGCAAATTTCTCCCCTCCAGGTCTCCTTTCTTTGGAGGCTCTTCTTGAGTGCACTATCAACTGAAGACAACCTCCAAAGAAGGGGAATCTCCTTAGCATCTATTTGCCAATGTTGTACGATCCAGAAACAATCAGACTCTATTGACCATTTTTGGTTTCGAAGAGAATGGGCTATCTTATGCAGACATTGGTGCAATGATCTTCTTGGCCTCAACTTACAAAACCAATTTGACTGGAAGTCTTTCATCATTAACTCCCTTAAGTGCAAGCATAAACACAACAATTTAGGCCTCAAAAAATACCTTACAGCAATGCTCCTTTGGCACTGCTGGAAAAGCAGATGCAACATATACTATAGCAGTCAGCTGGAAACTTTTGCCAATGTACGCACTCGAGTATATTTTGCTCTTCAAGACTTCAGATTGCTTCACTGTAAGCTTAGAAATTGTGTTAGAGACTTCTGGATAAATTGGTCAAGACCGGCAGAAGGTTTACTTAAGTTAAATACGGATGTTGCCGTCTCCTCTCAATCTACTGGAAGAGGAATTCTTAAGAATAGGAGGGGTGAACTGCTGTGCCTACAGTCACTTTTATGGTTGTTGTGGCGTTATCTCTGTAGAGATCAAAACTCTTTAGCTAGGGTTGTTGCAATGCCTCTCTAAAGGCTACACACTTGATATGATCGAAGTTGAAATCAACTCTCAAGTTCTCTATAACTCCTTTCTAGATGGCTACTGTCTCACCGCTGCCAACAGAATTATTTGGCATAACATATTCCTACTCATTTAAAAGTTCGCCAAATTCCAGCATGTCTATCATGAAGGAACTATTCTGGCAGACATCCTTGCAAAAACTACCCTTCACATATAGGATGATATGATTATGAGAGGTATTCTCCAATCCCTTTTGCTATTAAATCTCAACTCTCTTTAGACTCTCAGGGTGTTTATACCCATAGGAATCACCTTGTTTAATGCTGTCCTTCTATCCTCTTTTTTTTTGTTAGGCCCCCATCCCATAAATTGAACTGAGAGTATTATATAAAAAAATAGAGAGAAAAATTAATTAATATAGAAGGAATTAGAAGGAGTAAAGGTAGACCTAAAACTACTTAATTAAAAATTGTAATAAAAGATTTAAATTTATGTAATTTAACTGAAATTTGACAATAGAAATACTTGAAAGAAAAAAATTCATATGACCGATCTCATATTGTGGGATTATGACTTAGTTGTTGACAAAATAAAATTAATTTGCAAATTTCACAATAATCCATCTAAACACAAGTTATAGAAAACGTAGATAAAAGTTCTCTAAATGTATACTTCTTAAGCTGACAAGGGCGCATGGTGTTGGCCTTGGATGTTTGCTCGCTGCATGTGGATGCTTTCTGGATCTACCTACTTCTGTATCATTTTATATAGATTTTGTATTTAAGTAGAAAATTTGTCTTTAGCTGCTGAAATTTGACTGTTTTTGTTTTGTAGATTTTGATTGGTGCTGCCGTTGTAGTGGGTGTAGCTGTCAGTTTGTGGAGGCATTGGGCTACTAAAAAGTGATAGTGTTATATATCCAGCGGACGCCACTCATAACAAGGTATCAAGTTGCTCCGCATGGATAGAAATTGAAGAACGCAGCCTTTTTAATGGTTTCCTAACTCACTGAAGAGATGTGAAGGTTTCAGTTTCGAACAAAATCACTCAAAGAAGCGACACAATCTGCTGATTTTGGCTCATTTGCTGTATTATATTATTAATTACCATTTACCTGCCATACCTCCACTGTGGATATTGATTCCCAAAAGTTTACATTGGTCTTTTTGTGAAATTCATAATCTATAGAGCCCTTTTTGTTTTATACATATTCTTGAACTTTACAACACATCCTTTCCTTTTGTTTTGAGTGACTTTCTAGATTACACTCTACCCTCTCATAGACCTTACGGTAAAGTGGAAGACTATACTGTTGTTTATATGATGTTGATTGCAAATCACGACAATCACCCACATGAAAGGGAGTTGGTAGCCACACGCCAGCCAGAAGATTTAATCATTATGTTTCATTCCTTTTTTGAAGGGTTTCCATCATACACACGGGCACACCAAAAGCAAAAGGAGTGGGGACGAGAAATCCGGTAAGTGGAAAGTTGGTAACATTAATTTTTATTGTTGACGTCTTGATTCTAGTTAGAACATTATTATTTGGACTTACTTGTAAGATATTTAAAAGAGCTGCATATCCCTCGCATTGGGTCCATCATATTAATTTATATAGTCCCACTTAATTTTGAGTCCGGACATTTACTTGAAAGAGCTGCAACTTTAAGTTCTCTCAAAGGGGCAGAACCGTAACAAAATTTCATGCAAATCCCTCGGCATTGAAAGCTGCTAGAGTTTAGCATTGGTTGGCTATTCGAAAAAAGATTGATCCATGAACATAATTGATCTTTCATTCCAAAAGGTGGGACGATATTTTAAGCTTAAGCCTAGGCAAAATCATTACCATAATAGAAAACAAAGATCCTAAAATATTAGTGTTGAGTCCGAAGAGCTAAAGCTTTAAGAGCATTCATTTGTTGCTTCCAATTAATTACTTAGAATCTACTCCAAGAATCCTGAACCTGGTGCAGCCAAACACAACCTTAGTTTTCTCTAGATGGGTGAGTTTGAGTGACAATTTAGACTCGTTAGAAGTAAGCAGGTTGTTCCCTTTCCGGGGGGGCTAAGTAACCCAGACTAGTTGCTTATGTTCTTGATAATTTAACGCCTATATGATTCATTTGGGATGCAATATGATTTAGCTTATATGAATCGCAGCATTTCAAGCACACCCAGGCATCGAACAACGAACTACATGATGATCATACATCATCCACGGCAACACATTCGCAAGCTAAATAGTTTAAAACAAAATCTTTCCATTGAATAATTTTACCAAATTCTACGAGCGTAATCCTACCCACTGCAATCAAACCAAGAAAATAAATAAATAATTATGCTGCCTCGATGTTAGATAGCAAATTTGTCTGAAACTACGGTTACCCCAGTGTATCTTATAAACTGGGTCGGTCGGTCGGTTGCATGTCGTCTTCACATTGAATAATTAGGCTTTACTTCTTCTTGGGCCTCGCCAAAGATCGAGTGTATGCGGTTCCCTAATAAGAATGCAAAGATCAGTCGATGCAAACATCTAGATAATGTAAAGTCACGATGAAGTGACGTGAGACTTGTATGTGAACTAAAAAAGAACTACTCACTTGCAACCATTCATCAAGGTCAGCCTCAGCCGTTGCAGTACCCATTTCCACTTTCGGTGCCCGCTTTTTTTTCTAAATCAAAACAAGCATTTTAGTAATTCATGATTTCAGAATTTCAAGTGCCTACAAAAAAACAACGAATGAGAAATGCAAATATATGTAATCACTTATCATTGGAATAAACTATTTTATTTTTTTACTTTTTCACAATAATGAGAACAATATAGCCAAAGGGTGTATCACATAAATTCTTTTCTTTCATGTATTCCTATTTATAGTTAACTTTTCATTTACATTATATAAATTTAAATCTTTTCTCACAATTCCTAAGTAACTTGAAACCTTCTTTTACTTTTTTAAGTTTCTTCTACGTTAATTATTTTTTTTCTCTTAATGGAGGATCTTTGACCTTCTAAAGATATGACCAAATTAAGTCGATTTTTTCTTAGTTTCGTATCGAACCTACCCAAAACCATCTGGATTGACAAAAAATCACCAATTCAGATTGATTATTAAAGTCATGATACTAACAACTTATGTTGTATGGTTTAAGTTTTTTCTTGAAATAACCTTTCAATCTTTACCACATGCTTTATTCTATTTTTCTAGCAAGTAAAAAATCTATTTAACTAGTATTTGAATTACTTTCCTAACCTTACTTGTTATCTATCAATCAAATATTAACCATGGTTGAAAAACCATTTTACTTGCCAAAAAAACTAGTAGACCTAATGTGATACTAAATTTGAAATTGTCAAAACTTCAACAAAGCTCTTTTGCATATCGGAATTAGCCATGTGACTATTTCTAGTTTGCCAAAGTTTAGTTCATGATAACACAACTTTTATCAAAGCAGCTTACCTTGGAGAGATTCTGCATTTATCTATAATATACCCACAATCCTAAAAGACCAAGAAGGGCAAACTCCAAGAGTAACAAGAAAAACAGATTCCGATATTAACCAAGAGTAACCTTATTAGTAATCTATGAATCAAATATTAACCATGGCTGAAAGACCATTTTAATTGCCAAAAAAACTAGAACTAAAACTAAATTTGCAACTGGCAGAACTTCAACAAAATTCTTTTGCACATCAGAATTAGCCATGTAACTATTTATAGTTTGCCAAAGTTTAGGTTCATGATAACACAATTTTTATCAAAGCAGCTTACCTTGGAGATATTCTGAATTTGTCCATACACCCACAATCCTAAAAGACCAAGAAGGGCAACTCCAAGAGTAACAAGGAAAACAGATTCCATGCTCAAGAAACCTCCATTTTCAACAACTTCAATGGTGCCATTATAGAAGACACTTTGGTAGGGATTCTGATCTATCTCGTAAAAGACTTTTCCAACTAAATCGAAGGATCCTGGCTGAAATTCAAACAACAAATATTAATTATATACTTCTATGACAAAGAATGAAAACAAATGATATTAATTGTCAATGACATATCAGCATTGCAACTTCGTAACCAAGGTTATTAAGGCACCAAGGGAAAACACCCTTGGGCACCTTGGATGCCTCTGCCATCCAGAGTAATCAAATATAAAATTAAACAAATAACACTAATAAATATTATTATGCATTAATACAACTACTTTAAACTTAAGAAAGCATCAATGAACATTGTCAATATATAGAAGATAATATTCAACAATAAGATAAACACAATATTTGAAAGCTGCAACTCAGAAATAACTTGTGAAATAAATACTCAATAAAAAAAGAACTAAATTATACTAAAAGGGTGTTCAAGCTTGAAAAACTCTCAAGGTACCATATAAAACAGTAGATCCTTGTTGGTTCCATAACTCAATTTCAACAAGGATCTGGTTGATCAAAGAGTGGGCTCAAGTGTGAAAACACCCACACCTAGCCACCTAGGTGCCTGCCTTACCACCGTCTACCAAACAATTGATATCCAAAATGATTGTAGAAATTAGACCTAGGACCCAGTTGAGGCTATAATAGTGATCATATTCACCCATGATCACAGAATAAGAAAAATGAAAATAATAACTAACCAATGTCATGACCAAGGAATAAAATATCAATATCATATCGGGGATAGTGTCAATGAAAACACAATATTTTTGTGAAAATGCCCAAAAAACTCCAAATTTCATCTTAGAACTCATATATAAAATTTTCTAAGAAATTGTTACACAAAATGTTAGATAGAGATACAATAGTCGTATGCATAAGAAAATACTTAAATCATATAGAAATAATAGAAAATTAGTCTATAATGTCAAATAATTTATAATATAATCAAATCATATTGCAAGTAGTAACTATGACTCAACGAAGAGAAGATGAAAAAATGGAGTTACCACTTCATTTATTTCTAAGGATAAATTATGAAAAACTTATATGGTATGAAAGTATAAGTGAAAAAGTGGATCCTAAATCACTAAGTTGATAGGCTATTATCTAGGTGAACTAGAGTAGGTAAGCACTCTAAGGTGTTAGAGACCCTTGTACGCTCAATAGGCTCAACCTCTCAAGTTATCTCAATCTAGTGTGTGGGTCCTAGGCATGAGTGATGTAAGTGTTAATGTTGTAAACCAAAGTGTAAATAAGAAGAAATGAGATGGAGGGCCCATTTGGTTCACTTGGGATGAAGTTAAGATGAGTGTTAGAGTAGAGGAAAATAATTAGAAATCATCCCATTACTCTAAACAGAATTATATATTTATAGTGAGTAATTTGATATCCTAATTAAATGGATATCCATTTACCCACATTATATAAAGTCACATGATAAAACATTTAACACTTCCCTTCAAGTTAAAACATAAATATCAAACATGCCCAATTTGATACAAAAATTCACTCCCATACCTGAACCTTTGGTGAAGACATCTACAAGCTAATTTAACAATTGAGTGTAAGGAGTGGAAATGACATCCCTAATTACCATGTCTCGAATAAAGTGATAGCCAACCTTTATGTGCTTTGTCCTTTCATGAAATGTGGGGTATTAACAATGAATCAAAGCTTCTATGAGAGTGACTTCAATCACATCATTTCACATGTTTGAATCATTGATCTATATTTGTCTTTTGCATTGGATTGAGAAACTCCATTTTTACTTTTTGCTACACCAAGTGACTAGATCACCTTCAATGTATGTGTAGAAACTTAAAGTAGATTTCCTATCTCCCTCATCACCTACAAAACCAAAATCAAAATACCCTACAACATTAAGGCGACCATGCTTCCCATAAATGAGTCCTTCGCTTGGAGCCTTCTTGACATATGCTAAAAGGCAAAGTGCTCCTTGCTAGTGAACATCCTTAGGCTTATGCACGAATTAACTAAGTAGATTCACTATATATGTTATATTAGATTTAGTGATAGTCAAATATATCAATTTCCCAATTAACCTTCTATATCTCCTTAGATCCTTCAATGGTTATGAAAGCATGTCCCAAAAAGGAAGGTTTGGCTCAATAGGTGTACTTTTGGGCAAGGTTTCAAATATTAATATCATATTGAGAATTGATTCTTCAGAAAAAGGAAATATATCAATGATATCAGTGGAAATACAATACTTTTGTGGAAATAGCTAAAAACTCTAAATTTCAACTTAAAATTCAAGGATAAAATACAAATTATGATAAATATATGAAAACACCTAGATAAATTTTCTAGATAATTATCATGTATAAAATATCAATTAGATAGAGATATAATAGTCACATGCATAAGAAAAGTCTTAAATTATGTACAAATAACTAAAAAAAAATTCATAATGACAAATGATTTAAAATCTAGATTATGTTTCAATATATTTTAAATTACATTTCAATAATAACCAGCTTACATTTTAATGTGGAACAGTAAATTGACAAATGTGGTCTATCCTCAAAAAGTAGTTATATAGATGTAATCTACACTCATAAATTTTTAATATTTCCATCATTTTTTTGACTTTTTTATGCATTTTTTTTGTATTTTGAATTTCCACCAATTTTTATATTTTTTTACACTTTTTTTCTTTTTCTTTTGAAGCTATCTAGAGGCTAGAGAGCTTGTGTTTGAATAGTGAAGCCAACAAAGAATGGAATCATGGAGAATGTGTAGAAGGTTTTGGACACTTGCAAGGTTGAGGGTTGATTGATGATGATGTCCAAAGTGAGGTTTAAATCTACGAGAGGTGTGTGTGTTGTCTATAGAGAGGGTTTAGGGGGGTTTAAAAGGGGGAGAGGGAGTGGATGGACAATCAAGACTTTTTAGGTTGCTATGATTCAATGGTGAAGAGATAGAAAGGTATAAGTGTTGTTGGATGAGATTTGGGTGGACAGCTCAAATTTGAGGAGGTATAGACTGATTTGAGATGGAGGGCTAGAATGATGGAACTTAAGGGATTTTAAGGGAGCATTGGATTGAACATGGACAACTACAATTTAAGACAATCAATGAAGATTTTTAAAAGCACTGAACTTGAAGTGGACAGCCAGGATTTGAAGTTGTAGATGAAGGAATTCAAGGACATTAGATTAGGACTGGACAGTCAGAATTTAAAGTTATTGATTGAGGATTTCAAGGACATTGTCAGATCAGGAATGGACAGTTAGGATTAAAGCTATTCATGGACGATTTTTAAGGGTGTAAGATCTAAGATGGACAGCTAAGACTTAAGGCAGTTGATGGAGGATTTTTTGAGGAATTTTTTGAGTAAGCCTGGGCTAGGATTTATGATAGGCTTTTGGTGGGATTATGAAGGGCTTTCAAGTAGAAATTCATGGGTAAAGGGGGTTTTGAATGTTCTCTCCTTTCCTCCTTTATTTTATTTATATATTTTTATTATTTCACTTTTTTTATTTTTTATTATATTATTTTACCTTTATCATTATTTATACTTGTGAAGTTTTATGTTTATCTTTGTATATGGGTCAGATATCCAATTGTCAAGGATCAATTTACACATACATATATATCTTGTAACCTCATTAGTAATGAAGTTAATTAAATCTTTTCCCTAATCACAATACATTTTGGGGGTGAGAGATTGGTAGGCTAGTCTTTGCAATAATTTGGAAGGGGGTCAGCTTGGAATTAGTGGTAGGGTTTCAAAGAGGGAGTCAATTGTCACTTGACCATTAACTAGGGTCAATTGCAGATTGACCCTCTATAATGGGGTGTCTACAATACACCATAACCTAAACTATCTATCACAAGTTCAGTCATTATAATTATATCTTTTATCTTTATTACCTTAACAACTTCATCTCTTAAACTTTTATCAATTATTATTTTAAACTCCATTGCTACACTTATCTGTTTTTGTATACCATGGTTTAAAATTACTATCCTTAATTAACTTGATTTTTCACCTACACATCTAGTTTCTTAGAAGTATATATATTAATTTTCCTTTTTATCATTATATTCACCAATTAGATACTTATATCAGTCAAGGTTTCTATATTTTGAAGTTGCTCGCAAAATTTTTGTGTTTTGGACTATCTTCTTTACACCCATCCATTAAGGTGTAAGAGCCTTTGCTTATTTTCATTTACATCAGGGTGTCGATTTAGAACCCCTATCTTAAAAACATTACACCTAAGCTATGCAATGCTTCCTCTTGTTTTATTTTCATTACACCTGAAATTTGGCACCCATATTGCTAAGAGGGTTACACACCAACGAATTATTTTTAGGACTTGTGTTTATGAAGGGTTGACAAGTTTTTATAATTGACTGTCTACCTAACACTAACTCTCCTCTTTTATCTATGCATAGGACCAACTATGAAAGAATGAACTTGCATAGACAGAGTTACAATAAATATATAAAATATTTAAGATAAATTGGAATTATGCATGTAGGTAAATAATTGCAAACAAGCTTTATGCAATGGTATGAAAGGATGAACCTCCACAGGTAAAGTTACAATAAGTACACAAAATATTTAAGATGAAATTAGGATTACACATATATGTAAATAATTTCATGACAGCTTCATGCACTTGATGAAACATAACCATCTCTCCTCGATGATATCAAAGTATGTCTTTGTATTTCACAATACCGAGTTATGTACCACCTCTCTTGTCAAAGTTCCTTATCTTCAAGCCAATTTCAAGCCTTTGAAACATGCTTCATAACCATAACACCTTTTTTGACATTCAACCAAATGTGTGTTTACGTGGTTTTTTTTCACTCTAAAAAAGTATTTATATTTTTAGGTATTTACTTCTTTTTGGACCTTCCAAATTACTTCTGATGAGGATTCATTAATTACTATAAAAAACCTCATAAACAGTTGTCATACATAATAAAAATAAGAAATCTAATACAAGAAAGTTCATATTTTAATGAAAATAAATACAACAGTTTAAATTTTTTTTTTTGGATACATAACAAAAATTTTGTGCTCATGTAGTGGAGCATTTTATGTTTCGAATATTTCTAAGGGCTCACATAGAAGAGTTTTCATATATCAAATATTTTCAACTCATGTAGAAAAATCTTTCATATTTTCATATATCAAATATTTTTGGTTCATGTTGGAGAGTCTTTATATGTTAAATATTTTTAGCTTATGTTGGAGAGTTCCACATGTCAAACATTTTTCAAGCTCATGTCAAGAAGTTTTTTTATATGTCAAGTATTTTTGGCTTATGTCAGGAAGCCTTTTTATATGTCAAGTATTTTTGGCTCATGTCAAGAAAACTTTCACATGTCAAATATTTTTAAGTTCATGTCTAGGAACTTTTTTATGTCTAATATTTTTTTGACTCATGTTGGAAAACCTTTCATATGTCAAATGTTTTTCAAGTTCATGTCGAGAAACTCTTTTATATGTCAAAAATTTTCCAAGCTCATGTCATGAAGTTCTTCATATTTTGGACAACAATAGCGGTATTATGGTAAATTGACCATGCACTGGGGTATTTTGGTAATCTAAACATGTGTACATTTTTCTCTTCAATATTTTGACATATATATATATATATATTCATGTCAAAATATATTTTAGACAATTTAAGCTTATGTTTGAGAGCATTTTGACATTTTCAATATGTGAATATTTATATGTTCCAAATATGTATTGTATCTCCAAGAGTCTTTTGTATTTTTTTGGGGGAAAATACTCATATGATCTTTTATCTTAGATGGTTTAGGCTCTTATTCAGGAGGAATTTGATATTTTGAGCATTTGGATATTTACATTTCACATCTAAAATAACCTGATTTCACTTTGGATATTCATATTTCACATCCAACATATTATGATTTTATTTTAGATATTTGTATTTCATATCTAGAGTATTTTGATTTCATTTTGGATAATTGTATTTCATTTTCATTTTAGATATGTGTATTTCATATGCAAAATATTTCATTTTCATTTTGGATATTTGTATTTCATATCCAAAATATTTTTCATACCCATATATGGATATTTGCCAAGTATATATGCATTTAATTCTTTTTATGCATATAGGTATTTATCAATTTGGCTTTATATATGCATTTGAATTTATTTTGCACATATGTGTATATTTTGTCAAAGATAAATGCATTTAATTCTTCTCTTTTTTTGTTATATGCTTTGCACAGATGCTTATCAAGTCAGTTCCACATATGAATGTATATGCATTTCATTCATACATATACAAGTTTAATTTCATGTATATGCATGTTTATAGAGGCAAATATGCCTCGGTATATTGCATAAGCATTTATTTTGTTGGACATTATATATTTGATTATGCGACATCTCCTCTATCTTTCCACTTTCCATTTCATCACATTTTTCTTTGTTTTATTTTATTTTATTTTAACAAGCAATGGATTTTTTTCTCCATCCATTTGTTCTTTTTTTCATCTTCATTTCTTCTTCCTTTCTTTATCATTTTTTTCTTTTCCTTTTTCTTTTCTTTTTATTCTTCTCTTCTTATTCTTTCCTATGCTACTTTCATGTCTGGGTGCCGAAGATGGACTGGCACCACTACCATCGACCATCGACTCATCCAAGTTGCTTGTTGGGGTTTCGCTAGTGAGCAATTGGATGACATGAGTGTTGTTTTTTTATTTTCATTTGTTATTTTTTTCTCTTCATCTAGGCAGTTGACATTGGCTCATCGACCAACATTGAATCTTTCAACAATCACTAGAAATGCTACTATCATTGATGTGGAAGTAAGAGGATTATGAGCTTGACCAGACTTTTGTAGCCTCCACTCACTGTCATTGAACTCAACCACAGAATCACCATGGTCTGTAGGTGTATTTGCTTGCTCAACCACCATTCAAGTAGCCCATTTGACTCTTGTCACTGTCCATTGCTCTACTCAAACACACAACCCTCACTTGATAGCATGACACCTCCTAAAACCAGCCAATGTCAGTTATGATTTCAAGTATGTTTAGATTGGCTTAGGGGAGGTTTGTTTTGTGTTGTTACTTCATTTTATTTTATTTTTTGGTCAAATCCCCTCAAGCCCTTTGGAGAGGAAGTGGTAGATTGGCGACATTCATCATTGTAGCAGCAGAGCTTCTTCAACATTCAAGGTGCTTTCTATGTCATGCAAATGTCATGCCACTTATCAACCTGTTCACATGGAGCTCCTATCATAGATGGACAGTGCAATTGTCATAGGCTATTTGAGGGTCATCATTATGAATAGACAAATGACTTTTTGTGTGGTATCATCGCCATAGATGGACAAAGCAACCATGGTTTGGAGTCATTACAACAATCAGACATCTTGAGTGGTATCATCACTATAGACAGACAAAGTCACCTCAGTTTGGAATTGCCACAATGACTGGACGGACAACATCCTATACAATGCTACCATCACAAACAAATGAAAGCACTATTACACAGCATCTTGCACAATGTCAACGAACAGAAGTACCATTACGTGGCCATTAAGGGTTGTTGCCACTACAAATGGATGGTCAATGCCTCTGGCATTTAGTTTTTTTGTGTTGTTGCTTTTTGTTTTTTCTTTATTACATTCAAATGGCATCAGCAATTTCTTCTAGTAAGGATTTGGAATAGTTGTGGCAAAGAAGGTGGGAAAAGGGAAAGAAGGGGAAGGAAAGGGAACAAAGAACCCACCCTTCTGTGCATCTTTTGTTCTCCCCATTTGTGTTCTTTTCTTTTTTGATTTGTCATCCTCTCTTTTATATAGCCAACATTAAATAAATGGAGATTATGGGACAAGAAAGAAGGCATGGAGGACATGGAGAAATGAAGTAACTGTGCAAACGGTTCTCAAATCTTCTTCCTCCACCATATTGTGTTTTTGCTTTTTTTTTCTTTTTTCTTTTATCAATCAAAAGGTGGTGCATGTAATTCCTTAACAACTCTTCCCATGCATATACATAGCAGCCATATAATAACGTTTTTTTTAATCTTAATATTCTCTTGTTTTTCAACAATTATACATGCAATTTTTTAAAATTAATTACCACACATGTATTATTTTTTTTACCAGCAATGTGTGATCATTTGTAATTGATATGAATTTCCAACTAATTGGGCTTTCACTTTTTGAATATTTGTATGATTGAAGTGCCTTTGTATGCCACAACTTAGAATTAAACATATGTTTCAGTTCAAGCTTTTTGTTAAGAATGGATTGAAGTGTTACATAGTTGGTGGTGAAATGGGTAACCTTAAGATAAATTAAGTCAACACCAAAAACTTTTAGTGACCTCATATATGACAGTAAGAATGATAGATTAGAGATGTAGTTGGCAACGAGACAAACTAATTTTATAATTTTTTCTATCATCTTTGTCCTTACAAAATCCTTAAATATAAGAACAATACAATATATTGCACAAAGTGTCTAGATCTTGAAGTAGCACACGCACATCAAATGTACTCATAAAATGTCTAGATCTTGAAGAATCATGTAAGGATCTAAATTATTCTCTCCATTTCTGTCTATGCCACATCACTACCTCTCCATAAAAATGTCATTCTCTATTCACCATATCATCAAATAGATAGCCAATGTTGTCATTGTAGTCATGAACAAGAATAGAAACCAAAAATCTATAACTCTATTCTTCTCTACAATGATATGAAATTCCCTTGGCCTCCTGCTCCAAGATACTTTTGAACCATTCATCTCTCCTACTCTTCTCACTCTTCTTTGCCTTTATATCCCTTAGTAACTGTCTCATCTAATCTTTGTCATAATAAGTTAAAACATCATCTTTTCATAATTGATCAAATGGAATTAATACAATTCACTAAATATAATAACTAAAAATAACTCATATTCACTGAAAATCATTTATATTTATTGAAAATAAGTAATATTCTTTGAAAATTACTAATATTCTCTAATATATTCACTAATCCCTATAGAAAAACATTGATATTCATAAAAAATTTGAAAATTGTAAAAAAATTTAAAACATAACATAAATATCAAAAATTTTAACGTACAAAAATTGTAGGGTTAGGATTTTTTTTCCTGTTTTAAATCATTTTCAAAAATTAGATAAAATTAATTTTAAATGAGATAGATTTTGTGAGAATAACTTTGCATTGCATGGATCCAACATATATTTTAGCAACATTTTTACTGAAATTCAGAAAATTTCAATAAATTTCAGAATTTTTTGTTTACTTTTTTTCCTGCATTTTAATATCTTTATAAATTCAAAATGGTTGAAGAACTATTAGACAAGCTTGCTTACATCAATTAAAAAATGCCTTTATGAATAGCATTCCAATTGAGAAAGTTGAATAATAACAATGATTATTTTGACTCCATTTGTGTTGAACCCAACTATAGCAAGGGATGAATGATAAACATTCTAGGGGCACTTAATGAATTTGTTATGGGGAAGAAAAAGTAACTTGGGAGCAAGTTAATGAAGCATTAGGAGCCACAAAGTTTCATGCTAGGGGTTCCAAGCATGACCTATATTGTCGTAAGAAATACCTGACTATACCACACATGAGCATGGGCTTACAAATGATTGCAGTCATGCACATGAATGTGACCATCAAGATGTAAAAAGCTTCAAGACATATCCTAAAAAGGGAAAGGAACCCATGGAAGTTGATTGGGAGGAAGAATTCCAAGTTGATAAATATGACAAAGAAGAATGATTTGAAGATGGAAGTGGAAATCGTGACTTTGGGGGAGAAGAGGATTTTGATGATTATGACAATGTTACAATAATGAATAGATGAATTAATGTAGTGGTAAGATCACACTCATTCCACAAGCTTTCATTCCAATTCTTGGTCCGTAAGATCACATGAAACTTCAAAATCAACCTTCAACTCCAAAGCTTCGTTGTGGTGGCATTGAAGTAGACATCCAAGGCCAAACTTGTGGGGTTGTTTAAAAGGATACCAATCTATGAGCCATCCATGTGAAGAAGTCCAAGAAAAAGAAGACAAACAAGATGCAACTTGAAAACAAATGATGATAGAGGCCCACTTCTTGCTGATGATGGCTGCTCTTGGCCTGCTTCTTACTTCCTCGTATGCCATCCATTGATGGTTGCAAATGGAAGATGGGGAAGAACAAGGGTTTGAGTGGCATATGAATAAAAAAAAAAAAAGGAAAGGAAGGAGAGAGAAAGAGAAAGGAGAAAGAAAAAAAACAGGAAAAAAAGGGGAGAAGAAGAAGAAAAGGAGAAAAAAAGAGGGGAAAGAGAAGATAAAATGAAAAAAAAAGACATTAAAAATTATGTTTAAAAGAAATATGGTGAAGTCAACAAAAAGAAAAAAAATGGAACAAGGAGAGAAAAACAAGGAAAAAAAGTTTTTAATACTTCATTAACAATCTCTAAAGTATTAATTTCATACACTGTCTCGACAAAAGTATCTTTTTTCCTGTGGAGATTACTTTCAAATGCCCTACCTACTGATGACAATTTGCAAAAGAGAGGAATCTCCCTACCATCATGTTTTATGTGTTGCAGATTTCAAAAAGCCCAAGACTCTATCGAGCATTTTTGGTTGGTTTGGTGGAGAGTGGATTACTCTCTGTAGAAAATGAAGTAATGTCCTTCTCTACACAAATTTAAAAACTAATCAGGAATGGAAAACTTTTGTGTATCAAGTTTTTCAAGAGAAGACCAAGCATACTAGTGCAAAAATCAAGAAATTTTTTGTGACAATACTATTATGGAACTGTTGGAAAAGCTGATGCAATAACTATTATGGGAATAAGGAGGAAACTTTTCAGGATGTCCAAACCAAAGTCAAGCTGGGGATGCAAAAATATGTCATGAATCTCAATACCTCCTAGAATCACCTAAATTTCAGTAGAGGAATCTGGATCTGCTGGTGTCGCCCCAAAGAAAATATACTGAAACTCAACACTGACGGTGCTGCCACCCATGGGCATGCTGCAGGTGGAGGATTTCTCAGGAACAACAAAGGAGAATGTTTATTAGCTTTTAACAATTATTATGGAGCTATCGACAGCCTATCGGCTAAGCTTTTTGCCCTATATCAAGGCCTCACTCTCTGCATGGCTAAAGATACTATCTTGCCTCCAGTGAAGTGGAAATTGACTCCCTTATTCTCCACAAATCTATCCTGGATGGTGTCTGCCTAACCACCGTCAATAGATTTGTTTGGTTCAACCTCACCACCCTCATATATCAGGCTAAAAGTTTCTAACATGTCTTTAGAGAAGGAAATCAGGTTGCTGATTTGCTGGCCAAACATGGTCTTCATCATAAAGCCAACATTGAATATGATGTTGAGTCACAACTTCCTATTCACATAAAAGCTCAACTCTACATGGATGGCCAAGGACTGCTCTCCTACAGGACTTGTCCCACCTGTCCACTGATAAAATCTGTTGCTACTCTCCAAATGTTTTTTTCTTTATCTTGAGCATGTACTTTTCCCTTTTTCAAGTTGGGCCCCCACCCTATGAATAGATTTGGGGATATTATCCCCAAAAAAAAACAAACAAATGCTAGTCACATAGATTTTGCACTTATTGAAAATAAGATAAGAGAAAATAGATTTTCAATAGTATAGTCATATCCTTAGGAAATCAAACAATGCACCAATTAAGAAAGAAAAATTAATTATTGTAGAAGAAATTAAAAGAAGTAAAAGGCCTAAAACTGAAAATTTAAATTTATATAATTTAATCAAAGATTTGACCAATTAGAAATACATAAAAGAAAAACATTCATGTGATCAACTCCACATAGTGAGATTATGACTTGAATTGTTATTATAGATTACATAAGTACATAAGTAACATAACTAATTAATTATGACTATATATATAATTATATGTATAGAAAATAGGATAGGGGCAACTAGCTCCCTAGGTGTCCAAGGTGCCTTGCTTTGATGCTATTGTGCCTTGGCAGTGTGAAAGTATGGTCCGAAGCAAGAAACAGTTTATAACTCCATGGTTACTATATATCATGGTATTCAAGTCAAAGCTGCAAACATAATACATCTCCAAGCCTCATCCACCACCCCAACAAGAAAAAAAGTAAAAAGCTTCACACAAAATACAAAAACATTAATGCCCTGATACGCAATGTAATATTAACACAAGCACTATACCTGCAAGTATTCGCTGACAGCAAATATGTACGGGAATGTTGCTTGAGCAGATACTGGCACAGTTGAATTGTAGAACTCCTGAAATATAATAGAAGAAATATAAAGAATTACATATCAAGATAATAAAAAATGTTTAGCAAGAATCCTAGTTAACACTATAAGACCAAATATGATATGAACGCTTTGCCTAGAAGTTAGGAAGTGAATCAAGCTTACCTGTAAGGTAAGATTTTGGACTACCATCTGATGGTCAAAAGAGAAGTGAAGGCTGGCCCTTAGGTTAACAACCTTCATTGTTGATTCACCTTAAATTTATCAACAAAATAAGTGTCAGCATAAAAGTAGGAAAACAAGAAGACTCCAGTAATACAGAACCAAAGAATATGTCAAGATATTCTGCAAGTTGCAACTGCAATTCCAAAAATTGTGTGCAGTTAATCTACTCAGGAACATACAACAAAAACCAATCAATCAATGTCTTAGGACCACTAGCAGTGGCAGAAACATGAAACTGAAAAAAAGTTTTAAGAATTGAGTTGGAAGAGAAGGATCAAAAAAATCATCTATTCACTGTAGAGTACAAGAAGGGGTAAATACCCCATGATTAGTCGGATATCCATTTACATGTAAATAGATATTCGATAGGTATAGCACAATATACTCTAACATTCTAACAAATTGTAAATATTTTCTTGGCAAGAATTTAAGTATCAAAGTATCATATTTATCAAGGTGTCATGGCACCCAGCCATTGGGCAAGGGCAACTTGAATGCCTTCACAGCTAGGCAGTGTTGTTTAGTAAGGTATGTGTAGATTTAATTATGTGTATGGGTGTGCGCACATGTGCATGCATATGCATCTGTGTGCATGTGTAAACTATGCGAATGATGCAAAATATATTAAATATACATATAATGGTACAGAATCAAATGTCAGCCACTAACATTTATGTAAATAAGAGAAACAAGTCATGATGCATAGAATTTGTCAACGAATACAAAATGAAAATAATTACAATGTTGTAGAACATGTTGAGTATACACATAATACTGTAAAATTAGATCTTAACTGCTATGTGCAGTATAATATTGTTAAAATATGAAGAACACTCATATTTTGATTAATTCTTCTATTTTGGTTCCTGCTTTAGATATATAATTTCATATTTAAAAAAGACCAAGCCAAATGCTTCAATATATTGTGTCATTCACAGATGAAATAAAGGTCGACAATTACATTAGTAATGGACAACACAATTGCCAATAAAACATAGTTATAGGTAATTAAAGCTACTGATATATAACTTTTTGTAATTATATAATTAATATAAACATCATATAACTTCAAAATAATAAAATTAGTTACTAATCATCTAATTAATCACTATTGCTATACTTCAATTTCCGAACATTGAGTAAAACAAATCCATTTAGGCCATGTATATGAAGGGCTAAGCGGAACACTAGCTTTGCAAATTTATCAATTGGTAAACCAACTCAAATTGTAGAATTCATGAGGGCAATGTGAATTCATACTCCAAATCCTAGTATCTAGATTTTCTTACCAATTTCAAAGATGTCAATTGCTGATTGTGAAATGTTCAAAACATTGTTTATTACAAATGCATCTCAAAAACATAGTTATTGAAATCAATGAGAAGCACATTTTTGAAACATGGCTAGAACTCAAGTTCTTTTTGAGGGAAAAGGTAGGAAGCTTTCAATAATCAATGGAAAATAAGAAACACCCTGCCAGAACTCAAGTTTTCAGACTGTGTTATATAAATATTAAAAATATAAGCAATAAAATTAATGCAAACAAATGAAGCTTTGACATGACAAATAATTGGATAGTGACAAGAAAAATACCCTCATTGCTAATTCCAACTAATAGTTCAGTTTCTTTCCCAGCTGTAACCACTGTAATAAAAATTTTGAGATAATCAAGAATTGAATCAAATAAAAAAAACAAGGCACTAATTGTAAAGGGACACTTACAATGGGCAGAATTTTGAGGAAATACACACACAGTATCCACTCCAGGAGCTGAACTGAACAGCATTTCACCGAAATCTTGAGCATCATCACCAACAACACCAAGGTCACCTACTTCAGCAGCATCTGTCTCTGTGTCAGATTGACACCTGACTGCACAAATGTTTCAAACTTCAAATATTAGATGTCCTAGTTAAGAACAGTAAAATATGCCAGCAACATAAAACCACATAAATAGAAAAACAAGAAGACTGATCAAACAGAAAGCCAGCAAATGCATTCATGGCCTCTTACACTTGAAACCAAAATGAAATGTATTATCTTTCAATTTTATTCCAAATCACAACAATGTTATCCAGCAAAAGCTAGTGACTTCGTTAAGTATCAAAGAAAGAAACAAGCAAAGTTTTCATGGAAAATCAAGTAAGGTCAGAAAAAAGAAAAGAAAAGCAACGATACAAAAAAGGTGTAATTATTTGAGAGGAAACTACCCAAAAAATGAAAGCACAATCTACCAAATAAAAGATAGATTTCATGACAAAAGCCAGGAAAAAATACATATGACAAAAACTCTACATGAGAGGTGCGAAAACTGCATACACATTGAGGAAGCATGGTGCAAAGGTGGCTTCCACAATCACACATTAATGTGTTTTTATTAATGATGACGCCAACTAGGTATATATTTCCTCTGGATGAATGAAGGACAGAACCCCAGCAAACACAATTGCCAAACCAAACAGGCACTAAATCTACATGCCCTACACAAAAAACCTCACACTGCTACCGATCCGGCAGACAGATGCCAGTTCTGCTGATCCAAGCTTCTTCCTCTGGGTTCCAATCCCAAAGACGTGGCAGATGCGCCGTCTCTCTTTGGGAGATGAACGCGAATTCGGATGTGGCATTGTTGATCGCAGAACGGAGGCAAAGCTAGAAAGATAAAATATTGTATCCGGTTCGGTCCGATCCCACTCGTTATCAGTGGGATCAGGGATATTTCCAGTGAGAAATATTGTATTCGCAAGATCGTGAAGTAAAGCACTTGCATGGAATTCCAGTAATGATAAAGCGTGGCTTGAAGCTTGCTACAATCCGAACCCTCCAAAAAACAGAATAGACGCATCTCGACCCCCAGATTCCCACCTAATCAGAGGGCAAAACGAGATGCACGAACAACGGAAAACGTACAACAATCGGTGGAGAGATTACCATGGAAAGCTGGCGACGCGATGAGGAGGACGGCGAAGAGGATGGAGAAGCAAACCCTCGTCGCCATGGCTTCGTCCACAACGAGGTCGAGGTCGAGGTCGAGATCGGGAGGACGCGAGTCGGGAACGAGGAAGAACAGGCCCGTGCATCTGAGCCGAGCGCAGACAAAGTGGACTTGTACGACTGCACACGATCCGATGTGGGGCCGGCAGGATCGGACGGTCCTGATGCGTGGATGGATCGTAGTGACATATCTACCGTACGATGACTCTACAGGACATGTTCTTTTTTTTCCTCCTAAAAATAGTTTTTTTTAAATAACGTGGTTACGTTGCGAATTTTTTAAAATAATTATTTTATTTTTTTTTTAAAAAAATGCTAAAGTAGCTTTGATTTCAATGTAATTCTCAAAAAAACCTCGTTTCCTTTCGATCTCTTTGAACTTCTTCACAAAAGACTTGAATCTGGGGATCGTCTGATGCTGAAGATAAAGTAAATCACCAAAATGAACAACTAAATAAAATAAAATCATTGGATGAGAACATGAACTATAATAAAATAAAGTAATAACGTAATACCAAATCATCAACAATTAATTGCAGGTTAATCTATTATGTCATTTAGACACCCTTTGGTCTAACCATTCGCTCATTTTAGTAGCAATCTATGTTGATCATTTTCCTAAAAGTAGTCGATTAAACTTTTGCCCAAACAATTATAAAAAATAACATGATAGAAATCAAACAAAAATGAAAGAACAAAAATATGTAAATAAAATCAAGGAGAAGGAAAGGAGGGAAGTCCCCCCTCCCTCCCCCTTTTCAGCCATAAATTATCGGTCCTTTACAATACCACAAAAAGTTCATTATAAAGTCCAAATGCACGTTAAAATCCTCTTTAATCCTAGTCATCCATCTCAAATTTAACCTTCGTCAACTACTTTAAATCCTAGTCGTTTATCTAAAATCTAAGTTTATGAAATCCTCCTACCATTCACTTGAGATGTAGCACCCCTTAAAACCTTCCTAAACTACTCTGATATTGACCATCAGACCATCTAAAGGCCATCTTATTTCCCATTCCTCTACCCTTTAATCATTGATCATATTGTCTTGATCAAATCCTTTATCATTTTCTTTCCATAAAAAAATCAAATTTGAGCTGATTATTTAGATCACCTTAATTCTTTACCCTTGGATCAAAATAAACTTGTATCCAAAAGTTCTCTTCCTTCTTTTATCCTAGTCATTGGATTGTAATAAACCTAATCTCAATCGTTAATTTTCACTCCTCTCCCCCTATTTAAACCAATTAACTCTTAACCATATGACACACCTTATACAACTCTCACTTACCTCCATTATGTTCAAAATGTTTCATGTGTAATTTAGTTACCCTACTTACACATACATCTACTTTTTGCCTCCTTTTTGTGAACCCAACCTCTTTAGCTTGCAAATGTCTCCTTCAATCCTTAGTAGCTTGTTGTTACAAGACTTCATATCCAACTTTGTTACAACTCCTCTACAAATAACCATGAGGCATGATGGTTTGGTTCTCCTCTCTTTTATGTTCTTCTCCTATCTCTCTTTGATTTGTGATGTGAAATAGGGTTTTAATGGTTCATGATGGTTTATGGTGGAATGAAAATCTTCTTCTTGATGTTTTTAAACCTTCCATTGAGTAAGGTTTTTTATCATTCTACCTATGTTTTACCTTAATCTATTTGTAAAATTTTACTTCTTGTTTTCCTTTTATTTTATCATTGATCCACTAATTTTTGGTCCCTTATACCCCTTCCTTGTTTTTTGGAGTGATAATGTGAAAAGAAAGTCTCTAATAGCCCCTTGAGGGGTATGAACCTCCTTCTAAGTTATTTTGTTTTCTCCAACGTATGTTTAACTCCAATCTAACTATCCGATAGCATTTATTTTGGTATCATGCATAGCCTTTTATTGAGCTTTACTTCTTTATTTTCTTCTCTACTCAATTGTTTGCATCTCTTCCACTTCTTTTAAAGTAGTGATGCTAAAATGATGCCTTCAATGACTCTTGAAGGGGTATGGACCTCTTTCTTTAGGTTTTTTCTATTTACCACTAATTTTTTTCACCAACATGTGTTTAATCTTGATTTACCAGTTAACATTCATTTTTTGATGTTTAAGGTTTCTCTCTCTACACTTAGTTTAATAATAATTCTTTTGCTATTCATTCTCTTACATTATGTTTTCATTTGACCTTTCTTGTTTTGTTCCCCATTCTAGGTTCCTTATGCTTCTTATTCCACTATTCAAGTAATAATGCCAAAAGGGGTGATGGATCTCTTCTACTTAATGTCTTTTTACTTTTTGATGAATAGGGTTGTCTCTCTTTCAAACTATATGTTTTACCTTGATCTATTTGTTATTATTTACTTCTAGTTTTCTTTTTATTTTACCTTTGATCGACTATTTTTTTTGGTCCTTTATAACCCTTCCTCCTCTTCTAAAGTGATAACATTGAAATAGGGACCTCCTTATATCCCTTTTAGATGTATGAATGAGTTTTCTTTGTTTACCATCAATTTTGTTTTCTTTAACATGTGTTTTACTCCAATCTACCAAATATCTTTATTTTTCTTATGATGCATGAACTTTCATTAAGCTTCACTTCTCTATTTTCCTCTTTGCTTAGTCTCTTACACCTCTCCTCCTCTTACAAAGTAGTGATACTAAAATGGAGCATTTGATGGCCCTTAAAGGGTATGAACCTCATTCTTTGGGATTTTTTTATTTAGCACTAATTTTATTTTCTTGAACGTGTGTTTAATTCTAACCTATGAGTTATCATTCTTTTTTTGACCATGATCTTTCATTTAATGCTTCTTATATATTGTCATCTTTACTCAATCCTTTGATCTTCTTCATCCCCTACAAGAACAACAATATTAGAAATCATAAGTTTGGACTTTCTTATGGCTTTGTCTAATCTTTGCTAACTTTGATGTTTAGGGTTTCTTCCTTTTACATCTGGTTTAGTAGTGGTTTGTTTGCTATTCATTCTCTTACATTATATTCTCATTTAACCTTTATTTTTTCTATTTCCTCCTTTAGGTCCTTTGCTTTCCTTCCCCTTCTACTAGATTAATGATGTAGAAATGAGGATCTTAAATAGCCCTTCGAAAGCTTAGACCTCATCTTCTCAATTTTGCCTCTACTTGTGTGGATTTTTACCTTTTTAGATGTGAAGTATTTTTTGTTAACATTTGGATTTTTTTTTTAATGTATACTTTGTGCCCAACTTTCTTGTCATTGCCTTTCTTTCAATAGTTGGTTTTGATTTATTTTACTTCTCTACTTTCTTTATCAATTCATCAACTCCTCCTTCTAAGCAGCTTAAGTATGGCTTCGAGATCATTTGTAACTAATGCCTATCAAGTTACCTCCTTTTGCTTCTACTTTTGACATTTTGCAACCTTAAGGTTTGAAATTGCCAAAGACTCATTTCACAATTCTATCTAGACCACTCAATAGGTGAGGCTCCTCTCAAGAGCTGATGAAACCTCATTAGCTATTTAGCCACATCCCAAGTTGAGTTGTCAACCTCTTTTTCCTTGAAATTCTCCTCTCCCATCTATCAATGACCATAGATGTATTGTTGTTGTACACTTATTGAGATGTTAACTACTTAGAGTTCTATTATTTATATAACTACGACCTGTTATGGTATTTTTCCATCGTTTGCTTCTCCTGTGTTGCACTATCTTCTATTTGTGAGGTTATATGATTCAATAGTTGCTTTTGATTGACCTTCAATTTTTTCTTTTGGTCATTTTTGACTATTGATCTCGTAGCTTCATTGATTAGGGTTCAACATTTTCCTTCTATTACCATACACATTTTCTTTTTTGCTTGACTTTCATACTTCATCAAGGGATTCCTCCTTTACTTGGCATGATTGTACTAGTTTTTGCTATTAGTATGTTTAACATGGTCCCACCATGAATTTGGCATTTACAAGGTGTAAGAAGTTATTTGGGCTTAAATGTTGCACAATTTAATGGTTAATTATTGATTAATTGATCATACATGTGAGTTATCCATACGGTGTTATGCTTAATTTTTCCATAATAAGTAACTTTGATAATTTAATCTCACATTTCATATTTTAAATGAAATAGAGTTTTATTATGATGAATCTCATTTTAATATGACTTATTTGTGATGTGGTATAAAAGGGGGCATTAGGTTATGGAGAGCTCCCCCTCTTTTTTTTCTTCACTCTCGACTTCCAAACACCAAAAGCCACCCACTCATCTCCACCTCCATTCCATCCACCCATCTTCACTTATCTCACGAGCTTGCAAGGACAACTTGAATGGGATTGAGTCTTGGCATCTCTAGCTTCAAGAGCACAACTCTTAGGCGTGGCTTGCAGCACATCAGTGGTTGGAGTGAACCTTGGAGAAAGACTTGTAGAGAAGAGATTATTGGACTGGTCATTGCAACTTCAAGGGTTGACTCTTTGTACTATCAGGAGCTTCCTTCTATTCATTTCCTTGCCACTTCATCTCTTTACCTTAGGTTAGTAGTATATCAATAGATTAGGATTTTTATCATAGTTTTTAGGTAGATTTTATTATCAAAAACTCAAAAACAATTGTACACGTTTATGGTTGTGGTTGTTCCATTAAATGTTGAATGTTGCAGTAACACATCAATATATATGCTATTACTTCTCTTTTTCTTATCTTAGTTGTTGATGAGATTTCATGCATAGTAGTGAGTGATAGTTCTTATGAGTTGATCTCAACAGTTGTTCATGGGTTTTATGGCTTAAAGGGTCAAAGTTTTAAGAGGTTAATGCAAAATTGTGCAACAGAATTTTAGCAGATTTGTTCAAGTGTTTGAGTAGAGAAAGTCTTGACAAAATTTATGGTTCTGTGATTTCGTATTTTTCTATGAAAGCATTATGAAGCAACTGTTAGTGAGACTTGATTTCGATAAATTTCATTTTGAACTGAATGAGAAACATTTGAAGTTGGGTGCATTAGTAGTTTGTCTCTGCACAGAATTGATTTCTAGCAATGCATGAATTCTGCTGTTTGCATTTTTGAGGTTTAAAGGTCGTTGTTTTGCAATTTTGATTAAAGGATCATCGAAATAGTTGCCATTTGCCTTTAGTTTTACTGCAATCCGATTTGGGGTTTGAGAATTAAAATTCTTCAAAGAACAAGGGTCATAGCAGACATCTAACAGAACTACATTCTATCTTTATGCCATTACGTTGAAATCTGCTATCAGCACTTGAATTCAGATGAAGTATGTGTGATTGTTTATCATTTTAAATTAGCTTTCTATTGTGGGTTATTTTGTAGTAATCAGATTTACGGATTGAAAGTTATTGAACTTTCAGTGTAACAGTTTTCTATTCTATTTTGGTAACTACTCCATGAACTCCTGAAATCCGCCGTAATAAGGGATAAGACCTTCATGAAGTAAAGCTTGAATATGAAATTACTTTCCCTTAGCTTTCTTTTGCAAATTGTTTTAGTGGATTTTGAGTTTTGAGATTTGAGGAAGAAGTTATAAATTTTTGAAGTTTTTAGTGCTTAGCAATTTTCTACCAAATTGAGCTTTGAATTTTAGACTTTTGGAGGATTATTTTGCTGTTAGAGAAAAGGATTTTTCCACTTGCTTTTATGTTTGTTGATTAGCATATTCTATGGACTTCTAATGATAAGAATTTCATGAAATTTGGTCTTGCGGACTAAAGTTGTGATTAACTAAAATTGAAGTTATAAAATTAGAATTCTGTAATTAAGAGTTTCACATTTGTGCACTCAAATTATCTAAGTTTAGCATTATTTGTGCATGAAGTTAAGTTTCTATGATTTGTGGTAGAAAGAATTTTCATTAATTTTTAATTATTGCCTTAACCTTATTAGTTTTTATTTCTATTTGGTCTAAAATCAACCCACAACTTCTTGAAGACAACTTGCACTTGTTAGTATATTACACTTAATGTTGTGCGCTTGCGGTCTTATAAATTTTAAAACTTAAAATTAACAAGCAAGAGTCACCACCTAATTAATTGTAGGCTAAATCTCTGTGTATGTGTTAAGGATAATGTTCTTATCTATTAATATGTTTATATTTTAATAAGTGATAAAATGATTTTTACTTAAGTTATGTAAAATGATGAACTTCAAAAATAGTATCAAGTCCATAAGTTTATGGACTGTCATAAAAGTTATGAAGTTACATTTATATATATATATATAAGTTATAAATCTTAAGCTCATAAAGTTCTAAGGATAACTTGACAGACCTCTGTAAAGTTTTCTTAAAGAGTTCGTAAAGTTATATGTATAGTATACGAAGTTTATCAATGATAAAGAATTATACTTTACACATGTTAGCTTGTAAGAGTCCATAAAGTTAAGGGGATAAGTTTACAGATGTTCGTAATATTCTACTATGCATAAACTTGTAAAGTTATGGACATAACTTTACAAAAGGTCGTAATGTTAGCACTTTGATGAAATTATTTAGTTGATATATTTTTATATTTAATCAAAGTTTGTTGCAAGTTTATTTATTTTGCAGATGACATGTGACACACACGTACTCACACATATTCTACCATATTTTTAAAGACTTGATTAAATATTTACAAATGGTAATCAGAGATCGATTTGACAAAGTCAAGATTAAAGATTGTGGTTTGAAAAAGTCTTAAATTGAATGAGTTCGTTGAGTAAAACTTAACTCAACGAAGTAAGTTTATTGAGTTACAGTTAAGTCCATGAAGTAAGTCTATTGAGTTACAGTTAAGTCCACGGAGTAAGTCCATTGAGTTTCACAAACTCCATGAACTAATTATTTCTCTACGTTCACGTAGTGAGTAGTTGTAGGAAATCTGAAAGAGAAAGAATGTGCATGTAGGATTGTGTGTAATCAGTTAGATTTTCTCAATGTAATATAAATTGAGTAAAATCAAAGTTAGAATAGAGTTTCCTTTCGGTAGTAACTCTAGAGAGAAAAACTATTAGAAGACTTGAAGATACTTGGAGAATGATAGTTGAAAGTTAATCGAAGAAACTCCGCAACAACAAAGTTATTACTTGAAGATTTAAGTGTTGTCATATCTACAAGAGGAAAGTTTTTATTATGTTTATACTTTCATGAGTAATTCCTCTTTGCATTACATTGTTAATTGAAAAAGAGAACTTATTCATAGGGATGTTGTGAAGGAAACTCTGAAAGGTATTTTTTTAAAAGAGTTTCGTGTAACTTTACAGAAGTCTGTGAAGTTGTGTAGATAACTATACGAAGGTTGGTATAGTTAACACGGTAACTGTATGAGGGTTCATATAGTTAGAAGGAGAACTTAATGAAGAATTGATGCCTTATCAAGTTGATTTTGCTTTGAGTAAAGTTGTAGTACATTAGATTTTGAGTGAACCAAAAACTCTTGAGGATAGTAAATTCTTAAGTAGGGACTCAAGGAATGCACATACCTTGGTTGAGGGGAACCATTATAAATTGTCTGTGTAATTTAATCTCTATTTAAATTTTCGCATTTACTAGATTTAAAAAATGATCAAAAATACTATGAAATTTGTAGTATACTTAATTCACCCTCCCTTTTAAGTATAAACTTTTCCTAACAGTATAAACTTAAAGTGGATTGTGTAAGGTAAGAGCCTATCTAACTAAAGAGGTACCTGGTAAGTGTTCTATATATATATGTAGGGAATGTATTAATACTCTCAACATATCTAATTTCTTAGTCTCTCAATAGTTTAACTTAGGTGCAAAATAAATATATGTATAAGATGATGCAAATACCTATGTAAGGCAAACTAAAGAATAGATGAGTAAATAAGCCTTTGAGCTCATGTGAGACAAGTAAAACTAGAAGCCTAAGAGAGTAATTGTGTGTCATTTCACCCTTTTTGTTAGTAGAAATGGGTCTAATCTAACTAGTCTAGGCCTAGGATGCTCTAACAAACAAGGCAATATGATAAACATGTTGAGTCTATGGGCCTAAGTGAGCCCAATAAGATATGACTTCCTATGGTAGACTTGATAAAATGACCCAAGTGTAAATGTGATGATTGACAAATAGGTAGTAAATTAAAGAAATGTCTCCTCAATAGATCCCAAAGACATGCCATATAGTTCGACCATTCCAAGGATGTTGACGAAGGAGTGCAAGGTACTTCACTATATATCCAATAAGATCAATTTTCCTACCACTACTAGTGTGTGTATGTCATGGGTGCCAAAGTGAAAACTCATAATAGATGGAGGTGTGATAAAGCCATGAGCTCTACTACACCCTTAGTATGCAATGATAAGGGGTAGTGAAGACTCATACCTAGTTAAGTAAAGGCTCGTTAGTAGCTAATGGTGACAACAAATGAAATGAGTGGCATCTGATGCACTTTTACAATATTAGGCAAACTAAAGAGGACAACTTGATGCACTTTTGCAAGATTGAGTGTTTTAGGATGGATGACTTAATGTACTTTTACAAGATAAAATCGGTAGTGGTAAAGGTGATAGAGTTCGACGAGTTGGTAGTGGAATTTGACAAGTTGGTGGTGGAATCTAGTGAGTTGGTAGTGAAATTTGATGATGGTAGTGGCGATGACGACGACAAGTGGCACCTAGTGGTAGAGGGCAACATTCAATAGAAGTATTATAGGGGGGTGATGCTCGATGATGGAAGTTTGTTCCTCTATTGGGGGAGGGGGCCTATTGAGGTGAGCTCAATTGAAGAATAAGGCAAACCTTTTATAAGTGTAGAAGAGGAGGGCAAGCCGATAAAGGTAATGAATAGTCACATATGAGGAAGTTAAAAGATGTTCGTATGTAGAAATCAAAGAGGTGTTGGCAAGGAAGCTAAAGCATTAGCCTATGTAGGAGAGGACACATCAATTCAATGAACGAGAAGGGGCAACAATGATTCATGATTGGAGACAAAGCAACGAGGAATTGTGTTTGCCTACAAGGCATCAATGCATTAGATGGTGTAGGAAATGAAGTGTCGATTACTTTAGGAAGGCAAGCAGTGTAGTAGGTGTAGACAATCTACAAGGATAATTGTGCTAGAAACAATGCATTAGGTGGTGGTGTTATGTTAGTTGGAAACTAGTGGAGATGACATGTCTATAAGAATATCAAAGTGGCACATGGTTGGTTGTAATAGGGATACTTTGTTTATTATTCTATTCATCAACTATTTGTAGAGGGGCATGTCTGTTTGCAACATGTGTGGGAGCTAAGGAGTCATGAGGTTGCAATAGTTTGCAAGTGTGTGTGACAAAAATGAGGCAATGTGGACGAAGTTAGGTGTTATCATGCACACCATGATTGCAATACACCAAAGGAACTAATGGAGCTTGTAGGTACATAGGTGGACAAAATGGGCAAAGGACGTATACAAGGAAGACAATGACATGGAAGGTATTGATTTGTTGATCATGTTGACTTTGACATATTGTCCATTGACTTTAATTGTTGACCACATTGACTAACGTGTTGACATAGCAAGGTAAGGTGGTAGAGCTGCTAATGTAGTCAACACTTAAAAAATAGATAGAATCAGTGCATAAGGATGTACCATAAGTTAAATTCGCTAATGTGGTGTTCGTGTTTTCCCAGCACTACACTAGAAAAACTTGGATTTGTTACTTCTATTTTTACTTAGTTAATTTATCTTTATGCCTATTCTTTCTTTTAGAAGTAAACAAACAACCTTTAATATAATTTAGATATTAATTCCAATTTGTACTTTAACTGCAAGTGCACAGTGTCTATTGTATCAATGTGCAAGTACAGGTCGATCCCATAGGGAATTGCTGACGAATTGAAGAAATGTTTGATTGTGAACAATTCAAATTTATATTCAATAAGCACTTCGTTGAGTTACAGTTAACTCAACGGACTAAGTTCGTTGAGTTATGGCTAACTCAACAGACTATTCTCGTGGACTTAAGTTAACTCTACAAGCCTGTCTCTTCTTTATAATACTACTATTTACAGAGGAATTCGGCCAGCCATTGGGCGATTCCACAGATTGTAAATAACATCAATTAAGCTTTTTAATGCTAGTTAACATTGGATTTATCATTATGCAATACTAACATTTAGATGATTCAAACAGTAACCATTAAAATCTTTAAGTTGTTTTGTACGAACCAATTTCAATAAACTGTAAAATTAAAACTACATACAACAATCATAAAACTGATACAGATAACATTAATCACGATACAACACAAACAATACAACACTCAAATACAACATACAAACAAAGATAAATTGCTCAAATACAACATACAAACAAAGATAAATTGTTTTTGGTATTTTTGTTTTGATGTGAACATGGAAATGGGCGAAAGGTGAAATGTAAAGTAATTTCACTTGACAGTAAATACTTCCGACACTACTTGCAACGCGATTACACCACTGAAAATTGAACCACTTACAATTCTGTCTCCTCTCCCTATAGAATCGCGAGTCTAGAATTGCAAGATGATCTCCTCTTCAACATACAGGCATCAACTCGAAGCCAAGGCTAAAAGCTTTACGATCTCCTGAAATATGAGTCGACGCTTGGTGAAAATGTCTTCCCTTCACGCGACACGATCACTCCTCATAGTGGTTGTCAGGCACTGTGTTTGGCTCGGAATCGACCCGACATTAGGCAAGTATCCTCACAGACCTCCGATGATTGGTGATTATGGTGGTGATACGATGGTTGGTGTGATACTTCGGAGAATCACCGATACTGTCTACAGAAAGCTCGGTGCTCCTTTGTATACATTGGCCGTCCATCGATCACACACTTTCTTTTTTCTTCTTTTCTTTTATATTTCTTCAGTGGTAATTGCTTCTGCTTGAATGATCGGTTGAATTTCCTTCCTTCAGATCAACGGCGATGATTTCTTTCTCCCTACGCGATTGAATTCATGCGTGATACGTGCGAACGTGGTTTTTCCTTCCAACTGTCTGTTCCTGCAACCGCTACAGTGGCATATTAGAAAATATATAGTCCGTGGAGTTACAGATAACTCAACAGACTTCCTTCGTTGATTTAACTATAAAACACGTGCAAAAATAACAACTTAAGTTTATAACGCTAACCTAACGCGTTGCCTTAGTGTATTTTCATGTAACTCAACGCGTGCAGTTATACTAACTTAACGAGTTATAATGTAAGTAAATCTACCAGCTCTCAACACGTGTCAGCAGCAATTTAAACATAAAATAACATTTCGGAGAGTTACAGGTATAACTATCCGATGCTCAGATGCATTTTCGGATACTTAAGAATTTCACAGCCTGCAATTTACCGATGGTTCATAAATGTACTAAATTAACATTAATTCCCCAAAATTAAGCAGATTCTTTAATTAAAGCATATAACAGTGCAATTATAACATAATAGCTTAATTCTCATATGATAAGCTAAATATTATGCAATTAACCATCATTTAACCGTTAATAATATGCACTTTTTCATTCTAAACATGTAGCATCCACATAGTAATGTGATGAAAAAAAGAGGCATGTCTAAGAGTCTAACTTAGATGGGTCTAAATATTGAGAGAACGTAGCAAAGAGGTGTGTTGTAAGGTCATTAAATGCCCCTCCCAAAGCAAAATTGAATGTATAAACATCAAATGGAAACTTAGGGATGAAGAATACCCCCTCTTTTAGCTAGATGCAATGATAGACTTTAAGAGATGTCAAGTCTACTTCCTTCAAAATAGAATTGGTAAACTTTGGGGGATGCCAAACTCATAAGCCTAAATTGTGAAAAAGGGCATACAAAAGTGAGGTGTTTACAGTATGCCATGGTCAATTTCATTCTGTTGAACCACCATTCATTTAGTGCATTTAATGATTGCAACTTTTATTAATGCATAGATTTTCACTTGGTTAGTTCTAATTCCTTCTTGCCAACTCTTTTGACTTCACATAACCTCCATGCCTTGCTTCTCATTTTCCTTACATCTACATGTTTTCATAGATTGCATTGTTTCTAGTAGATATCCACCAAGACTATCATCAAAATTTATGTGGTTTTCATTGTTAAAGTTAAAGTTGAAGTTGTGAGCCATTGACATTTAAAAAAAAATGAAAAATTAAGACTTGAAATTAGAAAAAAAAGAAATAAAAGACTAAAGAGGAGAAGATTAAAGTCTTGAAGAAGATTGTAATTTGTATGCACTTTCGATTTTTGAATGTTAATATGATTTGTTGTAGATTATAGTGTGATTGTGTAAAATTATGAATATTTCAACATAAATTTATAAACAAATTAGGCTTGGTAGGAGCCAACTATTATGAAACCAAATAGCTGGACAACATTGTGTGATGTAGGCATCCAACATCTAACCATTCCAATGATTCCAACATGTTGTTCCTTAGGACCTTTGCTACCTGTTAGACCTTCCTTGTAAGTTACAAGGGATCACCACCTCACTAGTCACACCTATAGACCTTTGCTCAGCTAGCTAGTCAAAGTGACAATTGTGACACTATGTTTCTACTTGATTGCCACTTGCTTATGTCAAGTCAGCTATCACCTACTTGTACTCACTTGAGTCGTGCTAGGAAAACCATGTCAGGTCTAGTACAATCCACTACATTAGACCATATGACCCATATTGACATGACATAGTTTCACCAACCATCAACTTTGCATGGTCTATTGGATTGTGTCATGTCATTGATCGAAATGGTCAAACTATGTCATGTTGGGCTGACATGATTCAACTTGGCTCAATATAGATGTCTAGTCATTCTTTTCCTCTCATTGTGTTATTTCAATTACTAGCTTATTTTCTTCATTTTCATGACATTGAACATTATCCAAATTCTTTCAATCTTAGTTTTTTCCTAATTGATTTCCTTAGTTGTTTCTCCTTCTTTGAGTCTCTACCTTTGATGATAATTGAGATTGTAATTTTAAACATGAATATTTTTTGTATGGTGAACAATTTATTCTTATGTTGAGCTTATTTCATTGCATCTTATTTTATGCATTGACTAAATGTTACATTTATTTTGTTAACCTCTAATTTTTTATTACTAGCCATGTTAGTTGCATATGAATGCTACTTTTTGTGTGATGTGATTTCTTAGTGAACTCTTGCATTTGATTTTTCAATTATGTGTAAGAATGCAACTTCATTATGATGAATGTTACAATTTATGACTCTTAACTTTATTTTATGTTTGCCTAGTTTTCTTGCTTTATGCAAAATGCTTAATTGCCTAAAGAATAACACCTCCATTATCACAAACCATCTAGTTTTTGGTACTTTTTTACGTTACCTAATTCCACCATGATAAAGGTAAATAAAAGTTAATAAAAGAAATTTAAGGTAGATAAATGCATTAGGAACACATGCCCCTTCTTCATTCCCCCTTTCTCCTCCTATCTTCTCATTTCTTTTTGGGCAACAGTAGCCCATTCTCCCATCCCTTCTTCTAATGAGATTGTGAATGTCTTTCAGGTCTCTCCCTTAGGTAGTTAGACACTCTAAAAACACAAGGCACATGTGCATCCCTTCTCCTTCTTCTTAAGCCTATTAAGCTTGCCCCCCTCAACTTCTTTTCCCTACCATACTCCTCTCTTACCTTCATCCAAAGGCCTCCTAATAGGCTTATCTTCTTTGTCACCTTTCTCACCTTGTACATCACATGATAATGTAGCTTAATACAACTAGACTTAATCAAAATGATAAAATTGACCACCAACAATTAAAGACTTTTGACAAATTAGATCTAATTAACTTAAAGAGTAAAATTTACCATCAACCTTTGACAAATCAAAACCTAAATAGTGAAACTCACCACAAATCCTTAACAAATCAGGTCACTTAATCAATCTCAAGGGTAAAATTCATCACAAACCTTTAAAATACCAAATAGTAAATTTAAAATTTCAAAACTATATGGTTCACACTCTGAAAATCTATGTAGAGCACATGACCTCCTCTCCTCATTTTTTCTTTATTAGATTAGAAGATTTTAATGACAGCCTTTATCTCTTTTCTTATCTCTCATCTATGTACATCAAATTGACTTTACTTCAACTCAGTTACCACTCTATAAGGAAATAAGGAAGAGTTATCATTGGAAACTAAGATAGGGTAACTCATATTTTCAAACTCTCTATTCAAACTTAGTATTCTAATTATTGAATTCTTTTTAAGACTTTAGTAAGTAGGTTATTGAAGTCAAGTAAGAGGTTTTTTCAACTTCTTTTTAGGCTATGGAGATAGTTATCAAAGTAAAGATAATGGTCTAGAATAGTATTTAAGTATACTTTGATACATAATTTGAAAACATGCACGTATAAATTATTTTAAAAAATTCACCATTCTTATGACAAATCTTGGCTAAATCTTGTGTAATAGAATTGGTGGTAGCAATTTCACCTTGTGTAGAGTTGGTAGTCATGGCATCAAATGGGAGAAGTTCAAAGGTGGCTACTTGAGATTAGGTTGAAAGCTTTAGCAATTGTTACTAAAGCCAATGTCTCCACCCAAGTTCTAACAAGCTAAGAAAGCATTGTCAAGCTCAACCAAACATATATGAAAGATTATATAAGAATAAATACATGTAAAGCTTGTACAACCAACACTTGAGCCAACTGCCTACCAAGGGTTTTCTCTACCCTATCTATCATGTTGATGTACTTAAAACTTAATTGCATAAATCTTTTTAAGTGCTTCAATTTAGCATCTTCCATTCCCCATGCCTACACAAATCCCTACCTTTATTGGTAGTTATGGTTGGGAGGGGTTAACATCTAACTCCTTATAAGTTTTAAGTTTGGATGTGGTGAAGATTTTAGGTGAAAGAAGGGAGGAATAGAAGAAAATAACGAGAGAGATAGAGGATATGGATGCTAAACCCAATTTTCCATTGCAATTGTTAAAATAGTACAAAATAAAGGAAATATATATAAACACATAGACATAACCATCTACTACACTCATTCAACCCATGATCCTAAAAAATAGGATACATCACACCTAGTAACACAATAGGAATAACTATCTACTAATTAAGATAACGTGCAATAATTTAAAGGATTTAATTGCAACACTCCTCCTTACTTTAGGGATTGCACACTCCAAGCCTTTCATGTAGACGTTGAAACCTACCAGTTGGGAGTGACTTTGTGAATAGGTCAAGTAGTTGGCTCTTTGTTAGATAATGTGTCAAATAGATCTCTCCATTTGTTTGCATCTCTCTTGTTGCATACAATTTTGTATTGAAATGTTTTGTTTTGCCATGAAAAATAGAATTATGAGAGATTACTATAGAAACCTAGTTGTTCACCAATAATTCTATAGCTCCTTGTTTTAAGCTCAAGTCTTCTAGGATTTTTCTCAACCATAAAATCTAATTTGTTGTAGCATTGGTTGCAATGACTTTTGCCTTTATAGTAGATTGACTTATCAATTCTTGTTTTTTAGAACACTAAGAGAATACATTAGCACCAAAACAAAAACAATAACCTAAAGTGCTCTTTAAATCCTCCAAAGATCCACCACAATCACTATTGGAATAATTAATCAGAGTTGATTTTCTAGATTTAGAGAATTTGACACCATAGTTCATGGTTCTCTTGAGATATCTAACTATTCTCTTTGTTGCTTGCTAATGTAATGTAGTTACACAATGTATATAATAGAGGTAACACACTTACAGAAAATAAGATGTCTAGTCTAGTTGTAGTCTAGTACATATGACATCCAATCAAACTTCTAAAATTTTTTTCTTCAACTAGCTTGGTTGACTCCTAGTTTAGCTTCTCCTTTGAATTCATGGATGTTTTTACTAGTTTGCAATCCTTCATACTAAATCTTTTAAGAACCTCTTAGCAATACCTTTTCTATGAGATAGTAATTTCTATTTTCCTTGCTGAACTTCTAGCCCCAAAAATATGACATCAAACTTAAGTCTAGCATTTCAAAGGTGTTCATCAACTTAATATTCACATCTTCAATGAGTTTAGGACTACCACCAATGATAAGTAGGTCATCTACATACAATGACACTACAACTTACTCTTTATTATGTTGTTTTACATATAAGGTAACTTTTGAGAGGCTTCTTTTGAATCCCATACTCACCAAGTGCTCATCAATCTTGTTATGTTGTATCCTAGGTGTCTATTTCAAATCATGCAAAGCTTTATTTAACTTATAAACCTTGTTAACTATGCTTGGAATTTCAAAGTTAGAAGGTTGATCAACATAAACCTCCTCATTCAATTCATCATTCAAAAAAACTAATTTAATATCTAAGTGAAAACTACCTATCTAAACTATGTAGCAAATGCCAATAATAATTTAATTGCGTCTAGCCATGTAATAGGTGCAAAGGTATCGAGATAATCTACCACAAACTGTTGAGCATTCCCCTTCACAACTAGCCTTACTTTACATTTGTTTATAAAGCTATCTTTTGATTTTGAAAACCCACTTGACCCCAATCACCTTCTTATTTCCTAGGTAGTCAACCAGATCCTAGATCTAGTTCTTTTGTATTGAATTAAACTCCTCCATTGCTACCTTCCAGCATAGATCATCAAAGGTTTCTACAATAATGATTGGTTCTAATAATGTCAAATTGGATCTATGGTAAATGTTAGTAATAGTTCTTGTTCCACTTGTAGGCAAGTGACCAATCAAATTTTTTGGATTGAACAAATCATCTACTTCCCCATCTTTTAAAGAAAAATCCCCTTATTGTTCTATTAGAATTATTAGATTAGAATTAGCTAGTTCTAATTGTGACCTCTATCCTAGTTCCATGCTTGATCTTCATGGAATTTTATATTTCTAGAAATGATCATTTTTCCATAAGTAAGCTAATACACTTTGTAGGCTTTAGAAATAGAGCTATACCTAACAAAGATCTTTGGTTCTACCCTTTAATGAAACTTATCACACTTAGAAGGAGGACTCTGAGTAAAATAGATGTAGCTAAATATTTTAAAGTAACTTAAAGAAGGTTAACAACCATACTAGGCTTCATATGGATTGACTTTCTTCAACACCTTTGTAGGGATACAATTTTGAATGTAAATGGTTGTATTACATGCCTTTGCTCAAAAGCTTTTAAGAAGATTTTTTTCATGAAGCATATACCTTGCCATTTCCATTACTATCCTATTTTCCCTCTCACTCCATTTTGTTGTGGAGTGTAGGGAGAGATGTGTTGGTGTTCAATTCTAGCCTTTACACAAATTCTATCAAATTTAGTATTAACATATTCATTTCCATTGTCAGTTCTCACTATTTTAATGGTGTTTCCAATCTTATTTTTAACATAACTCTTGATCTTTCTAAAAACCTATGAAACCTTAAATTTGAACTTAATAAAATAAATCTAACACATCCTTGTAAAATCATCAATAAAGATGATGTAGTATAGGATCCCATTTAAAGATTTTGTACTCATTGGACTAGTTAAATTAAAGTGAATTATCTGGAGTTTAGAGATAGATTTTTAAGTTGATGTGGAAAAAGTTTTACTACACATCTTATCCAAATGGCATGCATTATAGTAAGAGAGTTTAGATTCAAATTATGGCAAGTCTAGAACAATAGATTTCATCTTAAGCATCCTTTCTAAATGGGAGCAACCTAATCTTTTGTGCCAAGTATCAATCATACTTGCACCAACTATACAAAATGAAGCCCAATCTTCTAGAGGATTCAAGGGAAAACTTTTACCCACCATTTTAGCCTTAAATAGGTATTCTCCTTTAGAATCATATATATAATAGTGATGGTTTTTGAACACTACTTTAAATCCATCATCTAGGAGTTGTCTAATACTTAATAAATTTTGATCAAGACTAGGAACATAGAGAGCATCAATAAGATACTTTTTTCCATTACTAGTTGGAAGAAATACCTTACCTCTCCCTTCAACTTGCATCAAGTCTCCATTCCCTATCTTAATCTTGGTTTCTTGTGTCAAATGCAACTCCCTAAATAGATTTTCAACATGACATATGATGGGTGCAACCACTATCAATGAACCAACTTTCATTGAATTTTCTTTCTACAATGGAAGATATAGTAGTAACAAAAAGTTCTTCTTCTTCTCGTTCTCCTTGTTGTGTATTCTCCTTATGCTGAAATTTGATTTTGTAAATAGGTGCTTCATGACTAGTCTAATTACATTTTGTACACTTTGCATTTAGAATCTTCCAACATTTAAAGGGGTGTCCCTTTCTTCCACAATGTTTGCACAATGGATGAGATTTTTTTTGCTTGATCTTGCTTGTCCCTACTCTAGTGTCAACAATTGTTTCCTCTTGATTCTTCTATCTCTTCTTCTTAGAAGTATATTTCATCATTAGAGCTCCCTTTGTGACACTTTCTTGATGCATTAATCTCCTTTGTTCTTGTACTTCTAGTGCATTCATCAACTTTGCCAAAGTAATTTTTGACAAGTCTCTTGTATTTTCAAGAGTGGTTATAGAAGCCTCATATTTTTTAGTAACTAAGATTTTCTCAACTATCTATAAATTAGAAAAATCTAATTCTAATAATCTTACATGATTGAAAATGGAAAGAAGTTTATCTAAATACTCTTTTATAGTCTCAATATCTTTCATCTTCAATAATTCAATCTCCCTAATTAAATTTGAAATCTTCTTATCTTTTATCTTTTCATCACTAGCAAACATCTCCTTCAATCGATCTCACACCTTGTTTGACATATTTTTAGAAAGACTTGCTCGAGGCAATATAATTGTAATTTAAACACTATATTTAGTATGCTCTTAAATTTTACAAGTGCACAAGCTCAAATGTAATTAGTACGCAAGTACGAATTTATCCTTAGGGAGTAGGAAATTTCTTTTAAATTCCTATATATATTACTATGTTAATTCTCCGATAGATAACTATCAAACTCTTTTTGTTGTTTTTCTTGATTTTGAAATAGCTAAAATTTAATCAATGGACATAATCCATTGGCAAACAAGTTAACCAATGGGCTTACTCCATTGGTGAACTATTTAGTTTTCTTAAGATAGACTTCATCAATTAACCTAGGTATTTTTGATTTTTTTCTCTTTTCATGCATGATACAATACTCAAACACAAAATCACATGCATATTCATAAGTAGATAAGATTTTAACATAATACGAACACAACACTCGAAAACACAAATATCAAATTGTCACAATATTTTATGTGGAATTCATAAGTAGATAAGATTTTAACATAATGTCATAAAGTAATAGAAAATAAAGAAATAAAAAAGGAGAGAACACCTAATTTGACACTACAACATTCACCCTTCAAGACTTGCTTAAGTTAAGATCATTTCTTTGTCTTTACTTCTGGACCACTAGGCTGTTAGGCTGGCAATCTTTTCTTTACAACTTGCACCCAACATCTGTGTGTTACTCACATAAATTCTATGGTACGAAGCTACAAAGGGAAGCAACCAACATTGAGACTTTCTTTAAAACATACGCTTAAGTTAGAGAAACTTGTAGTGGCAGCATCAGGATAGAGGATGAAAAAGAAGAGGTCATCAATCTCCTCTCATGAAAAACTAGATGGGTGGATTATGGAAGTTCTGAAATGGACATGATCTAGAACGGTGTCTAGACGAAGAGAGAGAGAGAACAATGTAGTTTCCATGTTCTCTTATATAGCAATATTGGGATGAGACCATGATCCTATCAATGAGATAGTGTGTTACATTCTTAATCGTAGTAGTTACCAATGAATGAATATTCTCTATGTAAACCATATTCTTTTCCACGTTATCTACATTCTTCATTTTCTAGAAAATAAATTTATCTGCTTTCTGCAACTACTTTAATACATGTAGAATATTCTATCATATCCATTGATAAATAAAAGAGATATAAATCTTCTACTTGTTCATATATAATCAAAGTTTCAATGCATTCTTAATAATGGAATGAAATAAATCAAGTTTGTAGAAATCACCTAAAATATGCAAGCATTGGAAAACTAGTTAACCAATGATAAAATTGTTGGTAAACTAATTAACCAATGATAGACTGTTTAACAATAATATAAATTCTAAAAAATATTGGAAATAAGATCATTGGTAAACTAGTTAACCAATGGAGTTAGTTCGTTGGTTAACTTGATAACCGATAGACTTGTTTTCCCATATAAAATAAATTATGCTCTAACATATAATTAACACATAAAAAGGTAATAACTACAATTAACATAAAAAATCATATTTAATAAACATATAATTACATTTTATAAAGACACCTATTCGTGATACATCTTGTAAACTTGTACAAAAATCATAGCATAGTATCACCTCATACATTCTAAATAAAATTCATTTAAGTTCTAATCATCGAGATGACTCTTTTACAACACTAACTCAATGTGTTATATTACTATTTAAACATGTAAACCAATGCATGTAATTATGCTAACTTAATGAGTTAATATATACAATTTATATGATAGACTTGTTGGCGAACCGATAGCCAACAAAGTTAGTTTGTTGGTTATTAGGTTAACCAAGATACTCATATTCTCATATAAAATAACCAACAAATTTCTCTAAGTTACAACCTCCATTAATTAATGTGACAAATATTCATTCCAAATAATTAATTCCTATATTGTTTCATCAAATGATTTTCAATAACCTTAAAAATTGAATTTATGTATCAATTAAGTACACATAAAACATGCATAAACTAGAAAGTAACATATTATTTCTCATTAAACCATATTAATTGCAACTTGAGTTTGATAAAATGCATGAATTATACTATATAAAATGCATAAATTTAAGTCTCAACACACCTTTTGCAAATTTCAGGGACATGACTCATATAAAAATGTTTGGAGAGATTGTTGCAAACAAACATGCCTTTGCCCTAGCCTTTCACATGAATTTCTCTTTCTAGGTTTTGATTTGCACCATTGTTGTGTTGTGGGGAAGAAGAAGAATTTCATAATCTTTGATCACAACCTCCCATAGGTCCAACACTTCTAAATAAGTCATCATCCTGATGACCTAATGTTGATAATTCTCCTTATCAAATATCAACAATGCCAATTGACTAACACTAGAATCACCTTCCCTAGATGTAACATGGCTCTAACTAGTTTGTCAAATCTTTTATTACTCTAATATTAGATGTAGGTTTTAAGTTTGGATGTGGTGAAAATTTTAGGTGGAAGAAAGGACGAATAGAAGAAAATAGGGAGAGAGATTGAGGATGTGGGTGCTAAACCTAATTTTCCATTGTAGTTGTTCAAATAGTACAAAATAAAGAAAATATATATAAATACATAGACATAACCATCTACTATAACCATTTAACCCACAATCCTAAAAAACACCTAGTAACATAATAAGAATAACTACCTACTAATTAAGATAGCATGTAGTAATTTAAAGCCTTCAATTAAAACACTCCTCAACAATCACCACATTGGAATCAGCCTTGACAATTTAGTATAATTTTTGCCTCTTTTGAGGCTTCTCTTTCTCTTGTTTCTTCTTTTTATTTCCCTTAATTGTTAGAGGACCACACTTGCTTTATCTACCTTTGGTCTACAAAAGTTGTCATCATTGATCAAGTGTTTCTCCTTATTTGAATCTCAATCAAGTGTAAAATTGTTGTCGTAAGCCTTAGTATCATGTTGTTGAGGCAAGTTGTTGGTCTATCCAACTTCCACTCCCTTCTACACTTCTTCATCCAACCATCAAAGGATGTTAAACAACTCCTCCACATAACCATGTCCCTAGGATTTGCAACATAATCACGAAAACACTTACACCATAGAAAACAATAGAAGTATACCATTAAAGTTGTATTTTTCCTTTTATCTATTTGGGTTGAATCCACCATTATTGGATCCTTGTAAGTGTATATAAGTTCTATCTTCCCAACCTGGAAGTACAATAATTAGAAGTAAAAAAAATTTACCCTCTTATTCCACATACCTAAATAGATGATCTCCTATTCCAAGTAGACGATCTCATTGCAGCTATTTGATTCTTACTATTCCACATGGTATTGGAGTCATTGTTCAATTTGCAACGTTATGGAAACTTGCATCAATGATTTCTCTCCATTGCTTTCACACTTCTTCTTAGATTCCTTTGATTTGATTTTTTTTGTTGATCGAATTTCTTTTGATCATCGTCTTGTCTTCTTTTAATCATTCTTGTTGGATTTTTTTTGGAGATTTTGTCACTTTCCATCTTCTTTATCAACTTTTGTCGATATATTTTCTTTTAGACGGTTATTGATTGACATTGTGTACAATCTGGTTTATTTTTAGAAGTAGGAGAAGTGTAATGATTTAGTTTCTCTTGGTTGATTAATTCCATGGAACAAGAGATGGTTGACAATATAGAATATTTTGAAGTTGCTACTAACATTTGGGCAGACTTAAAGAGAAGGTATTCAGATACTAATGATCCATGAGTTTATGAAATTCATAGGGTTCTTGCTACTTTAGTTCAAGATCAGATGTCTGTTGCATCATATTTTACTAGGCTAAAATCTCTTTGGGGTGAGCCACAAGTTTATGTCTCTATTCCTTCTTGCAATTGTGGAGTTATGAGTGCTTACAAATGTGGTACATTATCCAATATACATGTTGAGTTTGAAAAACAAAAGGTTATGAAATTTTTAATGGAACTTAACGATTCTTATAATGCTATTAGAGGGCAAATTTTGTTGAATTAACCTCTTTCAGATCTTGAAAGAATGTATAGTCTTATTGTTCAAGAGGAGAAGTAACCTAGTGTTGCACATGTTTTTAACAATATTAAAATGTTGCTATGCTTATTGTTAAGTCAAATCAAGTCACTAAAATTTTTTCTCAAGGTAATATGAATTTTAATAATACTCAAGGAAATAGAAAGCTTTATTGCACCCATTGTGAAGGGAACAAGCATACAATCGAAAGATGTTATTGGTTTTCCCCATGGCCATAAAATGCATAAGCTTCATCTTGCTAAATCACAACCACATAATGCTGCTAGAGTTAATGCAACAATGTCTAATAATGATGATCAAGCTAGTATAACCGTTCCTAAAGCTATAACGCAAGTTCAATATGCTCAATTAATGTCCTTAGTTAGCAACATCAATTTCACTGATTAGAATATTGTGAATATGGTAGGTATTCCTTCTTGTCTAAGTTTAGATACCTTGATTAATTTAGTTATTAGTTTAACCACACTATTTTCTTCATTTGGTAAGAAAATATGGATTATAAACACTAGAGCAATTGAGCATATGTGCAATGATATACATCAGATGAGAAATTTGAAATTTGTTTCAAAATTTAAATCTATTAAGATGCCTAATGGTAGTTTAGAGACTATGAATTCAATTGGTTATTGCACCATTTTATCTCAAATTACATTGAAGAATGTGCTACATGTTCCCTCATTTAAATTTAATTTGTTATCTATCAGCCGTTTTACTTCTCAAGCATTCTACGCATTTACTTTCTTCACTCAACTATGCATGATTTGGGACTTGTGCTTGAAGAAAGTAGTAGTAGTGGGTAGGCAAGTTAATGGACTTTATATTCTAGTTGCTTCAAATCAACAGATACAAGCATTAGTGGCTATTTCTTTAGAAGTATGGCATAATGGACTTGGTCATAGTTTAAATAAAAGTCTATTTCAATAGTCACATGCTAAAGATTCAATAAATTTTCACAATTGTCAAGTGTGTCCTTTAGCTAAGTTCACATGGTTACCTTTTAATGTTAGCACTATTAAATCTATTGCTCCATTTGAGATGTTACATTGTGACATTTGAGGGAAATTCCCCACACATAGCTATGCTACTTTCATTTTCTTTGTAACTCTAGTTGATAATTTTACATGTTGTACCTGGACATTCCTTATGCGTAATAAATCAAAGTTGCTTATGATTGTCAAAAATTTTATTAAGTTTGTTGAAAATCATTTTCATACTTCAGTTAAAGTTTTGCACAGTGACAATGGTAGCAAGTTTACATCTACTAATATGAGTTCTTTCTTAGTTGGTAAAGGCATAATGCAACAATTTTCTTGCAATTATGCCCCTCAACAAAATGGTATAGTCAAACAAAAACATTGTCATTTACTTGAGGTTGCTAGAGCTATTCAATTTCAATCCAAAGTTCCTCTTCATTTTTGGGGAGAACATATACTAATAGCCACACATATTATCAATGTTTTACCTATAAATGTTTTGCATAACAAGGGTCTATATGAACATCTTTATAAAAAATGACTAGATTATGCATCTTTATGTGCATTTGGATGTCTTGTTTATGCATATAATGATAATAGGCAACATAAGTTTGATGCCAAAGCAATCAAAGGTGTTTTCCTAGGATATCCATTTGGCAAAAAGGAGTATAAAGTATTTGATTTAGAAAATAAAGGAATGCTTGTATCACATCATGTTGTATTTCATGAAAATATATTTCCATATAGTAATTCTTCTTAGCATGATAGTTCCCAAGGAAGTTTTTCCATATTTGCCATGGTTGATAAATGTCAAGAAGAACCTCTAGCACTAGTTTCTACTCCAAATTTGACTATTAAGAGGTCCAACAAGTCCATACATCCTCCTAAATACCTTTTAGATTATGTTTGCTCCAATGTTATTACTGATGTAGCTTATCCTCTAGCTAATTATGTTTCTCAACATTGATTTTCTAATTCCCACCAAGTTTTTCTATCTACTTTATATGACAATATGAGCCTCACTCTTACTTGGAGGCCAAATAGGATGCTCGGTGGTGTGATGCTATGGCTTTAGAGTTTGCTGCACTTGAGGAGAATAATACTTGGAAAATTATTGATATACCATGAGATCAATGTCCGATCGGTTGCAAATGGGTTTATAGGATCAAATACAAATTAGATGGGACAATTAAAAGATATAAAGCAAGGTTGGTGGCCATAGGATACATGCAAAAATAAGGCATTGATTATCATAAAACATTTTCTCTAGTCGCTAAATTAGTTATTGTTTGATGCTTGTTAGCTATTGCTATTATTTGTGGTTGGAACATGTATTAGTTAAATGTAAATAACACATTTTTGTAATGATCTAGACAAACAAGTTTTTATGAAACTACCTCTAGGTTTATCAGGAAAGGTAAGTTTGCTTATTAAAGAAGACATTATATGGACTTAAATAGTTTGCTCACAATTGGTATTTCAAATTATAGCAGAAATTGTTACAAATAGGCTTTACTACTTCATAGGTTGATTATAGTCTCTTCATTCAAAGGAAAAATGTTACTACTATATTCATGTTAGTATACATGGATGATATTTTATTAGTAGGAGATCATGTTGTGGAAATTCAGCTACTGAAAGAGGAGCTTAATTCTACATTTAAGTTGAAAGATTTAGGAGTTTTGAAATATTTTTTGGGACTTGAGTATCAAGAACTAAAATAGGCTTATTCCTTTCCCAACAAAAGTATGCATTTGATTTGTTGCATGATAATGGAAATCTAGGTTGTGCACTTGCCAATGTGCCACTTTGTGAGAAATTTCAAGCTAACAAAAGTAGTCCATTATTGGTTGACCCTTCTTTGTATAGGAAAACAATTGGACACCTCATTTATCTATCAATTACCCATCTAGATATTTCATACTATGTATGATATTTTTCTCAATTTATGTAGCGACCATTAGAAGCTCATCTTCAAAGATTAAATCAAGTCTTGTGGTATCTAAAAGGTTCTTTAGGTTATGGTATTTTTCTTAGCTCTAAAAGTGCACCTATATTACATGGGTTTTTTTATGCTAATTGGGCTTGCCATCCTTTGATGTGTCACTTAGTTACAGGTTATTGTATATATTTGAGAGATTCTTTAGTTTCTTAGAAGTCCAAGAAATAGAAAATAGTTTCTTGTTCTTTAGCTAAAGCAGAATATAGGGCTTTACATCATATTGTTGGGGAAATTATGTGGCTTAGATTGTTGTTTAAAGATCTAGGTATACCACAGTTCATGCCTTCTTCAATTTATTGTGATAATGCTGTAACACTTCACATTGCCAAGAACTTGATGTTCCATGAGCGCACAAATTATACTAAGATAGATTGTCATTTTGTGCATGAGAAGTATGTTGTTGGTGATATTCAATATTAATTTACACGTTCTATACATCAAGTGGTAGATGTAGTTACAAAACCTTTAGGTAGTACTTTATTTTCTATGTTTTTGAGCAAATTGGGTCTTAGGAATCCCTTCTCCCCAGTTTAAGGGGGAGTATAAGGTTGTATTTTCCTTTTATCTATTTGGGTCGATCCACCATTATTGAATCCTTGTAAGTATATATAAGTTCTATCAGTTTTCCATCCCAAAAGTATAACAATTGGGAGTAAAAAAATTTTACCCTATTGTTTCACATACCTAAGCAGACAATCTTGTTGTAACTGTTTGATTCTTGCTGTTCCACAACCATTAACATTGGCATGTAGAAAAAAACTTGTTTTACCCCTTCAATTTATTGATGAAGAAGCTTTTTGGATAATTTCCCCCTTCAATTCAAATGATGAGTAATATTTCTCCCCTTATTGTGGCATAGGCTTCACAATAAATTCTCAAGGACCATTTTGAATGTCATCTCCTATTCAACCCTCATGCAAAGAATGATGCAACCAACTGATTGTTGAGTTGAGTTGCATTTAGGGCCACCCTTAAGTCCCTAAAATTATCTACAAAAAAGGAAGGTAGAGACAACCTAAATCTAACATCCACAACATCCTATGCAATAGTCATTGCTCTTTGGATGGTTAACGCCCTCATGTCAAACTTTATTTGAAGCTTCCAACACCAATATGATTTACCACATATCTATATCCCATAGAAATTGAAAAGGCAACTATCTTTTTTTGCTAGATACCTCATATACTTCATGCTTCAATATTCTGTATTATTACATATGAAGTGGGGAATTTGTAGTATGGCTTATCACCAATGATTGAATCTTCCTAAATTTGATAAATAAATGTCAATTATTTATCTTTACTAATCACAATCATCAACAATAGGACAACTCTTGAAAGGGGAATTCATGGTTGATGAGTTTACTCAGTCTACTTCTATAGGTTGATTCTTAAGAATAATCAGATAATTAGATCATTGGTGCATTGAAATCTAGTTTTCACATTTTGAACCCACTCAAATCTTTCCCTATCCTTCATCCTTTAACTTAACCATTGAAGGTTTTTTGGATGCCCACACATCCTTATGGGTTTTCCTAAAGAGTTCTTAGTTATTACAAGCAAGCTTACCTTGTCTTACATCAGTCCAAATATGATCTTACTTATCTAAATGAAGGGTTCCTTTACAAAGGGGACAATATCAATTTGAATTTGTAAATTATTATTTTTTATAATGGTAGATGTCTGTATACATTAATATTTGAACCTTGATGAGAACCATAAGTATCACTACCCTTGGTTAATTTAGTTATAACTGTGAATACATGACTTATTAAATAGCAAATATAAGAATATTGTGAAGAAATATCAAAAGACATGTATCACATTGGCTTCCACACATTTTATTCTATTTAATGTATTTTCAAAATCTATATTAACAAGAGACATGTCACTTATGCATGTCTCAACACTCACAAATAGTAATATAATATAGATAAACTACTTTAATAATAAAAAAATCATTGATTCAAAATTAAGTAAAAATATTATTAATATTAAAAAAAACAAATGGTGAACGTATACTCCACAATGGTATTTTCTCACTTAAAAATATTAAATCACCTAACGTCAGAACTAATACCAGCTAGAATACGCATAATCAATATTGCAGGACTACGTCTAATCACACTAAAACAACATTAAACCCATTTCAGCGTTACAATTTTGGAAAGGGAAAAAAATAAAAAAAATCCTTAAAAAATAATAATAGTTCTACGGGTGTTCTAATTTTGTCAAAATCACTTCATGTTATGGCATACTAGTTGGATACATTGAAAGATCAAGTGAGCCAGGTTTAAAATATTTCATGGACATCAAGATTAAAAAGTGGCAGGCTTTACCTTTTTCGAGTTTCCATTAAGGCCTACCATGGTTACCAATGTTTAAATTTTCCTTCCTTTTAATTTTTCTTTTCTTTCAAAATAGCTACGTCTATTTATTTTCACTTCTGTTGGTATTTTCTTTTTCCCGATTTTTCACCTTCTCTTGGTAATGCCCATTTATTCATTTCGGCTTTCCATTTTCATGATACAGTGGGAGGATTGCTGGTATACAAGTGCCAATCCACTACACCCCCCTCCTGCAGATTTTCCTGCTATACTTTGTTATCAGGCAAAATAAAAAGGAAAATAATTGAAGTTCCCATTAGAATATGGCACGGCACTCAGAACATCAAAATATGAGCATTATGGAACGAGTGAGTCAGCAGTCTTCACCACATCCACAGCAGTTAATTAGGGATATGAAACAGCGATTTGATTAATCAAGTTTCACAATAACCACCTTCCACATACATGCTCATTTTAGAAGAACGGGAGAATTGGAAGTCTAGCACATTACATTCATCTGGCAATGCGAAACCTCTACACTCTTGATGCTACATCAACCAGTACCCATAAGTGCAAGAATGTAGAGTGGTTGTATATGTTAGCTAGACAAAAAAGGAATCAGCTCATAAAATACAGTGAATTGGACGATCAATCTCCATGAATAGTGTATTTCTCCCATTTCTTGGTTTGATCGTAGATCTGAAAAATAAGCAAAAACCCCCATCTAAAACAAGTGGAAAACAGAATAGCTATATGTGGATTACATAATCTACATGTTTAAGAGTCATACTTTTGATGATTTATGGTTTCAAATAATTAAGAGAATATGAATAGATAGTAACAAATGTGAGGTACCTCCCATCTAGAAGCAGGAAATATATGCTTGTTCTTCTCATACCAGTGCCTTTCCACAACCTTCCCAGCATGAGACTGCAAGAAAATAAATCACCCTAAACATTCCCACGGCCAATGAAACTTGATTTTGTAAGAAACCATTTCATTCAAACATTATTTGAAACCCAAAAGTGACAGATCAATCAAAGTAATTAGACCACACACATAATAAATAGTGTTGAAATATAGACATCTAACTCAAAATCAATTGATTAAGAGTAAAGGAGTCTTTGACTATATATTTTGTATCAAGCCTCGTTTCATTTTCAATATGAGACAATTTGAACATTTTCCTTAAGTTATAATCTTTCTTCAAGGTCATACAAGCATCTTTATTTTTGGATTAAATGAATGTACAAGGACTTGAACCCAAAAAAACGTATTTAATTCTAATACCATGTTAAAATGTATATCTCCAACTTAAAATCAATTGGCTAAGAATAAGGGGGCTCTTTATTATATATTTTATATTAAGTCTATCTCATTTTTGATATTATATATTTTATATTAAGTCTCATCTCATTTTTAATATAAGATTATTTCAACATAAGAAATCTTGATTAATTTAATTTAAGAGAAACTAAATAGGTATGAGTCTAACAGAGATGACGTCGTGGAACCTAGTAGCCACCAAAATTTTAATAAATAAAAGAACCAGAAATGTATTTGTCACAACCAAATTAATTAGCAAGATTACCTCATCCTTCTCTATTGTAGCATCAGCAATAGTCCGTACATCCTCGTGAACATCAAAGTGAAAAAGCTGTTGGGAAGAAATGAAATGGCATCTGAAATTATTATGACTAATCATAACATTTACTAGGGCATTGCAAATTGGCATAATGGAAAAGATATGATAAATGAGAAAGAAAGTAACTACAATGTTTTGTAACTTTTATTTATTCTGATGCAAAGAACATAAATATGAAAGGCTCCGCCTCTTTAGGAATCATGGAGTGTAATTAACAAGAAGATAACATAATTTTTCTTGAAAAATAAATGGACCACACTGAAACAGCACTGTGCTAGGAAGCTGAGGAATCTTGAAAAATAAATGGACCACAATGAAACAGCACCATGCTAGCAAGCTGAGGAATACTTATTAAGAAATCTGTTTGTGTTCTTTAATAGCCGATCAAGAAGGTCAACGTGGATCCTTTGGAGAAAATTTTCTTATATGATGATCAATATTCCTCTTCTAAGGTTCAAGGGGGATATGCATTTGATAGATGCATGAATAAGACATATTGGTATCATTCAAGTATCAAATTTTAACACTAAAATGTACCATGGAATAAGAATAGACAAAGTCAAATGGAAAAAACATGATAGGTGTTTACGTTGAGCCACCAAACACATCATGGTCTTTTCCGAAGTGTAAGGAAAAAATCTTACAAACTGAAAACACATCATGGTTGGTGAGAACCAAACATCAAATGATGTGAAAAAGTAGGCAGCACTGCCAAAATATAATGAGAGTCAAATGTTTAAGAAAAAAGAGATATAATGATGTGTACAATTGCTATCCAGATGTAATTTGAAGTACACTTAATTGATGCAGATAACTAATAATTTATACCACAATGTTGTCAAATTTGAAAACATTTCCATACAAGTCATACATAGAAATAGGGTAAAAAAATATAACAGGCTTTTGAGACTTATAAAAAGCAACAAATAATCTGAAGAACAATATGACACATTACCGGCCCACTTTTGCCTCTTGCCTTATTGATAATTAACTCATAGAATGTATGTTGCTGAAAGCCAAGATAAATAATGATTAAGATACAAGAATGTTGTCCACATAAGACAAAGAAGATGAATTAAGAAGAGAAAAGCCTTACATGAGGAATGATGAGATCTTCTTTCACATAAAGCAGGTTCTCCACTGAGCTGGTTCTAATTTCTCGAAATTCAGGTGCAAGTTGATGTTGTACAGCTCTAAGGAACTCACCAATTGAATCACCTTTTCGTACCTGGATATACAGTTGATATTTCAACCTTTCAGGACATTAGCAAAGATACATGTTAAATGATCAATTCCTAATAGTAAATTGTCATATACCTGAATTACTCTTCTGTGCCCAGTCCCATCCCAATAGCTGTAAGTAATTTCAAGGGGTTCATCTGATATACAAATGCTTGTAAGTATTCAATAAAATAAAAATTATAAGATACAAAATGGTGATTACTTTGTATTAATTCTTGCTCCAGAAGCCATTGCTTCCGCAATCGTTCACGTTCAGTTTGTTCCTCTGCTTCTCGTTCACTGAATGAGCATCCTTGGCAAAAACCATGCTTATTCATTAAAGCCAAGCAAAGTTTGGAAAAAAATGAATATCCTCACTAACAAGACTAGTCAAATCTTGTACAAACATAAAAAAGTAAAATATAAAAGAGAACAAGTAATAGGTCAATTCATAAAGAAAAATACTAATGAGCAACAAGAAAAAGTCCAACCGGTCAGGTAAAAAGCTTGTCTCCACTTTAGGATCCTTCCCAATTTTACCCCGAACCAATTTGTTTGACTCTTCATTACCTGTGGTATGTAATAAAGCAAATTGAAATGAGTAAAATAGCAGTTTCTACATATCAATCATGAATAAATTCAAAATTACATTATATCACAGACTAAGCAATAAAAATGTGAAGAAAAAAATTATTATTGAATATTTAACTCAAGCCATGTTCCATCACTCCATAAACACAATCTACAAGTGCAATATGCTTGCCAATGTTGTAATAGTCTTGCATTGGAGATGACATAATTTCTAAGTAAAAAGAATTTTCTATTTATTATCAATTGATTTTGAGCTAAATTGTGAAATTCCAACTTAAAGCTAATTGACATTAAATAGAGAGATTTATCATGTATTGATCCTAGGTTAAGTATGTACATCATCGATGTGAGACTATTTCAATACTCTCCCACACTTGTAGTTTATTTTATACCCACAAATATCCTTTTTATTTTTAATTAAGTGAATGTGCATGAACTTATTCTGATATTATATGAAATTTCATTTTAAAATTAATTGATAATAAGTGAAGAAATTTATCATATATTAGTCCTAGATTTAGTCCCTGGACCAATATGGAACCATTTTAACATGCCACTAGAGCCAAGTTTCAATCCTAGGTCCTATAAGTTATGGGCCCCTTCCTTGCACATAGACGTCAACATCTCGAACATGATATTACACTTATTAGAACCAAAAGATCACTTGCAAGACCTAAAAAACCTAAAGTGAGAAAAAGTGTAGAAATAACCTCACATTGAAAAAGTGAAGACATGACTTACACTTAAGATAGAAAGGTCTCTTCACTCATTGTTTATTAGGTTTTGGAGAAAGAATGAAAATTCTTAAAAAATATATTAAGGAGAAGTTATACAGCATATATTACTTTTACAATTAGAAATACAACATAAAATTCATAAAATTAAAGAAGAGAATTTTTAGAAAACATAGAAGTCTACAAACTGTATAAATTATATTTTCAAAAATTGACCTTTTGCAAGAACAATGAAATTTATATAATTTCATATGTAGATTACTTTCATAATTAGGGCACTGCATAATTTTCAAAAAATCAAATGAAGAGAATTAAAAAAGATCAAAGACTATATATTATAATGACTTAAATAAGGAAGCTTCTAATGCTTAGATATTCCACTGCTACACTACCTTTAAGTAATAGAAAAAGAATTCTGTGTAAAAATCAATGCAAAAACATGTATTCACTCTCAACTTGGTACATTTTATCTAATGTAAACTTTTTCAAGCAGAATTTTATCATTGCATACTAAAGAAATAAATCTATAGATACTAAAAAAAGGAATATAAATGTCTAGACATTAACGTATACAGAAGGAGGGGTGAGAATCACTGCTCAAAAAAGATTCAAGGAGAGAACCTGCAGGTGTATCATATACTTCCATTAGTATAAACACTATACATTCCTAGGTCAAAGACTGCTCAAAGACTATACATTCCTAGGTCAATAATTCTGGCTACCTTTACTTACAAAAAACATATGATTAAATGCTACTATGAAAGAAGACTAGCTAACCGATAGCCATATCTTCCTCTTCACTGCCATTCTCAATTTCATCATTAAAAGAAAGACGCGAAGTTCCCTTCATCCTTCTCCTCTTCTTTCTCTTAAGTTGCTCAAGTTCCTCTTCCCTGCAACAGAGTTACGGAACAAGACGTATCATAAAGTAGATGAACCATAATGGAAAAAACAGTGCGCAACAAGGATCACTAGCATTTCACCCACTCTTTCTGCAGCTGCCGTAGCTTCTCCTTCTCTTCTTCCTCAATTTTGTTCTGAATATTTACCCTCTAAACAACAAGAATAATGCACACCACCCAAGAGAATTTAGCAATGTTGACTGCAACTAATGATCAAAAGATATATTTTAAAAGGAAAGGCAATAGCTTCACCTTCTCAACATACTCGTCTCTGGAGACCAACCCAATGGTGTCCTTCTTAAAAGCCGTCTCCAGAATCTAAAAACAAAAACATACAATGCCAGAGAAATCTAAATTCACGATAAGAAACAGATAACTCATTTCCATAAAGGCATCAATAAGAAAGTTCCAAAAAGGACAGAGGCGATTTTTTAGTGGGTTCTACCTCGGAGGTACCGGAGCCGAATTGCAGCAAGCCGGTCTGGCCAGACCCGGAGGCGGACTTGCTCTTGAGGGCCTGTATTTTCCTCCTCTCCTCCTCCCTCTGCTTCTCCAGCCTCCGTATCCTCGCCGCGTCCTGGGCGGTACCGACGTAACCGTCCCCCATGCCCGCCATGGCTGGTCGCTACCTTCTGTCCCACCACGGTTTGAGGGAAGAGGAAGACTGAATAGGTCGGGCGACTTTTATAGCTGTCTCCGTCATTCGGGTCGGGATGGATCCGATCGGTTGGATCCGTTTGATTGCGGTTTCCGATGTACGAAGCAATGCATCCATCCGTCTATTTGTCGCCGCCTCCGCTGTTTTGGCAGGTGGAGGAAATCCAAGTAATGGCTTGCGCGCACGATCACAGCTGCGAGGAACACAATTGCTCTGCTGATTGGTCTCTTTACAAGAGCATAGATATGTCCAAGGCAATCTCGATCTATATATCTGGTTGATTTTTTTTTCTTAATCATTTGGTTTTGACCAGTAGCAACTTTGATTCTTCCTTAAGGTAGAGAGTAATGCCTCCATTGGAAAACATGCCATCACTTTGACATATTTTTGGCAGAATAACATTTAAGTTGGTATCAAAGAAGCCAAACTTGAAAGAAGTGTAAGGTAGATTCATGTAGCAAGATGGCGTCCAAAATGGATGATCTAGTTCATCGTAAATGAAACTGACCCAATAATTTAGTGTTTGTGTGAGAGTATGTAACATTTATATCGAAGGTATTGTGTAGCTTCTCACCTTTAATAGCAATACCAGCTCCGCCAATATGAGCTTACAAATCTAGATGATAAGTGAATTATTGGAGTTTATCCTTGCAGTTTCACGTATCCAAAGCCTTGTCATCGGACGTCTATCTTTAAGAAACTGATGATAAACCTTTAAAAGTTCTTACATAATAGATTCAAGTGCAAAAGCTGAATGAAACCTTGTGGAGAACAGAAACAATTCTGTAGTGATTGTATGTGTTGTAGGACCTACTGCAGGCAGAGTTTACAATGATGATCTATATTTAATCTTGTTTATCCGGGAAACATAATCTCAGCATCAAACCATAGTTAGCGTGAAATAAATGTGTCTTGGCAGTTAGGTGCCTTTGGCATCTCAATGCCCAGATGATGCCTAGGAAATAATAAAAATATGAAAATTCAATTTTTATGTGTTTTATGTCTTCTAATATTTTTATTAGTAAGTTAATCCATTAATAGAGGCTCAAGCTTGGTGCAATAGTAAGGTTGCTCTAAAGTGACCTCAAGGTCATAGGTTCAAATCTTTTTTCTCGATTGAAATGATGTGTTGTGAAGGAGAAAAGGAAGTTATTCTATGAAAGAGGGTTTTGCAAAAATATACAAGGAGGATGTTCTCCCTTACATGGATATCCAATAACTCAATTACCCATTTGTTAGAATAACTCTTAATACTTCAACACTCATTCTCAATTTGGAGCATATAAATTAAGCATGCTTGGTTTGTTACATAATTTTTTGAAGACATTGACATTCAAATCCTTTGTGAAGATGGATGAGGAACAATTCATGACCATAGTGATTATTGCCTAATTGTGAAAGGTTGAATTGCTAGCAATAAAGATGTTTGTCTGATTATCACAATGCATAGTCATTAGTAGTTCTAGAATTGGGGATATAGGTCTTAAGATTTCATCTTTGGCTTTGATACTATGTTGGAAGAGTAGGAAAATATATCATCTCATTGATGAAGGTTTTACAGACATATGGATGTATGTATGTATGTATGGATGGATGGATATTCATTCATTTAAGTAAATAGATATTCACTTACATAATATCATGCATAATAGAGTCTAACAAGATGTATGAACACAAAAAAATTATTGAATAATTCCATGATTGTCACAATAAAGTTTAAGATCATTTTGAAGGGATTCCAAAGCATTATTAGCATGGAAGAATTTTGTAGTAGTAAATTGATTTATTGTTTCAGCAAAAAAGTTTTTAATTACCTCAAAAATATTTTAATAGATAGACTCAAAAGACTCTAGAAAAATCATCAACAAAAACTATTGATAATGAAAATCAAAAACAAGATTCACAAACAACAAGATGCATATTTATCCTAGGAAGTGTCTATTGGAGTTTATGGGAATAGGGATGACCAAGAAGGTGATGCAAAAGAATGGAATTACTAAGTGTTGCAATGATGCAAATTCATGAGGGATATCATCTTTAATTGACATATATACTCCATGTCTACACTTACGGCCCAAACCAATTCTTCTTTCCATATGCAAATCTTAAAAAGTGCAATGAAAGGGGAAAAAGAAAATAAAGCAAAATATTGTTTAGTTTTGATACTAATAGAAACGAGATTAACAGGAAATTTAGGCATATAAAAGACTTTTTCAAGGGTGATTTGTGATGTGGCATGGAACATGCTTCACTAGAGATTTCACAACTTCACTCACTAGCAATTACAACAAAGCAAATGTCAAACATCTCTAGAAGGTGTTTGAATAAGTTTTAAATTCCTAACATATGAGAAGTACTATAGTCATAATTTAGAAACTATTAGTAAGGATATGCAAGGCATTTGTATTAGATGTGATGGTATGTGCCTTCATAGCAGTGGATGGCTGTGTCGCTTGTAATTGAGAAGTTTGTTATAGTTAGATTGAGTGATGGTGACAAACTTTTATGATAGTGCCAAATTTAAGGAGGATACACGATATGTTGAAGCAAGATGAGTCAATGGTGAAGTTGACCAAACTTCTCCTAACAATGATCAAACAAATCATTTTTTTTGTCAATGGTGTTCACATGGTATTTTGTTACATCATAATGTTCTTTTCCACATTGTGCATTACCTCCCCTACCCTCACGAACTCTAGTAGAGGAGACTAAGGTTGATTTCTCTATCGGAATATATAAGTTGGTTGTCATGTGATACACAAAACATAAGGGAAGGTAGATTGCAAGGAAGCCATAGACTCAACACCAAGAATTTGCCTATGTATTTGCATTGCTAACTTGGGATTTAGTCCCTTAAGGAAAATGCAGAATGCAAGCTCTTTGTGATATTGCCTTATAGTAGTTGTGTTGGCCACAACTGGTTGATAGATCTCCAACTCATCAAGTAAAAATCAAAGCATGTTGTAGTAATCATGAACTATATGCTTCCCCTAATAATGAGTAAACAACTACTCATAGATTTCACATACACAAGCAATGTTCTACTCATTATCATAATTAGTACATAGTGCCTTCCAAACTTTCTTTGGTAGGTTTAATCTTGGAGATAATAGTGAACTACACTATTGAGAATCCTAGAATAACTATATAATCATCAACATATTTGTCAACTTTTTCATCAGGAAGATCATTTTGAACGTGACTAATCTTCTAGTGTGCCCCAAGAAGGGTTTCAAATGCACTAGCTCATAATAGATAATTAGTGGTATTCAACTTCATGGAGGTTGTTGTCAAGCTTCTGGTACAAACATCCTTGGAGGTTATCATTTTGTCTAATAAAGTCAACCAAGTTAGAGAGATTTAGTGGATTTTGAGTTAGGTTGTTCAATAATCCCTAGAGCATGAGGCATGACTTGTTGTAGTTGAAAAATGGAGGGATGTTCTTGGTGGTGATTGTGAAGTGTGGGGTGGGGGGAGGGGGTAGCCATAGGGGGAGAGAGAAGGGGGGAGTTCACAACTCAAAAAACATTGCAAAATAAGAGGGATTAGCCTTAGTGATGCATTAAAAAAAATCAAACAAAGATGCTAGTTGATTGTGAAAATCAAGTAAATCTAGTGCCAACAATCAACTAGCTACAACCCTTAACTAATCTAGAAGAAATAAAGAAAAACTGATGAAAAACTAAGTGGGAGTACAGACTCAAACAACTAATAGAAGCAAAATCTCTCTCCTTCCACAACAAAGAGGCATCCAAACTTGGCACCACCAACACTCACCCAAACAAAGAGGGGGAGAAGGTTGACACCCAACCAAAACCAACCTAAGCCATGAGATGAAGAGGAAGGCCATAACACAAGCTCCAAAGGAGGGGAATTACCAAGCTTTACCTAGAAAACATACCTAAAGTTCTCTTACTTAAGAAAATCCACAATGAAGTAACTAATCTACATCATCAATCTCTAGGAAATGAGGATTGAACTTAGGGACATACCCATTCCTAACCCCCATCTCTTAAGGGGAAGATAAAGGAAGCATGTGACCTATAGTGAACTTACTTGCCTAAGAGACACAAATGGAAATCACATAAAATAGGACATAGATCTGCTATTTAGGCCCAATTCACCCCTTTTGCCGCTACATGGCTGCTAGGGCATGACCCAAATGAGAGATACACTTGAATTCAAAACCTTATCTTCCATAAGTTCAAATCTTAAGAACAACCTCTCTGTTTATAGTGGTAAGTCTACATAAAATTGAATCCTCTCCTAATTCCATATGGTGGAAGCCTTGTACATTAGATTTGTCTTTTTCTATTAATCCATTTATAACTTGATATATAGTTTTCTAAAATTAATAGTAACAATCTAATAATAAATTATCTTATATCTAGGGATTAAAAAATCAATCCAAATCAGTGATATTTCACCAATTTAGATCAATTTTTTAGGTGGCCATTATCCATGTAGGCTATATTTCTAGCATCAAAAGGGATTGATCAATTTGTCTTGTAGGATTGCTATTGAATCTTGAGATCGTTAAAGTTGGAGAACTTTTTGAATGGTAGAAGGTCAGAGCAGCCACTCCATGCAAAGGTTCAATTGATCTAGCAAAGGCTTCTCCATCAAATTGTTACATCCTTGCCTCCACCATTGGCTATTGAAATTTCCCCCGCTCTACATATCATGAGAACCCATTAGGGTTTTTATTTTTTATTTTTTATCTAAACTCAGTAGTTAGAACAGTGGGATTCAAAGGATAAAATGATTAGGTATAACCGAACTATCAATTCGGTTCGACCTACTGCAATGTCAGAAAATTCTGGATAATCGGTTGAACCGATGCCTAGAACCGATGTGACTGGAGAAGCATATTGTTTACGATAATCTAGCAAAGGCTTCTCCATCAAATTGTTACATCCTTGCCTCCACCATTGGCTATTGAAATTTCCCCCGCTCTACATATCATGAGAACCCATTAGGGTTTTTATTTTTTATTTTTTATCTAAACTCAGTAGTTAGAACAGTGGGATACAAAGGATAAAATGATTAGGTATAACCGAACTATCAATTCGGTTCGACCTACTGCAATGTCAGAAAATTCTGGATAATCAGTTGAACCGATGCCTAGAACCGATGTGACCGGAGAAGCATATTGTTTATGACAATGAATTCGGTGCATACTGCATTAGGGTTTTTAGTAGGTGGGATGGTGGAGGAAGAATAAAGGAGGGAGGAAGTGAGTTGCACACGTGAGAAGAAAAGAAAAAAAAGTAAAAGGGAAGAAGGAGAGAAAGAGGAAGAAGAAAATAAACAAGGAAAAAAAGAAAAGAGAAGAGAGAAGGAAAAATAAAAATATTACTTAAAAAATTTATATTTAAAAAATGGTGAAAGTATTAAAAAGTCTCAAAAAAAATTGATACTTTTTTAATTTTTTTAAAAATTATGTTTTCTTATGAATAACATTTTTCTTCTACTTATCTCTTGTATTTCACAAACTTCATTTTCTATTTTTTTAGTTATTCATGTTAGATATTTAAAAAGATATTAACTACATTATATGAATAAAAAATTATAATTTACTCTAAAATCTTATAATTGATAAAATTTTTAGTTATGGAGATTATAGAGAAGGGAAAAAAAAAGAAAAATAAGAGTGAATGGAAGAGAGAAGAAACATTAAAAAAAAATTACATAAAAATGATTGAAGTATTAAAAAAGTCACAAAAAATCCTATTTTTTATTAGTTTTTAAAAATTATGTTTGCTTATGAATAACATTCTTCTTCTACCTATCTATTATATTCTAACAAACTTTATTTTCTTTTTTTAATCAATTCATGCAAGATTTTTTTAAAAGATACTAACAAAATTATAGGAATAAAAATTTATAATTTACTCTAAAATCTTATAATCGATAAAATTTTTAATTATGGAGATTATGGTAATTCTTTAGTACTGTGCATAATCTTATTAATTTGTTTTTCATGTATGAATTGTAATTTAAATATAACTTAATAAATATTGAAGTATAATCTAGATTCTATTGAAATTTGGCTTGATATATATTAAAATGTAACCTAGTTTCTATTAAAATATAATTTGAAATATATTGAATTGTAAATTAGATTATATTCAACTATAATTTGGATTTTATTGAAATATAACCTGATTTTTAATCATTTGTCATTTGACTACTATATCGTTATTTAATTGATATTTAAGATTTGCATATAATTTGAGATTTTTCTCATGCATTTGACTACTATATCATTATTTAATTGATATTTATTGAAGTTAATAGTCCTACATTGAAAAAACTAATGACAAATTCTTAGCATATAACATAGTAATCTCTTTCTCTTATCAACTATGTGGTTTTATGGTGCAAAAGACTCTAAGATGGTATCAAAGCTTAGGCTTGTGCATTCTATTCATAAGATACATGTAGGCATGTGCTCGCCTACTAAATGGTCTAATGTAGGAGTAAAAGGCCGATTGTGTTGCATGTGTGGGGAATTGTTAAGGTGAATAGTCCCATATGAGAACACTTGATGACAAACCCTCATCCTATAACATAATAGTCTCTCTCTCACTAGCCACGTGGTTTTATGGTGTAGAGGACTCTTAAGAATATTTTGTACACAATAATTACCTAAAAAATTTATCTAGGTGTTTTTATATACTTATCATAACTTATTTATCTTATCCTTGAGTTTCAAGTTGAAATTTGAAGTTTTCTTACCATTTCTAAAAAGTTATTGTGTTTTCACTAATATGATCCTTGATCTTTGATATGTTTTCTTTTTTCAAAGGACCAAAATTTGATATAATACTGATGTTTGAATCCTTACTTATAATTATCCTCCAAATTAAGCCAAGAACATAGTATAATTAAGGTCTTGACTGATTGTTGTCAGTCATAGGGCTAGGATGTAAACACCTAGCTACAAATCATGCTAGTGTACAATAGCAATTTGTTGTAACCTTAGCATGCAAGCCACTGTACAAATTCCTAGCAAATAATAAGACAGCACAGTTAATGAATCATTTTTGCTTTCAAGATGTAATCCCTGCATTTTGTTTGTCTTCTATCTTGTGCATGGATTGCAAATTATTCTTCTCTTTCGTATAAGAGATTCAAATGAGCTTTGTGATAATCACACAGACTCATAATTAGCAATAGAATGAAGCAACTAGAGAAATTTCTAATGGAATGTTGGTGATAGAAGTGGGAAATAAGTAGTCAAATGAAATTTACTCTGATATAGAGGCTAACAAAAAGATTTTATTTAATCTGGGTTTGTCCATGTCATGAAAAATATTACAAAACTTCCAACCTTTATTGGTGGTAAATGATCGTGGAAAATGAGCTTTCTCATTCCCATGATATCCTTTTCCCTAGATTCTTATTGCATGCATGGAATCAAATATTGACATATATAATTTTGCCAATGTGCATTGGTTATTTAGCTTTTTGACAATTAACACGGTAACATTGTGAAGGTCGATTTTCCAACACTTAAAACTATGAATGTATTCACACCTAGTTGTGCTTAGGAATCCAGTGACATCGAGAAGAATTATTCTCCTACTTCTGAACTCAACCTGGCCTTTTACAAGCACTAATATAACTTTTGTGTTAGGGTGTTGTGGACAAAGTGTATTTTGTTTTTTCAATTAACTTTGATGAAACATCCTTTCTCCTACTATATGGAGATCTCCTTTTGCAAGCTCCATGTGTTTGTGAAATTTTTAATGTCTTCTGATCTTGTGTTTCACATTTTTGATTTAGTTTTCTCTCTATAGAAAAGTGCAATCTCTTGTAATTTTCTTTTTTTTAAAATAAGAACCTTGGTCTATTTAGGGGGTGGGGACCCATAATAAAAGGAATAAAACATGAAGGATGATACAAAGGAGAGAAGCAGAACAATTACAAGGAGCATAGGAGAGGCTAGGATGGATAGTTTTAGGTCTGTTTTAAGCAAGGAAGGCCTAGCACATCCAGTTGGAATATTTTTTTGGCAAGAGTTGGAAGTTCTGTATCAGATCTGCAGATTTTTCTATGGCCACTACCTAGGGCAACTTTGGCGAGAGAATCTGCTAACATGTTGGCTTCTCGGGGAATATAGTGGATAGTGAAGACTTTGTTACAAAATTCCCTAATGGAAGGCTAGATCCTCCAAGCATTTCCGAGGAGGCTTAGATTCCTTTGGAGAGTTTAAGCAAGGGGTAGAGAGCCAGTTTCAATTTCTAAAAGATCCAAATTGAGGCCTAGTTTTTGACATAGGTTAGCCCACCAGGTAAAGCTTGAAGTTCAGTCATTAGGGCATTTGATTGATGATAGGGCTCAAGGTAGGAGATCTCCATTTGAGTTCCTTATAGCCCCATTGTCAATTGCTTCCCCATTTTGATCCAATGCACCATCGGTATTTAGCTTGAATCATTGATGGCAAAGTTTACACCAACTAATCTTGTGAAAATGAGGTCTAATGGTTTCTAGATTCTTGAAGCTTAGCTGTTTTAATTTTGGTTCTTCTTCAACTTTACATTTGTTGTGAAGGCATGGGCAAATTGTTCCAAGGTAGCTTTTGTTCGGTGTTTGATGTTAATGAACTAACCTTTTTGATTTTCATATATGGTCTTGCATCATTCCTTCCAAGTCTCCCATAGCAAGTTTTCAACTAGGAATTTAAGGGTGTTCTGGTATAGGGACTTGCTTTTCCATAGGAGGATTTGGTGAGCAAAATGCTTCCATTCCTAATGATTTAATAGGTTGATGCCTATTTTCTTGTTAATCCAGAATCTGCAAAGAGATGTCCACTCACCATAGAAGCAAAGGTGTTGCTCAGACTCAACTTACAGGAGGAGATGGCAGCACTTGCATTTAGATGCCAAATGGAATCTTTTTTTCTGAGAATTGAGTTTTGTTGGTAAGATGTCATGGAAGAGACACCAAAAAAGAAGGAAATGCAAGTGGGTATGTACTTGTTTCAAATTCCCCTATACCAATGGGTGGCTTGTCCCTTTTTTCATATTGCTTCCCATGCAAGCTTAATAGAAAGATCACCATTTAGGGAGTCGTCCCAACTAAAATTATCATTTGATTCAAGGAGAAAGTTGAGATTGTTGTAGATCTACATAACATTGGTGGGAATGCTGATTTGACTGAGGATTGAAGAGTCTTCTGCGACAGTGTGATGCTCAAAACTAGTTAGAGTTTTTATGAAGTCGTGAATAGGTCCCATTGAGATCCATCTATCCCTCCAAAAGCTTATATTGCCATGTCCCCCTAATCATCTAGCAATCAGTGAAATGTAGTTCCAAGCTACATAAAGAGATTTCCATTTAGCTGACATTCCTCTAGGTTGGCTGTAGAAAGGCAGACCGTATTTCATTGTTATAACCTCAGCCCATAAAGTTTTGTTTTTCATCAATCTCTATGTTATCTTCATTCTAAGGGCTGTCATAAATTCTTTTAAATCTCGAATGCCTAGACTTCCTTCATCAAGTGGTTTAGTGATGATGCTCCATTTGCTTGAATGCCTAGATTTCCTTCATCAAGTGGTTTAGTGATGGTGCTCCATTTGAGCCAATGGATTTTATTCTCTCCCTGTAGGAATTTGGTGAATAACATTTGAACTTTGTTAATCACTTTGGAAGGAACATCAAAGGTGCTCATAATATGAATGGGGATGCTAGATAACATATGCCGAAGGAGAATAATGTGAGCTTGAGGGGAAAGGATCTTGCTTTTCCAGCTTGCAAGACGATTGTGGATCTTTTGAACAAAGTTGTCAAAATATATATATTTGGTTCTTCCTTTATAGAGAGAGTAGCCTAGATAGCAGAAGGGGAAGTCCCCTCTTTTAAAGTTTGTCATTTCTTGGATCATATTTGCCCTAGTGTTGGAGAGGTTCTTGGGGTTAATAAAAAAGCTTTTGCTAAAATTGATTCTAGAATCTCTGATAATCTTGGAGAAGGTGTAACACCTCTCAAAGGCTGTTCTTTGACTATTAAGGAAGAGTATTGCATCACCTACATATAACAAATGAGAGATGGTAAGGGTTCCCCTTTCTGCATAATAAAGAATGACCCTGTTAGTATTCAGCAGATAATGGAGCCCTTTACTAAGGATTTCCTCTATGAGAATAAAAAGATATGGCAAGAGAGGATCACCTTAACGAAGACAGCAAGAAGCTTTGAAAATGCTAGAGAAACTATTATATTCAATACATTCTTTGATTAAGCTAATACTCTGGGCAGAGAAGCCAAACTTAGCTAAAACATTCCATATGGCTTCCATTCCATCATGTCAAAGGCTTTTTTTCATGTCCAAGTTTAGTATAATATTGCCTCCTCTTAGACAATGGTTGATATCAATCTCTTGTAATTTATTTGATGTAATGATGTTATCTTTTATGATTCATCTAAGATTTTGCATTATGAATTTTAAGTTAAATTTCTTAGCTCGGAAATGACATATTTTCTTGTTACTTTTTATTTATGTTGTAGGTATCAGCATTAAATGAATGTATTCCAGGAAGTGTAAAGTATGTTTTTAAAGCTTGGGAGCATCGTTTAGATTCTTCTGAGGTACTTCTCTTTTTAGCCTTTTCATCAACTACTTTTTCCTTACACATCTTTAAGCTTCTTGTTGTGAAATTGGATTTTCTGTAATTATTCATTTTAATACAAGAAGGAAATATTAGGAATTCATCTGCAGTTCTTTCAAAGAATATGGCAATTGGGTCTTCGAGCAATACTTGATTACTTTAGGGAATTTATAGTTCACGCTCACACATGTAACCAACCTGACAGCCAACAAGTAGAGATAATAGGTAATTCATACACTCTAATTTGCCTTGCTATACATATTATCCAAAAAATTCACCATGAAGCGTGATTACCATACAACTCTCACATGTGAAGTCCACAATCTCCATGACACACCACATCATCCTTGCTGTATGTGACATATGACGTTATCCTATTGGGAATGAGCATGATAATGTTCTCATAGAAACCCTTATCCTATTAATAGGAGAGGATCCCAAACTTGATTCATTTAACCTAACAGTAATTTTTCTAAAAACCCGATTTTCTCATCACTCTTACTGACTTAGTATCGGAGAGACTTTGGTTCCCCACACCATTGTCTTGCTAAAATCCTTGCTTGTAGATCCAAGACTAATCCTTGGAGTTCACCTACAATAGACTGTGCACTGACTTGAGAACTTGGGCAGTAAGATCAGTAACATTGTCTGTAGGAATGAAGATCTTTGAGATTGAAGAGGTGGATGCAAGTTCAATCTGACAATGTTGCATACACAGACTTGCTTCTCCCAATTAGAAATCAAGACTTAGGAGATCCACTGGAGATTTTAGAGTTGAACTTTCTCTCTTACCCAGATAGGTAAGTTTCTATTCGTCCAAACTCTGATTTGGATCTGATCATGGAAATAACAGCTGACCTGCTTTTGGAGAGCAATAACCACAGGATGAAGGCCACAACCCTAGACATTAATGGGTTTGCAGAAATGGGAGTCCCTGTTCCCCATGCTCTTGGTGGTCCACACAGTTGGATCTTTCTTTGGCTAGTATTGACAAGCAGCTATTGGGCTTCCCTCCAAGAAGGCCCCAAATCTTGAATGGATTTGGAGATTGGTCACAATTTGAATTTTGGAGTCAATTTAATTCCATATTTTCTCCTGATCTTCAGCACTACCCCTTAGCTGTTGACCATTTGACCTCTCATTCACAATAGTTGCCTCCATAGATGTCTCATGATTTTCTCATGGTGGGATTCTCATCGTTGGTATAGGCCACCCTTCTATAGAGGAGCTTTATTGTGGATGATATTTGCGACCCTACCAATAAAGTCTACCTGCACAATAGCTGCCTCTAGGTTTGTTCCTGCAGTTTTCTAAATGAGGCCTTACCACTGCATCAAATGTAGAAGTGTCCCACATATCCAGTGGTATGCCAACTAGTTGGAACCAGAGACTGAGGTTTCCCAGTGCCAGGCAGGCCACCATGCATCATTAAAATCATGTCAGTTCACTCCCTCTCATAGGCTTTATGCAAATGATTCCTCCTTCCATTGTGCAACACAATATGATATCTTCATCTATCATCTGACTTTAACATTCCACCTGAAGTTGATCCAATACAACATCGTGATCCACCATCTGACTTTGCCATTCAATCTGATGTTGATCCAATCTTGACACTCCTGAGAGCTCAACAATGAGACCTGACAAACCAGACACCTATGCCAACATTCCTATGAAAGTTTTAGTGATGGACCCAATCAACTTCAGTTAGCAATTGGTGATCTTCCCTAGGCCTACTTGAAGTTGCTCTAATCTTGAAGCTCTAGAGAGTTCTTCAATGGGATAGACAAACCAACCATCTTTGCAGTCATTCCTATGACCACTTCATTGATGGGACCCAATCACCTTCAACCAGATGTGGGTCATCTTCCCTGGGCCTACTCATTGTTCCCTCCTTTCCACCCTATTGGATATAGACCAGATCCTTCTGATCAACATTTGGCAGGTGTTCCTTTGGCAGCCTGGTCTACAACACCTCCAACATTTAATCAGGTTTCAGCAGTCCTCCCAACGTTCCCTTCCCAAACATCACAGGCACTGATTCATCCACTACCACTTCCGACCAATTAGCACCTCAACAGATCCGTTTTTGCACTTTCTTCACCTAAGGCTCTTTTCTTGTTCCCTTTTTATTGGTTCCCCCTATGATTACCGGCCAGTGGTAGTTTGAGGGGGAGGACATGTGCTTCTGGAGCCACACAAACCTCAGCCACCACTGGACAAAGAACCTCTTCCCCCTTGCCTCTGGGAATCACCATATCCTTCTGCTATAGTTATGCTTCTCTTTTTCATGATTCTATGTTAACTACTGAGATTATTGTTCATATTGTTGTTGTTAACTAGTGGAAATGTTTATAAAATTGATAATTGGCACTGGCCTATATTATCTTCTAGATGTCCATCCAATTTGATTATGGAACTTTTGTCTGTCCTGTTTGCCTTTTCACTCACTCTTTTACATTTCTGATTATGAACTTATTTGGAGATGAAAAGATTTGTCCTTTTTTTGCCAGGGCTATTTGGAAAGCAATGAAGGAGACCCGGAGCTACTTGTTTTCATTCCGTAAGTATCTACCTTGTGCTACGTAGTATTCACGACTTTTTCAAGTAATAGCATGTCAAAATATCCCAAGTATTAATTTGTCAAATGATGCATCAATTGTTTTGTTGGTAAATATTGTATACTTATTTTTGTTATCTATCTTATCCAACTAAATTATGGGGCAGTATAAGCTAAAAAATTATTCTGTAATAGTTCCAAAAAAAAGTCCTTAGTTGCAAACATTGGGATCTGTGTAATTAAATAAAAAATTAAGATTTTTATGCAAATAACAAAAAATGCCACATTCATGCAAAGAGTAGTAGATCTATAATTTGGGTGCAACTATGGGTGTTGGTACCATAATATTATGCCTATATGTAGTTGAACTGATGAATATCTAAGCCCCATCATGGAGTTGGTATATAACATCAAGGCCTTTATCACAGGGCTTATGTAATCAAGGTTTAAAAAATTGATCTAAATTGGTGATTTTTTGTTGATCTGAATTGATTTTGAAGAGGGTTTATAAAAAAATCTACCTATAATTCTAGATTGTGTTGTTGCTGGTGAAACTTACCTCCCTCTCACCATCAATGCTCTTGTATTTTTACCTGCTCTCCAAACCTCTTATTGATCAACTAAATCCATTGTCATGAGGGTCTCCAAACCTCTCATTCGTTGTTGGCTCTTGATATCATTCCCCCTTGTGTCATCTATCCCTCTCTCTCTTTACTTACCCTTTTTCCCTTCCCCCTTTTTCTTCTATTTTTCACACCAAAACTAGTTGCCACTATTGATCCTGTTGAAATCCTACAAGATGCTGAAGTTCTCAAGGATTAGACAAGATTCATGGTGTCATCTTTGAATGAGTCAGGCATTGGCACTCTACATGGTTGCCATTGTGCCATCCACTCTTTCCCTCATTTTTTCACCATCATTGCCTATACACCCATTAAGGTTGTAGAGGGTGAAGGATGGAGAGACAAATGGATAAAGGCGTAGGGGAGAAAAAAAAAAGAGAGAAAGAGAAAAGGAGAGTTACCTGAGTAACAAAAAAAAGAGAAGAAAAGAGAGAGAGAAAGAGCAAAAAGGAGGAAAAAGAAAAAAAGAGAGAGAAAAAGGGGGATAAAAAAGAGAGGAAAAAAGGAGGGAGAGAAAGAAGAAAAAATAAAAAAATTATTACATAAAAATGGTGGAAGCTCAAAAAAAAGAACTTGATGAAATGTAACCTGGTTTTTATTGAAATGAAATGTGAACGATATTAAATTATAACCTAGATTCTATTAAAATGTAATGTGATATATATTAAATTGTAACTTGGATTTTATTAAAATATAATTGATATATATTGAAATGTAATTTGATTTCCATTAAAAGATAACTTTAAATATATTGAACTATAACATAGATTATATTCAACTATAACCTAGATTTTATTGAAATATAACCTGATATATCTCTTAAAAGGTAATTTAGATTTTAAATCATTTGTCATAATAAGTTTTTTCAGTTATTTGTACATGATTTAAGTCTTTTCTCATACATACAACTACTATATTTCTATTTAATTGACATTTTATGCATGATAATTGTTTAAAAAAATTATCTAGGTATTTTTATATGCTTGTCATAACTTATTTTATCTTATTCTAATTTTCAAGTTGAATTTTAGAATTTTTAGACTATTTTCGCAAAAGTAATGTATTTCTATCAATATGATTCTTGGTCTTTAATGCATTTCCTTATTTTAAAGGATTGATCCCCAATATGATATTAATATTTAAAACCTTATACGTAACCTTAGCCTAAAGGGCCTTGAAAAGCTTTAAGACTATGTCCAGCTACAAGCATAAGTATTGCAGTATTATATGTATAATTATAGAGGGACTAATCTAATATCTAGACTTTGTCATAGGATTGGTATGTGATATCTAGGCCTTAGTCACAGAACTTGTATGTAATTTTGGCCCGTAAGTCATAAAAGACAAGAAAAGATTAAATAAAGTTTCAAAACATTGAAATAGTATAATCTTGTGGGAAATAATTTGTAATAAAAATGCAGCTAAGTAATAATGCATGTATAAAACATCAAACTTTGTTGCTCTTTTATTAGTAATATGTATAAGCTTGTACATAATTAGTAATAATGCAGATTTGTTATTAAAAATCCATGTATAAAAGATTATACTTTGTTCTAATATAAACTTTGAGTTGTAATAGAAGTTTCTTTCATGAATATCTATGACAGGTACCTTTAGCCTTGCAATTTTGGAAAACTACACTTCTTTAGTGTTATTCCATAAATATTGTGGCAATTGTCATTCCCTAAATAAGATTCAGGGCATGACATATTCTATACTCAATTCTACTTCATATAACATCACATTCCATCAAAAGTAGACACATCCAAAGCTACGTAACAGCATGATCTGACTCAACACAACCAAGTGGAAGATGTGAAAGATGCAAGGACTTCTAATTCATCACAGCAAATCTACAAGCAGTTTAGCAATTGATATGCATTTAGATAAACACAAGGCTACCAACAAGCATTCAAGCTAGTAATGGAAGTTTTGGTACAGAATTGTCCATGTTTCTATTGTAACTGAAAATATGTTCTTTGTTATTCTTAGTCAGCACTTCGTAGTTTTTTGTTTAGTGGTTATTACCTTTAGTGATCGAAACTTTTAAAGTATGCCGTATTCTTAGATCTTCAAGTACTTCACATCTACTTTGGGGAACTCATACAATTAAGTTTTCTTAATCTACTTGAAACTTATCTGAAATTCTGGAATCAATTCAGATGCAAGCAAGCTCTGGAGCCCAGACTTCATTCTTTTTAAATTGCCAATGAATGCCAGATTGCAATTAAAGATGGCAATTGTTTCCTATATTTCTTACGGAGCTCTTAATCTTCTGTCAATTTTGTTAATTTTCCTTTTTTGTTTTAGATATATTTTGAATATGGTATTTAGCTTTGATTGCCTATTGATAGTTTTCATTTTCCATTTGTTCAAGTTTTTGTGCATTCTCACCCTCATATAGTGAGTGAGAATAGACCATGATTGTTGCTGTTGTCATTAGTGATTGTTTTATAAAATATGGCCCTTGTTTCAACTTTGACGGAACTGCTGGTGTTTTGTATTGTAGCTTCACTTCAGATATCAAATTAAAAAGCATTTCAATTGTTGGTGGTGCTACAGGAACCAGTCCTTCAAAAATGAGAGTGTATGTTTATTTTACATCCACACTCGTGCTTTTGACTTCTTGCTTATATTTATTTATCTAGAGGAATTGTGATATGAAATTGTAAGTGATATTCTATGAGCATAATTTATAATTTTCATAGAAATAGTTGTGATGCAAAAAAATCAAGATGAAGAGAAAAGGTAAAAAATATTCTTCAGAAGCACCAACAAGTTCATATTACCTTTCTTTTTATCTATTTGTATCACATGCTATAATCCATTCATGTTCCAGGTTTCTAGTCATATCCATATTTTGAGGGCTAATATTGTGGATTGACTCAGTGATCCATATTTATGTTCATAAATATCCAACAGAATTTTGTGATTTTTATAGATGATAAATATTGTGGAGAGATTGGCATTGAATTTTTTATCTTGGTAAATTTAAGATTGAGAAAACACCTTAAAAATGGCAATGTCTTGGAATAACTTACACCAAAATGGTTTTGAGTTCCTTTTGACGGAACATGTGAGGAAGATATATATCAATCAATTTTGTTGTTGGAGGTTACTAAAAGTTGTCCGTCAAAAGGCCAACAAAGCACAATCTCCTTATATATCAATCCCATAAAATCTTTGAATATTCTCAGATTACATTAAAGGAAGAGGCTATATTAGTTATGAAGCAATTGTTTTTTAGGTTCACCAATCGAGAAGGCATTGATTTCTCTGATGCTCAAAATACAAAAGCTGTTCAGGTAAAAGTATTATCCTTTTACAGGTTGGTTGGTGTCCTTGTCACTTACCCTTTCAGTTTAAAATTTTAAATAAGTCTCTTCATGTTCAAGGAGTGGGACTTGGTCGAAAACTTGCAAGGGGTTATGGAATATCAGACAAGGTAATCATGCTGGATTCTATTTATTGGATGATATGGGTGATATTTCTTGTTCATCTAATATGACCTGCTTATTCTTAAACTATTTAATTTGTTCTCGAGTGCTAAAATTGTTTATAATAAAATTACTATTTTGACCACTTCTTGAAAATCCCTTGCCATTTCTTTTTGCTTTGCCTCCTTATTTTTGCCTTGTTATCTGCTTTTTCCCTGGGAGAGAGAATTACTGATGAGGAAACCACTAGTAAGTTCCTTGCCATATTTTGAAAATGAAGGAAAAGGTTTAGGGAAGGGTACAAATGTAAAGTGGATTGGGTAATCCTTAGATGACTTCCTGATGCAATGTGAAGACGCTATTCATAAATCTCACATGGAATATTTTTCTCATGTCCATAAGTAATCTTTTATTTATCCCAAAAACACTTGGTAGGCTTGAAAATTATTACTCATTGAATAGCACTTACCTTCATATTATTGTCAAGTTAAGGAATAATTGTGCATCAATGAATCAATCTTCACATGCCACATTCATAATTTTTAAGGTGCCCAAGTAATGAGCCGCCTATGCACCCATACAAATATTATTTTTTAATTTTTAATTATATATATTTATACACATTTAATAATAAGTATATGTAATTTTAGTTCTATTATTTCCCAAATAACATTCAAATGCATAAGTAATTCTAAGACAAAGTCAACATATGAGTTGTAATAATATCAATATATATATTTCATTAATATGTATAATTATGTATTTTAATAATTTTGTATATTTTAGTAGTAATCCATAAAAATCATATTTAAGTTTTTTTCAAGGAAAAATATTTAAAAATTTAAAATATAAGTATTTAATTAAATGAATTTGACAAAAGATTTTTTAATTCAAGACAAGTTGAAGCAAGCTACCAAGACCAAGCAAAAGTAAATGATAGAGGAAGCAACTCGGTAGTTTTTCCATCATCCAATCTACAACAAATCATTTGAAATTGGAATGCGTACTATAAGGCTGAATTTGCTGTCACTCGTTGTTACTCATATGGTGTTAGTTAATTTCCCTTCATTTAGCTACTCATATGTTTCAATTTACTAAGTTTGAAAAGTCCAAAGAACATAGATAGGACATAGAACATGGATATGGTTTCCCAATCGGCAATTCATAAATCATAGATGGTATTTAACATCAATGAATGTTGCAAAGGCTTATCACAAAAAGTAATTTGGTCCATTAAAGTTAATGTAGTATTACTAAGATTCCTCGCTAAAAGGTCACAAGACATGGAGGAAGACATCATATATTGCTACAAATTTGCAGAAGATCTGTCACAAGAGGCTATGATTTTCATGAAACCCAAAATGTAGAGCACTGGATACGTGGGAAGAAACCCCAAAATACATGAACGAGGGTTGGTCACAACTGTATGTCACATGGCTAGGACATAGATGAGCCCAGTATCATCACAAATAGATTTAGAAGCCTAATACATGGCTGTACAAGTACTTACAGGAGTGGTTTGCTAGTTGTTGACAATGGTGGAAAATTGATGGCTGATAGTAGCAACAACTTCAGTGGATGATAGCAGTGGTTGATAATGATGGTAGCACTTTCTTCTCCTCTTCACCCTTTTTATCTAAACCTTTGGTTCTAATACCATGTAGAGGTTAGGAAGAAAACAAGTGAAAATGGAATATTTCCATAAGATTGATCACACACACACACACACGTAGGTATCTATATATGGGGAACCTAAGGCTGTTGTATCATGTGCATATCCAATAGCCCATATAAGTTATGTCTAATAACATATAGAACTAGCATTATACATGGTTTTGTTAAAACCAGTTAACTGAACAACCAAACCATTTTTAGTGGTTTGGTTCAGCTAAATGATATGAGATCTAGAACTAGAACTAGAGTTCCCGTTGTGGTTAACTGAACTAGAACCAGAACTAGTATATTTATTAAGTATAAGTATAGCATATTATATAGACTTTAAATGTTGTTTGTTAGATTTTATTTTTTAATTTACCCCTTTCATTTTAATACTAGCATAATAGCTAAACTAAAAAACAAAACTATGTAAAAAGGAAAGATATAACCCTAACAATAATCAACTTCTACTGCATTGTCTCAAGAGCTATTCCACTTAGGCACTTAAATGTAGTTGAGCACTCAACCTCTACTATACACCTTGCCACTATCATTGTCCTATGCTTGAAGTTTTAGCTATGATGTCTGTAATGTGATCATGCCGTTATATAATTTGAAGAATTGATGTTGGTGACTTAATCATTCATCAATTTATTGATATTTAGTTATTTACTATTATATTTTGTTATTTAAACCATGTCTTTTTTATAAATTAGAGCCAAGAACTGATCAAAATCAGCCAATTTTTAACAATTTGGTTCTAGTTAGGGTTAATTGGTGATTAGAGGAGAGAAGAGAGAAATTAGGACTTGCATTAGCACACAGAGTATAAATACAAAGTTAAATGAATATCAAGATCCATATACCTGACTTGCATACATAAAACATAACATGTATCTAACACACTCCCTCAAGCTGGAGAGTGAAGATTTATCAACCTCAACTTATTACAAAATACTCTAAAAGGATTCACATGAAGTTCCTTAGTGAATATGTCTGCAATTTGCTTTGTAAACCTTATATATAGAGTGCAAATGAAGCCCCTAATAACAAGTTTACAAACATAGTGACAATTGACTTTGGTATACTCTATTTGTTCATAAAAGGTGTTATTGCTAGCAAGATATATAGTTGTTTGATTATCACAATGTATGACAATTAAAGTAGAAACACGAACTCCAAGTTTTGTAAGTAAGGATCACACCCACATCAATTCACTAGCGGTTTGAGAAATAGTTTAATATTTAACTTCAGCACTTGACTTAGCTATTACATTCTATTTTTTACTCTACTAGGTAACCAAATTACCTCTAACAAAGGTATAATACCTAGAAATAGATTTTTTATCGACATGGTCACTAGCATATCTAGAATCTAAATAGGCAACAACACTTAAATGTTCATTATTCGAATAAATTAGTCTCTTTCTCGAGTGATTTTTAATGTATATCACAACATGCAGAGCATCATTCAAGGCTCCTTCATGAATTGGCTTAAAAGGCCTATAACAAAGACTATTTGATCGAGTAACTATAAGATAAATAAGTTTTTCAATTAATCAATGATAATGATCAACATCTTCAAACATCACCGAGTCAATGTCCTAAAAGGAAATATCGGGATCAATAGGAGTTTACTTTGGTTTGCATCCTAAGAGGTATATTTCTTTGAATAGGTCAAGTGCATATTTTCATAGAGATAATGTCATTTTGCCTTTTAACATAAGTAAATTCAATCCTCAGAATGTATCTTGGTTTACCTATATCTTGTATGACAAAATACTTGTCAAGAAATACCTTAGTTGCATTAATACTAGTAGTATCATTACTTGTCAAAAGTATGCCATCAACATATATTGCTAGAATAGTGAAATTAAAAGATATCTTGATAAATATAGAGTTGTCAATAACACACTTCTTGAAGCTTTGAGTTATCATGACAAAACTAAGCTTGACAAACTATGCACATAGACTTTGTTTAAGTCTATAAATAACCTTATGAAGGCAGCAAACCTAATTCTCCCCCTAACAACATAATTAGGAAATTACTCCATATAGACTTCCTTGTTGAGATTTCCATACAAGAAAGCATTATGCACATCAAGTTGAGAAAGCATCAGGAATGGGAAATAACCAACAAGAGAAGGATTTGAATAAAACTAAGAGAAGCCACAAGTGAAATGGTCTTAAAATAGTACACATGAGTAAATCCACCAACAACAAGTCGAATCGATGATAAACCTATAATGGTGGTGGTTGTTGAGGAACATCAATTGGCATAGAAGACTCATTTAGAATAATAAATAGATCAAAAGGATGCAAGAGTGATAACAATAAAGAAGAATACTCAACAATAAAGGAAAAGTATGGAACATCTTCTTGAAATATGACATTTGCAAACACAAGATAGTAATAAGTAAGAGGATGATAACATTTATACCCTTTTTGAGTACAAGAGTAGCCAACAAAAATATATTTGATAGACTAAGGAGACAATTTGTCAAGCTCTGAGGAAAGATTTTTAACAAAAGTCATACACTTGAAAACCTTAGGATGCAAATAAAAGAGTTCCTTATTAGGTGAAAGACATTGTAAAAGAATAAAACTTCTTAAGGAAAAAGAAAACATATGGTTAATCAAATAAGCGATGATAATAGTGTTTGACCAAAGGTACTTAAGCACATTCATTTCAATCAAAATGATACAAGCAATATCTAAGATATGTTGATATATATACTTGACAACACCATTTTATTGAAAAGTATATGCACAGATAGTTTGATGAATTATACCACAATCAATGTAAAAGGAAGCAATATTAAACTAAGTGAATTCAAGAGTATTGTTAGTGCGAAAGAGTTTAGGAGTAACAACAAACTAAGTTTGAATTTTATTAAAAATAGCACAAATTAACAATTTTTTAATAGATACAATCAATACACTTTGGAAAAATTGTTAATAAAGATTACATAGTAATGAAACTTGGAAACAAACGTGACCTGTAAAGGTCCCTAGACATCATAATGATTTAAATTAAACAATTTGAGTGCAGAAGATAATTTCGATTAACAAAAGTAGTACTTAGGACACAAAACTAACAACAAAAAAGATAAATAATAACCTATGAAAGTGTTTCACGAAGCTTGCAAAAAGACAAATGTCCAAGATGACAATGCTAAAGAAAGATTGAATCTCCAGAAGTAATGATAGAAGCAAGACTATGTGGTATATCATCTTGGACGAGAATGTAAACATTATGACCTTGGTTATAGCTTATACCAATTTTCTTCCTTGTTTGCAAATCTTAAAAATATAATGGAAAGGAAAAAAGGTAACTAGACAATGTAATTGTTTTGTAATAACACTAATAGAAAGTAGGTTAATAAAAAAATCAAGAGAATAAGAGACTTTCTCCAAAGACATATCAAGAGTAATGGAAGTAATGTCTTCACTAGAAATGGCACAAATGTGACCATCGACAAGGGCTATAGAATTGATGTTTCAAAGTTAGATAAGGCAATTAAATAAGGACATATTGCCAAAAACATAGTTAGAAGCTCCAAAATATATAATCCAAGAATTATTAAGAGTAGGTATATAAAAAGTAGTTGTACCAAACAAAAGGGCATGATGTGCTATGGCCTTACTATTCTCCTAGGCATGTAAAATTATGAGTTCATTAGAATCAATTTGTGTAACCTAGACCATAGGTGCAACTAACGAAGGAGGTATTTTAGGTGAAGGGTTTGCAAGTGGAGTTGCAACCATAACATGTGCAGTCGATGGAAGAGTTGTCAAATGTCCAAATTTGTTCCAAAATCTCTCAAATGGGTGATTCTTATGACCATAATGGACACATAAAGTACGACTGTTAAATCAATTCTACCCTTTTCTGCATCTCCAATAAAACTGAAGCAAGTATTGAACTAGACAGCAAGTGCGGAAACATCAATTGAGATAGACGAAAGGATAGTGGATATGCGAAGAATCTTATTAAAGGTAGTTTGAAGAGATGGTAAGGTATCAATAATAAGAATTTACCCTCAAATTTGGGAGGCAAACTTTGATTGAAGACTAGACAAGAACGACACCACTACCAACTCCTCACAATAATGGCAAAGAATAGAGAGGTTTGTAACATAGAGTTGATATACCTCAAGCTCATCAAGAAGAGATTGAAGATAAGTGTAGAAGCAATGTACAAAATTGTCACCCTGATTGAGAAAATAGTTATTCATATATCTTAGATATTCTACTCATTTCCGTATGTTGAACTCAAAGTCTCCTACACTTGCTTGGTTGGACAAAGACATAAGATGTTGTGTATGATGTTATCTTCAACAATGTTGATCATCCATGAGATGACAATGTAGTCAACAACCTACCACATAGCATAATTTTCAACCTTTGCATTGAGAGAATTTTCAAATAAGAGTTGTTCCTTCATTTGAGTAACCACAAATGTCTCAAAAGCTGAAGCCTAATGATAATAGTTGCTATCATTAAGCTTGACTCTTGTAATAGAAAGCTTTGATAACTAGGAGTCTGCTAAACTTGAGGAAGACAATGCCATTATAGTTGATGATAGGATGGCAGTCAATAGATATGGGGGGTTGACTATTCATCAATTGTCAACCATAAACTTGTTTGTTGTTGGAAGTGACGAGCTACAATAATGTACACAAGAACAACATTCTCAGTGTTGGAGAAGAAGGTGGAGGACCGAAAACATTAATCAAAACCTTGATCTAGCTCTGATACCAAGTTAGGGTTAATCAATAATTAGAGGAGAGAAAAGAGGCTGAAATTCTTGGTTTTATTTATGCATTTAACACACTAAGTTTAAATACAAAGTTAAATGGATATCAAAATCCGTATACCCAACCTACATACATAAAACATAACATATATCTAACAGTTCTCAAGATGATGGTTTGCATGATTTTCTGGATTGACCCAGATCAGTGATTTTTTGTCTATTCAAATTTGCTCTTGGCAGATCCAATCCAATAATCAGATCTATTATTAATTTCTCTTTGGATTGATTGATTCCAGATCACAGCTTGGATCCAGATTGGTGGATCAATCCAAACCAAGGAGAATTTGTCATTTGTACTGTCCTGAACCAGATTGACCGATCCTTTAACTCTATCTGCAGACAGCAGGTAGATTTGCAACTGGAATTCATCATTTCTTTCCTACTTTTCTCCTCAATTCTTTAGATCTTCAATTCAATTGGGTAAATCTTTGTATCTACAAAATAGAAAGCCCCCAATCTATACTGAAAAGGTGTTTTTCTTGGAAAAAGGTATCAAATCAACACTTGATTTCTTCTACAATGCTATCTTAAGGTGGATTCATTTTCTAGTTTTCACCAACTTGCTCCACAATGTCTACCCAACTATGTTACACGTCCTGGCTTAGGGGGGCAGCAGCATTGTTAGAAGTTCAGGGAGCTTGAGGCCAGCTTTGAAATTAGGAGGAATGTTGATCGAGTGAATTTCAGTAAGTTTTGCTTTTCCTATTCCTATAAAGAGGTTATTTAACCAAAACAAAGTCAAGTTAATTACAGATGTAAATGTTGAGCTGATATTCAAGGTGGAACAATTATTAAAAATTAATTTATTTCGAGAGGTCCAAATAACCCCAAAAAAAATCCAGAACCAAGGAATGCCGTGCAACCTTAATGAGCAAGAAAGGAGTGTAAAGGAGGAGGAGAAAGAAAAGGAAATCATCAGAGAGGAGAATGCTGCTATCTTTAATCAAGAAGAACCATATGGAAAGGCAATATCACAGTCAACAAATAAGTGCTTAACTGTTTCATAGCTAATATTACATCTGGAACAACAAATATTGCTAGGCCAACCTTTTTTTCTAAGATTATCCTTAGTAAGGATCTTATTGTTAAGGAAAAGCCAGGAAAAAATTTAAACTTTGAGGGAGCCCTGGATCTCCAAATTTGACGATAGAAGTTGAATCTTAAATCCCCATCAATGAGTGTGAGATAACAAGAATTAGTAGTGAATTTGCCGTTGGGAGAGGGATTCCAAGATATAGAATCAAGATAATTATTAAGGGAAGTGGAGTTGAAAATTAAGGTGAAATCAAAGAAAGGAAGAGCTAAAGATTGAGGTAGAGAATGAAGCAAGTTATTAGAATGGTAAGCTCTAAGGGTTGTTGCCAAGTTGATTGTGGCATTCTTGGCTAAGTTATAAAACGTAGAATAATAATTCTTCAACTTATATCCTCGGTACCAGATAGAGTCCCAAAATAAGATGGATTTACCATTTCCAACGACAAAATTATAGAAGTTAGAGAAAGTTTTGACATTTATAATGCCTGGACCTCCAAATCTTTTAGGTCAACAAACTGATTTCTAATCCGCTAGATGGTAGTTGGGTTTCCCAGAAGAGTTGGAACCCCAAAGGAAATTCCTTCTAATTCTATCTATGACTTCTTCAATCTTGACAAGCAAATGAATAATTGAGAGATAAAAGATGGGAATAACAAATAAAATGGATAAAAGTCACTCTTCCTCCCATAGAGAGGTTTTTAACCACCCAACCCTCTAGCTTAGAATTTAACTTGTCAATAACTTTATTCTAATTGTTTATAGATTCTTTCCTATAGTGAAAGGGAAAGCCAAGATAGGTGATTGGCAGATCAAGTCTCTTACTACCAAAAATTTGGCAAAAGTGATAAATCTGATGATTAGGTAAATTGAAACTGGTTATAGAGGATTTGGAAAAATTCATTTTTAAGATATGAAAAAGCTTGGAAGAGACGAAGAACTCTCTTGAGGTTGACAATATTGCTATCAGAGGCTTGCAAGAAAATAATGGTATTGTCAACATAATGAATATTAAGAATATGAGGTCAATTATTAGGAAGATCGATGCCATGGATGATATTATTTTCTTGACCAAGTTTAAGCATTCTAATAAGAAAGAAAGAGATAATGAGAAAGAGGAGAGGAGATAACGGATCTCCTTGGTGTAAGCCATTGGTGGATTTAAAGAAACTCTTAAAGGAGTCGTTCAAAAGAATGGAGTAATTAGCAGAAGAAATACACATTTTAATCCAGTTGATCCACTTAACTCAGTCTTTTTAGGTAGTCAAGTTAGAAATTAACTCTATCAAAAGTTTTTTCAAAATCTATTCTAACAAGCAAAGTTTCAATTTTGTTCTTATGGAGTAAGTGATAGGTTTACTGAGCAGCAAGAAAATAGTCTTGCAAATACTTTCCTTTAAGGAAGACACATTGGGAATTGCTTATGATCTGATTAAGAATTTGACTAAGTTTTGAAACAAAGCATTTAGAGATGATTTTAGAAGAGCTATTAATAAGGCTAATAGGTCAGAAATGAGAAACTTTATTAGTGCCATGACATTTTGCAATTAAAGCAAGAAAAGTATTATTCATGGGTTTAAGGAAGGGTTAGACTTAGAGTGGTTGAAAACGTTCACTAAATCAAATTTTAGGATGCCCCAATATTTTTGATAAGATATTAGAAAACCATCAGGGCCTAGTGACTTATCACCAGCTAAAGAAAAAACCACAAAATTAATTTCTTCCATAAAGAAAGGAATTTCTAGTCTCTCAGGGGAAGCAACTTTAATAGGAAAATTTTATCCCAATTAACAGGGAACATACAATAACAATTACTATTGAAAATATAATGAAAATGTTTGATGAATTCTGAAGAAATGGAATCAATAGAAGAGGAAAATTTATCATAAATAATAATGGAAAAAATACTATTAATTCTAGACGTAGCATTAGTCATTTTGTGAAAAAAGAGGTGTTTGAATCACCTTCTTTAAGTCATTGTACTTGAGATCATTGTTTCCAATCCATTTCTTGTTCAAGGAGGAGCTTAGAGTGGTATTTTTTAAGAGATAAGAGGCATTGTAGTTCAGAAGGATTAAGAGAATGTTGATCACATTTTTGATCAAGAGATGAGATATCAGATTCAATCTAATGTAAATTAGAATAACTAAGATCTATTTCAGAAAGAATCCAATTCTTAATTATGCCTTTTAAGAGCTTAAGTTTCCTAGTAAAAGAGAGGATAGGATTTCCAAGGGTGCAAGGAGTTCCAAGTGTTCTTGATAAAATCATCAAAAACTTCCTTTAAGGACCAAGAAGTATAGTGTTTTAAAGGTATAGCATCCCCATTCTTAGGTTTTGAGATGAAAATGATGGGAATGTCATCAGAGGTAGTCTTGGCTAAATCAAAACAGAGGGCCCTTGGGAATGAAGCTTCCCAAGAGGGAGAACCTAAGAATCTATCCAATTTAATTTGAATGTCATTCTCCTAGAAATTAGTCCGTGTATACTGGAAATTACTAGGAGAGAAATCAATAAGGCGAGTCTTAGTAATGAAATCGTTAAATAAATTCATATGAGAAGAATGGCCAAGACTATTTGATTTTTCATGGGAAAATTTATAAAGATTAATGTCTTCACTTTACCTCCACCCCCACCCCAGACAATGTTGTCTATATATATTTGTCTAAAGATTTGTTTTCTAGAAGAAAAAAAAAAGGTATAAGTCTATGCACATGGATTACCGCTGCATTTCTTTCTTTGGCTGCCAAAAAATACAATGAATTGATATAACCAGCCATACTAAGCTTATTACATTAGCAAAGTGAAATTCTTGAGTTTTTATTCAGTGAAGAGATGTTCTTGAGTTGAATCAGTTAGGACATCATAATAAGCTTGTTATTATGTTACATTTTTGTGGCATACAAATATACTTTGTGACTCTCACATTAAAATGTAAAATCAGGTATGCAAGATTTCAGAATGTTGGTAACCTGACACTGTATTTTCCTGAAAATTTTGGTGGGGACACCACACAAATACATTACATTGGCTTACGAGGTGAAGCCACTCAGGTATATAACATGTTTCAAACAATCTTGTGCCATCAAATGTTCTTATGGATGTACGAGTTATGACATCCTTGATTTTCTGTCTTGCAGTTAAAAAGGGATGCTGTTGCGACAATTGTTTATGAAGTAATGCCCAATCCATCTGATCATAAGTAAGTCTTCAGAAATTCTTTTGGCATTGCTACTTTATCACATGCACCCTCAAATTTCTTCACCCTTATGTTGTGTTACTTATCACATCATTGTTTCTATCCAAATGAGACCGTAACAAACAAAAAGGAATATGTCATTCTTTCCTTGTGCCCTATATTAGTGTTTTTTTTTTTTGCTCTACTGTTGTGGGAACAATTGAACAAAACACATCCTCATTTCATCCTTTCCTACGTGGGTTGCCATTTTTTTCCCTCTTGTGTTATGCACACCCATGAGTGCTTAATATTATTCCAAATTGTAGCCAATGCTAATTTCTCTTTTTGGTATTTGATGTGCAGAACACCAACACAAGAAGGAGCCTTTTCACATGTTGAATAGAACTGAAACAACCATATGTATCTTGTCAGGGTTAGGAGAAACGTTCTTTGGTTTTGACTGTTTGGAAATAACAACAGTTTGTCATGCAAATGCATTTCTCTAGTTTAGAGGGTACATGCTTTATATGAATTCCAAAGTACCAAGCCATGCCTTCAACTATGAAATGTTCAATAATCGGTTGCGTAATGCATGCTCCCTCCAAACAATGGTGGTTTGGGTTGTCTTGAATGTGAATTTCAAACTTAGTCATGTCTTTTAATATGACAAAGGGTACATGCTTTATATGAATTCCAAAGTACCAAGCCATGCCTTCAACTATGAAATGTTCAATAATCGGTTGCATAATGTATGCTCCCTCCAAACAAATGGTGGTTTGGGTTGTCTTGAATGTGAAATTCAAATTTGGTCATGTCTTTTAATATGACAAGTGTTTCATCACAACAGATCCACTGCTCTCATGGTGAAAACTAGGCATGAAATTCCTTACATATTTGAGTAGGAAAGTAAGCATGAATGGGCCATCAAGAACTGCTTTTGAGTTTTGCAGTTTTTTCCTCTTAGTCCATGTATTTGTAAGGTTGGGAAGCCTACTTGCTTTTTCTAATTTGGTACATCAAGTGGACACTACTGGTACCGAATCCACTATCATTTCGACATACCAAAATCTATTTTGATGTTTCAATAGGAGTTTTGAGGCTTGTGAGAAAAGAAAAGAAAGTAAGATAATTAATTTTTGGGTATATGTTTGAGTGAAATCATTGGTACTTGGAGAAAGTTTTTAATGAGTCATCCTTGTGCAATATCTGTGTCTCACTGGAATCACCACATCTGGCGCCTTCTCTTTTCAAAGAAGATTGTGGAAAGGAAAGGAAGTGATCTTGAAAGAATCTTCAATGAATTTTGCTTATATTAGTAATGAATCTAAGATATTTTGAAAGAGTAACTTTGCCATTGGTCATGATTAAAAGGCTTGAACGATTGCATGTGCTAAGAAGCATCAAGCCTATTTTTATGGAGGAGGCATACTTTCTCTTGTGCTATAATGATGTTAAATCATAACTCCATCAATGCTGAACCTCCTCAGGAGTATTTTTTTTGATACATTGGGTTTTAGTTGTGTGAATAATAGTTGCATAACTTTTGTAGAAATAATTTTGTAGTTATTTTGAAAGTTGTAATACTTGCAAGCATCTTGTGATTCACAGCCCTCACTTACTGCTTATCGTTTGCCAAAATCTATTTTTTATATACTAACGTTATGGATTGTATAATTGATTATGTCTTTTCTTTTTTTATTATTTACATAAAGAACATATCAAAATCAAATTGTACATGTCATTTAAGACACCTATAATAAAAAAGTGTTGAGTACCTCTAACAAAAATATCTTCTTTAAAATATTAGTTACAACTAAAACAGTTTTAATCACTAAAAATTTACTTGGAAATTTAAATAAATTTGTGGAACTTCTCATGTCATTTGATTTAAAGTAATTTCTTATGGATTTAGACTCCCACCCAATCATTTTATGAGTCACCAAGTCATAATCACATGTTAAAACATCTTATTGATGTGTTCAGAATTGAGATGTTTAGATTCGATCAAGATATTATTATTTTAGAAAACTTACATGGACCTTCTTGTTCAAACAAAAAAGAAAAAACTTGTAAATGAAAAGAACATTCATTATATGGATTAGAGAGAAAAAATTTTTTTTAAAAAAAGGAAGTCTAGAATAAAGAAGTTTTCAAAAAAATGGTATAAATTAAAATAAATATCCAACTAGGGTATAATCATAACCACACATTCTTTCTTTTTTACTATTTTATGTTAAATTTAATAGTCTAACATTAATAAAAATGTAATTAAACCTAGGTACCATATATAAGATGCGAAAATCATTGGAAATCCCATAATCTGAGATGTGTGTATGGGGTAGAAGTCCTTTTGATCAAGACTTATGAGACACCATCACAATATGATGCTAAAGCTTATTTTGTGCACATCACCTGTAAAAACTTGTTAAGTCAAAGAGGATGTTACAAGTGTAGGGTAGTGTTGGGAGTTAATGATCTCATATTGATAAAAATGTAAGCAATTTTAGGTCTTATAACATGATGTCTCATTTTCTTGTTACTAATTCATTATTAGATGAACTTTTAATACTTTACATGAACTTCAAAATTTCGTACCCACGGTGATTATTGATTCAGTTTATAGAGAATCTAGATTATGTATGTATAATGAGATTATTAAAATAGATTTGCTTTGATGTGTTATTGGTTACTATATTTGATTGAAATTATGGATGTTTAGTAAGTAAAAACCCTTGATTCAAATCATAACCTCATAGTTCAAGAAAAATGGATTATGATATTATGAGATTTACAGTTAGAAATTACTTTAAATAATCCACTAGGTTTTCATTGTAATTTATCTTGTTAATGCCATTTGTTTTAAATTATTGCCACAACAACATAATTTTTTGAACATAATCTAAAACAGATAAATTAGTTTGCTGATTGTGTTGGGCTTACCATCACCCCCCCCCATTCACAAACAACTAATTTGCAGATCAATTGCTATTAGATCATTCATTCACATACTCTTTGCAATGACACTACCATGGCCAACATTCTTCTTAGCTGTTAGAACAACATGTACTTGTGCTTTCTTTTCTAAGTATCATCAATACAACATTGCATGATATCAACAGGACAAGGCATGTAAGTCCTAGCCCTGAAAAGAACAGCCATTGAAAGAATGTTTCTAGCAGTTGTAATGTATTGCATTTATAGGAAAATCACAAAACATTAAAATAGCAATAACAACACCTAACAGAGCTACAAAATAAAATAGACATGTGGCAAACACAAGAGAATGGACATGATATACCACAAGATTAAATTTTGTTTTCTTTACGCCCCCTCAAAATTAGTCCATCAGGCAAGCCATGTTTGCCAGTGAAATTGTTGAGAGTGGCTTGAGCTATTGATTTTGCAAACACATGTGCAACCTGATGTTCAAATTTAATGTGTCTTGTGCAAACTAAAATCTGAAATTAGCTAGCAAACTTTTCTCTCATGAAATGATAATTTAATTCAATATACTTTGCCTGTAAAACTAGATTTACAAACAACAAATGAATTGCACTTTTATTGTCACCTAAAATCTATGGTATTGTATAGATCATATGAGCAAGGCTTTTCTTTATTTTACACACCATCCAACACAATTGGCACCTATGAAAATGCAATATCCGTTGGTGGATCTTTGAGTAATTAAAAGCACAAGTTGTCCAATTGTTATTTAATTGCTTTAAATATTAAGCGTCGTTTACCATGATTTCATGTGTAGTTAACATGAGAAATCATGGGTTAGTTTTTTTATGGTGTTTGTTAATTATATGTGTAAGGCCACATCTCTTTGTGTGTGGCTAATAATGGTCATATTGTTAGTTATGTGTATGAAAGATTGTGTCCCTTGTTGAATGGATGCATCCCTTCATAAGTCATATAAGTATAAATAAATGTAAAGGGTCATGTGAAAAAAGCATTGTAATTACAATTTTTTCTTTACTTTTCTATAATAGCGAAAAACATTGTTTGATCATGTTCCAACATATTTTCACATTTTTCCTAATCTTTCTTCCTAAATTCTTTCACCTTCTTCATTGTCGTATCATAAAAAAAACCACATCTGGTATCAGAGCATTTTGCAATTCTAATAGACTACTAGTACACTCACTATAAAAGCAGAGGTGTCATTCAATCAGTTGACTCTCCTAGTGTTTTGATGGTGAGAATTATCAATACTGGATAATCAGGATGAACACTTTCCTAGAGGGAATAGATCTTTAAGATGTAGTGAAGGAAGGCCATGAGATTCTTACACTAACCCATAATCCAACATTAGCCCAAATGAAGTTGCATAAGGGGAAGAGGACAAAGAAATCAAAGGCTAAAGCATGCCTCTTAAGCATCCTCACTCATGTAATGGCACTAAAATCAACCAAGAAAATATGAGATTATTTACTAGAGGAGTATGCCAATGATGAGAGGATTAAAAGCATGAAAGTCTTGAACCTAATTTGGGAGTTCAAACTAATGAGAGTGAAGGAATCAGAGAGTATTAAGGAATGAATACTCAAACAAATTGTTTATTGTTGTCAACAAGATACGTTTGCTAGGAACCATTTTTCCTAACTCTCGTGTGGTAGAGAAGATTTTGGTGGCAGCTCTAGTAGAGAAATTCAAAGTATCGATTACCACCTTGAAGAACATGAGGGACCTCTCCAACGTTACATTGGCAGTGTTATTGTATTGAATGCTCTGAAGGTGTAGGAACAATGTCAATTGATGCGTCAAGAAGGAGCAGTCGATGGTACCTTATTGGTTAAGCAAACAATTAAAAGAAAAAGGGCAAGAAGAAGGGACCGAAGAATCAAAATCAAAAGAAAAGGACCTCTACTCAAGAAGTTCAAACAAAACTAAGCAAAAGCGACAGTACCTCCCTTGTAAGCATTTTGAGAAGAAAAAGTCATGCCCCCTTCAAATGTTAGAGGTGTCCTAATGTCAAGTGTTCCAAGTGTAATCAAATAGGGCATGAGGTAATTATTTGTAAAAGATTTCAACAGAAGGATGATGCAGGAGTTCAACAAAATGAACAAGAACAGGAAGAGAAACAATTATTTGTTGCGTCAACTAAGGAGAATCGATCAACAATTGATGTTTGGTTAATCGATGGTAGTTGCACAAACCACAAGTCCTTTGATAAAAGACTTGTTTGTATAGTTAACACCCTTCACTTCTTCTGCTATATAAATTGGTGATGGAAATCACATCCTTGCTAAAGAAAGGTACTTTCTCATGTGCCCAACTTAACTCAAAATCTTTTTAAGTGTAGGTTAGTTGATGAAGAGATGGATTTCAAGTTGTCTTTGAAAATTCATTTTGTCAGATTCTGGACCATCAAGGTGAAGAAATGTTTCGGGTAGCAATGAAAGGCAAAAGTTTTCTTTTATATCCAACTGAGACTCAGAGTGCAGTTGTCTGTCTTGAAGATCAGGCTACTGAAATATGGCATAAAATGATGAGGTACAGTCACATTGATAAGTTACCAAAGTTCAGTAGTGGTAATTTAATTGCAAGGGTTCCTCAATTGAAGAAAATTTCATCAACTTGCAATACTTGCTAGTTGGGGAAATAGTGCAGGAAAAAAATTTAATTCTACATCATGGAGAGATTCTTAAAAGTTGCAATTGATGCATTCAGATGTTGTAGGTCCAATAAATATATCACCTTTAAATGGTAGCTTGTATTATGTATCATTTATTAATGACTATACTAGACTAAGTTAGTTAGTTAGATTTACTTTATTAATTCTAAATCAAAAGTTTCACAGCATTTCTAAAGGTTAAAACGATTAGTGGAGAACTAGTTAGCTCGTTAAATCAAGAGCATAAAAACTGATGACGGATCTGAGTATATTTACAATGAATTTAACAAAACCTGCCTTGAATCTAGCATAAAACATCAATTAACAACACCATACACCCCTCAACAGAATGATATTAGTGAAGGAAAAAATCAAACAATAATGGAAATGACAAGGTGTATGATGTATGAGAGAAATTTACTTAAAAGAGTTTTTGGGTGGAAGCTTACGGTACCTTAGTTTACATTCAAAATCAATTACCTACAAAAGCAGTGGAAGAAGTTACATCATTTGAGTCATGGTTTAGGTACAAACCTTCTGTGAAGCATCTAAGGATTTTTAAATGTCTATGTCATGCACACATACCTGCAACAAAAAGAGATAAATTAGATCTAAGATTAAATTTAGGAGTATTTATCAGATACAACCCTAATGCTAAAGCCTATAGAATTTTTCTACCAAATTCTAAGAAAATAGTTACATCTAGAGATTTAACATTTATTAAGGATATGCCATAGACTATCCAGATACATTTGTACCTATGGTTCAATTGAAAACCATCCGATTGCTACTTGCACTTAGTGCACAATTTGGGTGGAAAATATATCATTTAGATATAAATTCACATTCTTGAATGGGGATTTGTTGGAATATGTATATGTTGATCAACCACAAGGTCTTGAACTTGTAAAAGAGGATAACAAAGTATATAAACAGAAGAAGGCACTCTATGATTTAAAATAAGCTTTACAAGCTTGGTATAGTAAAATTGAATCAATTTTGCTCAAAGCCTTTCAAAAGTTGTTTTGTATTAAAGAAGAGAACAAAGGATGTTCTAATTATTTTATTATATGTTGATAACCTGTTGGTGACTGGTAATAATAGCACTCAATAAGTGGAAACTTTTAAATAACATATGATGAAAAATCTTAAGATGTTGGATTTAAGATTAATGTCTTATTTTTTGGGATTAGAGGTCCATCAAGAAAATGAAGAAATTATAATTTCTCAAGGAAAATATACATGAGACTTGCTAAAAAGATTTAATATGGTTGATAGTAAATCTGTGAATACACACTCCTATGTACTATAAGGAGAAGTTAAACACAACTTCGACTACTACTAAGATTGATGAGAGTCTTCATAGATGCATCATTGTATGTCTATTATATCTCACAACAACTATACCAGATATACCATATGTTGGCTAGTTATCTATCTAAGTTTATGCATAGTGTGTACGATGAGCATCTTCAAGCTACAAAAAGGATGATCAAGTATGTGAAAGGAACTCTAAACTTTGGTTTAAAGTTTCAGACACAATCTACTATTTCACTCGAGTATTCAAACAATGATTGAGGTGAATCACTAGTTGATTATAAGAGTATTTGAGGTTACTGTTTCCAATTTGGTTCAAACATTTTTTCTTAGTGCTCCAAGAAGCAAGATCATTGTATCCAATAAACTATAGAAGTAGAGATAATTAGGCAGTAAAACAAAGTACTTCAATGTAAAGTTTTATGCAACGAGGGATATGCAAAGCAAAAGCAAGGTGTTCTTGACTCATTGCAAGTTGAAAGATCAATTGTTAGATATATTTACAAAACCCCTACCAATCGACAAGTTTGAACTTCTAAGGAAGAAATTGGGTGTTGGAAATATCTAAAGCAATGGGGAGTGTTATTTAATTGCTTTAGATAATAAGTGACATTTATCTTGTTTCCAAGTATAGTTAACATGAGAAATCATGGGTCAGTTTTTGATGGTGTTAGTTAATCTAAGTAAGGTCACAACTGTTTGTGTGTGGCCAATAATGGTTATATTGTTAGTTATATGTATAAAAGGTTGTGTCCCTTATTGTATGGATGCATCCTTTCATAAGTCATGTAAGTATAAATAAATGTAAATGCTCATTTGAAAAAAAGCATTGTAATTGTAATTGTAATTTTTTCTGCAGTAGTGAAAAACATTATTTATTCATGTTCTAGCACTTTCTCACATTCTTCCTTAATCTTTTGTCATAAATTCTTCTACCTTCTTCATTGTCGCATCATAAAAAATCTACACCAATCTACGTCAATGAAAACATACATACTAAATGTAGATTACAGACAGTGTAAAACAAAGACTTTTATGTATAATGCCTTCTACATACCTAAGAAATCGTTTAACAAGTAAAAAATGATGATATGAAGGTGACTATGTGAATTGATTTAAGAAATTTATAGAAAAAATGATATCTAGTTTAGTTATACTTAGATATTAAAGGCATACAAGAATACATACTCCTGTGATATTCAAGATGACTATATTTCACACCATTTTGAGATATATAATTTTGTAATTTACTAGAAAGAGGAGATTTGAAAGGCTTGCAGTCAACCACAAAAATTCTTTTAGAATAAAAAGAGCATACTAATATTGTGATAATTATTTTGTTTAATAAATTCTATACCAAGAAAATAATGTAACTCTCCAAGATCTTTCATAGAAAAATTATGACTAATAGCTTCTACAAAATGTTTTATCTAATTGTCATTTTTTGATATTATGGTGGCATCATCATCCACATATAACGTCATTCTTTTTAGGAAAAATGAATAGAAAAGCACCATTTAAACTAGATTTAAAGTCATACCTAAACAAAAATTAATTGAACTTATCGAACCAATATCTCAGTGCTTGTTTTAAACCATAAATAGCTTTATGAAGTTTACAATCATAATCAAGATAAATTTTATTTTCAAACTTAAGTAGTTGTTTCATATATACATTTTCTTTTAAATCACAATGGAGAAAAACATTTTTAATATCTGATTGTCCAATATTCCATTTTTTACTAATAGTAATAGATAATATGATCTTAACGGTAGAAGGTCTAACAACAATAGAGAATGTTTCAAGAAAATTAATACCTTCAATTTGTCTACAGTCGTTGGCCACCATTAGAATTAAGTTCACTCTTATATACCTATTTGATGTTTATAATATGCATACACTTTTTCTTTCAACACAAGACTCCATGTTTGATTTTCATGTGAAGCCTTTACTTCATTTCTTATAGTTTCATTTCATCCCTTTTGTTTTAGGCATTATTTATGTATTATCAGAAAGTACAAAAATGGAAAAAACAAAAAGTCAAGAAAAGGTAAAAAAAAAACAGAAAATGAAGAAATTGAAGAAATGAAGAGTAAAGAAAACAATAATACTAGTTGTTTATGTCGTTGTTAGAAAGTTAAAAGTCTTTGCAATGTTTATTAATGTTGTAGTTAAGTGTGTAACCTGAATTTGACTTGCATATTTCAGATTGAGATATTATTTTCATTCATTTTAGGTTTCTTGTTTCTTCTCTTGAGCTTATTACTTCCTTGCACACAATATTTTTAATGTTAGTATTATCAATATTTGTTAGCTTCATTTACTTCCATAGATATATTCTTCCTTACTGACATTAGCATGAGTTCTATTCACATTGCCATGATGACTAATTTCTTCAACACAAGTACTTTCATTATGTTTGTATCTAGAATTTTCCTCTCCAATCAAATGGTCATTTTCACAATTGATTTTTTCACAATTGATTTTATCTTATCTAGATTGAGAATCAGAGTATGTACTTGTTCATTCTAGAGGAATAGAAATAGTCCTACAATTCTTTTTACTAACATCATTATTTTGTAATAAAGAAAAATCTATTTCATCAAATATAACATGTATACTAATAAAAAATTTATTTTTTCAAGACTAAAACATTTATACCTTTTATATTTGTTATCATAACCAATGAAAATATAAGGATAAGACTTGCAGCTCAATTTATCTTTAGCATAAATCTTTAAGATGGGATAACAAGTGCAACCAAGAATTTTGAAATCACTATAGTCAGGACATTTTCCAAACAAATCAAAATAAAGAAAACTACCAATATTATCATTTTTAAAATTGTCAATAAGTAATCTATTTATGATGTAAATAGCTGTAGAAAAACTTTTATTTCAAAAAAATTTTGAGAAATTATTTCTAAACTTTATACTTAACTCCATTTCAATGATGATTCTATGTTTTCTATCTACCCTTCCATTTTATTATGAAGTACAAGCACAAAACAACTGAATTAATATACCTCTTTCATTTAAAATACGCTTGAAAAGTGTTTAAACAGTATACTCTCCGTTGCCATCACATTGTAATGTACCAATACTTTTATTAAAAGAATTTTTAACATAAGAATCAAATTGCATATAACATTGTAGAAAATTAGATTTTTGCTTTAAAGGATAATATTAGATAAATCTAGTATTGTCATAAAAAAAAACAATATAATATCTAAAATTACTATGATATTTAGGTAGACCCTAAATATCACTATGTATTTTTTTGCAAATGTCTTTTAACACAATTATCAAATACAAAGAAAGGAACATTACTAATTTTGGTAGTTTGATAATCTAAGTAAATTGTGTCAATAACCTAGTTGCTCACATTTATCAAACCTTTCCCACTCAATTATTTGAGTTTTTTTATATTACAATGCCCCAAATGTTGACACCAAATTTTTGCACCAACTTTATTTACACATCTAACATATAAAGCTCTATGCATTTTGTCATTCTTGACTCTGTAGGTACCATTCCTTTCATAACTTTCAACAATTATTTTCTTATTACATCTATCACAAATTCTAAAATTATCAAATCCAAATTCAACATCATAAGAAAAATCCTTGGTTAATTGATCAATAGAAATCAAATTTTTATTTATACCTAGAACAAATAATACTTTCTTTAGTTTAATAAGATTTTTATTTTTAACTTGGATATTAACACTACCTATACTATTTATAAGAGCAATTTCACCCTTAGCAATCATAATAAAATCATTTCCATTATAGGGTCTCAAATTAAATAACATACTTGAGTTAACTCTTAAGATTGAATGACTCACCAAAGATAGGGTGAATGATGATATGTATTTAATTAAAAATTATTTCTAACTTATATGGTTGGAGTATATGCACAAGCATCAAACAAATAAATGGAACATGCACAATAGAAATAAAAAATTAGAACACAAGAAAAGTTTAAGTGATTCACCAACTCAAATAGTCCACCTCTAAGGATCACTTGGATTTCACTAAATATTCTAACACTTGCATACACTTACTTTCAGGTCGAAGCAAAAACTAACCATTCACTTAAACTTTTAGGTTGAAACTCTATAACCAACTTTTTAAGGCTTTAAGGTCAAAACTATAAACTAATACTTTGTGTAGCTTTTTAGTTGAAGCTACAAACCAATGATCCTTTTTAGATCTGACTTTCAGTGTGTAGAGAGCTTTGATAATTTTCTTGTAATTTTAGTTTTCTCAATCTATTTTTTGTTGTGTGTATTCTAAATTATACTTCTTGTAGTAATAGATGATTTGCAACGTTTTCTCTCTTTCTTTCTTGTTAAATGATCTAGTTATATTTATATCTATAATTCCAATGATCATATTATCTTCAATGGTATCAATCTACTATACTTGATCTTTAACATTATAGAATTTATTGTCTTGCTGATTTTCAATGATAACAATCTATTGTACTTAATTCTTGACAGTTTTATAAATAGTAAGTTACTGTTTAATACCTTGTTGAATAGCTTTCTACCAAACTTCGTCTAGGTTGTTAAGTTATTGCTAACTTAACAAGTTGTTCTTTTTCTCTATAGATACACATTGAGTTATACTAACTCAACGAGTTATGTCATGTGATATTTCTTTATTGTACACGTGATGTCTATCCTCAACATTTTCCAAGTCGTTAAGTTAGTATTAACGTAACAAGCTGTTCTGCCCTTTTTTCTATAAATATATGTTAAGTTATGCTAATTCAACAAGTTTTGCTAGCTTTTAAACCTGTAAGTACACATTGAGATACCTAACTTAACGAGTTCTTCCTTCTATTTTTACACATTAAGTTACCTAACTCAACGAGTTCTTCCTTAACTTAACAAATTCTTTCAAAGTTCTTTTAACTGTCTTGTGCAACATCCTTCTAACTTGTTTAACTTTTATTTGACTTTGACATTTCATCTGTATCCATCAAATACATCTTAATTCCTTATATAGATTTTTACATTATCAAAACACAAAGGTTCTAACAATCTTCCCCTTTTTGATAATGACAAAAACTTTTACATTAAATTATATATATTTCACGTCTTAGATTGTTTCTATATAATGAATCACATAGAACATAAATAATACAAAGATTACAAATCTATGTCTCTACTTTTCTATGTGTAGGGAACTATGAATACTTTTGCAATACTATAATTATCATATTTCTCTCCCCCTTTTTGTCATTGGTCAAAAGAAGTTACTAAATCATCTTATACTTCTCTCTCTTTATGGAATTTTGATTTTGTTGACATAACAACCATCTTTTCTCTTTTCTTTGCCAAAAATGTGTATTTGATGTCAAATGTTGAAATATCAATTTCCTAATTACATTAATCTCTTCTAATACTAATTGTTAAGATGTCAATTGTTGGGATATGATTCACAACTATATTTTGAACAGTAAGGTTTTCTTTATAATTTCTCTCCCTATTTATGATATCTCCCATTATTTACTACATCATGTGTAAAACTACAAACAATAAAATGCTAATTGTTAATAATTCAGCTAATAACATATAGTTGTTGTTACATGTTCTCCCCTTATTTGTGTGCTCTCTTGTCTATATGCTTGACTTCTTTAATTTCTCTCTCTTTTTGTACTTTTATCTCATAATACTTGTTTCTGAAATTAATCATTTTTTCTAGCTATTATAGATTTTGCTCCCCTTGAATATCATGATTTTAGGCACATTTGCTATACAATTTGTATGTAACCTTTTATACCAATCGATGGTGCCTCCTATTGATACAAGATGTTTCTTTCATAAAAGATTCTCAAATGTTTAGCTTTTCTAACATGTTTATTCCATTAATCTTCAGATTTTGGTCAAGTGCAGAGAGTGATTTGAACTTGTAAACCAACTACTCCCCTTAAATGTCATAATCCTGCAATTCAAATAGAGAAAATAGATTTTAATACCTATATTTTCTTAAGTCTGGAAGTGTTAGTCCTGAAAACCTTTAAATTAATGCTTTTAGCAACCACATTGGTTTATATCTTCTTTTGATGGCAAACATTGTAGTATTATCTCTATAAGATTGGATGACACCACTATAGTAAAATATTTCCTATGAAGTAGTATACCTTAGGTCAAATCTATTTGAACTATATCTTTGAGAACCAATAATTCTATTCAATTCATTTTGTCCATTGGTAAATTTTTGCACAATATTTTTCAAGTCAATAATTTCAAACTTTAGATTTTTATTTTCATCTATTAATTCATCATTCTTGCAATTATAGTTATCCATTTTGGTTTTGTAATTCCTATTTTCAACATGTATTTTTTCAAGTTCAACATATGCATTTTCTAAACATGCAATCAAACATTTAATTTCCTTTTTATAATTTTTACATTTAATGTATAGACTATTTATAGTAGATAGAAGAATATTTACATCTAAACTTTTATTATCTACATCAAAATCACATTGAGATGAAGTAGAGTATACCTCTTATGTTGTGAAGCAAACATTAGCTAGTACATCTTCATTTATGCTAGATGAGCTATTAGATGAACTGTCATCATCCTAAGTAGCCTTTAATGTCATTTTCTTTTGTTCTTCTTATTCTTCATTTCTTATTGATCTTCTTCAATTTGTAGTGGATAATGAGGTTGTAAATGTCCTTACGTTTTATATTTAAAGCACACTAGAACTTTACTTTTGACGTGTTAGCTTTGCTTCTTTTCTTCATCCATTTTTTAAAGTTCTTGGCCATCATCTTTTAAACTTTAAAGTTCCCTACAAGTACATTGTCATGATGACTAATTTCTTCAACACAAGTACTTTCATTATGTTTGTATCTAGAATTTTCCTCACCAATCAAATGGTCATTTTCACAATTGATTTTATCTTGCTAGAATCAGAGTATGTACTTGTTCATTCTAGAGGAATAGAAATAGTCCTACAATTCTTTTTACTAACATCATTATTTTGTAATAAAGAAAAATCTATTTCATCAAATATAACATGTATACTAATAAAAAATTTATTTTTTCAAGACTAAAACATTTATACCTTTTATATTTGTTATCATAACCAATGAAAATATAAGGATAAGACTTGCAGCTCAATTTATCTTTAGCATAAATCTTTAAGATGGGATAACAAGTGTAACCAAGAATTTTGAAATCACTATAGTCAGGACATTTTCCAAACAAATCAAAATAAAGAAAACTACCAATATTATCATTTTTAAAATTGTCAATAAGTAATCTATTTATGATGTAAATAGCTATAGAAAAACTTTTATTTCAAAAATTTTTTGAGAAATTATTTCTAAACTTTTTACTTAACTCCATTTCAATGATGATTCTATGTTTTCTATCTACCCTTCCATTTTATTATGAAGTACAAGCACAAAACAATTGAATTAATATACCTCTTTCATTTAAAATACTCTTGAAAAGTGTTTAAATAGTATACTCTCCATTGCCATCACATTGGAATGTACCAATACTTTTATTAAAAGAATTTTTAACATAAGAATCAAAATGCATATAACATTGCAGAAAATTAGATTTTTGCTTTAAAGGATAATATTAGATAAATCTAGTATTGTCATAAAAAAAAACAACATAATATCTAAAACTACTATGATATTTAGGTAGACCCTAAATATCACTATGTATTTTTTTGCAAATGTCTTTTAACACAATTATCAAATACAAAGAAAGGAACATTACTAATTTTGGTAGTTTGATAATCTAAGTAAATTGTGTCAATAACCTAGTTGCTCACATTTATCAAACCTTTCCCACTCAATTATTTGAGTTTTTTTTATATTACAATGCCCCAAATGTTGACACCAAATTTTTGCACCAACTTTATTTACACATCTAACATATAAAGCTCTATGCATTTTGTCATTCTTGACTCTGTAGGTACCATTCCTTTCATAACTTTCAACAATTATTTTCTTATTACATCTATCACAAATTCTAAAATTATCAAATCCAAATTCAACATCATAAGAAAAATCGTTGGTTAATTGATCAATAGAAATCAAATTTTTATTTATACCTAGAACAAATAATACTTTCTTTAGTTTAATAAGATTTTTATTTTTAACTTGAATATTAACACTACCTATACTATTTATAAGAGCAATTTCACCCTTAGCAATCAAAATAAAATCATTTCCATTATAGGGTCTCAAATTAAATAACATACTTGAGTTAACTGTTAAAATCAAATGACTCACTAAAGAGAGGGTGAATGATGATATGTGTCTAATTAAAAATTATTTTTAACTTATATAGTTGGAGTATATGCACAAGTATCAAACAAATAAATGGAAATAAAAGATAAGAACACAAGAAAATTTTAAGTGGTTTACTAACTCAGATAGTCTACCTCTAATGATCAATTAGGTTTCACTAAATGTTCTAACACTTACATACACTTCTTTCATGTTGAAGCAAGAACTAACCATTACTTAAACTTTTAGGTCAAAACTTTATAACCAACTTTTTGAGGCTTTCAAGTCGAAACCACAAATCAATACTTTGTGTAGCTTTCTAATTGAAGCTACAAACCAATGATTCTTTTCATATCTGACTTTCAGTGTATAGAGAGCTTTGATAATCTTCTTGTAATTTTAGTTTTCTCAATCTATTTTTTGTTGTGTGTATTTTAAATTATACTTCTTGTAGTAGTAGATGATTTGCAATGTTTTCTCTCTTTCTTTCTTATTAAATGATCTAATTATATTTATATCTATAATTCCAATGATCATATTATCTTCAATGGTATCAATCTACTATACTTTATCTTTAACATTATAGAATCTATTGTCTTGCTAATTTTCAATGATAACAATCTATTGTACTTAATTCTTGATAGTTTTATAAATAGTAAGTTATCGTTTAATACCTTGTTGAATAGCTTTTTACCAAACTTCTTCTAGGTCGTTAAGTTATTGCTAACTTAATAGGTTATTCTTTTTCTCTATAGATACATGTTGAATTATGCTAACTTAATGAGTTATGTCATGTGAGATTTCTCTGTTGTACATGTGATGTCTATCCTTCTTAACATTTTTCAGGTCATTAAGTTATTACTAAATTAACGAGTTATTCTACCCTTTTCTTTTGTAAATAAACGTTGAGTTATGCTAATTGAATGAGTTCTATCACATGAAACATCTTCTTTTTCCAAGTCATTAAGTTAGTATTAACTTAACGAGTTGTTCTGCCCTTTTTTCTATAAATATAGGTTAAGTTATGCTAACTCAACAAGTTTTACTACCTTTTAAACCTATAAGTACACATTGAGTTACCTAACTCAACGAGTTCTTCATTCTATTTTTACACATTAAGTTACCTAACTCAACGAGTTGTTCCTTAATGAATTCTTTCAAAGTTCTTTTAACTATCTTGTGCAACATCCATCTAACTTGTATAACTTCTATTTGACTTTGACATTACATCTATATCTATGAAATATATCTTAATTCCTTACATAGATTTTTACATTATCAAAACACAAAGATTCCAACAATCTCCTCCTTTTTGATATTGACAAAAACTTTTACATTAAATTATATGTATTTCACTCCCTAGATTGTTTCTATACAATGAATCACATAGAACATAAATAATACAAAGATTACAAATCGATGTCTATACTTTTCTATGTGTAGGGAACTATGAACACTTTTGCAATACTATAATTATCATATTTCTCCCTCTTTTTGTCATTGGTCAAAAGAAGTTACTGAATCATCTTATACTTCTCTCTCTTTATGGAATTTTGATTTTGTTGACACAACAATCATATTTTCTCTTTTCTTTGCCAAAAATGTGTATTTGATGCCAAATGTTGAAATATCAATTTCCTGATTGCATCAATCTCTTCTAATACTAATTGTTAAGATGTCAATTGTTGGGATATGATTCACAACTATATTCTGAACAATAAGGTTTTCTTTATAATTTCTCCCCCTATTTATGATATCTCTCATTATTTACTACATCATGTGTAAAACTGCAAACAATAAAATGCTAATTGTTAATAATTCAGTTAATAACATATAATTGTTGTCACGTGCTCTCCCCCTATTTCTGTGCTCTCTTGTCTATATGTTTGACTTCTTTAATTTCTCTCTCTTTTTGTACTTTTATCTAATAATACTTGTTTCTAAAATTAATCATTTTTTCTAGTTACTATAGATTTTTCTCTCCTTGAATATTATGATTTTAGGCACATTTTCTATGCAATTTGTATGTAACTTTTTATACCAATTGATGATGCCTCCTATTGATACAAGATGTTTCTTTCGTAAAAGATTCCCAAATGTTTAGCTTTTTTAACATGTTTATTCCATTAATCTTTAGATTTTGGTCAAGTGCAGAGAGTGATTTGAAGTTGTAAACCAACTACTCCCCCTAAATGTCATAATCTTGCAATTCAAATAGAGAAAATAGATTTTAGTACCTATATTTTCTTAGATTTGGAAGTGTTAATCCTAAAAATCTTTAAATTATTGCCTTTTAGCAACCACATTGGTTCATATCTTCTTTTGATGGCAAACATTATAGTACCATCTCTATAAGATTGGATGACACCACTATAGTAAGGTATTTATACTATGGAGTAGTATACCTTAGGCCAAATTTATTATTATTATTTTTTCTTGAAGGTGGCACTCCATGGACATTGAAATAGCCTAGTGTACACTAGGAGTATCCATTTAGGTGATAATAGGTAATACTCCATGCAAGAGTAGGCTTTCTTAGGTATCTAAAAAGGCATGCTCTTAAAATTTGATCCCATGTACCACGCACTTTACTCTACTACTTGCCTACGCATAAGCAGAGTTAATATTATTGCCTATGGGCACTACATGAGAACTTTCTAAGTAGTCACCTATCCTAATTATGCTTCTGCCCAAACATGGTTAACTCTAGAATTCTTACAAGAGTGAGTGCTTAGTAGTAGGTGTAAATGCACCTAACTAAATTTGTTTGAACTATATCTTTGAGAAGCAATGATTCTATTCAATTCATTTTGTCCCTTAGTAACTTTTTGCACATTATTTTTCAAGTTAGTAATTTTAGACTTTAGATTTTTATTTTCATCTATCAATTCATCATTCTTGTAATTATAGTTATCCATTTTGGTTTTGCAATTCCTATTTTCAACATGTATTTTTTCAAGTTCAGCATATGCATCTTCTAAACATGCAATCAAACATTTAATTTCCTTTTTATAATTTTTACATTTAATGTATAGACTATCTATAGTAGATAGAAGAATATTTACATCTAACTTTCATTATCTACATCAAAATCTCATTGAGATAGAGTATACCTCTTATGTTATGAAGCAAACATTGGCTAGTACATCTTCATTTGAGTTAGATGAGCTACTAGATGAATTGCTATCATCTCAAGTAGCCTTCAATGTCATTTTCTTTTTGTTCTTCTTCATTTCTTGTTGATCTTCTTCTATTTGCAGTGGATAATGGGATTGTAAATGTCCCTACGTTTTACATTTAAAGCACACTATAACTTTATTTTTTTGACGTGTTAGCTTTATTTCTTTTCTTCATCCATTTTTTAAAGTTCTTGGCCATCATCTTTTGAACTTTGAAGTTCCTTAGTTGACGAGAAAGCTAACTCTTTCTTCTTTTCTATTTTCTTTCAATACTTCCTTCTTCATCTTTCCATTTTTTCATTTGAACTTCATGGGCTAGTAGATTACCCATCAAATCTTCTATCGAGTATGTGTTAAGATCTTCAAAATCTTGTATTGAAGTGGACTTTTGTTTCCACTACATAAGAATTTTCTACACTTGTTCACGAATAGAAAATTCTTTTCCTAGACCTCTTAGATTGTTAATGATCTTGGTAAATCTAGAAAACATGTTAGTGAATTAGTGATAGATTCATTATCAAGCATTTTAAATAAATCATACTTTCTAAGTAAGATGTTGATTTTAGTATATTTCACTTGGTACATTTAAAAGTTATTAGAAAAGTATTTCAAGCCTTGTAGGTAAATTTATATGCTGAGACTTTGTTAAATAAATCAGGAGTTAATGTACAGTAAATGATATTTAATTTACGAACATCCATCTAAATGATTCTCTCATCCTCTTCAATCTAATCATCCTCATGATTAGTTGGAAAGGAAGTTCCACAAACTACCACTTTCCAGAGTCTCACATCTAAGCTCTTAAGGAAACATTTCATCTTATTTTTTCAATAACTATAATTAGTACCATCAAACGAGGGAGAATAATAGATATTCTGACCCTCTCTATGAAGTAATGTCATAAATCCTAGATGATTAAATCTTAACAAAGATTAACTTTACTTTGATACCAATTGTTAAGATTGAATAACTCACTAGAGGGAGGTGAATGGTGATATGTGCCCAATTAAAAATTATTTCTAACTTATATGGTTGGAGTATATGCACAAGTATCAAACAAATAAATGGAACATATACAACAAAAATAAAAAATAAGAACACAAAGAAATTTAGGTGATTCACCAACTCAACTAGTCTACCCCCCAAGGATCACTTGTGCTTTACTAAGTGTTTCAACACTTACATACACTTACTTTTAGGTCGAAGTAAGAATCAATTGTTTATTTGAGCTTTTAGGTTGAAGCTCTTAACTCACATTCCACAAGTTTTCAGTTTGAAGTTCTACAACCAACCTTTTGAGGCTTTTAGGTCAAAGTTGTAAATCAACACTTTATATAGTTTTCTAGTTAAAGCTACAAACCAATGATTCTTCTCGAATCTAACTTTCAACACATGAAGTGCTTTGATAATCTTCTTGTAATTTCAGCTTTCTCAATCTATTCTCTATTATGTGTATTCTGAATTATACTTCTTGTAGTAGATGATGATCTACAATGTTTTCTCTCTCTCTTTCTTGTTGAATGATTTAATTATATTTATATTTGCAATTTCAACGATCATATTATCTTCAACGGTATTAATCTACTATACTTGATCTTCAACATTATAGAATCTGTTATCCTACTAATTTTCAATGATAACAATCTATTGTACTTAATTCTTGATAGTCTTGTAAATAGTAAGATACTGTTTGATACCTTGTTGAATAGCTTTTTGTCAAACTTCTTCTAGGTCATTAAGTTAGCAATGATGTTTGTCCTTCTTAACATTTTTCAAGACATTAAGTTGTTGCTAACTTAACGAATTGTTTTGCCCTTTTATTTTGTAAATACAAATTAAGTTATACTAACTCATGTAACTCAATGAGTTCTGTCTCATGAAACATCTCCTTTTTTCAAGTTGTTAAGTTAGTGCTTACTTAATAAGTTGTTCTACCCTTTCTTGTTATGCTAACTCAATGAGTTTTGTTGCCTTTTAAACCTGTAAGTACATGTTGAGTTACTTAACTCAGCGAGTTCTTCTTTCTATTTTTACACGTTAAGTTACCTAACTTAATGAGTTGTTCTTTAATTTAATGAGTTCTTCTAGAATTCTTTTAACTATCTTGTGCAACATTCGTTTGGCTTGTTTAACTTCTATTTAGCTTTGACATTTCATCTATATCTATGAAATACATCATAATTCCTTATATAAATTTTTGCATTATCAAAATACAAAGGTTCCAACATTAATAAGGGCTTTAGGAGCATCTTCAAGTTGATAAGAATGGTCAAGACATTGTCAACATTCCAATGCAACATGACCTACCTTACCATGCATTTGATAAATATCTTTCTTCCTTTCCTCATTGTTGGTCATTCTGTTTACATTTTGACTAACATAAAAGAAATTACCCCCCCTCTCCCCTTTTCTTGGATTATAATTTTCAATTCTATTATTATTATTGCTTCCCCTTTTCCTCTATTAGCATAAAAGACCATTTCAAGATTTTTTTTCTTTGTTGATTACATCTAGTCCTTATCACAAAACCCCTTAACATCTGAATGGCAGTATTATAACTAGGAATGGGGACCCTTAATGCTACAATCACAAGAGCTTCATATTTTTCACCTAATCTGCACAGGTTTATTTATAATAACTAACTTATCACACAAATGCTTAAAAGCTTTCAAATAATCATTCAAAGAATTAAAAACATTTCTCTTAGTATTTTGCTATTAATGTAGAAGAAAATATTCTCTCTTTTTTAAAGGTTCTACAAAAGCAATTTTAAGTGCTTTCCAAACCTCAATAGAAGTGTTTAAATGCATCACAAGACTAACAACTTCCTTACTTAAGCTCTTGGTCGTCCAAGCTTTAAGTAAACTATCAAACTACATCTAAGAAATGTTGTTGGGATTTTCAATGGATCTCTCGTTTCCATCCTCCTTATAAACTAGAAATCAACTAAGAAGGCTTGTATTATCATCCAAAAAAATAGAAATTCTTGACGTTTCAACAAGACTTGTAAATTAAGCAAGTAGTTTGTGATAGAAAACTTCATGGAAACAAAGTTAAACATATTTACCATGATCGAAAATATACACTCCTCAAGCTCTCACTTGTTGCTCTACCTTTGGTTTTCATTGACATAAATTTTCTGGTGCTCTATTCCATTGCCTTTGATACCAACTAAGAACAACTCTTTCTTAAGCTTTCCTTCCAAGTACATAATTGTCTGTCTCTTTTGTTATTAACACATTATTGTATGGTATAGATAGAATAAGATCAAAGAAAGAGAACAAACCCTAGGAGCGAAAAAGACAAGTGTCGAAAGAATGTATCTGACAACCCTAATGTAACATATTTATAGAGAAATTACAAAACATGGTTAAAATTGACAGTAACAAAATTATATATATCAAAACAAAATAATAATACCATAAAATAGACACATAACAATGATAAGATGTAACTTGGAGAAGAATAATAAAATATGGTATAATGCACTGCAATATATAAAAATAACATTTAATATTAGTAAATTTATCCATTTTATTAATATTTTACTAGTATTTAATTAATATTAATATTAATATATGTATTTGATATTAATATTGAAATTTCTATGATTATATTAATATTAAATTTTAGTGATATTAAATTCCTAAGTTAACTGACTTTATATTATATTAAATCCCTAAGTCAGCAATCTTAACTCTTTTAATTACATACTAGTAATAGTATCATGTTATCATGAAAATAAATGATGTAGATTAAGAAGAAAATTTAATGATGTATGTAATATATTTTATACACTAAATAAATTATTAATAAATATATTTATTTTGATTCTAGTTTAATTAATCACTCTGAAAACTAATATTCGCCTGGTTTCCAGCTCCACCGCCATGGCAGGGCAAACAAGGAAAGAAAAGCAGGCGCCCGTGGATTAATGCAAATTTTCGGAAACGGGCCGAATATTGTACTCGGAGTTGAAGAAGCCGATTCGGGTGATCCGACGAATCCAATCTATTTTCGGTGGAGCTGGAAACCAGGCGACAATGATGAAGCTGACGAGGAAATGGCGGAGACCCCGCCGTCGCCGAGAGAAAGCCGAGGATGGAGAGGACGGTTTCTTCCTCCCCACCCGCGACGATTCCCTCCCGATCGATACCGAAGGTCTTCCTTCTCACTCCCTGTATGGCCAGAAGGTCTCACCGTTTCGTCTGTTCGATTTCTCAGCACAATCCGTGGAAACGGAAACTGCTGCTCTTGCAGAATTCTCATCTTTTTTTCTGGACTTCTTGTGATTATAGTCATGAATTCTGCTGTCTATTGTTTAACCTTTTCATTCTTTTCGGCCAACACTGTCGTTCAAACGGATGTTTTTCCTAAACTCTTGAACTTGCATCTTCTTCTTCTTCTTTACATGAGTAAGCTGTTTTTCATTTGATCTTTTGGAATTGTAGAACAAGAGGAGATAGTGAGGAATTTCGAGAGGAATCATGCACAGCATAGCCTTTTGTGGAGGGTAGGTTCTTACAACATTTTTCATTTAGTTCAGTTTGATCATTATGTTTGTCAATTTGGTGATGATGTTTTCTTGTTGGGCCGTCCCCCCAGAATGTATTTGCTGCATTGCTCCTTGCTTATGTGGTGTTTCTGGGGCATTCTATCATTCAGCAATGTCTGAATCCGTGGGAATTGGTAAGAGAAATAGATTTGTAAGTATATTGTTGTTTGGAGCCTATGGGCATTAAAGTTGAGTGGTTCGTCTTTCAATTATCTGATGCTTTCACTACTTGGTTCTAATTTATCATCTCCTTACACTGGGTACAGCGATATCATGCATACTTTATGGAAGAGGTGGAGTCATGGCTGGTCATTTTGGCAGGTTTGTTTGTTCTCTGTTTTAATCCATTCATGTATTTTTCTTTATTGGACGTTCATAAATCTTTCTTTCACGTGTGCCGCTCTCTGCAGCTTCTGACAATTGTTCATTGATATGATAATCATAACAATTGTTCTTCCCATGAAATCCGACCATATCTGTTGATTCACATTTTAAGTTCTCTAGTTTCTAGTAGTTACATTTTCTTTTCTTTTCCTTTTTTTTGTGGTGGAGTTATTGCAAAAAAAATAGAGGGAGCATGTGTTACAATCTGGTGTAATGGTTTCCTAGCAAAAAAAATGTAAGATTCAGTGTTGAAATGAAATTATTGAATTGTTCTTCCATTGAATGGGATCATTTACGGTTTTCCTAAACTCATAAAACAATTGAAAAAGTGTGTGGCAAAGAAGAAGAAGAGGTGCCTTTATATCAAAGGGATATATCCATTTTTTTATTTTTATGAGTAATATATATATTTTTAAATATTTAGTTGAAAATAGGCATACTTTAAGCTCTATTATTTTCTAAATAATATTGAAATACATAAATAATTTTATGATAACATCAAAATATGAAGTCTAATAATATTAATGTGTAACGATACTAACATCTGACGTGAAGTCATTCTTAGCCCTTAGATCTTCATGATATTAAGATAACTGTCCATATTTAAATTCATTTATTTAACTTTTTTTGTAACCTAAAAGAATCAATCTTTTAACCGTGATTCTGTAGCCTATATGTCACCAGTACCTGCTAAATCATCACCCTTCCTGTCCTTCTTTTGTACGGTCAAATTAAAATCACAAACAGGATCCTGAATAACCATCTGCTATCCTAGGCCTCATGGCTAAACATAATCCCTGTGGAATTGTGAAAGGGATCATGAAATGTGATCCTGACAGGAATTGTGCAAATGGGATCAAATAATGTGACCCCACTTTGGGATCTTTTGGTATTTTTTATATTTATTTTCATCTTGCATTTTGTTATGTTATGAACCTTTTAGGTATGAGATATTATTCTTATTTATGTCAATTCATAAGTGATCAGAATCTGTATCAAAACAATGTTATTTATTATTAACTAATTTGACCAATCAAGCAATGTTAAATATAAGCTTTCAACTAAAACCGTGATCATACTATTAATGGGGAGCATACGGAATGAAGAGGATATAGTCTGATAAGCAAAGAACAATAGATATCAGAATTTTTGCTTTAGTAAATAGTGCTTGTTTCAATTTAAACTAGAGCATGTTGCTGATCCCACATAATAAGGATACGAGATTAAAAAAATTATAAATTTGACATGGGAGGTATTAATATTGTGATAATTAATCACTAGAAGACATGAAAATTGTTGGTGTAATCGTTCCATGTTTCATTTAGAGATGGACACAACTGAATGACAAGTTAATAGAGAAGTCCTTATATTATAGTTCTTTTGGATTATTTACACTTTGTCATTCATCATGTTAATTACATGCCAAAGAATTCCATTACATGGACAATGTAAAGTCATATTAACAGTATATTCATATTTCATTTATTTCAAATTGAATTTATCCTTTACATATTTAAATTTGTGTAATTTAACTGAAGATGTGATTATAGATAAAAATGCAGGAAAAAAAAGGATTCATGTAGCCAACCTCACAGTGAAATTACAGCATGAGATGCTGTTGAATTTGTCATTTATGCATCCATTATCTTAGGTATTTGAGGAAACTGAATTAATGTTGACATGTGACTTCTTTTCAGATGTTGTAGCAGTGGTGGCTTGTTTATTGGCAATTAAGGGTCTATATAATAGCTCAGGCTCTTATAGACAATGGTTATGGTACTCTTGCTACACCAGCCTTTTCTTGGCAGTATTTTGGTTGTATCATATGACAAGGTAAACCCGCACTTCGTAATCACTGACTTCTTAAGAAATGGAAAAGCTACTTTTGAAGCTAATCTATATCCAGACGTTATAGTATTCTATCAAAATTTTAGTCTCGTGAGTATTGTTCTTGATCATTTCCTTGGTTTTGAAGGCTTTGCATTAAATGAGTAACTTCATTGTTTTGTCTTATCTAGTTATCACTCTTCTTTTTTGGTTGATGGTATTCTTCCGAAGTCATACGGTACTTTCTCTCAGCACGCTTATAAACTGAATTTGTTGTTGTATAGGTTAGCAAGGTTTCGCTGGGATATTATATGGCTTCCTTTTGGACCTTTGAGGTACACCATTTGACCCCCACATTTTCTAATTTTCCTTTATTCTTGCCATTTGTTTAGATATTTATTGTTTTTTCTTTAGATCCCATATTTACATCTTAAGAAAGTTTTGCAATCTGAGGTGAGTGGTTTTTGGCTTCATACATGTATACAAAACTCCAAGAATTTCTAAGGATGTAAATCTTCAACATTCAAATATTGTAAAGTTCAAATCACGGTTTATTGATGGTTGCCAATTTTACTCTTAACGCATTATGATTGATTGGAGACAAGTTTTTCTGGTTGCCAATTTGTACGCATATTTAAATTTTTGGTTGAAAAGAACATCTGTTGGTAAATAGAACTAGGAAAACATTGTTTTCTTTGAAGTAGGAAAACACATCGTATGCCGATACATATGTTTTTGTTACAGTGGTGCAGGGATCTGTCTGTACGTGGACCATTTGCTTTTGGAATCATCGGAAGACATTAGGAAGCTCCGACAGAGTATGTACAATTATAAAGTGAAATGAATATCTATAGTGTCTGTAGCAGTGTGCTTTTAACTTGGACGACATTGTCTGTTCTGCTCTGAATTGTAGATTACCTTGTTGTTGAGAGAAAATTCTGTATTTTATGAAAAGATAAATCAGAGATACCCTGACCCTGATTTTGCACTTAACCATCTATTATAATGGATAGCTACTATTTTTGTGAGTTTTAGAAAGAAAAAAAGAGAGAGTATCATGCAAGTCCCAAAGAAAATTCCAACACGAGTGCGCGCCCCCTAATAAACCCCAGAGGTGAAGGGGATCGTTGCTGTACAAATGTCTGCCTTTAATCTAGGGCAAACTAATGGGCGCGGTGCTGTGGATGATGCCTCACCTTCTTCTGCATCCAGCGGAGCAGCTTCTTGGAGGCCTTCGTGATCGCAATGTGGAGCTGCCGCTGCCGCTTCCGCTTCCGCTTCCGCTGCTGCTTTACCCCCTTGAGACGGAGGGGCTCCGGCGTCGCCGACGGCCCTCCTCCACCTGAAGCCTCTGGCTCTTCCAAGTTCAAACCTGAGCAATGCACGCATTCACCGGCGGTAGGTTTGAAGGGGGGGATCTTTAATTAATCGATTAATTAATTTTCGGTGCCGAGCTCCTAACATATATGTTTCCTTAAATACATTATTTTAGAAGAAGGACTAACTAACTCAATTTAGCATTGCTATACATATTTGGAAACATTATGTGTTTAAACCACCGCAGGGTGGTCAGAGCAGGCTGATCGCACTCTGCTGGCACAACTAGCCATATAACTGAAGTTTGATAATTTCACTAGACGAAGGTGAATAATAATTTTTTAATTAATTTTAAGCAAATTAAAACGTGCACGAATGAATTGATGCAAAACAAGAAACAATGATGTAATTCCTTTCATTTTAAATGCAAAAGTGAAACGCAAGTATAATAAATAAACCACAAACGTAAAATGATTTGTAATGTTTTCCAATCAGGTAGCTCTACTTCTCAAGCAAATCTTATTTAGACCTTACAGTACATTTCGGTGTTCGTTTATGGGTCAACACGTAGCCGTTTATATTATTAATTGTTTAAATTTATCTTTACATTCTGTTTAAATCAAATGCTACTTCTTTGTACCTTTGCATTATTCATTGTTTAAATTTTTCATCTAAACTATGGTTAAATCTTAATGTACATACGTGTTAAAAATACAAACCCACCTTATGAAGTGATACAAGCTTATCTGATCTCTATCAGAAAAACAAAACAAAACAAAACAAAAAAAACCTATAAAAGGATTTTTAAAGAATATATAAGTAAAATGGGTAATATTTTACTTCACTCATTGATGTTTGTTAAGCAAAAGATACAGGAAAGAAAGTTTTTCATAAGTTAGTTAATACAAGAAAATACGATGTTCCTCTTGAATGATTTGTCTCTGTTGATATTATCATTCCTCTTAAACAAAAAACCCAAAATGATAAGGTTCAGTCAATTAGATAATGTGAGTTGAGCCTCTAGTTTAACAATGTGAGTTAGTTATATTTCCAACGCTCTCTTTTATTTGTGGTTTATTTATATATTTACAAGTCTTCATATATGAATTATACACGATTCAGCTTCAAACCAAATATCTCCAAGTAGAAGTGCGTGATCCAGCTCAGAACCTGTTGATTGTCTATTGCATTTTGCAATAACATAAAAGGGCGCGTAGTTATTCAATGGGCAATATCATGTTTGTAAAAATTCAATTCAAAATTGTTTAGCAGTAAACGAAGGAAATCAACCTTTCTAAACCTTAGGTTGGTCTCTAGTTCAATGGTGTAAAGTTAACTTTCATCCATGTTTACGGTAAAATTTTTATGGCATTCGTTTATAGAATTCGACGTTTCTCTTCCATGCATTTGCAGAAATATCAGGAATATTCTCCCATGCAAAAGAAAATCACATGTATATACGTAGATCAAGATTGAACATAAAAGAATGTGGTCTGCTAACGTAGAATGGATTTTTTTAACTACCCCAGGCGCCGGTAAACGAAGAAGAAGAAGAAGAAAGGAGGGAAGAACCTGTTGGTTTGAAGTTTTCGCCGTCGCTTCGGGTGACGGAGGCGGACTCTCCGTTCCGTCGACCGCCGTTGTTGACGTCGGGTCTCCGGCTGGCGGAGGAACCAGAAGCAGCGGGACAGGCCAACATGGGGATCGACGTCGTCGACGTCATGCTCGAACCGTTCAACCGGTAGCAGTAGCATCGACGGTAGCTGGTGCTCAACACCCAAGAGATCTTCTTCTCTTCCATGGATCGGTCGATCCCACGCACAAGTCGCTGCTCTTCTTCTCTCCTCTCTCGGGCCGACGCCGAAGGGACTGGTTCAATCTGCACATCGTGTATATATATGTACGTATATATATATATATATATATGTGTGTGTGTGTGTTTAAGTTTAATTCCTACGAGACTTTTCAAATTTCAAATTCTTGAAAATTTAATTTCAAATTATTTGATATCGAGTGCAAAAGTTTTATATACATTATATATATATATATATATAAAGTTTACTTTTATTTTTATTTTTATCAACGTAAGACTTTTCCATTTATGATCGACTTATTTATATGTTTACAAACGTTTATAAGTGTACATTGAGTTTGATATCATATTGAAATTTTAACTTAAAATTAATTGACATGAATGGAAGAGTTTATCTAAGGTTTAATATTATTTCCACTTTTATTTATATAAGACTTTTCTAGCTTTTTAACTTAACTATGCCAGTTATATTTTCCCATGCATGTATATTTCAATTAAAAGTGTGACTATGGTATCTACTAATTTTGCATGGATACCATTAATATATTTCAAATCTCAATCATCATCAATATTATGGTTTGATTTGTATCCATAAACGAGAAATCATAACCGAACCAATGGTAGTTACGTAATAGAATCTTTGGATACCTTATATTAATCGCATGGGAAAAGGAGAAAGTATGATGTTAATGCTTAAAGATTTGTTTGTGTGCTTAGAATTAATGAAAATATAAGATTAATTAGAATCGTACTTTTCTTTTCTTTTGAGATTTTTCTAATTTTTAACCACTTACTTATTTCATTTTAAATTGATTTTCTCTCCAAATATTTTCAACATTATAAAACTCCTTTTCATAAATCTTTTTCCTCATAATTTATTTGGTTTGGATGATCCTTTTCCCTATCTAAATTTAAATCTTTACTTTTTGCCCATTAGAACCAAATGCATTATCTATTATACATATTTCTCACAAGATGACATTTTTCTTGTACGGGAAAATTAATGTAGTTATTTTAATTTTTTGATCTTTTAGGAGTATCTATAGAGGTGATAACACGTGAGTCTTAATGAATACTCAAATAACTTGGTATATATCAAGAGTATCTAAAGAGAGGAAAACTTGTACAAGGCCTTGTTAAACCCCAACATGATAGATTTCTTCAAGTATCACGCATTTTATCCCGTAGAGATTTCCAACTAATTGAAGGTACCCTAAGTGGCCTCATCCACTAACTCGATTGAAATTACTAACTGAGGCAATGTTCACAATATTAGCACATAAATTGGGTAAGTAGTGCATACACTTATAGCTTATCAATGCTTGAGCAAAGTAAGCACTACTGCTCATAGGCATTGCACAAGAACTTCCTAAATGGTCACCCATCCTGATTCTACTTCTATTCAAACATAGTTAACTCTAGAGATCTTACAAGAATAGGTATTTTGTAGTAGGTATAAATGCACTTGAAAAAATTACAAGTTCATGAAAGAGAGACAAGAGGAGGAAGCCACTTTTTTTAAAAAAATATATAAAATAGTTAAAATTAAATTTCAATCATTTAATTATTGGCACGAAAATTCCTAGACATTTACATCTCCACTTTTCTATTTTTCTAAAACCTAGTTAAATGAACAAATAAATTCTTTGCATGGTACAATATTTAATTTATGAAAGAAAGATGCTAAAGAGCCAAAAGAGAGGATTCAAACATATCCTATAACTCAGTAATTCATTTATGTTGTGTTAAAATAATTTGATTACACCGTATTATACTTTTCAATATACTATTTATAATAATAATATATCAATTTGTAAATTTGGTATAGTGATTTTATAAGTTGATACATTTATATTAAGAAAACTCAATTATGTTGTATTAAGTATATGTGCTTGTACTAAATTATGTTGCTATAATTTAATTCTACCAAATGATAGTTTATACTATGATCAGACTATACTAAATGAAGATATAATGATGACGATATGAAATGGAAGGGTTGTTATTTGATATTATTTATATTATAATTTTTTAGAATGATTTTTAAAAGATGTTTTCATACTTTTGAACAAATTTTGGACTTTAGAATAATTTATCAATGTGTGATATTTATACTTTTTATTTTAGTAATCTTACTTTAAATTTGAAATTTCAAAATGAATAATAATGTATCGAACATTCTATTTAAGGTAGTGTATAATCATTTCCTCTAAATTTTGACTTTTTAAACTTTTCTAATGTGTATTAAACTTATTCTTTTTCTTGTTTACTTAAATATATATATATTTTTATAAGTAAACAAATAATTTTCACGAATAAGATATTAAATCTAATTCATTAAATTAACTGCAAGTGTACAGTGCCTATTATATAAATATGTAAGTATAGGTCGATTCCATAGGAAATTATCGAAATCATTTTACTTAATAAATTTTCATAACCAGAATATAATGTATATTCACAATATGCTCACTCTATTGATTTACAATTAACTCAACAGATTTACCTCATAAAGTTATGTTTAACTCAACAAGCTCTCAAGTAATTTATAATTAAAATTGTAGTTTGCAAAAGAATATGACCAACCATTGGGCTATTATATATATTTCAAATAATATTAATTAAACTTTTTAATGCTAATTGTTGAGTATTTTTGTTTTGATGATGTGTGCTAAATGAAAATAATCATATTTCCTCAATTACTATTGCTTGTGAAAAGAAATTAAAATCATCAATTAATATAGAAAAAGCTTACTGATATAAATACTTGTCTGTATTAGATCTGAAGTTAATAATTAGTCATTTCGTTGCATTAATTTCTCATTTAGCTAAAAGTTAAGTTAACGTGTGTTTTTATTGAAAAACATGATATGTTTTAATGTTATATCTTCTGTATCATGAATAGTGCACGTTTAGACAACTCGTTAAGTTAGAGTTTTGTTTGTATAGAGGTTAGGTGAGAATTTGTTAAGTTAGAGGCTTAAAGTTTAAAATAGGTCACGTGATAACTCGTTAAGTTAGTAAGTAAAAGAAGAGATGAACTCGTTAAGTTAGTGTTATACATGTGGTGAAATTATAAGTTACGAATGTTGTATTGTATCACGTGAGGTGCACATGTTTAACTCGTTAAATTAACATAACTAAATGCGTTGAGTTGCTATATTGAACACTAAGGCAACGTGTTGGGTTAGCGTTATAAACTTAAGTTGTTATTTTTGCACGTGGTAAAATTCTTATTATAAAAACATTTGTTTGTTACTGGTTTGTTGAGTTATCATAACACAACGGAGATGGTTTGTTGAGATAGCATAACACCACGGACATAGTTCGTTGAGTTAGCTACAGTACTTGTCACGTGAAATGGCACATGAGGAACTCGTTAAGTTAGAAACGTTAAGTTATATATATACTTGTGTTACTCGTTTAGTTAACATTAAAGTAACAACTTCTTATTACACTAATGAAAAACTTTTGGACGAGAAAGTTTATTTTGTAGGAAATTTTTCAGAGATCCAAGACTGATGATTAAAGAAAATTCGAAATATAAACGTGGGTTAGAACGTGTGTGTTTCGATGGACAAAGAAAAAACGTGGAGAAGTGGAAAACTGGTAGTGGTTAAACGTGAATGATATGCATGAAATGAAGATATAGTATAAAAGGCATAGAATTCTCGTTGATCAATTTATCCTTGCACACAAAACGAAAAATCTTTTCAAGGATCAAACCATCCCTGCACACCAAAAGAAAAATCTTTTTCAGTGATCAAAAACACCTCTTCGGGAAAAAATCTCTCAAGTGGAAGAAAGTTCAGTGAAGCATAAAAAGGTAAGATTTTCGTCACTGAAGATTTGAAGTATCAGAAGAAAGCAAATTCGGTGAAGCATGAAAAGACAAGATATTCGTCACTGAAGAATTGCTGAAGAAGAAAAAGAAGAAGAAGAAAGATCTCAAACAGGGAGAAAAGTTTAAAATTCCGCAAATTAGTTTTCTCTATTTGTAGTTATGAAATTGTTTAGATGATACATGGTATCGAAATATAATTGCATCTACAATTTCTAAGGAGAATTGAATTGTATATTGTAATTGAAACCTTGAATAAAAATGATTTTATGAAAACAATGTCTCGACTTGTTTTTGAGATTTAAAGTTTCAATTATATTTTAGAAAATATTAAAAATACATAATTCACTCCCCTCTTGTGTAGTCATACGATCCTACAAGTGGTATTAGACCTTTGTTAATAATCTTTGATATAATACCAACTTATTTAATATCATTACTTATTCTACCTTCCTTGTTTTTAAACGGAAATTAATATCTGAGCATACGTTTAACTCTATTGATTTAAGGCTCAAGTTGTTTTAAAAGTTTTTAGACTGTTTAAAATCAAATAGGTTGAAAAATCTAAGGTAAAATGGCTACTGGAAATTGTAATTTTTCTTTATATGAAGGCCAAAATCTTAATCGTCCTCCTTTATTTGATGGAATACATTTTGAATATTTGAAATATAGGATGACTGTTTTTCTTCAAAGTATAAATCATAAGTTGTGGTTCATGATTTCTAAACCATATACTCCATTAACTACTCCTTATAATACTTGGACAATTACTGAAAAAGAAAATGAAACTCTGAATGCTAAGGGCTTAAATATTTTATTTTGTGCATTGAGTTATGAACAGTTTAATAAAGTGTCGTCATATAAATCTGCTTATGAGGTGTGACATGCATTAGAAGTTTCACATGAAGTTACTTCTCAAGTTAAAGAGACTAAAATAAACATGTTGATTCATAAGTATGAACTTTTTAAGATGCATGAAGACGAAAATATTTCTGAGATGCTTTCCAGATTTCTTGATATCATAAAATCTTTAAAATGTTTAGGAAAGAATTTTGAACAGATGGATTTGGTGAGGAAAATTCTTAGATCCCTAAGTTCTAAATGGTCTCAGAAAGTAACATTAATCGAAGAATCACGAGATTTAAATGTTTATACTATGAATGAACTTATAGGAAATTTAATAGCTTATAAATTTGGCTTAGGATTTGATTATCCTGAATATCCTAAATCTCAAGCCAATAAAGGATTTATTAGTTGCAGTTCAAGTAAATCTAAGACTAAAATTCCTTCTATTATGAAACAAGGTAATAAATATGTAAAAGTAGGTACTTCAAGGGATGAATTATGCAGTAATAATATAAATCAATGTGATTTGTCAAATTGTATTTCTAACATGACTATAAATTTTCTAAAAATCTTGTTTCTTATTCTGGAAATTCAGTTTCTAATGTTTCTAAAATTTCAGACAATTGTAGTAAACTGAAAATTCAGAAACCTGAGCATGTAATTCAATATACTAGTATTAGACCAATTACTCATTCTACATGTGATAAAACAAAAAATTCTTGTGTAGAAAAAGATTTTGTATGTACATAAAGTGTTAATACAAGTATAAAATCTTGGTATGAACTTACTGAAATGTATAAGCATGACCAAAATAAATTAACATCTGATAAAAATCTGTTTGGTCTTGATTATACTACATCTGAAAACAAAAAGAATGATTGCAAAAGCAATAATGCTATATGTGAGTATGAAGCTAATGATAAATCAATAGTACTTACAACTAATAAGAATATAAATGATAATGTTAAACTATTTTTAAACAAAAAGAAGAAATATGCGTTTAATGAACTTGGTCCTCAACAACATTGGGTACCAAGAAAAAGTTTTTCTTAATTTGTGTTGTAGGAGGAAATAACATCAAAATGAATCTTGGACAGTGGAGCGTCAAGTCACATGACTAGACAAAAAAGTCTATTACAAAATTTTACAAATACCATGAAAGGAAGTGTAACATTTGGAAACAAAAGCAAAGATAAAATCATAGGTATGGGCAATGTTCAAATAACTCCTACTTGTGTTATTTCGAATGTACTATATGTAGAAAACCTAGGATTTAATTTGCTGAGTGTCATAAAACTAACTGAAAATGGATATTATGTAGTGTTTAAAGATAATGTATGCCAAATAATTGATAAAAATACAGATGAAATTAAGTTTATTGCTAAAAGAAAAGGTTCTGTATGTATTTTATCTTTACCTTCTGGTGCAGTTGATTTAAATTCATATTTGCTAGCTGAAACTAGTGATGCATATCTATGGCATAGAAGGATTGGGCATATAAATATGAGACTGTTACATAAACTATCTAGAAAATATTTAGTGAGAGGTTTACCAAAGATTAAATACTTAAAGAACTTTATGTGTAATGCATGTGAGTTAGGTAAACTTCACAAAAACTCTTTTAAATCCAAAACTGATATTTCAAGCAAGAGAGTCTTAGAACTTATACATATGGATCTATTTGGACTAACAAGAATCATGAGTCTTGGTGGTAAATGGTATGTATTTGTTTTAGTAGATGACTTCTTTAGATACACTTGGGTATATTTTCTAGCATCTAAGACAAAAGTTTTTGAAAAATTTAAAATGTTTTGCAATTTTGTTCAAAATGAGCAAAGTGTCTCTATTCAAAAACTTAGGAGTAATCATGGAACTGAATTTGATAATGATCAAATGGATAACTATTGTAATGAGCATGGCATTGATCATAGATTTTCTTTTCCAAGAGCACCGTGTCAAAATGGTGTTGTTGAGAGAAAGAATAGATCATTTCAAGAAATGCCCAGAACTATGTTGAATGAACATAAGTTACCTCAAAATCTTTGGGCTGAAGCAGTAAATACAGCTTGTTATGTTATTAACAGAAGTCATTTAAGACCTCATGTTAATAAAACTTCTTTTGAAACTATGTTTAATAGGGTTCCAAAAATTTCCTATATGAAACCATTTGGCTGCAAGTGTTTTATTCTTAATACTAAGGATAAAAGGGATAAATTTCAAGCCAAATCGGATGAAGGAATTTTTGTAGGTTACTCTACTAGAAGTAAAACCTATAAAGTATATAACAAGACTTCTAGGACTATTGAAGAAACCCTCCATGTAAGCTTCAATGAAAATTCTCTTACAGAATCTCAATCTAAAGCTAATAATGATGATATAATCAATTTTCCAAATGAGTTAGAGATCAATAGAGAGATTAATGATTTATCTGAGAAAATCAAAAATATGAACTTAAATGATCAAACTAATGATGAAAGTGATGGACTTTCAGATGTTGATGAGAATATTGAGGAAAATCAGAGAAATTGGCGTTATTCTTCATCACATCCCATTACTCAAGTCATTAGTAATATTAATGAGGGAGTTAAAACTAGAGCTTCAGTAAATTTAAATAGTATGTGTATGTTTGTTTCTATGGTGGAACCAAGAAATATACAAGAAGCATTATTTGATGAAAATTGGATAGTGGTAATGCAAGAAGAACTAAATCAATTTATCAGAAATGATGTATGGGAATTAGTTTCTCCACCAGAAAATCAGTCCATAATAGGTACAAAGTAGATCTTTAAAAACAAAACTAACGAAACTGATCAAATTATAAGGAATAAAGCTAGATTAGTTGCACAAAGGTATACATAGGAAGAAGGATTAGATTATGATAAAACATTTGCTCCTGTGGCTAGGTTAGAAAGTATTAGAATATTATTGGCCTATGCTTGTTATATGGATTTTAAATTATATCAAATGGATGTAAAGAGTGCATTTCTAAATGATTTAATTAATGAAGAAGTCTATGTAAAACAACCACCTGGATTTGAAGATATTAAAAATCCTAACTTTGTGTATAAATTGAAGAAAGTCTTATATGGTTTGAAGCAAGCACCTAGATCATGGTATGAAAGATATTCTACTTTTTTAATAGAAAAAGACTATATCATGGGAAAAGTGGATCATACTCTATTTATTAAGAGAGATGGTAAAGATTAGATTGTTGTTCAAATATACATGGATGATATAATCTTTGGAGCAACCTCTGATAAGTTGATAGAAATATTCTCTGAAGAGATGACTAATCAGTTTGAAATGAGTATGATAGGAGAACTTTCATATTTTCTAGGACTTCAAATTAAGCAAATGGATAAAGGTATATTTTTAAATCAGGAAAAATATGCAGATGAAATGCTTAAGAAATTTAATTTTAATGATACAAGGATTCGAGGAACTCCTATGAGTACTACTTTAAAGTTAGATATTGATGACATAGGAAAATCTATAGATCAAAGAAAATACAGAAGTATGATTGGTTCTTTACTTTATTTGACTACTAGTAGACCTGATATTATGTTTGTTGTGTGTGTTTGTACTAGATTTCAATCTAATCCTAAAGAATCACACTTAATTGCAGTTAAAAGAATATTTAGATATATACAAGGAACTAAAAATTTTGGACTGTATTATTCTAAGGATAGTTCAATAGATCTTATAGGATATACTGATGCTGATTATGCAGGATCTAAATCTAATAGAAAGAGTACTAGTGGCACATGTCAATTATTGGGAAATAATTTGGTGTCATGGTTTAGTAAAAAGCAAAACTGTGTAGCACTTTCTACTACAGAAGTTGAATATGTTGCTACTGCACTGTGTTGCACTCAGATTCTGTGGATAAGGCAAACTTTAGAAGATTTTGGATTATCTTATGATACAACTGAGATTTATTGTGACAGTAGTTCTACAATAAATCTTTTAAAAAATCTTGTATTACATTCAAGAGCAAAGCATATAGAGGTTAGACATCATTTTCTAAGAGATAACGTAATTAAAGGAAAAATTAAATTAGAATTTGTGTCTAGTAAAAATCAATTAGCTGATATATTTACAAAACCTCTAGATGAAAATACATTCTGCAACATTAGATTAAATTTAGGTATTTGTAGGCTATGTGATGTGTAAAATGCTTAAACTCCACATAAAAAGATAAATATTATTGATGATGTTGTTCACCTCATAGATATTATATACTTATTATAAATATCTAAAGTAATATCTAAACTGCTGCTTAAGATACTATGTATTTATTGTAAAATCATAGTAGCATCTTATTGATTTTAAGTAGTTTATCAATTTTAACGGTTTTTACGATTTTAAGTGGAAATGTAAATGAAAAACATTAAATACTTTTGACATTCTTAAATTTTGATTAAATGTTTTCTTTGAATCAAGGAAAATGCATATGATCATACATAAATTTGACTTAATTGATTAAACTTGTAGAATAAGTTATATGTAACTCATCTTAAACTGTTAATCAAAAGTATAAGCTTATTGAAACTGATTCATATTCTCAGTACAATCATAGAAGTAAAAATTATATGAGATTTGTGTTTTATTGCATCTGTATTAATGGAATACATATATACTGTGCTTAAAATGAAAAGTGCTTACAAAGTAAAAATCTTTGAGAGTTTATTGATCAGTTTGATCACGAACCTTTTGTACTTGAGCAGATCGGTATGTAAGGATTGTTGTCCTAAAAAAGGATTCTTTAAATCTGGCAACCTAAGGTCCTGATCAGATCTGGGATTGTTGACTGAAAGCTCATTACACGGGTACATTAGAAAGCTCTTGTATGATTCAAGCTTTTCAAACTAACTTTTAAAGAAAATTATCAATATTTACTGTTTTGAAAAGAAAAGGTTGTTTCATTAATTATAGATATCTTTGAATCGCATATAGTTTATACCAATATGACTACTGATTTATTGAATCAACATTAGTACTTTTGAAAACATTTATTTGAGATACATTCTTTTGTTCTCCTTGAATTAATCGAAGTGAGTTCAAAGTTGTGTTTTGATTCATATATAGTAGGAATTGATTCTGAAAATCATTTTTGATGATGTCAGGATAACGGAAGTCTCTGAAAAGAAAATGTAAAAGTATAGTTATACTTAACATCTATTGTCACTACAAGTATATTTTATATTTTGATTGAATATATTTGAAGTATATTTGTAGGGGGAGGATTAACAATGTCGAAAATAGATTAATATAATTTAGAATACAAATCTTAGTTAATCTGAATTAATGTCCTCTTAAAATCTTGATGAAATAATTTAAAAAGACAAATAAACTATTTTAGATTCAAAGTACAAAATGTTTAAATAGTTTACAATGTTCTCAAGATAATGTTAAGTTTAGCATGTGTGTTGTTTTCGGAACGGTTCAGTTGGAAGCATCCGAAAATTATAGTGTACTAACTAGACGTTATGTTAGATAAGGTAATGTGTAAAACTGCCTCTAGACAACGTTTTACTCGTTAGGTTGGTTAACTCAACAAGTTATACTTGAATATTTCGGGTACCTTGATTGAATAAACTTTATTCAATATTTATTTAATTTCTAAACCCGACTTCTCTTCACGTTGAGTTATACGCCTAAAAACCCTATTTAAACACTTATTACATGGGGACTTAGGTTATTTGTAAACTTTGTTAAGAAAATCTTTCACGCTTGTTGCTGTTACAACCTGTGACGATGGTCTCCAAGTCCTACAAAGGTCGTGGCAGAGGAAAAGGCAAAAGCGAAAGAGATGCAAAAGGAAAAGAAATAGAGAATGATGAAGTTCCACGTACTTGGTTCAAGAAAATATTTCGAGTGAACAAAAGGTTAGAAGAACTTTATAGAGATTACTTCTTTTCTCAAGATATATTAGATGAAGTTAAACAAGAACTTCAACATACTGATGCAAGTATTACATATATGGGTATTCAAAGTAAATATGATAGAGAATACAGAATGAAATGTGCTGAGATTGCATTTTTGGAACAGTATGCAAAATATTTGGAAAAAGGTGTAGGTTCATCAAATAGAACTCCTCAAACTCCTATAAACGGTACAAGACTACATGCATTTGAGGAAGAGCATGAATCAGCTATCCCTACTCATTTATATTCAAAACAAGTAGAATCAGATATTACTGTAGACAAAACAAAAGTTGATAGTCTTCGAAAGGCTGTTGCAATAGAAAGTGCCTTAGAAGAATTAAAGCAGAAAACTTTTATGGAGCAATTTGAAAAGAAAACAGCAATACTTGAAAAGGAGAAACAAAAATGTTATAGAAGAAGGAAAGTCAGAAAAATTATGTCTAAGGAAACAAAGTCTATTGAAAAAGGAAAATCAGATGAAAATTTATTTCCAAAGGACAATGTATGTCTAGACATTGTACCTTATTGTGCATCTGATAAACTCATCAGTTCTGAACACATTGAAACTGATGAAGATAATGAGAATTTATTTTCCCTTGCTAGAAAGCTTGAGAAGAAATCCAAGTCAAATATGAGCTCAAGTTTTTCTATTAGTACAAGTCGTGATGATGTAGAAATTGACAAATCAGAGCATCAGGCACCTAACATTGAACAAGTTATTGCAGATATAATTGACAATGTTGAGGTAGTAATTAGTTCAAAGGCTGAATTGTCTAGAGTAGCAGATATTGAAATTGTTAAGACTCCAGAAGAGCTAAAAGTTAACCAGCCTTCTACGGAATCTATAGAAGCAGAGTCTGAGAATTCACAGTATGAATCAATGGAATTATCTATTGAACAAAATGAACAATTACAGACAGATACATTGGTTGTAGAATTTGTGGAAAAATTGTACTTTGGACATTCTATAGAGACTGAACAGATGAATGTTGAGCATATTGACAATGTTCCTAACATTGTTGAAGTTGAAGAATCAAGCTTACCTGAGCAGCTTCAAGATAATATTTTAGAAGAGGAACAACATGACATTCATTTTGAAGAAGAGGTTCTTGAAGATGAATTAAACTCTAAATCACGGCTTTAGGTATCACCTTCTTTATGTACAATATTAAAAATTCAAGGTAATGTAAGTCATTTTAGATCTGAAGAAGCATTGCAGAAATATAATAATCTGATTACATGTCAGATTCTACATGCTCATCCAATAAAATTCAGAAATTTGATGGAAATAAGAGATCTGTTTGAGTTTCAAGGCCTCATTAAATTCTTGCCAATAGGAACGAAATGGAAGCAATAGACAAAGCTTATTGCAGCTTTTTATAGCAATCTGGACAAGAATGGAAATTTTCTGAAAACTCCAATAAATGAACAGGAGTTTATGTTGTCTCCTGAGTTAATTTTTGAAGTTTTAGGATTAAAGAATGAAGGCGTTGTTGTTACCAACAGATTTGACATAATAAGACAATTGGAATGGAACATTCAGTTTTTATCAAAAATTCCAGATGTATATTCTGAAATGAGATTAATGGAAAATCTGAATGCAGAGGTAAGGTTTATTGCAAATATATTGCATGCAAATTTATTTCAAAGAGTTAGACACAATTTGGAAGTCAGCAGAAGCTGTTTATATGCAACTTATGGCCTGCTGAATAGAATTCAAATAAATTGGTTTGATGTTTTTATGTCTCAACTACAGCATATGAGTTCAAAGTTATTTTATGGTGATGCTGTATATAGAATCCTTGCAAGCCAATTGACTTTATCTGACTAGCCCTCTGAAACTAAAGGCATGGGAGCATTTAGTGTCAAAGATTTACAAAAATTCCAGGTCATGCATAAACCTCAACGACAACAACAACAACCTGATATAGACCATATACAACAACAACAACAAAGTTATTCAGTTCAAGCAGAACAGCAAACCCAACTACCTCCTGACTTAGATGTAGTGCTTAACGACATCAAAAATGATATTAGGCATCTAGGAGATAAAATATGTAATGCTATAAGTGATATACTTAGGAGGGGTCGATAACTGTTTTTGTTTGTTTCTGAATACAAAATGTAATGTTTGTATTACTTGTTTGATTTGATTGAACAATACATTTTTCTGTAAATGTCTTCAATTATTATTCTTGTTTACAGAAAGAGTTGTTGTAATTATATCTCTTATATATATATATATATATTCTCTGTAATTATCTTTTTGATTAATGACAAAAAGGGGCAGAAATATTATAAAAAGATGATTATGATCTTAATTGCATATATTTATTATAAAAGGAGATGTTATTGAATGGTTATTATAATTTGACAGATGATAATTAGAAAACTGATACTTATATAATTATTGACATTTGAGAGTTTTAGTTCTGAGAGGTAAAATTTACACAAATAATAGAAATAAGCTTAAGTGAACTTAAGTCAACAAACAAGTTTGTTGAATTAAAAGTTAACCCAACGAAGGTACTTTGTTGAGTTATACATATTTCATAATTGATTTAATATGATTTTGTCATCATCAAAAAGGGGGAGATTGTTGAGTATTTTTGTTTTGATGATGTGTGCTGAATGAAAATAATCATATTTCCTCAATTACTATTGCTTGTGAAAAGAAATTAAAATCATCAATTAATACAAAAAAAGCTTACTAATATAAATACTTGTTTGTATTGGATCTGAAGTTAATAACTAGTCGTTTCGTTGCATTAATTTCTCATTTAGCTAAAAGTTAAGTTAATGTGTGTTTTTATTGAAAAGCATGATATGTTTTAATGTTATATCTTCTGTATCATGAACAGTGTACGTTTAGACAACTAGTTAAGTTAGAGTTTTGTTTGTATAGAGGTCACGTGAGAACTTGTTAAGTTAGAGGCTTAAAGGCTAAAATAGGTCACGTGATAACTCGTTAAGTTAGTGAGTAAAAGAAGAAACGAATTCGTTAAGTTAGTGTTATACACGTGGTGAAATTATAAGTTACGAATGTTGTATTGTATCACGTGAGGTGCACATGTTTAACTCATTAAATTAACATAACTAAACACGTTGAGTTGCTATATTGAACACTAAGGCAACGCGTTAGGTTAGTGTTATAAACTTAAGTTGTTATTTTTGCACGTGGTAAAATTCTTATTATAAAAATATTTGTTTGTTACTGGTTCGTTGAGTTATCATAACACAATAGAGATGGTTCATTGAGATACCATAATACCACGGACATAGTTCGTTGAGTTAGCTACAGTACTTGTCACGTGAAATAGCACATGAGGAATTCGTTAAGTTAGAAACGTTAAGTTATATATATACTTGTGTTACTCGTTTAGTTAACATTAAAGTAACGACTTATTACACTGATGAAAAACTTTTGGACGAGAAAGTTTATTTTGCAGGAAATTTTTCAGAGATCCAAGACTGATGATTAAAGAAAATTCAAAATATAAACGTGGGTTAGAACGTGTGTTTTGATGAAGGAAAAAAAAAAGACGTGGAGAAGTGGAAATTGGTAGTGGTTAAATGTGATGGATATGCATGAAATGAAGATACAATATAAAAGTCATAGAATTCTCGTTGATCAATTTATCCTTGCACACAAAATGAAAAATCTTTTCAAGTATCAAACCATCCCTGCACACCAAAAGAAAAATCTTTTTCAGGAATCAAAAACACCTCTTCGGGAAAAAATCTCTCAAGTGGAAGAAAGTTCAGTGAAGCATAAAAAGGTAAGATTTTCATCACTGAAGATTTGAAGTATCAGAAGAAAGCAAATTCGGTGAAGCATGAAAAGACAAGATATTTGTCACTGAAGAATTGCTGAAGAAGAAAAAGAAGAAGAAGAAAGATCTCAAACAGGGAGAAAAGTTTAAAATTCCGCAAATTAGTTTTCTCTATTTGTAGTTATGAAATTGTTTAGATGATATATGGTATCAAAATATAATTGTATCTACAATTTCTGAGGAGAATTGAATTGTATATTGTAATTGAAACCTTGAATAAAAATGATTTTATGAAAACAATGTCTCGACTTATTTTTGAGATTTAAAGTTTCAATTATATTTCAGAAAATATTAAAACTACATAATTCACCCCTCTCTTGTGTAGTCATACGATCCTACACTAATTTATCTTACATTTATCATTTATTGATTCTAACACTCAATAAATCCAAACAGTAGATTTTATTAATTTAAGATTGCAAAGATTTATATTAAAATACAATTTTCTATAATTAAAATTAAATAAACATTAAACAATACTTACAATATAAACATAAACGATACAACATAGATTTAATAAGCATAAAACATAGATAATGAATTTTGCTTTTGTTTTTGTTCCTTCATATGAGTGAATGGTCAAAAGTAAAATTCTCTATCGACAATAAAAAAAACTTTCGTCACTACATGCGACACGATTACACTACTGAAAACTTAACCACTTACTGTCAAGTACTCCTCTTTCTATTAGATTGTGAACCTAGACTTTTGTAAGTTGATATACTCTTTAGCATAGTGGCATCAATCCGAAACTAAAGCTAGAAGTTTTACTATCTCTTAAGAGATGATTTGGTGTTTGGTGAAAATATATTTTCTTCTTGTGATGCGATTAATCCTTATAGTGGTTGTCAGTCACTGTGTTTGATTTGGAATCTACCTGATATCTAGAAAGTATCCTCATAAACCTTTGATAGATAGTAAGTGTTGGTGTGAGCTAAAGGAACGTTCGACACTTTCTATAGTTAACACAATTTTCCCTTATTTTCTTTTCCTTTTATATTTCCTTCAATATTAACTACTTCTGCCAAAATCATTGTTTAAATTTACTTCTTTTACATCAATGATGGTGATTATTTCTTCATTCTATAATTTAGATCATAACGTGATTCGTGTAACGTAGTTTCCTTCGAATTTTCTACAATTGCTCACAATCGAATATTAGAAAATAACTGGTTCATGAAGTTAGTGTAACTCGATGAAATTATTCCATTGACTTAATTATAATTGACTATTCTGAATGAGCTGATATTTCGGTATATTGATATCTTTATGTGTAGATAGGTGATTATTTAATTTTATATTTAAATAATTTATATAAAAAAGTAAACTTATAATAAAATAATTTTTCCTTGGCCGCGCGAGTTCTCCGAGTTCCGCTTGCTTCTCTGCCAGGAGCCCTCCAACCGTACCTCCTCTTCCGAATTTCCGACTTGCCCTCCCACTTTTGCTTTATTCTTCACACTTTCCCCCTCTCTTTTTCATTGCTCCTCTCTCTCTCTATCACTGTGTGCAGGTACACCTTGCTGCCCCCACGAAAACCTGTTGTTTTCGCCGTCAGGTACATTTTCTGCATCTTGTTCCGAACATCATTCCCTTGACGAAGTTGCCGTTGTTGTTAAAGATATCCGCTTGGACTTACCAATAGCCTGCACGAAATCCCTGCGCTAGACAAAGGTGGTCAATCTTATTATTATTATTATTATTTTAAATTTTCACTGCTGACAGTTAGGTTCTCACACTTGTCCCTAAGGTGTTTGATAAATTGACCAAACAAGAATTTCAGGGAAAAATATATCCCAATGATGGAAGAAAATAACCAAGTAAAAATGATAAAGCACATATCCATTATCAACGTCGTGACATCTTAGACACTTTTCAACGCCCTTTCTACCCACCATGATGGCACCAGTCTGGTTGATTTACTATTGAATGTCTTTAGCATCGTCGTATCTCCTTGCTGGCATGTTGCTGTTCGGTGGCTCATGAAAGAACCATGAAAAATTGCACGATTTTCCAAAATATTTAGTGGTTCGCATTTCAGTTGCCTCTTTTTGCGAGTGTTACAAGCAATGCTGTCAAGGCAAGGACAATAAATAATAAGGCGAGACCTTTTTGGCAACAATTTTTATTAATTTTTTTTATAATAATGCACCATATTAATTTTTGTGTTAGAAACAGTCTTTGTACTATTTCAAGGTTTGAAAAAATTTGTGGGGCCTGTGATATGGCTAAACTATTCAAGATGATTTTCTCTTATTTTATCCCTGATTAGCGTGACTCTTCTCTATCTTGAATGAAATCATTTTTTAATTTAAATCTTGTTATTGTTGGTTTTCTTTTTTAAGTGACAATGGGAAATATATTAAAATCAATAAAAGGAGGCCTACATAGGCTTAGGCAAGTTTAAAATAATACACAAAGGAAAACGTTTCAAGGATCGAAACCCCAAGGACAAAGAATGGGGGACTAGGAGATATTGTCTTGAACATCAAATGCACTATTCTACTTGCATCACAATGTGACAAATGCTAGTAGCCATGTCCACACCTCTACATTAGACATATCACTTGTAGCCTATCAAGTACTCATCCATTCTGTTAATTGTTAGTTGTTGCTGTTTAGAAGGAGAGGAGAAATCAAGGGTTGACATCATAAGAAGAAGAGGAAGTAGGAAGAAGGGTAGAGAAGGTGAGGAGAAGCTTCTTTGAGTGATGCGCATATTGTTGTTGTGAGATCACAATGTCCTTTGGCAGGAGAGTGGGGTTGCGACATATGTGTGCATGCATTGTGAACATTGTTGTTTCATTGGTTTTTTCACTGGGTCAACTAAGTGGATTGGCAAAGAACCCACTTATGAGTGCATGAGTTGTGAACATTGTTGTTTTTTTGGTTTTTATTGGGTCAACTAAGTGGATTGGCAAAGAACCCACTTGCCCAATGCCAACCAAGTGACTGCTTGAGGAAAATGTGAGAGGTGCCTAGGCGAAAGAAAGACAACTATGATCACTCTCCTGCTTGAAGGGGCTTTCCTTAGAGGTTCCTTGGGTGGCAACCTAAAATCTTGCCTTGCCTAGTTGCCTTGGGCGCTCACCTTGATAGCATTGCAAGTGAACCAGCAAATCACTCTTTCTTGCAATTGTAATTTTACCCATTATGCTTACATTTATTTAGTTGTTTTGTTCTCAAATTGTTATTTAGGGGCATAACTTGGTTTAGTAGCACAAAGAAAATGTTGAAAAATGACATGATTTGTTGCTTCTCTAGGTTCTCACCAATAAATTTTTGCAGAATTTCAAAAATCTACTAGAGCTTCTTAAAGTTGGAGAATGGCAATGAGCTTAAACTTCAGCTTCAAGGTTTAGATTGATCTGTGGTATTGCCACTACATTGGCACCAACTATTTGGATTTCATTTCCGAGTTCTGTTTAATTATTTGGCCAGTGTTGATCATGTGATGATCTTAACCCAATTTGTTATGTTTATCACTTATATCACTACCTTGTGCTCTCATTAACCCAATTTGTTGCTTCTCTAGGTTCTCACCAATAAATTTTTGCAGAATTTCAAAAATCTACTAGAGCTTCTTAAAGTTGGAGAATGGCAATGAGCTTAAACTTCAGATTCAAGGTTTAGATTGATCTGTGGTATTGCCACTACATTGGCACCAACTATTTGGATTTCATTTCTGAGTTCTGTTTAATTATTTGGCCAGTGTTGATCATGTGATGATCTTAACCCAATTTGTTATGTTTATCACTTATATCACTACCTTGTGCTCTCATTAACATTTTTTGTGTCAGCAATCCCTGATCACTTTTAACAGTTGAATATTGCTATTAACTTCATAGTCATTAAAAATTACATGGAATGGGAAATAAATTATTGATGCCATAAATCTCATACGTTTATGCAGTTTGATGTATGAATATACCAGTGTGCAAAGATTTCTTGATTGTAGGATGCTTGCAACTTGATAGTCTGTGGCTTTTATCAAAAAAAAGTCCATGGCATACATATTATGACATGTATTCACTTAGGATAAGTGAATCAAAGGCTTAATTGTTTTTCAAAGAAAACTTATGCCACTTGTATCCAATGGAGTAGTTGGCAGTTCCCTCTGAAAGAAGTTCAAGCTATAGCATCTTGATGAAGTTGCATTGTGCATATTTTGAATTTGTTTGGGGATGTTGAAATAGGCTGAGAAATTTAAGTTTTTTCTTCAAAATTACAAAGTCACCGGAATACGAAAATATTTAGTTACTTTGAATTATCCGTGGGAACTTGGCTTCTGGTTGCTGTATCTTGTAGGAGATGTAAATTATGCCTTGAAACCTTGCATGTGGAATATAATTTTGTTGATTATTTTTAATGAATACATGACAGCAATTAGTAAAAAATTCTATTAATCCAAGTGTTATGAAATTCAAAAGGTAATTATTTAATGATGAATGGGTAATGGAATACCCATTCATTGTAAAAAAGTTTATTTAATTATCCCAGAAGATTTGGAACCCTTATCTCCTTAAGCATTAAAACACTTATTGTCCTTTCCCCGTCAAATTATATAAGTATGGTCAGTCTCACATCAATTATCATATAACTGGGTTTTCTCTTATGCTTAAATGTGATGATTTCTTGGTGCTAGTTTTTTTTTTCTCTGAAATCTAAGACACTGCAGGCATCACAGACTCCTATTTACAAGATAAAAGGGTCTCTTCCCATGAAACAAATGGAAATGAAGATAGAGCTACCACTAAAACGTCCTGATGATTGGCATCTTCATCTACGTGATGGTGAACTTCTCAAGGCTGTGGTCCCACACAGGTTCCCTTCTGTTGAAATTTCATTTATATTTTCTTCTATGTAGATATGATTGTCAATAGACTTCTCAAGGCTGTGGTCCCACACAGGTTCCCTTCTGTTGAAATTTCATTTATATTTTCTTCTATGTAGATATGATTGTCAATAGAGAAATCATTGTGCCACTGTTATATTTGTTGACCTTGCCTGAGATGGATATTGTGTCAGCTACACATGGGTCAGATCATGCTATAGCAATAACATCAGTGGTTGAAGAAATGATGGTATCCTATGATGGGGAGATTTGTATCTTTAGTGGAGTTTTTCTTAACAAGATGTTAGGGTTAGTATAAGTTAGGGTTTCCTATGGGTTTAGTCTCATATTGTTTGTCTTGTACTTATTCTTATTGTGTAGTTTCTATATATAGGGACCTTATCTTGATTAATAGATCCTTTTACTTCTGCCATTTCTGTTAGGGATTTTTCATATGGTATTAAAGTTAAGGTTTTCTAAAAGATGAGAAAGAGGAGAGAAACCTTAGCCTTGTCATGACCTTGCCGTAGTGGTGATAGTGGACCCAAAACCCTAGCCATGGCTACTTTTCATTATCTAATTTTGTTATCAATATCCTGTTTCTCCTCAACTTTTTCCTCTAGATTCATTGTCATCCTCCTCCTAAATTCTAGTGTATCACTATCCAGAACCATAGGCTACAAAGCTGAGCTTGTTGCCATCTACAAGCCATTACCATCATTGGCAACCTCCTTTGCCATCATCAAAAGCTGTAGTATCCCTTCCCATCACCACCAACATGGGTGACCCTCTTTAAAGTGGCTGGCTGCTTGTGCCACTCTTCCCTAAGCCAGGAAATGTCTAATCACTGACATTGCGAACTTCCTCCAGAAGAATTACATGCTACTAATGCCTATTGTTGTCGTTGTAGTCTCTAGACACCTATTCTTGCCAGCAAGGCTTTCATGTCTTGTTGGTCTACTCAACTCCTCCTACATCTTCTCTTTTGCATCACCATCTTGTTGGTTCACCTAGACCTACCTTTCCTCTTGTCATACTTGTCCTCTATTCATTGTAACCCATGTATGATGGGTTTACACAATGGACAAAGAGGAAGGAGGAAAGGGGAAGTTGAGGGTCCGTCCTTAAAAAAATGAAAAAAAGAGTGAGAGAAAAAGGAGGGAGGTTATGATAGGCACGTGAATGAAAGAAAAAGAGGATGGGGAGAGAAAGACAAAGGAGGAGAATAAATGCTTTTTTGGAATAAAAATGTATTCAAAAGATATCGGTGGAAGAAGTTATAAAGGAAAAACAAAAATGGTAAAAAGGGACGAAAAAACAAAGAAAAATTTACAAAAAAGGAAACAATTGGCCAATGCATCTATCATCAACCTTTAGGTTTCTTTTGCTTGTTCTCTTATGAGTCTTGACATTAGAATGGTGTTGTTCCATCAACATAGTGTTTTTTCTTCACAAGACAAGTCTCTTGATATTGGGTAGTGTTGCTCCATTGTTATTTTTAGATCATTGACAGTGGTATTGCTATTTGCAGGATTTTGTCTTTACAAGTTTTGTGATGTTTGTTTATAGGTGCTTGTTATTGTTGATTGAATCTAATAACGTCAACAATCTTTTGAGTTTGTCTAGCATCTGTTACAAATATTGCTTTGACCAAGTATAAAAGATCGAGTCAATTAATTGATGTTCATGTCTTTCTATTGTGTGGTTAAAAAAGATCCTTCTTGTTTGTATATTGATGTTATCTACCTACTGCTTCTACTTATACTATAATAGCTATTTGCAGTTCTCACTTTTTTCAGTGCCTACTATAGTTCTATAGTTATTTATGTTTATTTTGTTGTTTATTATTGTATTTAAGTTTGTTGCAAGCTAGATATCTTAGATGTTTCAGCTTAAGGAGTGTTAGAGGTGTATAAATAAATGGAACCTTATATAAATCTTAGGGTTAGGAGAAGTTAAGATTTATTGTGGGTTGAATCCCACATTATACTTATTCTCATTGTGTAGTCTCTACATAGAAACATTATCTTGATTAATAGATCATTCTACTTTCGTTATTTCTTGTCTTCAAAGAAAATATTGCTAATAATGTGCCTTCCGCAAGAAGGGATTATCATTGATGGGCTGCCAAACTTAGTTGACTTGAATGACTATTTTGTTGCAGTGCAAGCCACTTTGGGAGGGCAATTGTGATGCCAAATTTGAAACCTCCGATTACTAGTACAGCTGCAGCTGTGGCATATCGAGAATGTATACTGAAGGCATTGCCACTGGGATGTGACTTTAATCCTTTAATGACTTTGTATCTGACAGACAACATGAAGCCACAAGAGATCCAGCTTGCTAGTAAGTTGTCTGTACTTCAAGTGCTCCTGCAGCTGGTTTCACATCTCCATTTTTTACATTTATAACCAGGAATACAAATGTCATTTTAAGAGGAACAGCAATCTCAAGAAAAACTGATCATCCTTTTGCATGAAGTTAGAATTAGAGTAGAATAAATTATACTTATGCTCAGGGAGATGGGACACCACATTTGTGCACCTATTTTCCAGTTTAAGGTAGGACATTTTCATTCAACTCACATTGCTGGAGGACTCTTCTGTCCTACCATTCAATCAATACTTGCCTCTATAGTTCATGCAACTTTGATTTTTACATTTTTCCATTGTCATTTTTTTAATACGTCCTTTTATCAAAGTTTAACCTGTACTTTTCTAATAATAACGAGCAAGATTATCAAATTAAAATAATGAACATTTATAACATATTATGTTTTTAACTCCATTCTTTTGCACATGTTCATTACTTTGCTATTCTTAGGGGTGTTTTGAAGTTCTCTTTTAAGTTAGCTTATGTGCTCTATAAATTTATTTACATCAAGATAATGGATGTGTAATAATTTATACATAAGATTCAAAACCATTTTCTTTTAGGGTCCAAGCTTGAAGGTGTTTGCCTGTTGAACTAGAAATGCAATGAATACAACAGCTACAGCTTTGGTGGCCTTACATGGGCGGGTGACCTTTTCCTGTATGTTGGCTAAGCATGCCATTTGAATCTATACATTCTATCCATTTAAGCAAATCCTCTCTCTCTTTTTTTTTTGAATTTTGGAATCCAACTATAGTTGATAACGGATTCATCTTGCTGATTCCACGGTGGAATTCAGATTGACATGTTGGCCTTCAAGAGGACAAGATGGAAGAAATCTCCAATGAGTTGATTAGTAAGTTGCAACAGGATAGGTTGGATGAGCTTCTTTGCAAACTTTCATCAAGGACATCAAGAGGAATATTGCTGTTAGGAGAGAAGTATGTATGATCTTAAGGCAGAGCTCTCACCAAGGAAAGGAGGAGTTTTCCAATCTTAAATTGAGGAGGCTTTACTTCTTGATTTACCAATCAAGAATTGGGTCTTTGTGGTTGAAGAGTGGGAGTGTTGTTTCCTTGGAGTGATAGTATCAAGATTCAAGGCTACCATGCCATTATTCAGGCCAATTGGATTCCACAATGGGAGTATCTAACTGTTGACCAAGGATTGAATCTTTATCAAGACTCAACAGTGATATACTATTACTGTTGGCTTGCTCAAATGGCTGTTTTCATTTTGTTTATATTTATTTTGGCTACGAAAGGTAAAATTTTGTGAGCTAGGTTTGCTTAAAAGTTGTGGGTATTGAAGTAGAGGGCTTAGATGGTCAATAAACCAAGTAAGAGCAAAAGTTTCCAAGATTGTCAAAGCTTTTGAGGAAATTTAGGGGAGGTTTATGCTACCAAGAATGTTGAGAGTTGAAAAGTTAGGAATAAATTTTCAACTTTTTGGTATTTTTGCTATCCTGGAAAGTTGAGAATTTTTTCCAACTTTCCAGGGTATAAAATCCAAGGGATTTCCGACTTTCAAACCTCATCTAATCTGAAAGGCCTGAAACCTGAAGCTTTGACAACTCAAATATCGGTTGCGTGAGGACCATTGACTTTTGCAACGACTCTCATCTCTACAAAGGCAACTGCATGGTGACTTGTTTGTGCTGTCCCATCTGTGCGACACTTGTCTCCAACTTTGTTCATGCAGTGATTGTCTATGCTGTCTTGTCTGTGCATCATCTCCAGCTTCGTCTACGTGGTGACATTGGTTCAACACTGTTTTCCCCTTATTGCTTCTTGTTTTGGGTGTGATTAGTTTTTGTGATGTTGAAGAACATTCGGTCCTCGTGATATTGTGGTTAGGGTTGGGAAAATAATTTATTGCATTCATATAGAAGCCCTATTCAAACCTTAACCAAAACTATTTGATCCTAAATGAAGGTATGAAATGCATAGGATGGAAGAAAAAGTGTATCAACATTGATAGGGTAATAAAACAGATTTTTTTTTCGATATCAGATTGGAAGAAAAAATGTTTTGTAGTGTTATTTGAAACAAGCCTTATGCCTAGTTATGCATGAATTATAAACCAAACCATGCATGAATACAAATGAATTATAAAAAAATGTCTATAAAGTTCACATACACACCATTTGTTTTGATCGTTGAGGGTTTCATTAAGCTAATTCATTTGTACATTGTTGGTTGTACATCCTAAATAATGACACTTTAAAGATTATAGATCCTAACTACCCAAAACTCACTTTTAAGAAGAAACCAATGTGAAAGTTTGTAATTGTAGACTTAATTTTTTGGTACAAAGTATCCATATAGAAGAAGATTACAAAGGTTTTCCTATGTAACAAGGTAATTATAGAAGTTCAAATATTTAATTGCTAAGGTAGTACATAATTATAAGCAACATAAATTTAAACTTCAGAGTATTATTTAAAAATAAGTTCCCCAACAAACATGTTTATTTCATTGTTTTGGGCATTGGTTTTTGCTATTTGGATGTGATTATATGTACTTTGTTTGATTTTATTGAAGTGAATCATCCTTGTCACATGTTTTATGAATTATTACTCAATTGTTTATATTACTTTAACTTGAATATTTTTAGTAAAGTATTTATGGAAAATTCTGACACCAACAAGAAACTTAAACGAAGCTATGTTAGTTGGAATAGTCAGAATGATGAAATATTTTTAAATATATTATGCAAGTTTTTGAATGAAGGGAATGAAAAGACTTATGTTAGAAAAATTAAACTAGAGACATGGAAAAAAATAATTAAAAGATACAACGAAGAAATAAGATGCAATATTGAGAAGAAAAATGTTGATAGTTGAATCAAGACTTGACGAGTTATATACAAGAACTACACTTTAATATCAAATTAAAGTGGATGAGGATGAAATTATGTCAATGGACATACAGATATCTCAAAGGAAGTATGGGAAGAATTTATTAAGGTAAAATTTACATCATTTGTATTTATTTCTCAATACATATATCAATAGTTTAATTGTATTTTTTTTTTGTTAGGTAGATCTAGAGTGTAGTTCATGTAGAGAGAAGGTATATCCCATTTACCCTAAACTTGAAATGCTTTTTTGGACGAACATAACATCAAGAAGAGATGCTATCCATTCAAATGAACCTATGCATGATACTTCTTTTGGGACTTATATAGATGAAGACATTCATATTTACACACAATAACCTCTTGATCAATCTTCACTAATAAGTGCAAGTACAAGTAGTAAGTTTCTCAAGCAAAGAAAACATCCAAGACCACATGCAAAATCATTCGCACTTATACGCAATGCTGTAAAAAAAGTTACAGGAACACTTGAATCTTTTGTTGAGAAAATAAATCAAAGAAGTGAAGAATAAAATGCAATTATAAGAGAGACATTGGAACTTGAATTATGTAGGATCACACTTAAAACACGTAGAATGGATTGTTTAGAAATTAATATAGAGGAAAGATTCAGAGTCTTAAAGATTTTTAAGGATAGAGAGAATAAACATCAATTTTTGTATATGCAAGAAGAGATGAAAGTTGAATGGTTAAAATATAAATTACGGTGATGTGTAATGAACTTTTTATTTTGAATATGGATGTTATTGTATTGTTTCATTGAATGTTGTGTAATGATGGATATTATTTTGTTATAAACATGTGAAACTTTTTTTAGGATGAATGTTATTATTATAAAAAATATTTTTATTAGAATTTATCTATACATAATACTTGATGTTTATCATACAAGGATCAGAACATTTCAAACATGTCTTCATCCTCCAATTTACAACATTTGAAGATACTATTAGAAGAGGAAGAGGAAGATGAAATGATCACAAATGTTATAGTGACTACTTTACTATTTTTCCTGACAGCATATTCAAGTAGTACTTTAAGAAATATTGAAAGAATTTCTAGTAATGAATGTGTAGAGTATATAACGAGATTATTAGATTTATTATTGTTTAATCAAGTTTATAATTGCAAAAAAATATATCGAATGTGTCAAGATGTTTTTATCAAATTGTCAACTTTGTTAAGAAATAAAGGAATTGTATCTGATGGTAGATATGTCACAGTAGAAAAGAAACTTACAATGTTCCTTGTAACAGTTGAGTAGAATCAAAGATATGAAGTAACACAGAAGTATTTTTATCGCTCTGCTTGGACTGTCAATATTTATTTCAATGAAATTCTAAATACAATACTACAATTGACTAACATCTTAATAGCAAAATCGTTTACATCAACTTCAAAAAGGATTTGTAATGATCCTACTATTTTTCTATATTTTAAGGTAAAATTAGTCTTTTGATAGAATTATAGATGTATTTTTAATATAAATTTCTTTTTATTTAAACTTCTTTTTATTTGTAGGATTGTATTAGAACTATTGATGAGATACATGTAAAAGCAACGATTATGGGAGAGAAAAATGTTAGATTTAGAAATAGAAAATGTGAATTATAACAAAATGTTATGGTAGCTTGCAATTTTGATATGAAATTTATTTATATTATGAGTGGATGTGAAGGTTTAGCATCTGATGCATGTGTACTTCAATATGTAATCAGTCGGCCAAATGGTCTTTGAGTTCTACCAAGTATTGTTTTTAGTGAATATAATGTCATTATTCTTACATGATAGTTAAATTAGATAAGAATGGTTTTTGATAGCTTTGATTTCAATTTTATTTGTAGGGAAATTCTATTTGGTTGATACTGGTTATCCAAATTGAACAGAATTTCTTGTTTCATTTCACTGAAATAATTATGTTACTAATTGACTTCCAAGTGATGTAATCAAGAATTTTAATTATGGGCATTTACAATTATGGACAATTATAGAGTGTACATTTGGAGTGGTGAAATATCGATTCTCAATTTTATGAAGTTATATGCTATTTCCTTATAAAATACAAGTTAAGATTGTTTAAACATGTTTCGTTCTTCATAATTTTATTTGTAAGGTAGATAAAACAAATTTACTTGAAGATCTTGAAGATGAAGTGAAAGAAGTTGAAGACCACGATTAAGAAATAAAATTTTCAACACATTTTGAAGATGATAAACAATTATATATTGTTGGTAGTAGTCAAAAATAAAGAAAAACAATAGTAGATCAAATGCGTGCAATAATGCCCTAATCTATATGGTATAATTGTCATTACATGAATTATGTTTTATATTTTATTCATTTAAGAGTTTGTCATGGAATATTTTAAATATTTGAAGATATGACTTTGCATTTCAATGTTATAATTTACTCCTATTTCAATATTTTTTATTTATGCTTTTTAAGATTTATGATCATAAATAATTAAAAAATATATTTTATGATTATTAAAATATATAATGTCAAATTAATTTATTTTTAATTTCAAATATGTATTATAAGTAAATCAAGAAAAAATTTTCAATAACTATATAATTTTCTATCGGTGGTACAAATACCTTTAAATTTGGCTTTCCTGACTTTCTAATTGTTAACTTTTCTAACTTTCTATTTTATGACTTTTTTAACTTTTTAGGTGGCAGAAATGAGCTCTTAGGTATTAGTTAAGAAGTCTTCTCTAATAGAAGAGAAAAAGATGAAATGCCTTAGTTAAAGAAGGAACTTGGGCACATAACGGAGATGGATGAATTTGAACATTGGAAAAAATTGAGGAAGGTATGTTTGCCAATTGGGATAGCAATTTTTCCTTTCTCTACAAATGTGATAGTCATTGTAGAAGGATCCATGTAAACCAAAAAGTTTGAGTGGCTAGAACTTTTTATGGAAATAAGAAATGGTGGAAATAGTTTGATTCATTCACAAAATATAAGACTTATAGATGGAGATTACATAATGGGGGCTAATACAAGTAATGTAGGACTAAACACACCCATATAACACCTAACCCTACTTAGGATCTATAAAGGGTCCATTTATTATACACTTTAATACTCCCCTTAAATTGGAATTTACAAATTGATTATGCCTAGTTTGGTACAAAGATTCTCAAATGTCTTAATATGCAAACCTTTTGTAAAGATATTTGCAAGTTATTCTGAAAACTGAGTGTAGGTAACAAATATAACTTCATGCATTTCTATATTCTACATATAATGATAGTTAACATTAACATGCTTGGTTCTTTCATGACACCTTGATTATTTGCAATGAATATAACACCTTGATTGTTATAATGCATTTCTATTTGAGTTTTTATTGTGAACCCAAGCTTCGTCAGGAATGATTTAATCCACATCATCTCATAGGAAGTCTTGACCCTCAACTTGTATTTTATTTGAGCAATGGATCATGAGACAACATTTTTCATCTTACTTTGCCATATAACAAGCTTTCTGTTGGCATACGTGTAGTTACTTGAGGAGGATTTCTTGTTAGCTTTGTCCTTTGCATATCTGAAGTTTGTAAAGATTCAATTTTGAGATGACAGTTTCTTCTATAAATAAGGCATTTACTTGGTGGTCCTTTGATGTATGCAAGTACATGCATGGCTTTTTCTTAGTGAATTGATTTTGGTTTGTGCATGAATTGTGAGAGTAGACTAACAAGATAGGCACTGTTGGGTTGGGTAATAGTCAAATAGATTAATTTCTCAATGTCCTTGGTATCTACTTGGATTCTCAAGGAGGCTAGAAGTGTTATCCTAGAATGATGGATTCTATTCTTTGTGCATGCCCTTTGGCTTGCATCTTAAGCATCTTGTCTCTTGAAGTAAGTCTAATGTATATTTTCTTTGGGATAATGTTATGCTTCCTTTGAAGTATGCAAACTTAATCCTTAGGAAGTAACATAGGTTGTCTACGTCTTTTGTGCCAAAGTGTGTCTTGAGATACTATTTGGCTTCCTTGATTTCAATTGAATCACTATCTTTGAGATAATGCTATGCTTTTTTTAGAGTATGTAAACTCAATCCTTAGGATGTAATGTGGTTTGCTCATGTCTTTGTGATAAAGTGTACCTTAAGATACTCTTTGGCTTCCCTAACTTCAGCCGAGTCATTGCTTGTAATTAAGATATCATCCATATAAATAACAATGATAATATTATTAGTTGGAGATTGTTGATAAAAGATAGAATGATCTACGATGCATCTCCATAATCTGCCCTTCTCAATGATTGTGTTGAATTTTTCAAATTATGTATACAAACATTGTTTTAATCAATAGATTTCTTTCTTTAGATGACTACTCTACCTCTCCTTAAACAACATATCTTAGAGATTGCTCCATTAAAACCTATTTTGTCAAGTTTTTGTAAAGAAATGCATTCTTGATAGAGTTCAGGTGTAACAAGAGAGAAAATCTCCATATAATTAGTGCTATATGTTCGAATGAAACCTTGAGCTACTAGGCAAGTTTTATATCTGTCTATCATGCCATCTGGTTTATGCTTGGTGGTGTAAACTCATTTATAAGTGAGTATGCTAGCACCCTCAAATTGAGGTATCACTTCCTATGTACCACTTGATGTAAGTGTGAACATCTTCTTGTCCATAGCAACCTTTCATTAGGGAAGAAGTAGAGCTTTTTGGTGGTTCCTGTGAATAAGCTTAGACAAAAGAGACAATGCAAAACTATGAAAGGTTGGGGATAAATGTTTATAGGAAATGAAATGAGAAATAGGATATACTGTGTGTAGGTTTGTTTACCCTTTTGTAAGGTAATGGGAAGCTTAGTGGGATCTGATGCTGGTAGTATTGGATTTACATCCATAGTCAAGGGTTGGTCAGTTGGTAGAGATGGTTGTCTGTTAGTGCCTGCAATATACACGTAAAGGATGAGCAATTTTTGTCTCCATGTTCACCAAGTCACCACCATCTTTGGATGGAGGAATAGGGGGACAAGGTAGAGATATACTCTTTATTGGGCTTTTAGTTGATTTAAAAAAAGTTTGAGACTCAAAAAAAGTAACCATTGGGAGGTTGAAAACATCAATATCCACATTCTGTATTTGAATATCTAAACTCACATTTCAGTGACTTCATAATTAACTTTAGAAGGAAGATGATACACTGAAATACTTTAGGAGGAAGAGAGAATAATTCAATAGTAAAATAGTCTTCTCTTAAAGGGGTCAATGGCATTCTATTGATGAAATAGGTGCAATTAATATAATGTTAGACCATAAGCACTTGGGAACCTTCATTTGATTCATAATGGTTCAAGTAACATTCAGAATGTATTGACGTTTGCACTTAACTACATTTTGCTAAGGGGATGAGCACAAGTGGTTTAATGTATTATTCTTAAAGATTCACAATGAGATTGAATAGGAATTTGAGTAAACTTTAAAACATTATCAATACGTAGAAATTTTAGAGTAACAAAAAAATGATTTTTTTATTTCATTAAGAAAAGTTGAATACATTTAGAATTTGATGTGAGTCCTTTAATAAAAAGACCCAACTGATATGTGAGTAATTATCAACAAAAACAATGTAACACTTTATGACCTGATATAGATTGAACATGAGCAAGACCTTAGACATCACAATAAACTAATTCAAATGAACTCAGACTTGACAATAGACATAAATGATTGTGGTAATAGTAATGGCAATATTCATCTCTAACTTCTACTATTATCAATCAGATTGATAATTGGTTCAACCGCAATGTTGGCAAGTCTGCCATCTATGACCATCTAACCATCTTTCTTGATCTCCCCCTCTACCTAAACCACAACCAAGATCGTGGGAGTTGGCCATGGTGGATTGATTAGTAACCAGTGTTGTGGTAAGAGTGGAAATTCGTAATACTTTGGGGACAATGGACTCAATATTAGGAATGGTATCATTGCCAAGTATTTATGCATGAATTTGAGATGAAACTTTAGGATTGAGGCTATGTAGGTAGGCAATGATAATAAGTTCATCTTTATATTGGCAAAGCTTACTGAGATCAGTTATCAATGACTGCAACTTATTTAGTAGAGCAGAGAAAGCAATAAAATGACATTGAACTGAGCAATCACCTTGGTGAACAATAAAAATCTAATTGTAAACATCAAAAACTCTCATGATATTCTTGGTGTTTCCATAGGTTGTCTTCAAGGTGTCCCATCTCTTTTTCATCCGTCTTAGGAGAATGATGCTACAAGTGATGGAGGGTTCCAATGTTAATCATCCAATTCTTGATGGCAACATCCTCTGCTAACCAATCTTAATGTGTGGAGTTCTTTACATCCAGAGGAGGGTCTGCAAGGTGTTTTAGCTTGTAGTGGGCAAGGAGAAAGTCCTTGAAGCTATTTGCCCACAACAGTTGATTCCGTTCAGTTTTTCTGATGTTCCACTAAGATTTTTTAAGGAATCACTTGCAGCCATTATTTAGTTTGAAAAATGATAAAATATGATGTGATCTAGAAGCAGCAACAGTAATCCAGAGAGATAGATTAGCCTGGACAGTAGATACGGGAGCTCTAGAGATCTAGAGGCAGTAGCAGCAGTGTCTCAGCCTATTTCATGGGCTGAGCAAGGAAGAAACCACCTGAATTTGTGTATCCAGTGGTAGTAAAGCAGGTAAGGGTTGCAGGCCAAGTCTGTTGGCCTGGAAAGAGAGATCAATGGTTGAAGGGAAGGTACTACAACCCCAAATGGTGCTGCAGGAGAGAGACCCGACCCCTCAGTTAGGTAGGTTTAAGTGCTGGGAGGAGAGATGATGACAACCTACGAGGCTGGTAGGAGGTTGGCAAACTCCTGTAGATGGAGGGGAAGGTTATCTGATAGACTGGAAGGTTGTCTAACAAACTGGAAGGGCTGGTGGAGCCACCAACTGGCTGCTGGAAGGTTGTCCAGTGAATTGGAAGAGCTAGTGGAGCCAATGGCTGGGTAGAGTTTTTTGGTGGAGATGACTGTTTTTTCCCTAATGTTTTCTAAGTTCTGATACCATATGGAAACAAAAAATGATTGAAGTGGATTGATTCATTTACGAGACTAATAGAAGTAATGTGGGACTAAACCCACATGTATAACATGTAATCCTACTTAGGATCCATTTATTACACTTTCAATGGGTCAGATGTAGAAATGACATTAGCCAAGTACTATGAGAAGCTTTTCAAGAAACGTTTTTTTGGTGTCATAAATGGTGTGATTGGGAATGATCTTGAAACTTTATCGCAATCAATGTAGCATGAGAGTTAGAGTTTACCTTTCCTCTTAGCTCTTTGTACAACCCTTCGATGATTCTTGTTACAATGGTGAGAATGATCCTACTTCAGAAAAAGAGTAAGAATTTGCCTTTGTGGGAGTTGGTGATCTTATATTCTTAAAGCATGGGGGAAGGCTTCTGAATTAGATGAGTTCCTGATCATTTTCTTTTGGAAAATTTGGAGTATCATTGATTTTGCAGGGCCCAAAGAAAGAGGAGGGAAAGATGGAAGCAAGTTAAAGGGATGCTACACGTTTTTCTCTCTTTGAAAAGAGTGATGCTACACATCTTAGTGAGGGGTTCCACGTCCCTTGTTGGGAAATGCCAACATGGGCGTTTGGAGGAACATATTTGTCTCCTTCCTTTTATGTGGTATGCAGGCTGACCTTAGTTCCTTATAAAAATATAAAGCATATGGCAAGTGCTAGATGTGTACATTGGCTTACAACATACTTGTTAGGATGCCTTGGTATTCTTATAGAAATCTATTTTTTATTTTTTATACATATATCATGTATATTTATAAACGCTTAATAGTAATTATATATATATATTTCCCTATTATTTTCTAAATAACATTGAAATACATAAATAATCTTAAGATAACATCAAAATCCAATTGTATAATACTAATGTGTATATTTTAGAAATATGTGTGAATATTTATTTCAATAATAGTCCATTAAAAATATATCTACTATATTACAATGAAAACATACATACATATGTACATACAAATGAACATACATACATATATATCTACATACATATATATGTATGTACCTATGTACATACATATATAAATACTTGTGTATGTACATACATACATATGTACATATATATGTATGTATGTATATATGTACATATATGCATACACACATACATATATGTACCTATATACATACATATGTATATACACGCCTACATACATACGTACCTACATATATACATGCATATATATATAAGCATACATATATACATGCATACTTGCATACATACATATGCACATATGTACATTCGTCTGCAAGGATGTTGGAAAGTAAATTGGCTACAATGAATTTCTTGAATTTGAGCCACCATCTTTTCTTATTTCTTTTTAGTGTGTTTATAACAAAATTCTGCCACATATACTGATTCTGCAGCTGCACATTACACAGTCTACAACACCACAATCTGCACAATATTGCCCACTCCCCTGCTATCCTTGCCTTTAAAATTCTGGCAACACACACATGTAGACGCCAGGGACACACCTCTTCTCTGCAAACTGACTTCAGTAGGTGATGCATTCTGCATCATTCTCCATAGGAAGAAAATCCTTGCTTATTTCATATGTATCTGAACATTGATGTAGAATCTCTACCTTAAGAACCTTACACCTAGGTTGTACGATGCTTTTCTCTTATCTTCTTTTCATTACACCTGAGGTATGACACAATGTGTCTCTAATGGAATTATGTCCTAACAAATTATCTTTAGGATTTATGTTTATAAGGGTTGACAAGTTTTTACAGTTGATTGTCTAATTAATGCTAACCTCCCTCCTTTATCTGGGTTTGAGACCAGCTAGGAAGGTATGAACCTCTCTATGGGCAGAGTTGTGTGACCTTGCTTGAACTTGTTTGGATAATTTTCCACTGTTGATTGACACATGACGGTGTTCATATAAGGGTTCATTTTAACTTGAGACCAAATGGCTCAAGGTATAGAGTTTTGTGAGATGAGTAGAGTAGCTTGGGGCTTGCTAGTGAAGGGCAGCGGCTCAATTATCTAATTATGCTGGACACTATGGTGTTCAAGATATGTAACATTGCCAATGGAATAGAGACCATGATAGAGTAAGCAAAGAGAATAAGCTGACAGCCTTGACTATGATTAATGATTGGGTAAAGAAGAATTGTATCCCCTTTCTAATGATCTTACAACTTGAGCATTGATGAAAGAATAAGTTGCCTTTCTCTTGGAGATGGAGGAAATTACTTTGAGGCAGTGTTCCAGGGAATTATTGTTAAAGGTGATGGAAACACTACAAAAAAGTGCTGGTGCATGTTGGCATCTCAATAGTATTGTGAAGATAGTAATGGACCTATGATGGTAAAGTGGCCATTGCAGATTACTATAGAAATCTCTTTAGGAGATAAGATTTGGGAGGCAAGATGACAGCAGCAATGCATGCCTCATCTGATTGGTTAGAATGATGGGAACTTGAATTTTTTGGAGTTTGTAGAGTCAAGTGGATTAGTTTTATCAACATGCATATCAATGATTTTATTGAGCTTTTGCTTTTTTTCTAGTTCTTGACAAGATTCATTTAATTTTCAGGAAAGAGTGGGGTGGTGTTTGCTGTGAAATTTTATCCCGCAGGTGCTACTACTAATTCTCAAGATGGTGTAACGGATATTTTTGGAAAATGCATGCCAGTTCTGGAGGAAATGGCTGAGCAAAATATGCCTTTGCTGGTAATATTTGTTTAACAGATAACATTATATTTATATTATATATAATATAAGGAAGAGCCTATAATACTCTTTTGGTTACCATAGAATAGTGTTGGATATCAAAATTTTTAAAATCTTAATTATTTATTTAAGTACATGGATAATAAGATTTGAATCTAACAAAGACTTGTAACTACCAAAAACAGTGAAACGGTAGTTCATTCTTTGTGAGAGACATCATTGTGCCATAGAACTTTTCATAATACAAGGGAATCTTCCTTCTCATGATAATGTGTAAATTTTTAATAACTTAGGGTATCATAGTAATTTTTCACTCTTCTACTTATGACTATCACCTTTCTCTCTTACTATTTTAAATTTCTCTTATATTGATATTTATTTATAATATATTTTTTGATTGTGTAGTTTTTGATCAGAACAAAAGTAAATCATTAAAATCAAAAGGAAATAGATGGCCTACACAAGAAAAACCAAACGAAGTAGACTTCCAGGACAAAAACCTTGACGCACAAGAAAAAACAGTAAGAAAGGAAGAGGATAGAACCCTCTAGCTAGACAATAGGACCACAAAACCTTAAAGGAGAAAACTAGCTTGCAACCAAAAAGGAGCAGTTGCATTTGAGAGGAGCCCATCTTTGCATTCTAGTGACTGTGCTTTCTCGTTTCTTTCCTTCTGCATTTTATGTAAAACATGAGTTGTAACATGAACTAATTTAGACAACTTTGAAATGTAAATGAGAGTCCTATCATTCTCAGTGAATCTACCATAGGATTGTAAAAGCATACGTTCAAGTAAAGCACATATATGACTTAGCTTGATGAAGAGTGTTAGACATAAAATAAAATATTGTAGTATGTAGGTGTTATGTGTTGTTGGATATCCATGTAATTAGACACCCAATAAATGTCTCTCTTAGCAATAAATTAATGATCATTTTTTTAACTAAACAAAGAAATCATGTTGATCTTAAATAATTGTTTCACAGGTACATGGTGAAGTCACTAATCCAGATGTTGACATTTTTGATCGTGAGAAAGTCTTCATTGACACTATTTTGAGACCTCTAATTCGGAAATTACCACAGCTTAGAGTTGTAATGGAGCACATTACCACGATGGATGCTGCTGACTTTATACAATCATGTACCAAAGGCATGTTCTTATCCCTTCTTTTATTATTTCTGCACATTAATATTATGAGAAGGTTTTATGTTGAATATTTTTCTCTTCCTCTAATCAAGGTAATGTTGCTGCAACGGTAACACCTCAGCATCTTCTTCTCAATAGAAATTCATTGTTTGAAGGTGGATTGCAGCCTCACAATTACTGTCTTCCAGTACTTAAAAGAGAGATTCATAGTATGACACTCTAGACCACTGAAAATGCCTTACTGTATTCAAATAACATTGTTTCTACTTTTGCAAACTTAGTCATTATTGAATTACTGTAGTGTAGTTCATGTTCAGTCTTGTTCTCATTTTATTTGCTTTGTTGTCTAATTCCTGCAAACTTGCATACTGTGTGATAGCCCTATGTAGCTTTGCTTCTGAGAAACAACCATGGATATCTTTCTGTAGGGCGTGCCATTGTTTCAGCCATCACAAGTGGAAGCAAACAGTTTTTCCTGGGGACTGATAGTGCTCCTCATGAGAAACAGCGTAAAGAATGTCCATGTGGTTGTGCTGGCATATATAATGCTCCTGTTGCATTATCTCTTTATACCAAGGTATTTGAGCAGGTAATGTTCCCTCCCCATCTTATTTTTAATGTAAATTTTTCTTTCATTTTTAAGTCTCAGACCTTCATCTACCTTTTTTAGTTTCTTTTGTATTAATTAATTCTCCTTTTTTAATTAGTACATATCTTGACCTTCTAAGAATATAATTAAATTACTTAAGTTGATTTTCTTTTATCTACAATTGGCATAGCTTCTACTCTATTTTTAATAAAATCTTTTTTTAACTTATTCCTTATAATATTATCACTTATTTATTTAAACATTTGCATCTTTACAACACTAATTTTTTATACATGATTATATTTTATAACCCATCATTTGCATACAAATTCTTCCCTTGAATCTTTTGTATAACTATTGTTGTTGTATCCTCTATTGATCTAGAGTTGTTAAAAAGGCACTTTCTTGCATCATGTTCACTATCCAATATCATCTTTTAAGGAAGATGTCTTATGTACTTTATGAGAAACACAATGTTTTTATTGCACATTGTGAAAATTTTTATCTCAAAATTAATTAGTAATGAGTGGAGAGATTTATCATATTTTAGCTTAAGTATTGTTCTTATATTTTTTGATGTGGAATTTTTTTGCACTTCTTCTCACGTGTAGTTTATCTTAAGTCTATAAGTACCTTAACTAAAAACCAATTAGTAGTGAGAAAATGAGACCATTATAATATAATGCTCAAGTTTGACCAAATTTTAAATGATGACTTTCTTTTTCAACTTTTTTTTATACTTGTAGTCTTCTTTTATAGCTATATGAAATATTTTATCTCAAAATCAATTAGTAATGAGTGGAGAAATTCATCATATATTAATTCAAGTCTTATCCTTATATTTTTCGATGTAGGACTTTTTCACACTAATTCACAATTCATATGTTACAATAGCCAAAACCATATCATTGCCACTTCATGTACGGTCAGTAGAATGTAGCAATTTCACTTTGTTCATATAATGTTTGTTCTTTGAATATTATGCAGAGGCATCGGTTGAATGTCTTTCTTGTTCCAGATTGTGTTATTGTCGTTGTGAATGTAGCCCCAAATATTTTTTTTTTTTTGGAATTTGGCTGCAGCTAGATGACCTCTCTTTGGTGAAAGTTTTAAGAAAAACTTTGCCATCTCTGTATCTCTGATGTAGATATGTACAGTTTTATCTAATCGGATCCTGAAGTACTTGATGGCATCTTTTTCTTTGACTCAATTTTCAATTTTCTCCGCATTGGGATGTCTCTCTTTGCTTATCTCCTTTTGCACAACAATTTTTGCAAGACAATCTTGACATGAATAATGCTAGCACAAGAGCACTCTTGCCTATAAAAGCCAAACGCATGTTGGGGGTTGAGATTTATGCAACACACCAATTTAGCTTGTCTTTTCTGTTAACATTCAAAACAGATATAAAACTTTTGGTTAGTCCAGGTACTGTGCGCAGCTAAAGAAAATTCTGACGATGGAAATTGTTGCGTATGTCATGCACAAGTTTCACAATCACAAATAATGCCACCTACTTTTGTTTCTCTCTTACGAAATATTATCTCATTTTCGTAGGCTGGTGCGCTTGACAAACTGGAGGCGTTCACAAGTTTCAATGGTCCAGACTTTTATGGTTTCCCACGGAATTCATCAACAATAATAATGAAAAGGTGTCCATGGAAGGTCCCCGAATCATATTCGTATGCAGGTGGACAAATTGTTCCCATGTTCGCTGGGCGAACACTGGACTGGTTTCCTTCCTCTGGATGATGCCAACATATATGAAATATGCGGGGGACTCATTGGAGCTTCCCATCCATTGGTGCATGAAGGTGTTTTGATCACTGTTTTAAAAATCAACCCAAATAGGCTGGCTCGATCGGATTGAATGGGAATCGGCTGGAAAATCGGATTTTCCATGGAAAAGCTGGGTTGCACGTTGAATGAGTGCAGATCTGAAGGTAAATCTTTAATGTACATTATAACTTTTTGTCATTCTCTTTGAAGTGGTTCAAAATTGTTATTATCAATTATTGACGTGGAACACATGTATTTCCCCACCCATTATTGACTCGTTGAGTAAAATCTGTCTGGTTATTTTGAGATTAGGGTTGGTTGCTTAAATTTCCTTACTGGAGACCTTTTTGTTCGATAGCGATAGCGTTTTCATTTAGATTTGAAACTAAACTCTCTTTCATTGTAATGAAGTTAATCTAGGCCTTGTGGGAGGGTGATGATGAACTCTTCTTATTTTTTGGTAAATACTCTTTTTTTTTAAAAAATTTAGAAGAAGAAATTTTCTTCTTCTGCTTACCATATGAAAGGGAAAGCGTTGGTTGCATGACCACTTTGCCATGATAAAGCTTACATTCTGGAGTGAACCTCTCTTTACTTGTCACCTTTTCAATAGCTCATCATTTAGGGATTTTTTATGGTTAATTATCATAATCTGTTACATCCTGCCTATGTCAAAATCTCTTCGTTAGAAAAACGAAGCATATTTAAATTATTGAAAAATCATTAAAAATTGTCAAATTGACAAAATGATTTTGTACATTATTAGAATGGGCAATAATGACTGATAACTTCTTTTTCTGCGGAATATACAACTTGTGCGAATTGGTACTCTATATCTATGATATAATCATGGTTTCTTGTAAAAAAAATTTAAATGATCCATTCTTATAACACAAGTTACAAGTGCATTTCTTTTCAAAATTATTCTTGTACTCGTGAGGCATTAAATTACTGAATATTATGTTTTACATTTTTAGTAACCCTAAATTTTTTAATATCATCATGCCCAACCAACCAAATTGATTAAATAAAGGAAAATTCTATGGTATTCAAAAACTCTAGTATAAGGATGTAATTACTCATACATTTACAATTTCTTACTTAAAAGAAACAAATTCAATGATGCATGTGTTTTCTTGAATGGTTGAGATTGAAATTTGATGGCACTTATGCCTGTACTATAGCCACCTCCTTAAATAAGTCAACGATGCAAAATCAAATAGCTTGATTCTAATTTTATCACTATTCCAATTCTACTCTACATTAAACTAAAAATATTAAATCAATAATATATAAGAAAATTCAAAGGTGTCTAAAATTTTTATTAGAATGATATAACTATTGTTAGTTTTAGTTTCTTATTTGTTAAGAGTTATATGTATTTTTGTGTTAATGGGTGATTCATTTACCAACCCAACCCATTACTATATAAACTTTGTAATCACTCCTTAGCGATCTAATGATCCTTTTTCCATCCAAAATCACCATTTCTACCATAGTATCAAAGTTGGCACCCTAACCTTGCCTTCCATCACCTTCAATGCCCATTGTCTTTGCTTCCCATCGTTATAGCCCTTATGACTTCCCTACCCTTTTTATCGTACCTTAGGTTGTCATTGAAGCCCTACTCTTCCTACCCTCCACCATTGCAAGCAACCTTTTTCAATACCTCTCACTTTTGCAACCTCCCCTCTCCCTCCACCTCTTCTATGCCTCATTACACCTACTATCTTCACATTTTCCTATCTGATTGATAGCGCTATCCCTTGTAAGGGCTATCAATTCCAATCATTGGAAGCCTTCTTATGTCTCTTCTATCTTAGTTGACTATTTTGAGCAGCTTCTTCTTCTTTGCGTGAACAACTAGTGGATTTGCGGCCTTTCACTAATTGTTACTCTAACCTACTTACATAAGTCCAATTTCAATAGAATTCAAATCAAATTTTTGTTGTCTTCTACAAGTTCAAGTGTTTTCAGCTACCATGGCCTCCATCCACCATTCTTGGATGAAGGAATTGATTGCCACATTCATTAAACTCAATGGAAAGAACCATCTTCTAAGGTCTCAAGCCTTTAAGACCTTCCTTGGAGCACACAGAAAAATCATCACATCAACCAATCTCCATTGGATGCCAAAGATGCTACTTAAGTAGATTGGTTACTTGATGAATATGTAGTTATTTCATGACTTTTCAATAACATGGATGAAGACATTACCCACTTTGTATTGATGCTTAAGCTTAATTACCCAATTTTTAAAGCTCACATAAAAATGACTTGGATTAATATAGGATTCAAATGAGAAGGCTTGAGCGAGGAGTGGATGTAGCCTCAGTTTAGGGTGAATAGTTATAAAATTCTCTTGTTCTTGTGATTTGTGAATTATTTTCATTTGCATTTACATTTGCATTTATACATTAATCTTACAGTTTAGGGTGAATAGTTATAAAATTTTCTTGTTCTTGCGATTTGTGAATTATTTTCATTTGCATTTACATTTGCATTTATACATTAATTTTACATAATTTCTATTAATCTATGTAATTAGCATATAATTCACTATTTACCCTCCCTCAAATGAAAAAAATTGTAAGTCCTTCCTCCTCACAACTCAAGTAGCTCTTATTATAACCTAGTAAGATAAATTTATACACAACATATACCTTTGAAGTACTATATCCCCTTGCATGAAGCTCTCCTTATGTCTATAATTGACTTATAAGGATTCTCTATTGTGTAAGAGATGATTACTAGGAGAATGGGGAAAGAAACTAGGTTCTTAATGAGTATGAATGGAGTACAAGAGATATTTATTGGATGGGTTTAATGCTTGATGTAGAGTTTAGAGGTTTAAAGTCATATACATAACGATTAAAAATTTCTTTCAACTAGTAAATTGGTATGCCATTTCTCTTTCAATATGTCATTAGGTCTAATGATCAATTCAATTAGTACATTGTTTTATGAATCAATATTTCACTCTTAGATGACTTAACGCTTTATAACAAAATTAGTATGTTGATTAGTGAAATCAATATGCCATTCTTGTTTCAAAAGGCAATTACAATTTTTTCTAGAAAATGGTATATTTGGTATGTCATTTTTGTTCCAAAGTTTGGTTACACTTTTGGCTTAGAAAATGGTACATCATTTTTGAAAAATGGTATTTTGATTTTGTGACAACGAGAGTACTAAGATTCAATTTCATGCTATTATAATTAATATTTCTAAACATATGCATCTATCCTAAGTGTTCTATATGAATATTCTATCATAAGAGAGATTTATAAGGGATTTACAATTTTGCTTTTAAGGTGTTGGATAAGAATGATTTCAAGATGTACATTAATAAGGTTTTCCTACAATTTAGACCCTACAAACATGTCACATATATTTTCAACTAAATTTCATGTTGGAACATATTTTTATCTAGTAAAATTATGTTGGCTTATTTGATTTATGTGATAGAAGAAATGGAATGTATTGAATAAGGAAAGAAAATGTCCTTCTGTCGTGACCACATTTGAAGGAAATAAGTCAAGATAATTGTAATAATTCTAATAGAAGAGCATTAACAACTCCATGAAGGAGGATTATATTAATAAATGAGTTATATTAAAAAATAGATAACTAATGACAGCTACATTTCATGCATAATTATTGTACAAGTAAATGGGTTTATTATAAATAGATTAGTATACTACATCAATTAATCTTTATTGAACAATTTCACTATTGTAGCTTGTGTCTTTAGTTGCAATTTTTCTCTCTCTTAAGTCTATTTTTGTTATTTGTCTTTGTCTATAGTCTAAATGTGTTTCTTTATTTGAATGGTCTAGATCAATTATCTGTTATGTTTACATAGGAGTTTATGAATGTAAAACTCTAACTTTCACTTCTCTACTTGAGTTGTTTACCTCATTCTAGACTTCTTTTGCCACTTCTTTCTTCATCGTTGATCCACCTAAAACTCAACATGATATCAAAGCAATATATGCTTGTGTGAGATCCGACACTTGACATTGAAAATCCGTGCACTACTAAATTATTTTTCATTTAGATCTATGTTAAGTTGAAGGAAAATCACATATGGTTTTCCATTGATCTACCTATTAAGTGGTATAGTTGGCTAGGTTTACCAACACTTTCTCCTATTTACTCATCTTATTAAGTTGTGTGCCAAAAACTTTATGATGTGAAATATACATCTTTATATGGTAATACATTCGATGATTAAAATTGAAATAGTGGATTTCCTATCTCATTTTCAATACCACCCATCTATAGGTTTCTTACCTTAGCACCAAATAATCATGTTGTTTTTTACACATCACATATATTACATTTGTCATTTTGTTAGAACATGCTACTATCTTATTGTGATTTGTTGCTTCTCCTTACATGCATTACCCATTTATGGTTTAACCTTACCTATTCTTATTCTCATTCTTTTTTTGTAGTTTGTTCATGTTTATTCTCTTTTTTTGGTTCCACTTGTTGAGTGTTTATGTCAACTAAGAACATGGATACAACCATGTGAGTGTTGTGGGTTATATGGAGTGTTAGTGGGTTACTTGGATAAATTTAAGGATCTATTTAACTTATTCCATTATATATATGTGTAATCCTCTATTCCATTAATTCAATCACATTTTTACCTCTATTAATCATATGGTATCAAGGCATGATTAACAATGGTAAATCCTAATCTATCTCTACCTTCTTCCACCATCATTGTTGCTGCCATTTTTGTCTGCTAATGATAGCCCCATCTTTCTCTTCCTCCTTGAGTGACTACTTCCATCGACTACTACAAGGTTGGGTCTCTCTCTCTTTTGTTTGTTATTGTTTGTGAGTTCAAAGACATCTCAATTATATCTTCTATTCTCATCCAATGAAATAGGTTGAGCTTGTATGTGGTTGATTGTGCCATGTGTCTTGCACCTTTGACCTAGACAACATTGAGAGGTTGTGCTATTGGATTGGGTGAATTGGTGTGCATGGTAGATAGTGTATTGCATTGAGGATTTTTACTTAGGTTGCTGTGGTGATTGTTGAATTGCAATATTATGGAAAAGAATGGTTATGAATATTTTTGGAAAACTAAGTGGCCCTAACTATATGTTATGGGCTCAAAGCTTTGTGACTATTGTTATTGCACATAAGAAACTTAACCATCTAATGGATGATCCACTAGATGATAAAACTACCACTTATGCAAATTAGTTAGTGGATAATATTGTCATTGTATCTGTTAGGATTTTAGTTTTAATGATGAATACTTTAGTTTTGTATGAAAATGGGTCTAAGTTAGTCTAAGTCTAGTTGAAGTCATATAGTTATAACATTAAATGTTTTAAAAAGTCAAAGAGTTATCTTTAAAAACCCATATAATTATGCTTTACTCACATGTGTTTTATATGTCTTAAGCCATTCATGTGTTTTCCATATGTATTTTTAAAGAAATCGAAGAGTTAGGATAACTATTCTAGTTTTACGCATGGATAATGCTAACTGTTCAAGTTTTACATGTGACTAATGTTATAAGTTAAGTATTGCAGGTCACATGTTTTGTAGGAAAAAAACTCAAAGAGTTATCAAATAAGAATTCAAGTTTTTACAAGTATTACAAGTGTAAATGTTCGACAAAGATGATGACTTAGGTAAACACAATGAGTTCCTAAGGAGGTGTTTATGCACTAAAAAATGGTTGAAAAAAATGATAGAATATCATAGAAATAATGGAAAGGAAAATAACAAAAAGTAATGAAAAATCAATAGAAAATTAAGGTGTTTGTATATAGAAAATGATGAAAAATTATATAATATAAAATATATATGTTTATTCATAAAATAAAAATATTGAAATTAATAAATTAAATATTTTTTGTATTTATTTGCAAGATAGAGAATAACAAAATTTGTTATAGATAATATAAGATAGTCATTTGTGATAATTGTTACAATATAAAATATATTTCACACCTTTATTATTCCACATCTCTCGTAATATCAATTCTCATTTATTAAAGACAAATAATTTCTATATCAAAATTACATGTTGTTAATATATTCTGTGATAATTCATATTTTCTTTTCCATCATTTTTCATTAGTTTCAAACATCAGAAGGTTGGAAAATGAAAGAAAATTTTTCTTATATACCGAGGGAAAATGGTAAAAAATGATGAAAAATCATTTGATGCATGAACACCCAGAAAATGGAGGAAAATTTTTTACCATTTTCCTTTCTAGCATTTTTTAGGTGCACGAACACCCCCTAGAAGTTTTTTTTTTTTTTTTTGAAGGTGACACTCCATGGACACTCAAATAACCTGGCATACACTAAGAGTATCTATAGAGGTGATGACATGTGAGTCTCAATGGACACTCAAATAGCTTGGTATACACTAGGAGTATCCAAAGAGGCAAAAACTTGTAGGAAGTCTTTCTAAACCCTAATATGGTAGACTTCTCCAAATACTGCACACTTTGTCTTGCAGAGATTTCTAACTAGTTGAGGGTACACTAAGTAGCTCCATCCACCAACTCGGTTGAGAATACTAACTAAGACAAGACCCACAACATTGGCATGTGAGTTAGGTAAGTGGTGCACACACCTACAGCTTACCAATGCTTGAGTAGAGCCAATACTACTACTCATAGACACTACATGAGAACTTCCAAGGTAGTCACCCATCTTAGTTTTGCTCCTGCCCTAACATAGTTAACTCCAGAGTTCTTATAGGAGTGGGTGTTTGATAGTAGGTGTAAATGCACCTCCCATAGAAGTTTATTCTCAACATATCTAGAACAAGTGATCATGAGAAAATGCAAAATGTGATTGATTCAAAAATTAAAAGAACATGGGATCATGGAAAAATGTCAAAGTAGATGAACATGCATCTCTAATTTGAAGGCTATAAGTAAAGGGTTTGAGTTGTACTTCAACACATCCTTCTCATAGATATCCCATAGATACATATAGTTTAGTACTTACAATTTAGAGTATCCTAGTGTTTAAATCTAGAAAAATATTTTTGAGGGAGCTTACACCATTCTAGATTTACCAAATGAGCAAGAAGCTAGAATGAATTCATAGCATCTGAAGGAAAGATTCCAACTATTGAAGGAGAACTTGTTAAAAATGAGTATTTTGCTTGAAGATCATAAGGTATAAGTTGTTTTACAAGTTTTGTAAAACAGTAAAAGTTTGTAAGAATTTATTTTTCATACCATTCTTGTAAAAGTATAAAAATTCTATGCATAATAAAGAATAAATTTTGGAAAAGATTTTTGTTGTGTTGTTTTTGTGCATAAGTTTTTAAATGATTTAAATTCATAATTCACTCTCTTGTGAAACCGTTTTGATCTTTACTTTCAATTGATATTAGAGCATTGTTTAATTGATTTAAGATTTAAATATCTTAAATAGAATGACTCCCTTAAATGATTTTTTTACTGAAGGTCAAAATTTAAATTGTCTACCCTTATTTGATGACATTAACTATGGTTATTGGAAAAGAAGGATTCTAGCATCAAAGGAAGAACTTGGTAAATCATGTGATTACTTGAAGATCAAAAGGTGTAAGTTTGGTTTATAATTTTTACAAAAGGGTAAAGATTTGTAAAAATCTATTATCTCTATACCTTGTTTATATTTGTGTAAAAAAAATCTTATTCTTAATAGAAAATAAAGATTAGAAAATATTTTTTTACTGTGTTGTTTTTGTGCTTAATTAATTAAACAATTTGAATTCACAATTTAACCCTCCTCTTGTGAAGCCATTTCTATCTTCACTTTTAGTATCTTAGATGTTGGTGAGTATAAAGCTTATAATAGCACATAGTGTTACTATGATATGACCAACTAAAAAGATGTGGTCGTCTTTGCATAAGACTTATGGATATGAGAAAAATATTACCAAGACTTTTCAAGCATATGAATGCTTATTCACTTTTAAACAAGGAGATCAAACATAGCAAGAGTACTACAACATGCTTTGGGGTATTATTCAGGAACTAGACATTTATCAACCACTTGTTGTAGACATTTCTATTAACTAACAATAAAGTGAAGAACTAGCTGTTGTTGCTTTTTGACAAAATTGATCCTTGATGTAGATAGGTTGTCAGATTTAGAAGATACATTTACCAAGGTTATGCTTATTTCTACTATATAAGTACCAATAGATGAGACTACTATGGTTGCCTCCTCATTTGGTCATGGGTGATCTAGTGCTAATTGTAGTGGCCTAGACTCTAGTCTTCTACACCCTCTACCTTAGATGAATCTTTCATGGCAAAGATCTCATAAGTGGACTATGATCATTTTTTGTAGTCACAAGCTATCAACTTGACCATGGTAACTTTAACTTCTACCTCAAGTAAGAATATGACTTTGGTAGTTAGGAAAGATAATCCTTGAATTATAAACTTAGGGGCTTCTCAACACAATAGATAATATTGACCTTTTCACATGCTTATCTTTATCTTTCAAGCCTTCACAATATTACTATTGTAGATGGTTGCTCATGTTGAATTTCTAGTAAGGGCATTATAGAAGCCACTTCTAGAATTTGACTGAATCACACATTATATGTCTTCAATCTTCTTGTTAGCTTATTGTCAATTAGTACCATTACTACTCAACTATCTTATTTTATGACCTTTTTTTCCTTTTCATTTTACCTTTCAAAATCTATAGATGAAGTTGAAGATTGGTTTGGGCTATAAAAGAAGTATTAGAGTCTATCTTAGTTCATGATATACTTGTAAAGGTCAATTTGTAGGATTGTAATCATCACTAATAATAATATGATTAGGCATAGGAATAGAAGTACATGTGAGCTATGATTAATGATACTACAATCCTTAGAAAAATAGGATTGATCCTTAAAGAATGTGACATCTATCAAAGTATAGTATCGTTTGATGAAAGGATAATAGCAATGATAACCCTTTTAAGTTCTAGAATAACCCACAACACTTGTGCTCATACTTCCCAATAAATTGGGCTTGTAGAATGCAAGCATCATCACCTTTTGTATATTATTCACACTACTCTTCTTTAGATAAATGTGCCAAAATATCTTTGGTCTAATATTGTTTTTATTGCAACTTATCTTGTAAATTACATGCCCTTCATTCTACTAGGTGGGGAAATTCTTTTTCATCATCTTTGTCTTGATAAAGAACTTTTTTCTCTCACCTTGTATGTCTTTAGGTGTGTTGTTTAAGACTTGACTCTTGGATTAGACAGTCTTAGTTTAGACTGTTAAGTGTGTCTTTGAGGGTTATTTTAGAACTTAAAAGGGTTATTGTTATTGTTATCTTTCCACCAAATAGTTCTATACTTCAGTAGATGTCATATTATTTAAGGGTCAACCTTATTTTTTTAAGGATCACAGTATCCTTAGTCATAGTTCACCCACTACTTCTTTTCTTATGTCTAATCCTATTATTATTGGTGATGATTCTCCTACTAATTGTAGTACCACAAATTGACTTTTACATATGTGTCATCCATGTAGGTATCCTCCAACCATCCTCACTAGTTCCTTCTATTGAGTCTTTAGATGTAAATCTCACACCTTCGATTGTGCCTACCCCTTAATTGGATACAAGGATAAATGACTTTCCTATTATTCTTTAGAAAGGTACATGATCCTATGTACATCCAATTTCCCAATATGTTCCTATGATCATTTGAGTTCATCTTGTTGTGCTTTTGCTTTGGCCATCTTGTCTAAGTCTGTTGTAAGGACATATTAGGAGACTTTGCAGCTACTAAATTGGAAATGAGCTATGAATGAAAAGGTGGATGCTCTATAGTCTCGTGTAACTTGAGAGTTGGTGCTTTGTCTTATAGATGCAAATGTTGTTTCTTACAAGTGGGTTTTCATTATGTAGTATAGATTTGATAATTCAATTGATTGATATAAAGCTTGTTTTATTGCCTAAGGGCTTACACAAGAGTATGAGATTGATTATGTCAAGACCTTTTCTCTAGTAGCTTGCCTCAACTTTATTTGAGTGCTACTCTCTCTTGCAATTAATCAATAGTGGTAATTGCATCAGCTTGACGTAAAGAATGCTTTCCTCTATAGAGATCTCATATAGGAGGTATATATAAAGCAACCTCCTAGGCATATTGCTTAGGGAGAGTCACAAGTATGTAAACTACAAAAAACTATATATGGTTTGAAGTAAAGTCTCTGAGTTTGGTTTGATAAGTTCAAGTAGGTTATATTTAGTGGAGGTTTTTGACATTGTGTTGTGGATCATTCTTTCTTCATACAATGATCAACTAAGGTTATGTTATTCTTGCAGTCTATGTTGATGATACGTTGTTTACAGGTAACAATGATGTTGATGTTATTAAAACAAAGACACATCTTACCAAGGTTTTTACCATAAAAGATATGGGTTGATCAAGATATTTTTGGATATTGAGTTTGCTTATTCATAGAGAAAAATAATGTTATCTCAACATAAGCATACATTGGATTTGTTGATAGAGATTAGTTGTCTTGGTTGTAAGCTTGAAGCTACATCTATTGAAAAAAATCCACCCTTTTGGGATCAATCTTCTAAAAAGTTGGATAATGTTTGTGATATTTTATATTTAACCGTAAGTGCATGATATATAAAGTAGTAGCATGCAAGTGCAGGTTTGTCCTTAGGGAAATGGTAAATTATTTGTTAAATTCTATTTTAAATTTAATTGAAATCTTATAAGGTCCTGAGTAAATTTCTAAATTAATCCTAAAATCAAGGGAAAATGATTTGTAACTTTTAATTCTGATAACTTAACTAAAGTTTAATTGAATTAATTTAGGAATTCCTATTGTAATTCTTAGAAAAATTCATAAAACTAAATTTCATTTAGTTTTCTATGTTAGCTTTACTTAGTCTTAAGAAGTATCATTGTGGTTCTAAAATTAGAATTTGATAATTTAAAGTATTCTGAAGTTTACTGATTTAATTGGAAGTTATGCTAATTTTTATGGGTAAAATGCATGTAACACTATTACACACAATCAACACACAAACAAGTATTAACATGCATTTTTTTAATTTTCAAAACAAAACATATAACATTTACGAACATAGAAACATTCATACAAACATTTATAGCACACATTATAAATAAATAAAAGGAAAATGGAATGAATACCTATTTTCTCCATGTGAATTCCTTCCTTCAAGACTTACTTAGGAGTAGATACTTCGTGTATTTACTCTAAGTGTACCACTTTTCAAATGATATACTCCTTTTTCAATTGAATGAGGCTTCTAAGGGGCATCACTTCTATGACTCTTCCACCAATTAAAGAAGATGAAATGGCTAGTTTTTGAATTTCCACCTTTCAAGAATATGCTCACGTAAGGAGGTTTGGATGAATAGGGAAATGGAAGAAGAAGAATGGGTGTCACTTCCTTCTTTGATGAAACGAATGGGTGCAATAAGAGGAGAATGAAGTGTAATTTGTTAGACAAAATGAGGGAGAGAGAGAAAAGAACATAAAAGTGTATTTATAAAGGCGATAAGATGTCTCGTAAGAATGCATTAAAACCAAATTTCTTAATGAACCTATTGCATTTCTCCACTTCAATCCACAATCTTTGCCATGTCATTTGTTGCATCTTTTAAAATGAGAATATGTCTTTTAATGTCATTCCTTCTTAGAAACTATCATCATGCATGTTTCCACGTTATCTTATGCTATCTTTCTTCTTTTCTTCATTGCAAATCCAATGAAAACAAATTTCTAGAGATGTGTTATTTTTTTTCATAAGTTGCTATCTTTGTCAAATAGTTATCCTATAACACTTATGAAAACTTGAACAATTATCACATAACTCTTCGAGTTTTGTCATTTGCAAAATACGTGAACTACAATTCTTATAACATTAGACACTTTATAAAATTTGAACAGTTATCTATTATTTATATATAAAACTTGAACAATTATCCTAACTCTTTTAGTTTTTTTAAAGCTATACATGAAAAAAGATCACACCCTCACTTCAAATGAAAAGATGAACACAAATGTAAGCATGCATTTTCCAAAAATAATTAGTGTAATTATGTAGGTTTAGGATCTTAACAAAATTAGGAGAAAACATCTTTTGTTAGTGAACAAGGCATAAGATAACTAATATACCATCACTCATATACTTATTTACAACCCACTTCATTCTTATTTCTCAATTGACTTCACAATCTTTTTTCTACCCTTTTGATTTCCTTTTTAACTTGCATTTTGCAAATTTTTCTTTAACAAACATTATTAGCTTCTAAACTAACTTTTCTCAAATTGTCAAACTTTTATTAATATTTACTAATTAACTCAAAAGAATAAAACAACAAACCTTATTTCTCAATTATTATTATTATTCCCAAATGACTTTATGATATATTAGTACTTATGTCCTTGACACCTCAATGTATTCTCCAACTTTCGATAATTTTAGGATGTAATTTGAATATTTCTCACATGGAGATCATGTAATGAATGAACCTTTTTGAATTGGTGGTACTCAACTTAGGTAGCACTAAAAAAGATATGATGTAAATGCCAAAGTATTAATTCAAATGAAGAAGATACTCATTAATTCAATATAAACCCATTCACATCTAATTTTGAAATTTATCTATACTAAGGAACATTATAAGTCTTTGCATTATAAGCTATGTAGACACTCCACTCAATAAAAATGAAAACATCCCATTAATCCTAATTTGAATTTTTTTTTATCAAGCTTGATTTCAACTAGAAAAACATAAAAAATAATAAACTTAAAAAAAATAAAAATATCATAACACACCCCTATACTTAAACTTTGCATTATTCTCAATGTAAGAAGAATTTATTTAGGCATAAAAGGAATAAGCATGAAGACGATTAAAAATTCATAACTTGAGAGTAAATATGATAACCTATTTTTTGATAATAGAGATACTATTGATTTAATAATCTTTTTGATACATATCAAAGAAATAAAAGATATAGGTTCAACATGTAATAAATTTTTAATTAAATTCATTGAAAGGAATAACAAGAGTAAAATTTTTTTGTGAAAGATAAATTAATAAAAGTTACTCTTCCTTTGATTCATCTTCCTTTAGTATTGTTGGCAACATAGTCATATATCTATTAGCATTGAAAAGAATAATAACATTGATTCGTCCTTCCATATCAGTAGTGTGAGTTAGTTTTCCTTTTACCCCATCAAGAGTCCTAACATAATATCTGACAAAATCCTCATTAGTCTTCTTTTCCATGGTAACAATATTTTTTTCAATTATAACTTCTAAAGTACTTCCCTTTTCAAATTATGATGTAATAAGTGAGGCTTTGCCTTTGTCTTCAGGTTGACTCTTTAATTGTGTAGCTCACCATTTATAGTACTCTTTGACATCCATAAGTTTCCATGGTTTTTTACCTATTTTTCTAATTATTTTCTTTATTGATAAACCCATAATAACTAAATAGAAAATGATAGTAATTAAAGAAATAAAACATCATTGAAAAGAGAAATAATACATAATTTAAAAATAAAAACAATACACTAGCCAATTGATAAGAAATAAAATATACACTAGAATGGAAATAAAATAATAAAATTGTGTTTTTGTTTTTATTTTTTTAACCCTTGAAAGGCTCCTAAACATCTAATGACTTACAAGCAAGCAAGGTGGTTTGATAGAATAAACACCACCAAACTATGTTATCCTTACGTTAAGTGGTGTTTCTAGGTCTAGCTCCCTTGATTTCTTAATTTGTCTCTTGAATTCAAGGATTCTGAACAAATTGGCTTGGGAAACTACTTTTATTTCTTGAATTCAAAGTATTTGTAATTTCATTTAGCTAGGTTTCAAGTTGTTTAATTGCTTGATCATGTCTTGAAACTATGAGGAGTGATTGCGTCGTAAGAAAGAAAGACATTTTCACTAAGCACTGAATCATCTCTTAGGAGATAGTAAAATTTTAGCCTTAGTTTCGGGTTGATGTCACTATACTAAAAAACAGATCAATTTACAAAAGTCTTAGTTCGTGATCCTATAGAGAGAGGAGCATGTGATAGTAAGTAATTAAGTTTTCAATGGTGTAATCGTGTCACGTGTAGTAATGAAAGTTTTTATTGTTGATAGAGAATTTTACATTTTACATTTCGTTCATCGTTGGGAATAGAAAATAAAAATAAATAAAAAATTCATTATCTGTTGTTATGTTTATCAAATCTGTGTTGTATTGTTTGTTTTGTATTATCATTATTGTTAGTAATATTAGTATTGTCAGTATTGTTGAATGTTTTATGTTTATTTTATCTTAGAAAATAGGAAATCATATTATTAATTATTGAAACTAGTTTGTATTCAAATCTAAAATCTTGATTGATATGCTTATTATTTGAAATATCTGAATGCTAGCATAGAATAATGATAATTATAGTATAAACTAGTATTAGAAGTTTAATTGATGTTGTTTACATTCTGTGGAACCACCTAATAGATGGTCGTATTCCTTTGTGGATAGCAATTTTAATTTGAATTTACTAAAGAAATTTATTGAGTTAATCTTAACTCCACAAAGATAGTCTATTAAGTTACAGTTATCAATGGAGTGAGTAATCCAAAACACAAAAATCTCTAGGTATAAAAATTTAAATAGTCTGAAATTTTTACTCATTTACTATAGGATTGACCTGTACTTGTACACTTATGCAATAGACATTGTACACTTATAATTAATTAAAACTAACAGATTTATTGAACTTAAATCTTAATCATGAAAATCAAGATAAGTTTTCTAAAACCAATTTCATGGGATGAGTCTTGAACAAACTAAACACAATGGAATGAGAAGATTCTACATGACATCGAGTTCTTTTCTTTGCCTTTCTTCTAACTATTCACTCTACATTATAAGGGCTAGGGTTTCCTTGGCCCTCTTCAAATTTAGGAAATGATGGAGAAAGTTGAGTACTAAAAATCGGAATGGTGTCTTCAAGTTTTGGAGTTTTCTTTTCTTATGTTTCATGTACATTTTGAGGAATTTGACTATTCACTCTAGTAGTCATATTACTATCAAACACTATATATAAGTCATCATAGATAGGACATGGTTTTCCTGCATATAATTTACATTCTAAATATTGCTACTAAGAAAATATATAAATAGTCCAATATTATTAACAAGTTGAATTAAAAATGTATTCCATGTAATGAAATAAAATATTTATGTATTTGAACAAATTCATCTCATATTTCCTTTGGTATATCAGCATGGTCATGAATATAATCTCACCCTCATCCACTTTGTTTTGAAATTTTTGTATAGTTTTTATACATTATTCTCCAAGTTTTCATTTTACTTTTTACATGTTTTTTTTTGACATTGACGTTAGTTTTAATATTGTATTCAATAATGACCTTTATCCATGTCTTCGCTCTAAGCTTACTATATTGTTGTTTTGCATTTTCTTCTCTTACTTCAAATGTTAATATACCTTAAAAAATTTCATCTTGTCTAGTACTCCGATTTACATATTTTCTTTTATCAGAAGCCATATTTCATGTAATATATTCAATTTTGGTGATGGTGTAATGTTAAAAGATAAATAGACAAGGATAATTATCATAAAATGCCTGTAATCATAATAATTGAAATAGTTCAGGACATGCAAATGTCTTGTAAATATACTAGCATGATACAATTTTTTACAAAGTTATTAACCATCACAAAACAAATGAATGGAATCAATGTGGAATTTCTTTTTGTTCGTATTAGATTTATATTTTTAATGTAAGATAGTCGAAAGAGCATACTTGTTAAGAGTAAGGGTGACAACTAAGCTGAATGAGCGTAGTGAACAATGTTTAAGCTTGGCTTGTTTATTTTAATGAGTCTAAAATGTTGTTTAGACTTGGTTCATTTATAATTGAGGTAAACATGAACTATTCATTAAGTAAAATTTATAAATATAATGATTGGTAGTATGTAGTGTAAGAGGTAGATGAAATAATGAAAGATAAGATTTATAAGATTCTTAAATCTACTAAAAATATCTAACTATTCTTTTATAAATCCATATAAAATATACATTTTGAACAATATTAAATTTGGTTGATAATTTATCAAGTAATATCATGTATATTGTATGTGTTATAACTTCATATAAATTAATATATATTATAAAATTAAGAAGCATGAGTAAACTTTAAATGAGCTTTAATCAAGTTGGACTAAGCCAAGCTAATAACGTTCAAACTTGGCTTGTTTATTTAAACAAGTCTAAAATTATTTTCAAGCTTGGCTCATTTTTTTCATGATGCCAAGTTTGAGTTAAACCTTTATTGAATTAAACATGAGTTGTTCAACCAACACTAGGTAGACATATTAGCCCTTATACACTTATGCTTAGTTTATTACAATAACTTAGTGGGTTCAAATGGTAAGACATTTGATTGACCCCAAATCAAATATTGGCAAAATTGAATAACCCCAAAATAGTAAATAGTAGACATTCAATACAAGATTAATAGTAGATATTTGATTAACTAAACAAAACCAATCCAATACAAGATTCGAAACAATTGATAGGAATGCTTGTATTTGGAAATACCTACGATGGTGATAGCAATGAGCGGGTGACCTTGGGATTGAGGGTGACGGAAGATACTGAGATCAAGTGTGATGACGATTGTGCAAGTTCGTGAGAAGGAGGTTGTCAATATCGAGAGGGTCAATGATGGCACATGTTAGAGGGTGACAAAAGAAGATGCCAAATCCAAAGATCCAATACACTTGAGAGGCTCTTGCCATACTGTAGTAATCGAGATTGGGAAGGTCGACGACAATGTAAGGAGTGTTAAGGTAGATGTGTGGAGATAATCTTCAGTTCGGAGATCAGCAACTAAAGTCAAAGGTGGAAGCCAAGACCTCAGCTAGGGCATTTGGGAGAGATCACTCAGAAGTTGGCAGTTTTAGTCAGAAAGCCAAGGAGGTCGACTTAGTTGTCTAGTGAGTGTAGTTAAGGGAGTTTCCAGAAATACCTGTTGGAACCTAACTATTGTTCGACAAAAGATGAGGGTAGAACTTTTAATTGTTGTACTTAGGGTTTGTATCCTACCCTATAAATAGGGTTGTATAAGCACAAGTTGAAAGTGTGCGCAAGTATGTGTACAAGAGCATGCTTGTGCCGCAATAAACAATTTAGACCAAGTATTAAAATGTTGTGTGGAAAAAAGTTTGGTTCTAAATTGGGAAAATGTTACTTCAGGGTTAAACAAGGAATAGTCTTGGGACATGTTGTTTCAAAGAAAGGGTTGGAAGTAGATAAAGCTACAATAGAAGTAATTTCTAATCTACCAGAACCTAAATCAGTAAAAGATATTAGATCATTTCTAGGACATGCAAGATTTTATATAAGATTTATTAAAGATTTTAGTAAAATAGTTAGACCTTTACTAATCTATTAAAAGATGTCCCATTTAACTTTGATAAAAATTGCAAAGAATCATTTTTCAAGCTTAAAATTAGCTTACTTTCAACTCCTATATTATAAGCATCTGATTGGAGCCATCCATTTAAATTAATGTGCGATGCATCTGATTTTGTTATAGGAACAGTGTTGGGACAGAAGATAGAAAAATCTCCTAGAGTGATTCATTATGCAAGCAAAACTTTAAATGATGCTCAAGTTAATTATACAACTACTGAAAAAGAGTTGTTAGTTGTTGTGTTTGTCTTTGAAAAGTTTAGATCATATCTGATTGGAGCTAAAGTGATAGTATACATGGATCATTCAGCTTTAAAACACTTAATAGCAAAGAAAGAGACTAAACCTAGATTGATTCAGTGGATATTATTATTACAAGAATTTGATCTAAAAATTAAAGATAAAAAAGGGTTGTGAGAATGTAGTAGTAATCATTTATCAAGACTACAAATAGAAAAATCAAATATTGAAATTAAAGATAATTTTCTTGATGAATAATTAATGACCATCAAAATAATACCTTGGTATGTAGATATAGTTAATTACTTAGTTATTGGTTTAACACCTAAGGATTGGAATAGACATGACAAGAAATTGTTCTTTTTAAGAGTAAAATATTACTATTGGGAAGACCCATACTTATTTAAGAAATGTCCTAATCTGATTTTAAGGAGGTGTGCTCCAGAAACTGAATATCAGAGCATATTATCTTTCTGCCATGATTAAGCATGTGGATGGCATTTTTGTTTAGGGAAAACTAATACCAAAATTCTACAATGTGGATTTTATTGGCCAACACTATTCAAAGATGCTTATAAATATTGTTTAAGTTGTTTAAAATGTCAATAAATAGGAAGAATATTAAAGAGGAATATGATGCATCTTAATCCTATTGTTGATGTTGAAATTTTTGTTGTGCAGGGAATAGATTTTATGGGTCAATTTCCTATGTTTAATCAATTTAAGTATATATTGTTGGGAGTGGATTATGTATTTAAATGGATATAAACTATTCCTACAAAAACTAATGATAATAAAGTGGTAAATACATTTTATAAGAATTAATATAATTGCTAGATTTGGAATATCTAAAGGTATTATTAGTGATAGAGGAACTCATTTCTGTAATAGAAGTTTTGAAGCCTTAATGAAGAAATATGAAGTAAATCACAAAATTACAACATCATATCATCCGCAAACAAGTGGACAAGTATAAAGTGCAAACAAACAAATTAAGTTAATCTTAGAAAAAGTAGTAAATCTTACTAGAAAAGATTAGGCTAAGAGATTGATAGATGCACTTTAGGCTTATAGAACTGCTTATAAGACAAGCTTAAGTATGTCACCTTTTAGGCTAGTATATGGAAAAAGTTGTCATTTACCAGTTGAAATTGAACATAAAGCTTATTGGGCATTAAAAACTCTGAACACTAATTTAAATCAAGTTGCTTAAAATAGGAAAATGTTATTGATTGAATTAGAAGAATTTAGGAATGAAGCTTATTCGAAGATCGTAAGAGAAAATGAGGTTCTGGCATGATAAGAAAATTATTTCAAAAACTTTTAAAATAGGACAAGAAGTATATCTTTATATGACTAAACTCCATAACCATCTAGGAAAATTAAGATCTAGGTGGGTAGGACCTTAGATAATTCAAAATATTTATTCCTATAAAGCTATTGAAATTGAAAATCCTAAAAATCAAAATATATTTAAAGTAAATGGACAAAGACTTAGACTTATTATGAAGATTCCCAAAAGTTCCTTTGGAATTATAAAAGAAGTCAAAGCAGAGGATTACTCAAACTGTACTTAGTAAGAAATTATCTTAATACAGTTTAAAAAAAAAACCTTATTTAAACATAGTCATGGTTCAATCGAAAGAAATTATTGGTTTTACCAGAATATATATTAAAAGAAAAAAATCATTACGATTCAATCGATAGGATCCATCGGTTTCATCGAAACATTAAAAACATAAAAAAATCTATATAATATATTAAGTAAAAATGGTAGTTTTACCGAAGCATAGTATTGGTTCAACCAGTAAGAAAAAAGAGAGTATTTAATTTCAGTTCAACTGAGGAATATAATGGTTTGATCGAAAATTTTAAAATGTTGAAAAATTAAGAGTCGGTTAGACTAGAAATTCTTCAGTCTTGAATGACGTAAATTATTATTATAAGTATTTTTATTAGTTATAACTTTACGGAAAGTCTGTTGAGTTATGCTTAACTCAACGAACTTACTCTGTTGAGTCTAGGATAAGTTAATGAACTTACCTCGTTGATTTAACTATAACTCAACGGAGCACTATAGTTAAGTCCACGGACTTAGTCCGTGGAGTTAACCATAACTCTACGGAGAAATGAGTAGAGCAGCAACAACAAAAGCAAAGAGAAGAAGAAAAACAAGTTGAAATTAGTTTACAACCTGTACGAAAAGAAGAAACTAAAATTAGGGTAGAAGTTGATTTGCCCGTGACTCCATCCTAATCTGCCACAGAATCAGAAAGAACAGTGACAATGCAGATTGGTAGTCAGGAGGAAGAAGAAAGAGAAAAAACTAAATAAGGAGCTGAATAAGAATATATAAAATAAAAAGGAAATATTTCGATAGATTCCACTAAAGAGCAAGAGACTCTTCAGCAAATTTTAGAGAGGATTCAAGAAAGAAGAGTGGAGAGTTCTACCGGCTCTCCACCACAAATAGAAGTAGAAGCAAAAATGCAGGAATCTTCTAAGCATTTTCAGCAAATTCAAGTTCAACATGAGGAAGATGAAATTCAAGAACAAACCCCTCTAGAGCAACAAATTCAAATTCTTGACCCGACTGAAGCTACCATTGTAAATGAAGTACACTTTTGAAGTTAGGAAACTTATAATAAATATCAAGAGATAAAGTGGTACAATATTATTTACAGTAGACTAGTAAACTAAGACGGTATGCAAGAAATTAAAGACTTATTTGAGTTCTAGGGTTTACTGCAATTTATTTCTCAGTAGAGAGGGCATGCAATATACAAAAATCTAGTGCCCTACTTCTATGCCAATTTGAGAGAAGTAGAAAGTGGATTAATTTCCAACATGGAGCAAGCTGATGTACAGATAACACCAGAACTTCTCCATAATATTTTTAGATTAAGAAATGAAGGACTTGAAATTTTGGAAGAAACAACTACAATGGAATGGGTTGAATAGGAAATTAAACAGTGCATAGCCATCGACCTTAGTGTGCCATTATTGAATAGACTAAAGTACTTAAACGGAAAGGCACACATGGTTGCAACTATATTGGTAAAAACTGTTTATCAAAGACAAGGTCATGACATTTAACTTAGTTAATTTGTCAAATGGGTCACATATGCAGTTGTGAATAGAATTCAGATTAATTGGTCTGTAGTATTTATCTCCAAGTTAAGAGCAGTAAAGAAGAAATTATTTTATGGAGATCTGATTCTACTATTGATGGTGGATAGTATTGATTTCACGAAATGGGCATCTAAAAGGATAAGATCAAGAACCATTTCAGTGAAAGAATACATAAATTATGCTACTACTGAGATATTTAAATCTTTTGGAAGCATTATAGGAGCTGTAGAGAGGATAAATCAATTAGAGCAACAATTAGAAAAACTCCAGAAGGAAGTAGATAAACTTAGGAAAAAAGACTAATTGTATTGTTCGTCTACTTATATTTGTATTGAAAAATATCTGTCTAAATGTAAATGTAACTATTTATATAAATGAATGTTTGAATTTCAGATGTTTTTTAATTCGTGTTTGAGAATGAATGATAGGATTGATGAATTGTATTGAATATTATATAATTGTTTGAACAATGTGTAAGATTGTTTAAAAGATTTACAAATTTTATGAATGACATGATTAAATACATGATAATTGGTTAATGTTTGAAAATATCTGCATGCTGAAAAGTAAAATGTAAATTCTACACAACAGGAAATGAAATGTAAGTTAAATATGCATATAATGTTCAGATTTACATGAGTTAAATTAGAACACTGCATTAATGATATGTATTTAACTTTATTTAAGTTGAAAAAATGCAAGAGAGAAAAAATATAAATATAGAAGTTAATACGAAGAGTAAGTTTTAGAAATTTACTGAGTGTTAACTCAACGAAGCTAGTCCGTTGAGTTAACTGTAACTCAACGAGGTTAGTTTGTGGATTAAGCTGAACGGTTATTCTTTCAGCCACGAACAGAACTTTGTGGGTTCAGCGGTTATAGAAATTTAAAATTAGAAGTGGAACACGTATCCATAAAAATAGGAACTATAATGCACGTTACAAGATACATTCTTGCAACGAGATTCATTTGCTTTATGGACATGTATTATAAATATAGAACAGAATGTTATTTACGAGTTACTAGTACTTTTGAAAGAAAAGAAAATTCGTTGGAGAACTGGAAGGAGAAGTAGTTGATTCAACTTCATCCGTCAACAACTATTTACTGAAAACAAATCATCAAACTGAATCACAACAGATGGAATTGATGAAATTACCACTGGATGCACTGAAGGAAGTATTGAGTAACCTGTCAGCTAAAGATCTGTGCAGATTGTGTTGTGTATCAAAGGAAATTAAAGACTATGTCAAAGAAAAATATTTTCATGGACTACAAGCTGCAAAAATAACTAAGATTAGAGATGAATTTTTATGGAATTCATTTAATCGTAGTTCAATCAGCTATGAATATCTGAATATGGAAGAAAATGCTGGAATTCCACCCAATACATTAGAAGGAATAGATTATATTATGGGTATAGATGAAAGATTAATTATTTACAGAACTAAACCAAGGTATGCAATTCTGTTACTCGATATTTTGATTAGAAATCTTATGACTAAAGAAAATGGAATATAGGAAGGCCTAATAGATTTGAAGTACCAACTGAAAATTGTGAGTCAGTTTTAATATTTTCTGATAAAAATTTGACCATTCCTGAAAAATTGTATTACTAGAGAGCAACTAGAAAATGGGATGAAGATTTATGTTTGAGTGTGTATAATTTTTTGAATAGATCTTGGACTGAAAATACTATGATATATCTTAGACAGAAAGTATTAATTAACAACATACATGTCATACTTGATGAATATATATATCTAATCATAGATATATTAGTTGCATTTAGATCTGATTTATACATAGTAAGCATAGATAGTTATAATGATGACTTTATAGAAATATTACCTATACTGAGTGATATAGCTAAATCACCGTTTGCAGAATATGATAAAATTTAATTAGGAATGTGGTATAATGAATATGATGATCTTACTTTATGTCTGATAAGATAGTGGGATGAATTGATGAAATTTCGAATATAGATTATGAAAGACCTAAATGAATGGAAGTGGGAAGAGGAATATATTGAAATAAATGTAGAAATAGAAATAGATGCATTAGCTTGCAATAAAAAAGGATCCATTTTTACATTTTATTTCATTAATGGAGATACACTTATATTTAATATTGATAACATACTACATGTTTACAAGTTAAAAAGAAGAACATACTGCATTAAAATAAAATTAATAATAAGAAGAATTATGCCTAAAAGGTTTGCTTGGAATGACACGTTTATTCCATTTGTTACTTGTTTGGATCTCTAGCACGACACTAGAAAAACTTGATTGGTTACCCGCACCAGAAAAACTTAGATTTGTTAACTTCTGTTTTTAATTAGTTAATTTATCTTTATGCCTATTCCTTTTTAGAAGTAAACAAACAACCTTTCACATAAATTAGATATTAATTTCAATTTGTATTTTAACTGCAAGTGCATAGTGTCTATTGTATTAATGTGCAAATACAGGTCGATTCCACAAGGAATTGCTTAAGAATTATGAACTGTTCCATTTTTAACAATCAAATTTATATATTCAATAAACTCTCCGTTGAGTTAACAACATACAAAGTTCGTTGAATTATGGCTAATTCAATGAACTAACCTCGTGGACTTAAGTTAACTCTACAAGCCTGCCTTTCCTATTTAATACTGCTATTTACAGAGGAATTCGGCCAACCATTGGGCAATTCCACAAATTGTAAATAACATCAATTAAGCTCTTCAATGTTAGTAAATACTAGATTTATCATTAGGCAATACTAACATTTAGATAATTCAAACAATAACCATTAAAATCTTTAAGTCTTTTGAACGAACCAATTTCAGTAAACTATAAAACTAAAACAATCACAATACTGATAAAGATAACATTAATCACGATACAAAACAAACAATACAACACTCAAATACAAAATATAAACACAGATAAGTTGTTTTTGGTATTTTTGTTTTAATATGAGCATGGAAATGGGCAAAAGGTGAAATTTAAAGTAATCTCAGTCGATAGTAAATACTTCTGTCACTACATGCGACGTGATTACACCACTAAAAATTAAACCACTTACAATTCGGTCTCCTCTCTCTATAGAATCGCAAGTCCAGAATTGCATAATGATCTCCTCTTCAGCATATAGGCATCAACCCGAAGTCAAGGCTAGAAGCTTTACGATCTCCTAAGATATGAGTCGGTGCTTGGTGAAAATGGATTCCTTCCCGCGACGCGATCACTCCTCACAGTGGTTGTCAGGCATTGTGTTTGGCTCGAAATCGACTCGACATCAGGAAAGTATCCTCACAGACCTCCAATGGTTGGTGATTATGGTGGTGGTGGAGATGGTTGGTGTGGTACTTCAGAGAATTGTCGACGTTGCCTCTAGAAAGCTCGATGATCCTTCTTTGCACACATTGGCCACACCCATCGGCCACCACTCCGCTGCTTTTTTTCTTCTTTTCTTTTATATTTCTTCAGTGGTAACTACTTCTGCTTGAATGATCGATTGAATTTCCTTCATTCATATCAACGACGATGATTTCTTCTTCCTTCGACGAGTGAATTCCTGCGTGATACGTGCGATCGTGGTTTTTTTTCTTCCAACTGTTCTGTTCCTGCAACCGCTATAGTGGCATATTAGAAAATAAATGGTCTGTGGAGTTACAAATAACTCAACACGGACTTGCTTCGTTGATTTAACTATAAAACACGTGCATAAATTTAACTATCCGATGCTTAGGTGCATTTCAGATACTTACAGACTTAACTATCCGATGCTCAGATGCATTTCGGATAGTTACAGATAACTCACTGATATATAACTTAAGTCAATCTTCTAGATCACGACACGTGTCATCAGCAGTTTTATAATAAAGAAATATTTCGAAGAGTTACAAGTCTAACTATCCGATGCCTAGATGCATTTCGGATGGTTATAGATAACTCACCGAAAATCCACTTAAGTCATTCTTCTAGAACATGACATGTGTCATCAGCAGTTTTATAATAAAAGGAGATTTCGAAGAGTTACACATATAACTATCTGATGCCAGTTGCAATTTCGGATACTTAGAGATAACTCACCGAAAGTCCACTTAAGTCATGTATTATGGTTTTGACACGTGTACTTCAGGAAATAATAAAATATTCTTTTAAAACATAATTGTTCGGTAATTTAAACATAACTCTTCGGTACATTAAGCATAATTATTCGGTACGTTAAACACAATTGTCCGAAATAACAGAAAATTTGGATACTTAAGACTTTCACAGCCTATAATTTACCGACAGTTCAGAAATGTACTAAATTAACATTAATTCCCCGAAATTAAGTAGATTCTTTCATTAAAGCATATAACAATGCAATTATAACATAATGGCTTAATTCTCATATGATAAGCTAAATATTATGTAATTAACCATCATTTAACCGTTAATATTATGTACTTTTTCATTCTAAACGCTCCCCTCATACCTAAAGTTTGTTAGTCCCTTAGCAAACTAAGATCTAATTAATGGGTCTTTCTAAAAGTGCTAGAATTAACTCTTCCTTTTTTCTTCTGTTCAGCATAAGAACGTATATTATTATATAGATATACTGTATGTTTTAGTAATATTGTTTTCTCCTCTTTATACTTAGAATATATGCAAATTACATACAAAGTATATCATCATCACATAGGTGTTAATTATATTATCATTTGTTCTTCATTTCATCATCTGTCATCCTGAATTTTCCAATAAGATTTCTAGAAGAAATTTCAACAACATAAGAATCAAAGTACAATCAAATTCAATATGATTAAGACAAGTAGAATAAAGAATTGTATCTCCATTAAACAACTTCAAAGGTCAATTCTTAGATTCATATTTCAGCAATTCTAGATAACAGAAAATATACTCGATTCATAAGATATTTGTATTTCACAAAATACTTGTATCTTTTTAGAACAGTATATGTATTTTTGTACTTTAAAAGTTAATTTGACAAACTTGAATCATACAAGAGCTTTCTAATGTATCTATGTAATGAGCTTTCAGTCAACAATCTCAGATCTGATCAGGATCTTAGGTTGCCAGATTTCAAGAGTCCTTTTTCAAGTCAACAATCCCAACATACCTATCTACTTAAGTACAAAAGGCTCGTGATCAAACAAGTCAATAAACTCTCAAAGTTATTTATTTATTTTTTTTTTCAAAACAAAAAACATTAATCACATACTATATATGTACGTATTTCATTAATACAGATGCAATAAAACACCAATCTCATATAGTCTGCTTCTATCATTTACTGAAAATATAAATCCATAACAATAAGCTCATAATTTTTCTGTAGTTTAATAAGATCTACATATAAATCATTCTACAAGTTTAATCAGTCAAATTAAACGTATCTTTAATCATATGTGTTTCATTTAATCTAGAATTCACATCTCAGCTCTTTTAGGACTTCAGATAATTTACTGATTTTTCATTAAGCATTCTGATTTCATTTTAAAATCGTGAAACTGTTAAACTCATGAAATTCAAAAAAAAACATAAGATACTATATCTAAATTTGCATAAATAGTAAATTCTATAGCATCTTATATAGCCTTCTAAATATAACATTCAAGTAGTTATAGTTTATAAAAATTTTACAGTCTCAATTATCGGATAGTTACATCAAGTTCATAAAAAATTTTCAATTTCCACAAAACTTTTCAGTACCATTTTAATTCCTTTAATTAACAAACTTACATGGTTGTTACTTTAATTACCTTCCCCCCATACCTACATTTTGCATTATCCTCAATGCAAAAGATTTGACAATAAATACGGTAATTGTAGCAGGCATGAATACAGTTTCATTGATTTAGCACCTAACTCAAGGAATGGGTTTAAATCTAAATTCAGGATAAGTAATCAATTACATACCTTGTTTCATTTGTATCTCCTTCTGCATATTCCAATTTTTGATTCTGAAAAACTTTTTATTCACAGATAAAAGCAGAATATATAACAAAATAACAGTTAACAAATATTTATAAATCATTGTCTTGTGTGGAACCTAGGCTCCTACGCCTTTGGTGGCTCACAAGCAAGCCAATTGGTTTCTCAGAACAGATACCAACAAACTGGATTGATATATATATATATATATATATTTAAATATAAAATAAACTAAAACTAAAATTTTTCTAAAAGTAAATGTAGAAAACACAACATTAAAAGTACAAAATCACAGCTTAAGAACATGATTGAAAAGTAGAAACAAATGAAATAAGCGTGTCAGTCCAAGCAAACTTTTTAGGCATAATTCTTCTTGCTATTAATTCTGTTTTAATGCAGTTCGTGTTCCTTCTTAATTTGTAAACATGTAGTATATTATCAATGCTAAATACAAGTGTATTACCATTAATGAAATAAAATGCAGAAAGGGATCCTTTTCGGTTCGAAGATAATGTAGCAGTTTCTATTTCTACATCTATTTCAATATATTCCTCTTCCTAATTCCATTTATTTATGTCTTTCATAATCCATATTTGAAATTTCATCAATTCATCCCACCATCTTATCAGACATAAATTAGGTTCATCATATTCATTATACCACATCCTTATTTGAATTTTATCAAATTCTACAGATGGTGGTTTAGCGATTTTTCTGGTATGGGTAAAATTTCTATATATTCATCATAACTATCTATGCTTACTATATATAAATCAGATCTAAATGCAACTAATATATCTGTGACTAGATATATATATCCATCAAGTATGACATGCATGCTGTTAATTAATGATTTCTGTCCAAGATATATCATAGTGTTTTCAGTCTAAGATCTATTTAGAAAATTATACACACTCAAGCATAAATCTTCATTCCAATTTCCTGTAGGTCTCCAATAATATACTTTTTCAGGAATGGTCGAATTTTTATCAGAAAATATTAAAGTCGACCTACAATTTTCAGTTGGTACTTCATATCTATTAGGTCTTCCTATATTCCATTCTTCTCTTGTGATAAGATTTCTAATCAAAATATCAGGTAATAGAATTGCATACCTTGGTTTGGTCCTATATATAATTAATCATTCATCTATCCCTATAATATGATCTATTCCTTCTAATGTATTGGGTGGAATTCCAGTAGTTTCTTCCATATTCAGATATTCATGGCTAATTGAACTACGATTAAATGACTTTCATATGAATCCATCTCTAATTTTAGTCATTTTTGCAGCTTGTAGTCTTTGAAAATATTTTTCTCTAACACATTCTTTAATTTCCTTTGATACACAACACAACCTACACAGATCTTTAATTGACAAGTTACTTAGTACTTCCCTTAGTGCATCCAGCGGTAATTGCATCAATTCCATTTGTTGATTCAGTCTAAAGCTTTACATTCAGTAAATATTTGTTGACATATGAAGTCGAATCAGCTGCTTCTCCTTCTAGTTCCCCCAACGCATTCTCCTTTCTTATAAAAGTGCTGGTAACTCGTAAATAACATTCTATTTTATATATATAATGCACATCTATAAAGTAAATAAATCTCGTTGCAAGAACGTGTCTTGCAATGTGTAGCGTGGTTCCTATTTTTATGGGTACGTGTACCACTACTAATTTCAAATTTTGGTAATCGCTAAGCCGACGAAGTTTCCTTTATGGTTAAAAGTATAATCGTTTTGCTTAATCCATGAACTAACCTCATTGAGTTACAGATAACTCAACGAAACAATGTCGGTTACTGTTGCTAACTCCACGGACTAACTTCGTTGAGTTACAGATAACTCAACGGAGTGACCTTATATTATATTACTGACCTCGTGGAGTTAAGTTTAACTCAACAAATTTACTTTGTTGAGTTAACATTTAGCAACCTCTAAGATTACTCCTCGTAAGTACCTCTATGTTTTTTTTTTTTTTCTCCTACACTCTGCTAATTGAAATAAAGTTAAATACATGTCATTTATGTAGCATTCTAATCAAAATTCTTTTAAATCTAAACATTATATAAATATTTAACTTGCAGTTCATTTCATGTTATGTAGAATTTATATTTTACCTTGCAACATGCAGATATTTTCAAGCATCTATTATTTAATCTTGTCATTCAGCAAACTGTAAATCTTTTTAAACATTCATACATAATGTTCCACAAATTATATAACATTCAATATAGTTCATCCATTTCATCATTCTAAACACGCATGAAAAATATATCTGAAAAACATATATTCATTCATATGAATCAATTACACTACAATCAAATCAGATATTTTTCATACAAATATTTACAAGTACAAGTAGATAAACTATACAATTAGCCTCTATTCCTAAGTTCATCTACTTCCTTCTGGAGTTTTTCTAATTGCTACTTGTTTAGAATGAAAAATTGCATATTATTAATAGTTAAATGATGGTTAATTGCATAATATTTAGCTTTTCATATGAGAATTAAGTCATTATGTTATAATTACACTGTTATATGCTTTAATTAAAGAATCTGCTTAATTTTAGGGAATTAATGTTAATTTAATATATTTCTGAACTGTCGGTAAGTTGTAAGCTGTGAAATTCTTAAGTATCCAAATTTTCTGATATTTCGGACAATTATGTTTAACAGACCGAACATGTATCGGATAGTTATGTTTAAACTATCGAATAGTTATGTTTTGAAAGAATATTTTATTATTTTCTGAAGTACACATGTCGAAACCATAATGCATGACTTAAGTGAACTTTCAGTGAGTTATCTTTAACTATCCGAAATTGCAGCTGGGCATTGGATAGTTATATGTGTAACTCTCCGAAATCTCTTTTTATTTATAAAATAGCTGTGGACATGTGTCATGTTCTAGGAAAGTGACTTAAGTGGATTTTCGGTGAGTTATCTATAACTATCCGAAATTGCAGCTAAGCATCGGATAGCTAGACCTGTAACTCTCCAAAATGTTTCTTTTATTATTAAACTACTGTTGACACGTGTCGAGATTTGGTAGATTTACTTAAGTTATATATCAGTGAGTTATTTGTAAGTATCCGAAATGCATCTGAGCATCGGATAGTTAAGTTTATAAGTATCCGAAATGCATCTAAGCATCGAATAGTTAAATTTATGCACATGTTTTATAGTTAAATCAATGAATAAAGTCCGTTGAGTTATCTATAGCTCCACAGACTATTTATTTTCTAATATGCCACTGTAGTAGTTACAGGAACAAACAGTTGGAAGAAAAAAACCATGATTGCACGTATCATGCAGGAATTCACTCGTCGAAGGGAGAAGAAATCATCGTCGTTGATATGAATGAAGGAAATCCAACCGACCATTCAAGCAGAAGTAGTTACCATTGAAGAAATATAAAAGAAAAGAAGAAAAAGAAGTAAAGTGTGTGTGATCAATGGACAGCCAGTGTGTATAGAGGAGGAGCACCGAGCTTTCTACAGGTAGTATCGGTAATTCTCCAAAGTACCACACCAACCATCGCTACCACAATCACCAACCATCAGAGGTTTGTGAGAATACTTTCTTGATGTCGGGTTGATTTTGAGCTAAATACGGTGCCTGACAACCACTGTGAGGAGTGATCGTGTCGCGGGAAGGGAAGCCATTTTCACTAAGCGCTGACTCATATTTCAAGAGATCGTAAAGCTTCTAGCCTTGGCTTCGGGTTGATGCCTGTATGTTGAAGAGGAGATCATCTTGCAATTCTGGACTCGTGATTCTATAGGGAGAGGAGACAGAATTGTAATTGGTTAAATTTTCAGTGGTGTAATCACGTTGCATGTAGTGACAGAAGTATTTACTATCGATTGAGATTACTTTACATTTTACCTTTCGCCCATTTCCATGTTCATATTAAAACAAAAATACCAAAAATAATTTATCTATGTTTGTATGTTGTATTTGAGTGTTGTATTGTTTGTGTTGTATCGTGATTAATGTTATCTTTATCAGTGTTGTGATTGTTTTATGTTTGTTTTAGTTTTACAGTTTATTGAAATTGGTTCGTTCAAAAGACTTAAAGATTTTAATGGTTATTGTTTGAATTATCTAAATGTTAGTATGCTTAATGATAAATCCAATGTTTACTAACATTAAAGAGCTTAATTGATGTTATTTACAATTTGTGGAATCGCCCAATGGTTGGCCGAATTCCTCTGTAAATAGCAGTATTAAAAAGAAAAGACAGGCTCGTGGAGTTAACTTAAGTCCATGAGGTTAGTCCGTTGAGTTAGCTATAACTCAATGAACTTTGTCCGTTGAGTTAACTGTAATTCAACGGAGAGCTTATTGAATATATAAATTTGATTGTTAACAAACGAACAGTTCTCAATTCTTAAGCAATTCCCTGTGAGATCGACCTGTACTTGCACACTGATACAATAGACATTGTGCACTTGTAGTTTAAGTACAAATTAGAATTAATATCTAAATTGTATTAAAGGTTGTTTGTTTACTTCTAAAAGAAAAAGAATAGGCATAAAGATAAATTAACTAAGTAAAAACAGAAGTAACAAATCCAAGTTTTTCTAGTATAGTGCTGGGAAAATCCAAACAAGTTTTATGGCGTCGTTGCCGGGGATTTGAATTAATATAAGCAACTGTTATAACTGTTTCGTTTTAATAGTCAGAGTTTTGTGTTTTCTTCTGTAATTGAGAATATAGCATATGCTCAAAGATTTCTGAAACTTGTAATTAGCATATGTGAATTATACAATTCTGAAGTACACAACATTTCTCACTGTTTTAAATTGAGATGTTTAAAGATGGTTAGATCCCATCAACAACAAATGAATTATCCTCAATATAATAGAGTCGAGTATGAGAATCTTATAGTTTACCTAACTAATGGTCAGTATAGAATGTGTAATATGTTGAGAGACACTGAAGTTTGGGATAGGTATGATAGACTAGAGCGTAGTATAGAGAAAAACCTGGACAAACTAGAATACTTTATGTGTCAGCAATAAGAAGTTAACCAATTAAACTATAAGGAAGCATATTCAGAACCTAAAAATGATATAATTGACGAAACTAAAAAAACCATAATGAAAATTGATCAAAAATTGAATGCAATGAGATTAGATGATCTAGAAAGAAAATTAAAAGCATTAGACGAATATACAATTAAAATACAAGTTATGCAATAGGATAATGAAAATTATAATGTTATAAACCTGCATAATTTGCAAAATATACAGCAAACAGAAAATACTAATGCAAGAGAATTTAAAGAATGCAATTTAAAACTAAAAATAATTGAATATCATAATCATGAAAATGATATACAAAAACAAAACTAAAAACAATTGAATATCATAATCACGAAAATGATATACAAAAACATCATGAGAGTAACGAAAATCTAGAAGATGTATGTGTAACATTAAGATCTGGAATTGATATACCACCAAGAACTCAAAATGAAAATAATATGAAAGTGGATAAGAGTAAAAATCAAAACGATAATGAAAATGTAATAGCTGGAAATCTAGAAATTACTGAAGAACAATCTGAATTTGCTAATGAAGCTAAAAATGATCAAACAAATCAACTGAAAGTAAAAGAATCTTTTAAAACAAAATCTTTAGCACCCTATCCTGAAAGATTACAACAAACAATACCTGAAAAACAAGAAAAAATCAGAGAAATTTTTGAAAAAGTACAAGTTAACATTCATTTGTTAGATCTATTGCAGAAAATGCCACCTTGTGCTAAATTTTTGAAGGATTGGTGTACTAAGAAAAGAGAGCGAAAAGTTCTTAGAAAGGTATTTTTAGCTGAGCAAAGTAGTTCCCTATTTTTGCCACAAATTCTTAAAAAGTTATCTGATTTTGGAATCCCTGTTATATCATGTACCATAGGAAATACCATTTTAGAAAGAACCTTAATAGATTTAGGTGCATCTATAAATGTTATGCTAATTGATATATTTGCATCCTTAGGATTAGAAGGCTTAACTCCTACTAGTACAGTTATTCAATTAGCTAATAGAAGTATAAGATACCCTAGAGAAAAAATAGAGGATGTTTTAATTAAAATCAAAAATTTTATATATCCTATTGATATTGTAATTTTGGATTCCCAACAAATTAAGCATAAAAATAGTGATACATCTTTAATTTTGGGAAGGTCATTTTTAGCAACATCAGGGGCTGTTATAAATTGTAAAACTAGAGTAATGAAGTTTGCATATGGTAACGAGGATACTTAATTAAATATTTTCAAACTAGAAAGGTTTGAGGAGTTAGAAATGTCCTTACATACCATAGACTTTTTAGAGGATGAAGGAGATATGTTAGATGATGTGATTCAAGAAGAATTAAATAGGAAAATCAATTCTGAAACTTTAGAGGAAAGTGAAAGCATAAATATAGAAGGAGATCTGGAAGAAATTAATTTAGAAAATGATGATGTTCAATTAGGAGCTCTAGCTTCTGATGGGAAAATTTAGAATTAAAACATTTACCTCCTGAATTAACCTATATATTTCTGGAAGAGAAACGAACCTGTCCAATCATTATTGCTTTAGATTTAAAAGAAGATTAAATAGCTAAATTAAAAGATGCATTAAAAAGTTATAAAGAAGCAATAGGATGGACTATGACTGATATAAAAGGGTTAAGTTCAACTTTATGTTGTCACCACATATATTTAGAAGAGAATGCTAAACCTGTTAGAATTCCTGAGAGGAGATTAAATCCAAACCTTAAATAAGTAGTCAGGAAGGAAATAGTTAAAAGGTTAGATAATGACATAATTTATCCGATTTCTGATAGCTCGTGGGTTAGTCCAATCCATGTAGTTCCCAAGAAATCAGGATTAACAGTTATTAGGAATGAAAGTCAAGACTTGATACCTCTTAGAATTCAATCAGGCTGGAGAGTATGTATAGACTATAAAAAGTTGAATGTTGTGACTAGGAAAGATCATTTTCCCTTACCTTTTATAGATCAAATGCTGGAAAGATTAATAGGGCAAGAATATTTTTGTTTCCTAGACAAGTATTCAGGTTATAATCAAATTCCAGTAGCATTAGAGGATCAAGAGAAAACAACTTTCACCTGTCCTAATGGAACTTATGCTTTTAATAGAATGCCATTCAGATTATGCAATGCGTCAACTACCTTTCAAAGGTGTATGCAAGGCATATTTACTGGAATGACTGAAGATTTTTTAGAAATATTTATGGATGATTTTACTATATATGGCAACTCATATGAAGTCTGTTTAAAAAATTTAGACCTAATATTAAAACGTTGTGTGGAAAAAAATCTTGTTTTAAATTGGGAAAAATGTCACTTCATGGTTAAACAAGGAATAGTCTTAGGGCATGTTGTTTCTAAGAAAGGGTTGGAAGTAGATAAAGCTAAAATAAAAGTAATTTCTAATCTACCAAAACCTAAATCAATAAAAGATATTAGATCATTTCTAGGACATGCTGGTTTTTATCGAAGATTTATTAAAGACTTTAGCAAGATAGTTAGACCTTTAACTAATCTATTAAAAGATGTTCCATTTAACTTTGATAAAAATTGCAAGGAAACATTTTTCAGACTTAAGACTAGCTTAATTTCAACTTCTATAATTCAAGTACCTGATTGGAACCATCCATTTGAATTGATGTGCGATACATCTGATTTTGCTGTAGGATTAGTGTTGGGACAGAAGATAGAAAAATCTCCTAGAGTGATTCATTATGCAAGCAAAACCTTAAATGATGCTCAAGTTAATTACACAACTACTGAAAAAGAATTATTAGCTATTGTGTTTGCTTTAGAAAAGTTTAGATCATATCTGATTGGAGCTAAAGTAATAGTATACACGGATCATTCATCTCTAAAACATCTAATAAAGAAAAAAGAAACTAAGCCTAGATTGATCCGATGGATATTATTATTACAAGAATTTGATCTAGAAATTAAAGATAAAAAATGTTGTGAGAATGTAGTAGTAGATCATTTATCAAGATTACAAATAGAAAAATCAAATATTGAAATTAAGGATAATTTTCCTAATGAACAATTAATGACCATCAACACAATACCTTGATATGTAGACATAGTTAATTACTTAGTTACTAGTCTAACACCTAAGGATTGAAATAGACAGGATAAGAAATTGTTTTTCTCAAGAGTAAAATATTACTATTGGGAATACCTATACTTATTTAAGAAATATCCTGATATGGTTTTAAGGAGGTGTGTTCCAGAAACTGAATATCCGAGCATATTGTCTTTCTGTCATGACCAAGCTTGTGGAGAGCATTTTGGTTCAGGGAAAACTACTGTAAAAATTCTACAATGTGGGTTTTATTGGCCAACACTATTCAAAGATGCTCATAAATATTGCTTAAGTTGTTTAAGATGTCAACAAATAGGAAGAATATCAAAAAGGAATATGATGACTCTTAATCCTATTGTTGAGGTTGAAATCTTTGATGTGTGGGGAATAGATTTTATGGGTCCATTTCCTATGTCTAATCAATTTAATTACATATTGTTGGGGGTGGATTATGTATCTAAATGGATAGAAGCTATTCCTACAAAAACTAATGACAACAAAGTGGTAATACAATTTATAAGAACCAATATATTTGCTAGATTTGGAATACCTAAAGCTATTATCAGTGATATAGGAACTCATTTCTGTAATAGAAGTTTTGAAGCCTCAATGAAGAAATATAGAGTAAACCACAAAATTGCAACATCATATCATTCGCAAGCAAGTGGACAAGTAGAAAATGCAAATAAATAAATTAAATTAATCTTAGAAAAAGTAGTAAATCCTGCTAGAATATATTGGGCTAATAGATTGATAGATGCACTTTGAGCTTATAGAATTGCTTATAAAACGAGCTTAGGTATGTCACCTTTTAGGCTAGTATATGGAAAAAGTTGTCATTTACCAGCTGAAATAGAATATAAAGCTTATTAGGTATTAAAAACTCTGAACACTGATTTAAATCAAGCTGCTAAAAATAGAAAAATGCAATTAATTGAATTAGAAGAATTTAGAAATGAAGCTTATTTGAAAACTGTAAGATAAAAAGAGAAAATGAAATTCTGGCATGATAGAAAAATTATTCCAAAAAGTTTTAAAATAGGACAAGAAGTATATCTTTATATGGCTAGACTCCATAACCATCTAGGAAAATTAAGATCTAGATGGACAGGTCCTTACATAGTTCGAAATATTTATCCGTATGGAGCTATTGAAATTGAAAATCCTAAAAATCAGAATATATTTAAAGTAAATGGACAAAGACTTAGACCTATTCTAAAAACACCAAAAAGCTCTTTTTGAATTATAAAAGAAGTGAGTAGAGGACTACTCGAGCTTTAATTAGTAAGAAATTAGTTTTTATGTTTTTATATAAAAAAAAACCATTAAAAAAATATAAAATATAAAAATCGTTACGGTTCAATCGATTGGATCCATCGATATGATTGGAACATAAAAAATATGTATATTAATTTTCAGAAAAAAATGTTGGTTTTACCGAAACATTGTATTGGTTCAAACAGAAAAAAATTAGGTCTGATCGAAACATAGTATCGGTTAAATCGGTAAAAAAAACAGAAAAACTATTATCTTAAGTATTTTTATTATTATATATGTTTGTATGGGAAGTCTGTTGAGTTACGCTTAACTCAACGAGTTTACTTCGTTGAGTCTTGAGTTAGTTAACGAGCTTATTCCGTTGAGTTAACTGTAACTCAACGGAGTATTGTAGCTAAGATCGTGGATGAGAGAGCAATAGTTGGTTCGAGAAATGACCCGATTAACTGCCTAAACTTAAGGCTTATTTAAACTAAAACCTAGGATTTTGGGGGCATTATCTGACAAATCATTTAGAATCTAAAATAGTAGAAATCAAAGCGATTCCGTGTTGTTGTGTAACTCCACAATGAGGAAGATGACACTTGAGTTTTAGGAAGATGTAGTTGACACAACACAGTTTCTGAAGGAATCAGAAGAATGACACATGCAGCAAAAGATTCGGAATACAACAAGAGAAAAAAAGCTACAAAAGGTAGAATCAGAACTTTTTAACTTAAGGAAAGTTTTGGTTGATTTGGATATACAAATACCTCATATAATGGAGACACGAATCAGAGTAGCAACAGAAATTGCAGTTAGTAAAGAAAGAAAAATCAGGCTAAACAATGAAGTAGCTCTAGAGCTAATTCAGCGCAAAGCCAGATTGTGGTTTAAAAAGCGCATTGCTGGTTGTGGAAGTTGGGAAATATGAGAGCAGCAACGAGCAGGAGAACAGGAAGAACCGACTGCTGAAAGACCTGTTCTTAAGGAACAACAGTCAGAACCTCCAATTCAGCTAACAGAGCCATTGCCACAAGTAGCATTTGCTTGGTCGAGAACTGATGAAGAAGAGAAAGAGTTTACTAGCTTGGTTAAAACAGCAAGAGACCAAGGTGATAATGAAGAAATACTACAACTAAGGCACATATTTTATATGATGCTATTAAGAGAAGAAGGGTCGAAGAAAAGTTAAGGGCCTAGTACAGAATTAAGGTTGAACAGCATTAGGCAGCAACTAAATTAAGTGTTGTAAGAGAAGCTGAGGTTGGTCCTTCGAGACCAGTAATTATAGAGAGAATTAAACAGGAAGAGCCAGTACATGTGGCTCGAAGACCTACAGAGCCTACTTTTGTAAATTTAATTTCAAAAGAAGAAGAGGAAGAACATGCACAATTAATCAAAAAAAGGAAAGGAAAAGAGATAATGCCTGAATATAGAGAAGAAATTAAATCTGAAGTACCAATTTCAATAAGGCCTGTGGAGTCAATATTTATAAACCTGCTATCCGATTCTAAGAAGGAGCAGGAGCTGCAGTAGCAGGAGCAAAGACAAGAAGAAAAACAGGTTGAAATTAGTTTGCAGCCTATATAAGAAGAAAGAACAGAAATTAGGGTAGAAACTGAATTGCCTGTGACTCCATCCCAATCTGTTATAGAATCAGAAAGAACAGTGACAAAGCAGATTGGTAGTCAGGAGGAAGAAGAAAGAGCAAAAAATGAAGAAGAAGCTGAAAGAAGCCATTTGGACAAAAATAACTTTGCAGATTCCACTGAAGAGCAAGAAACTCTTCAGCAATTTATGGAAAGAATTCAAGATAGAGTGGAGAGTTCTGCCGACTCATCACCACATACAGAAGCAGAAGCAAAAATTCAGAAATCTGTAGAGAATGTTCAAATGCAGCCTATAGTAGAGGAAGATCAAGAACAAACCCCTCTAGAACAACAAAGTCACATTTCTGACCCGACTGAAACAATAGTTCTGAATGAAGTACATTTTTGGAGTCAGGAAGCTTATATCAAATACCAAGAAATTAGGGGTTATGATATTATTTACAGTAGACCAGTAAATTAGGATGGAATGCAAGAAATCAAAAATTTATTTGAATTCCAAGGTCTATTGAAGTTCATTTCTCAAGAAAGAGGGCATGTAGTATATGAGAATCTAGTGCCCTGTTTTTATGCAAATTTAAGAGAAGGAGAAGGAGGATTAATTTCCAACGTGGAGGAAGCAAATGTATAGATAACACCAGAGCTTCTCCACAACATTTTTGGATTAAAGAATGAAGGGTAGGAAATTTTGGAAAGTACAACTGTCGTTGAATGGATTGAACAAAAAATCAAGGACAATTTGGCTATCAACCCTGGTGTGCCTTTATTAAACAGATTGAAGCAATTAAATGGTAAAGCACACATGGTAGCCAACATTTTGATTAAGAATGTCTATCAACGATAAGGCCATGATATAGAATTGAGTCAATTTGTCAAATGGGCCACGTTTGCAGTTGTAAATAGGATTCAGATAAATTAGACTGCAATTTTTATCTCCAAGCTGAAAACAGTAAAGAAGAAATTGTTTTATGGAGATTTGATTCCACTGCTGATGGTGGATTGTATTGATTTCACGAAATGGGCATAAAAAAGGATCAGATCAAGAACCATTTCAGTGAAAGAATACAGAAATTTTGTAGCTGCAGAAATAGTTGTACCTTCTAGAGGAATTACAAGAGTTGTAGAAAGAATTAATCAATTAGAGCTTTAATTAGAAAAACTCTAAAAGGAAGTAGATGAACTTAGGAATAGAGATTAAATTGTATTGTTCGTCTACTTGTATAAAATTGTATGAAAATGTTTGATGTATTTGTAATGTAAATTGATTCATATTAATGAATATAATTTTTCAGAGATACTTTTCATACGTGTTTTGAATGTGAAATGAATGGAATTTATTGAATGATATATATATTTTGTGGAACTTTATGAATGAATGTTTAACAAATTTACAATTTGTTGAATGATAGGATAAATGCTTAAAAAATTTCTACATGTTGCAAGGTAAAATGTAAATTTTGCATAACATAAAATGACCTGCAAGTTAAATATTTATATAATGTTCAGATTTAAACGAATTTTGATTAGAATGATGCATTAATGACAAATTTAACTTTATTTCAGTAAGCAGAATGAAAAAAAAAAAAAAAAAAAGTAGAGAGGAACTTACAAGGAGTAAAACTTAGAGGTTGCTAAGTTCATTGAGTTAAACGTAACTCCACGAGGTCAGTAATATAATATAAGGTCACTCCGTTGAGTTATCTATAACTCAACGAAGTTAGTCCGTTGAGTTAGCAATAGTAATCGACTGTGTTCTGTTGAGTTATCTGTAACTCAACGAGGTTAGTTCGTGGATTAAGCAGAATGGTTATTCTTTTAACCACGAATGAAACTTCGTCGGTTTAGCGATTACCAAAATTTGAAATTAGTAGTGGTACACGTACCCATAAAAACAAGAACCACGATGCACGTTGCAAGACACGTTCTTGCAACGAGATTTATTCACTTTATGGATGTGCATTATATATATAAAATAGAATATTATTTACGAGTTAACAACACTTTTAAAAGAAAGGAGAATGAGTTGGAGGAATTGGAAGGAGAAGCAGTTGATTCAACTTCATCCGACAACAAATATTTATTGAATGGAAAGCTTCAGACTGATATGTAATTAATCTTTTGCTATTTATTTATAAGCACATGGACTCGTTCTCTAAGTACTAAACGATTAGTAAGTACACATACCTAGGAATTTTCATCGTAGAGGAGTACTAAAAAATTTTCTGAACTGAACTTTAACGAAATTCTTTGGGGTGTAGCTAACCTTTCTTTAAAAGAGAATGTAGAAATGGCTGCTCTAGTAGAAAAACCATTAGGAAAAATTCTATATCTTGAATTAGTTGATGAACCTTCATGTATTTGATTGCCAAACTTTGAGGGAGATAGGTTTGAACTGAAATCTAATTATATTAGTCAATTGCTACATTTTAATGGATTAGAAAGAGAAGATGCCTATTATTTCCTTAGAGAATTTAACGAAGTTTGTCAAATGATGAAAATGCCGAACATGAGTATAGATGCTATTAAACTTAGATATATCCCTTTTGCTTTAAAAGACACCTAAGAGATGGTTATATACTCTGTCGCTTGATTCAATTTCTACATGGACTGAATTTTACTTTATTTTTCTGGAAAAATATTATCTAACATATCAAACGATTAAAAAGAAAAAAGAAATATTAATGTGTAGCCAAAAACAGGGTGAATCATTTTGGAAATATTTTGAAAGATTTAAAGATTTACTAACTCAATGTCCACATCATGCAATGAGTAAAGCACAATTAATAAGTATAATTTATGAAGGCATAGATGTTTCAACGAAATCTTTATTAGAATCTACTTGTCAAAATAGATTTTTAAAATTATGTAGTGAAGAAGCATGGGCATATTTAGAAAACTTTGCAAAAAGAACTGCATAGTGGGAAAACTCGGCTGAAGCTATTGCAAATAAAAAAATATTGCTAAGAGGAATGCATGAAATAGATTCAATTACTATGCTTGAAGTGAAATTAACTGAATTAACAAAGAAAATAGAAGATTTATCATTAAATCAAAAGCTAGCAGAAAAGAATACAAACATAAATGATTTAGATATTATTTATGCTAGAAACCAGAGAGATAACTTGGGAAATTCTTATAATCCTAATTGGAGAAATCACCCGAATTTATCTTGGAGAAACAACAATTTCCAGGGAAGAGAAAATGTAATTGAGAAGAATATAAGTTATGAAGCATTAATTGAAGAAGGATTTAGAATAGAGAAATTAGAAAAGATAATTCAACAATTAAACAATCGTCTAGATTTTGTATTTGGAAATGTTGTAATTCAAAATCAGAATAGAAATATATCACTTAGACAGAAGGAACCAATGGAAGTTAGAACTACTAGAGGATTGCCAATACAAGCAATACCTAATCTTGTCAATAGAACTGTTAATGAAATTAATACCTCTTCTAGGAGGGTAGCTGAATGAAGCAGCATATCTGAAGCAACTATCTGTATATATATGTTTTTATTTATAGTTAATAGTATCATAGAGTTAGTCCTTAACTCAACGAACTTAATCTGTTGAGTTATGCCTTAACTTCACGAGGGTGTGCAGTAGTTATGTTAATTTTTGTCTCTGCTAAATTTGGTTTGTGTTATACAGAATCGACAAATGGAATTGATGCAATTAGCATTGTATGCACTAAGGGAAGTACTGAATAACTTATTAGCTAAAGATCTGTGCAGATTGTGTTGTGTATCAAAGGAAATTAAAGACTATATTGAAGAAAAATATTTTCAGGGACTACAAACTGCAAAAATGATTAAGATTAGAGATGGATTCATATGGAGGTCATTTAATCATAGTTCAATTAACCATGAATATCTGGCTATGGAAGAAACTACTAGAATTCCACCCAATACATTAAAAGGAATAGATCATATTATGGGGATAGATGAAGAATTAATCATATACAGGACGAGACCAAGGTATTCAAGTTTATTACTTGATATTTTGATAAGAAATCCTATAACAAGAGAAGAATGGAATATAGGAAGACCTAATAGATATGAAGTACCAACTATAAATTGTGGGTTAGTTTTAATATTTTCTGATAAAAATTCTATAATTCCTGAAAAATTATATTATTGGAGACCTACAGGAAATTGAGGTGAAGATTTACGCTTAAGTGTGTATAATTTTATGAATAGATCTTGGAATGAAAATATTATGATATATCTAGGCCAGAAATCATTAATTAACCAAACACATGTCATACTTGATGGATATGTATATCTAGTCACAAATATATCAATTTGGATCTGATTTATACATAGTGAGCATAGACAGTTATGATGAATATATAGAAATTTTACCTATACCGAGAGAAATAGCTAAACCACCATCTACAGAATTTAATAAAATTCAAATATGAATGTGGTATAATGAAGATGATGATCCTACTTTATGTCTGATAAGATAGTGAGATGAACTGATGAAATTTCAAATATGGATTATGAAAGACATAAATGAATGGAATTGGGAAGAGAAATATATTGAAATAGATGTAGAAATAGAAACTGTTACATTATCTTGGAACCAAAAAGGATCCCTTTCTACATTTCATATCATTAATGGTAATACACTTGTATTTGGAATTTATAATATATTACACGTTTACAAATTAAGAAGGAACAAGAATTACATTAAAACATAATTAATAGCAAGAAGAACTATGCCTAAAAAGTTTGCTTGGACTGATACATTTATTCCATTTGTTCCTACTTTTCAATCATGTTCTTAAGCTGTGATTTTGTGTGTTTAATGTTATGTGTATTTTACGTTTATTTTTAGAAAAAATTGTAGTTTTTATTTTATTTTATAAAAAAAAATAAAAAACAAAATATCAATCCAGTTTGTTGGTATTTGTTTTGAGAAACTAACTGGCTTGCTTGTGAGCCACCAAAGGCATAGGAGCCTGGATTCCACACAAGACACTGATTTATTAATATCTGTTAAATGTTATTTTGTTTTATATTTTGCTTTTATCTGTGAATGAAAAGTTTTTCAGAATAAAAAATTAGAATATGTAGAAGGAGATACAAACGAAACAAGGTGTGTAACCAATTACTTACCCTGAATTTTAAATCAACAAAACTGTATTCATGCCTGCTACAATTACTATACTTATTGTCAAATCTTTTACATTGAAGACAATGCAAAATGTAGGTATGGGGGGAGGTAATTAAAGTAACAGCTATGTAATTTTGTTAATTAAAAGAATTAAAATGGTATTACAAAGTTTTGTGGAAATTGAAAATTTTTATGAACTTACTATAACTATCTAATAATTGAGATTGTAAAATTCTTATAAACTGTAACTACTTGAATGTTATATTTAGAAGGTTATATAAGATGCTATAGAATTTACTATTTATGCAAATCTAGATATAGTATCTTATGTTTTTTCTGAATTTCATGAGTTTAACAGTTTCACGATTTTAAAATGAAATCAGAATGCTTAATGAAAAATCAGTAAATTATCTGAAGTCCTAAAGGAGCTGAGATGTGAATTCTAGATTAAATGAAACACATATGATTAAAGATACATTTAATTTGACTAATTGAACTTGTAGAATGATTTATGTGTAGATCTTATTAAACTACATAAAAAGTATAAGCTTATTGTTATGGATTCATATTTTCAGTAAATGATAGAAGCAGAACTATATTAGATTGGTGATTACTACATCTGTATTAATGAAATACATACATATACAGTATGTGATTAATGCTTTGTTTTGTGTGTATTTTGATTGAAAAAAAAAAGAGAGGAAAATTTGAGAGTTTATTGACTTGTTTGGTCACGAGCCTTTTGTACTTAAGCAAATAGGTATGTAAGGATTGTTGACCTGAAAAAGGACTCTTGAAATCTGGCAACCTAAGATCCTGATCAGATCTAGGATTGTTGATTGAAAGCTCGTTACATTGGTACATTAGAAAGCTCTTATATGATTCAAGCTTGTCAAATTAACTTTTAAAGTACAAAAAAAAGAAAAAAAAGAAAAAAAAAAATACATATACTGTTCTAAAAAGATACAAGTGTTTTGTGAAATACAGATATCTTATGAATCGAGTATATTTTCTGTTATCTAGAATTGCTGAAATATGAATCTAGAATTGACTTTTGAAGTTGTTTAATGGAGATACAATTCTTTATTCTACTTGTCTTAATCATATTGAATTGGATTGTACTTTGATTCGTATGTTGTTGAAATTTCTTCTAGAAATCTTATTGGAAAATTCAGGATGGTAGATGATGAAAAGAAGAACAAACGATAATATAATTAACACTTATGTGATGATGATATACTTTGTGTAATTTACATATATTCTAAGTATATTTGCAGGTTGATTACTGAAACATACAAAATATATATTCTTATGTTCAACAAAAGAAAAAAAAAGGAAGGAAGAATTAATTATAGCACTTTTAGAAAGATCAATTAATTAGATCTTAGTTTGCTAAGGGACTAGCAAAATTTAGGTACGGGGGAAGTGTTTAGAATGAAAAAGTGCATATTATTAACGGTTAAATAATAGTTAATTGCATAATATTTAGCTTTTCATATGAGAATTAAGCCATTATGTTATAATTGCACTGTTATATGTTTTAATTAAAGAATCTGCTTAATTTTGGGGAATTAATGTTAATTTAGTATATTTTTGAACTGTCAGTAAGTTGCAGGTTGTGAAATTCTTAAGTATCCAAATTTTCTGATATTTCAGACAGTTATGTTTAACAGACCGAACATGTATCGGATAGTTATGTTTAAACTGTCGAATAGTTATGTTTTGAAAGAATATTTTATTATTTTCTGAAGTACACATGTTGAAATCATAATGCATGACTTAAGTAAACTTTCGGTGAGTTATCTCTAACTATCTGAAATTGCAGCTGGGCATCAGATAGTTATATGTGTAACTCTCTGAAATCTCTTTTTATTTATAAAATAGTTGTGGACACGTGTCATGTTCTGGGAAAGTGACTTAAGTAGATTTTCAGTGAGTTATCTATAACTATCCGAAATTGCAGCTGAGCATCGGATAGTTAGACCTGTAACTCTCCAAAATATTTCTTTTATTATTAAACTACTGCTGACACGTGTCGATATCTGGTAGATTTATTTAAGTTATATATCGGTGAGTTATTTGTAAGTATTCGAAATGCATCTGAGCATCGGATAGTTAAGTTTATAAGTATCCGAAATGCATCTAAGCATCAGATAGTTAAATTTATGCACGTGTTTTATAGTTAAATCAACGAAGAAAGTCCGTTAAGTTATCTGTAACTCCACGGACTATTTATTTTCTAATATGCCATTGTAGCGGTTGTAGGAACAAACAGTTGGAAGAAAAAAATCACGATCGCACGTATCACACAGGAATTCACTCGTCGAAGGGAGAAGAAATCATCGTCGTTGATATGAATGAAGGAAATCCAATCGACCATTCAAGCAGAAGTTGTTACCACTGAAGAAATATAAAATAAAAGAAGAAAAAGAAGTAAAGCGTGTGTGATCGATGGATGGCCAATGTGTACAAAGGAGGAGCACCGAGCTTTCTATAAGTAGTATCGGTAATTCTCCAAAGTACCACACCAACCATCGTTACCACCACCACAATCACCAACCATCAGAGGCCTGTGAGAATATTTTCTTGATGTCGGGTCGATTCCGAGCCAAACACGGTGCCTGACAACCATTTTGAGGAGTGATCGCATCGTGGGAAGGGAAATCATTTTCACCAAGTGCCGACTCATATTTCAGGAGATCGTAAAGCTTCTAGCCTTGGCTTTGGGTTGATGCCTGTATGTTGAAGAGGAGATCATCTTGCAATTCTGGACTCGCGATTCTATAGGGAGAGGAGAGAATTGTAAGTGGTTAAATTTTCAGTGGTGTAATCGCGTCGCATGTAGTGACGGAAGTATTTACTGTCGATTGAGATTACTTTACATTTCACCTTTCTCCCATTTCCATGTTCATATTAAAACAAAAATACCAAAAACAATTTATCTATGTTTGTATGTTGTATTTGAGTGTTGTATTGTTTGTGTTGTATCGTGATTAATGTTATCTTTATCAGTGTTGTGATTGTTTTGTGTTTGTTTTAGTTTTACAATTTACTGAAATTGGTTCGTTCAAAAGACTTAAAGATTTTAATGGTTACTGTTTGAATTATTTGAATGTTAGTATACTTAATGATAAATCCAATGTTTACTAACATTAAAGAGCTTAATTGATGTTATTTACAATCTGTGGAATCGCCCAATGGTTGGCCAAATTCCTCTGTAAATAGCAGTATTAAAAAGAAAATACAGGCTCGTGGAGTTAACTTAAGTCCACGAGGTTAGTTTGTTGAGTTAGCCATAACTCAACGAACTTTGTCCATTGAGTTAACTGTAATTCAACGGAGAGCTTATTGAATATATAAATTTGATTGTTAACAAACGAACAATTCTCAATTCTTAAGCAATTCCCTGTGGGATCAATCTATACTTGCACACTGATACAATAGACACTGTACACTTGCAGTTTAAGTACAAATTGGAATTAATATCTAAATTGTATTAAAGGTTGTTTGTTTACTTCTAAAAGAAAAAGAATAGGCATAAAGATAAATTAACTAAGTAAAAACAAAAGTAACAAATCCAAGTTTTTCTAGTGTAGTGCTGGGAAAATCCAAACACTGCTCTAATTGGTTTATCCTCTCTACAACTCTAATAATACCTCTAGAAGGTACAGATACTTCAGCAACAACATAATTTTTGTATTCTTTCACTGCAATGGTTCTTGATCTTATCCTTTTGGATAGGAAGACTTGACACCATCAATATAGGTATCAAATCTCCATAAAATAATTTCTTCTTTGCAGACTTCATTTTGGATAGGAAGACTTGACAACAATTAACTTGAATTCTATTCACAACTGCATAAGTGGCCCACTTGACAAATTGACTCAGTTCAATGTCATGACCCTGTCGTTGGTAGACATTTTTAATCAAAATGTTAGCTATCATGTGTGTTTTACCATTTAAATGCTTCAGTCCATTTAATAATGGCACACTAGGATTGATAGTCAAACTGTCCTTGATTTCCTGCTTTGTCCATTCAACGGCAGTTGTGCTTTCCAAAATTTCTTTTCCTTCATTCTTCAATTCAACAATGTTGTGGAGAAGCTCTGATGTTATCTATACATCAGCTTCCTCCACGTTGGAAATTAATTGTCCTTCTTCTCTTAAATTAGCATAAAAGTAGGGCACTAGATTTTCATATATTGTATGCCCTTTCTGTTGAAAAATAAATTGTAGTAGACCTTGGAACTCAAATAATTCCTTAATTTCTTGCATTCCGTCCCAATTTATTGGTCTACTGTATATGATATCATAACCCCTAATCTCTTGGTATTTATTATAAGCTTCCTGACTCCAAAAGTGTACATTCAGAATTGTTGCTTTAGTCGGGTCAGGAATGTGACTTTGTTGTTCCATAGGGGTTTGTTCTTGATCTTCCTCTTCCATAGGCTGAACTTGAACTTGCTGAAAATGTTCTGCAGATTCTTGAACATTTGATTCTACTTTTGTCTGTGGTGGTGAGCCAGTAGAACTCTCAACTCTGTCTTGAATTCTTTCCATAAATTGTTGAAGAGTTTCTTGCTCTTCAGTGGAATCTGCAAAGTCATTTCTTTCCATATGACTTTGTTCAGCTTCTTGTTCATTATCTGTTCTTTCTTCTTCCTCCTGACTACCAATCTACATTGTCACTGTTCTTTCTGATTCTTTGGCAGATTGGGATGGAGTCATGGGCAAATGAGCTTCTACCCTAATTTCTGTTTCTTCTTCTTGTACAGGCTGTAGACTAATTTCAGCTTGTTTTTCTTCTTCTCTTTGCTTTTGTTGCTGCTGCTCCTACTCCTCAGAATCAGATAGCAGGTTCACCAAAATTGGCTCTACAGGCCTTGTTGATGTTGGTACTTCAGATTTAATCTCCTTTTGACATTCAGGCACTATCTCTTTTCCTTTCCTTCGTTTGATTAATTGTGTCTGGTCTTCCTCTTTTACTTCTAAGATTAAATTCATAAACAAAGGCTCTACACGCCTTTGAGCCACAGGTACTAGCTCTTCCTATTTAATTTTTTCAATATTTGTTGGTCTCGAAGGACCAATTTTAGCTTCTCCTCTTGTAGCAAATCTGATAGTGGTTCTTTGATGCTGTTCAACTTTAACTTTGTATTGGGCTTTCAATTTTTCTGCAGCCCTCTTTTTGCAAAGTGCATCAAATACTAGGTGTGCTTTAGCTAATGCCACATCTTCTAGTTCTCCTTGGTTTTTCCTAACTTGAACCGGTCCTTGGAATTCTCTTAATTCCTCTTCAGTTGAAGGCCCCAACATTGCTGCTCGTGCCAACGGTCTGAATGGTGGAACTGAAGGTCTTGGCTGTTGTTCCTCAGGAACAGGTCTTTCAATAGTCGGCTCTTCTTGTTCTTCTGTTTGTTGCTGCCGCCTTATTGCACCCCTTGCACGACCAGTAATGCGCTTTTTGAACCATAATCTGGCCTTGCACTGGTTAGCTCTAGGGCTACTTCGTTGTTTGGCCTGATTTTTCTTTCTTTACTTACAGCAATTTCTGTTGCTACTCTGATTCTTGTTTCCACTATCTGGGGTATTTGTATACCCAAATCTACTAAAAATCTTCTCAAGTTGAAAAGTTCAGATTCTACTTTCTGTAGCTCTTTTTCTTTTGTTGTATTCTTGATTTTCTATCGCGTGTGCCATTCCTTTGACTCTTTTAGAAATTCTAATGTGTCAACAGCATCTTTCCAGAACTCGGGCGTCATCTTCCTCATCGTGGAATTACACAACGGCACAGAATCGCTCTGATCTCTACTGTTCTAAGTTCTAACTGATTTGCGGGATAATGCCCCCAAAACCCTAAGTTTTAGTCTAAATAAGCCTTAAGTTTAGGCAGGTAATCGGGTCATTTTCCAAACAAAACTCTCGCTCTCTCATCTGTGGACTTAACTACAGTAATCCATTATGTTATGGTTAACTCAACGGAATAAGCTCGTTGATTAACTCAAAACTCAATAGAGTAAGTTCGTTGAGTTAAGTGTAACTCAACGGACCTCCCGTACAAACAGATATATATAAAAAAATACTTAAGATAATAGTTTTTTTTTCGGTTTTTACCGGTTTAACCGATACTATGTTTCGATCAAATCGACTTTTTTCGGTTGAACCGATACTATGTTTTGGTAAAACCAAAAGTTTTTTTTTTTTTACTAAAAATTAATATAGATTTTTTATGTTCCAGTCATACCGATGGATCCAACTGGTTGAACCACAACGATTTTTTATATTTTATAATTTTTTAAAATTACTATGATTTTTTTTTATATGAAAATAAAATAAAAACTGACTTCTTACTAAGTAAAGCTCGAGTAGTCATCTACTCTGACTTCTTCTATAATTCCGAAGGAGCTTTTTGGTATTTTCAGAATAGGTCTAAGTCTTTGTATATTTACTTTAAAGATATTCTGATTTTTAGGATTTTCAATCTCAATAACTCCATAAGGATAAATATTTCGAACTATGTAAGGTCCTACCCATTTAGATCTTAATTTTCCTAGATGGTTATGGAGTCTAGCCATGTAAAGATATACTTCTTATCCTATTTCAAAGCTTTCTGGAATAATTTTCCTATCATGCCAGAATTTCATTTTCTATTATTCTAAATTCTTCTAATTCAATTAATTACATTTTCCTATTTTCAGCAGCTTGATTTAAATTAGTGTTTAGAGTTTTTAATGCCCAATAAGCTTTATGTTCTATTTCAGTTGATAAATGACAACTTTTTCCATATACTAGCCTAAAAGGTGACATACCTAAGCTTGTCTTATAAGCAGTTCTATAAGCCTAAAGTGTATCTATCAATCTATTAGCTCAATCTATTCTAGTAGGATTTACTAATTTTTCTAAGATTAACTTAATTTGTTTGTTAGCACTTTCTACTTGTCCACTTGTTTGCGGATGATATGATGTTGCAATTTTATGGTTTACTCCATATTTCTTCATTAAGGCTTCAAAACTTTTATTACAGAAATGAGTTCCTCTATCATTGATAATAACTTTAGGTATTCCAAATCTGGCAAATATATTGGTTCTTATAAATTGTATTACCACTTTGTTGTCATTAGTTTTTGTAGGAATAACTTCTATCCATTTAGATACATAATCCACTTCTAACAATATGTAATTAAATTGATTAGACATAGGAAATAGATCCATAAAATCTATTCCCTACACATCAAAGATTTCAACCTCAACAATAGGATTAAGAGACATCATATTCCTCTTTGATATTCTTCCTATTTGTTGACAACTTAAACAATTTAAGCAATATTTATGAGCATCTTTGAATAGTGTTGGCCAATAAAACCCACATTGCAGAATTTTTGTAACAGTTTTCCCTGAGCCAAAATGCCCTCCACAAGCTTGGTCATGACAGAAATACAATATGCTCTGATATTCAGTCTCTAGAACACACCTCTTTAAAACTAGATTAGGACATTTCTTAAATAAGTATGGATATTCCCAATAGTAATATTTTACTATTGAGAAAAACAATTTCTTATCCTATCTATTCCAATCCTTAGGTGTTAAACCAATAACTAAGTAATTAACTATGTCTACATACCAATATATTGTGTTTATGGTCATTAATTGTTCATTAGGAAAATTATCCTTAATTTCAATATTTGATTTTTCTATTTGTAATCTTGATAAATGATCTGCTACTACATTCTCACAACCTTTTTTATCTTTAATTTCTAGATCAAATTCTTGTAATAATAATATCCATCGGATCAATCTTGGCTTAGTCTCTTTTTTTGCTATTAGGTGTTTTAAAGTTGAATAATCCGTGTATACTATTACTTTAGCTCCAATCAGATATGATCTAAACTTTTCTAAGGCAAGCACAACAGCTAATAGTTCTTTTCCAATAGTTGTGTAATTAACTTGAGCATCATTTAAGGTTTTGCTTGCATAATGAATCACTCTTGGAGATTTTTCTATCTTTTGTCCGAACACTGCTCCTACAGCAAAATTAGATGCATCACACATTAATTCAAATGTATGACTCCAATCAGGTGCTTGAATTATAGGAGTTGAAATTAAGCTAGTTTTAAGTCTGAAAAATGCTTCCTTGTAATTTTTATCAAAGTTAAATGGGACATCTTTTAATAAATTAGTTGAAGGTCTAGCTATTTTGCTAAAGTCTTTAATAAATCTTCTATAAAAACCAGCATGTCCTAGAAATAATCTAATATCTTTTACTGATTTAGGTTCTGGTAGATTAGAAATTACTTCTATTTTAGCTTTATCTACTTTCAACCCTTTCTTAGAAACAACATGCCCTAAGACTATTCCTTGTTTAACCATGAAGTGACATTTTTCCCAATTTAAAACTAGATTTTTTTCCACACAGCGTTTTAATATTTGGTCTAAATTTTTTAAACAAACTTCATATGAGTTGCCATATACAGTAAAATCATCCATAAATCTTCAGTCATTCTAGTAAATATGCCTTGCATACACCTTTGAAAGGTGGCTGGTGCATTCCATAATCCGAATGACATTCTCTTAAAAGCATAAGTTCCATTAGGACAGGTGAAAGTTGTTTTCTCTTGATCCTCTAATGCTACTGGAATTTGATTATAACCTGAATACCCGTCTAGGAAATAAAAATATTCTTGCCCTGCTAATCTTTCCAGCATTTGATCTATAAAAGGTAAGGGAAAATGATCTTTCCTAGTCACAGCATTTAGCTTTCTATAGTCTATACATACTCTCCAGCTTGATTGAATTCTAGTAGGTATCAAGTCTTAACTTTCATTCCTAATAACTGTTAATCCTATTTCTTGGGAACTACATGGATTGGGCTAACCCACGAGCTATCAGAAATCGGATAAATTATGTCATTATCTAACCATTTCACTATTTCCTTCCTGACTACTTTAAGGTTTGGATTTAATCTCCTCTCAGGAATTCTAACAGGTTTAGCATTCTCTTCTAAATATATGTGGTGACAGCATAAAGTTGAACTTAACCCTTTTATATCAGTCATAGTCTATCCTATTGCTTCTTTATAACTTTTTACTACATTTTTAATTTAGCTATTTGATCCTCTTTTAAATCTGAAGCAATAATGATTGGACATGTTCGTTTCTCTTCCAGAAATATATAGGTTAATTCAGGAGGTAAATGTTTTAATTCTAATTGTTACCCATCAGAAGCTAGAGTTCGTAATTGAACATCATCATTTTCTAAATTAATTTCTTTCAGATCTACTTCTATATTTATGCTTTCACTTTCCTCTAAAGTTTCAGAATTGATTTGCCTATTTAATTCTTCTTGAATCACATCCTCTAACATATCTCCTTCATCCTCTAAAAAGTCTATGGTATGTAAGGACATTTCTTAACTCCTCAAACCTTTCTGGTTTGAAAATATTTAATTGAGTATCCTCATTACCAAATGCTAACTTCATTACTCCAGTTTTACAATTTATAACATTCCCTAATATTGTTAAAAATGGCCTTCCCAAAATTAAAGATGTATCACTATTTTTATGCTTAATTTGTTGGAAATCCAAAATTACAATATCAATAGGATATATAAAGTTTTTGATTTTAATTAAGACATACTCTATTTTTTCTCTAGGGTATCTTATACTTCTATCAGCTAATTAAATAACTGTACTAGTAGGAGTTAAGCTTTCTAATTCTAAGGATGCAAATATATCACTTGACATAACATTTATACCTACACCTAAGTCTATTAAGGTTCTTTCTAGAATGGTATTTCCTATGATACATGATATAACAAGGATTGCAAGATCAAATAACTTTTTAAGAATTTGTGGCAAAAATAGGGAACTACTTTGCTCAGCTAAAAAGACCTTTCTAAGAACATTTCACTCTCTTTTCTTAGTACACCAATCCTTCAGAAATTTAGCATAAGGTAGCATTTTCTGCAATAGATCTAACAAAGGAATATTAACTTGTACTTTTTCAAAAATTTCTCTGATTTTTTCTTGTTTTTCAAGTATTGTTTGTTGTAATCTTTCAAGATAGGGTGCTAAAGATTGTGATTTAAAAGATTTTTTTTCTTTTGTTTGATTTGTTTGATCATTTTTAGTCTTATTATCAGACTCATATTGTTCTTCATTGATTTCTAGATTTTCAGCTATTACATTTTCATTATCATTTTGATTTTTACTCTTATCCACCTTCATATTATTTTCATTTTGAGTTCTTGATGGTATATCAGTTCCAGATCTTAATGTTACACATACATCTTCCAGATTTTCGTTACTCTCATGATGTTTTTGTATATCATTTTCATGATTATGATTTTCAATTGTTTTTAGTTTTAAAGTGCATTCTTTAAATTCTCTTGCATTAGTATTTTTTTTTGGTTGTGTATTTTGCAAATTATGTAGATTTATAACATTATAATTTCCATTGTCCTATTGCATAACTTGTATTTTCATTGTATATTCGTCCAATGCTTTTAGTTTTCTTTCCAGATCATCTAATCTCATTGTATTCAATTTTTGATCAATTTTCATTATGGTTTTTTCAGTTTCGTAAATTATATCCATTTTAGGTTCTGAATATGCTTCCTTATAGTTTAATTGGTTGACTTCTTGTTGCTGACATATAAAGTATTCTAGTTTGTCTAGGTTTTGCTCTATACTACGCTCTAATCTGTCATACCTATCCCAAACTTCCGTGTCTCTCAACATATTACACATTCTATACCAACCATCAGTTAGGTAAACTATATGATTCTCATACTCGGCTTTATTATATTGAAGATAATTCATTTGTTGTTTATGGGATTTAGCCATCTGCAAATGTCTCAATTTCAAACAGTCAGAAATGTCATGAACTTCAGAATTGCAGAATTCACATATGCTAACTACAGGTTTCAAAAATCTTTGAACATAAGCATATGTTATATTCTCAATTATAGAAGAAAACACACAACACTCTAGCTATTAAAACAAAACAGCTCTAACAGTTGCTTATATGAATTCCCCGGCAACGGTGCCAAAAAACTTGTTTGGATCTCCAACACGGTATCAGAAAAACTTGATTGGTTACCCAACAACGCACTAGAAAAATTTGGATTTGTTAACTTCTGTTTTTACTTAGTTAATTTATCTTTATGTTTATTCCTTTTTAGAAGTAAACAAACAACATTTCACACAAATTAGATATTAATTCCAATTTGTATTTTAACTGCAAGTGCATAGTGTCTATTGTATTAGTGTGCAAGTATAGGTCGATCCCACAAGGAATTACTTAAGAATTGCAAATTGTTCCATTTTTAACAATCAAATTTATATATTCAATAAGCTCTCTATTGAGTTACAGTTAACTCAACGAACAAAGTTCGTTGAATTATGACTAACTCAATGGACTAACCTCGTGGACTTAAGTTAACTCTACGAGCCTGTCTTTCCTATTTAATACTGCTATTTACAAAGGAATTTGGCCAACCATTGGGTGGTTCCACATATTGTAAATAACATCAATTAAGCTCTTTAATGTTAGTAAACACTAGATTTATCATTAGGCAATACTAACATTTAGATAATTCAAACAATAACCATTAAAATCTTTAAGTCTTTTGAACGAACCAATTTCAGTAAACTGTAAAATTAAAACAAACATACAACAATCACAACACTAACAAAGATAACATTAATCACGATACAAAATAAACAATGCAATACTCAAATACAAAATATAAACACAGATAAGTTGTTTTTGGTATTTTTGTTTTGATATGAGCTTGGAAATGGGCGAAAGGTGAAATGTAAAGTAATCTCAGTCGATAATAAATACTTCTGTCACTACATGCGACACGATTACACCACTGAAAATTAAACCACTTACAATTCTGTCTCCTCTCTCTATAGAATCACGAGTCTAGAATTGCATAATGATCTCCTCTTCAGTATACAGGCATCAACCCGAAGCCAAGGCTAGAAGCTTTACGATCTCCTGAGATATGAGTCGGCGCTTGGTGAAAATGGCTTCCCTTCCCGCGACGCGATCACTTCTCACAATGGTTGTCAGGCACTATGTTTGGCTTGGAATCGACCCGACATTAGGAAAGTATCCTCATAGACCTCCGATGGTTGGTGATTATGGTGGTGGTGGAGATGGTTGGTGTGGTACTTCAGAGAATTGACGACGTTGCCTGCAGAAAGCTCGGCGATCCTCCTCTGCACACATTGGCCACACCTATCGACCACCACTTCGCTACTTTTTTTCTTCTTTTCTTTTATATTTCTTCAGTGGTAACTGCTTTTGCTTGAATGATCGGTTGGATTTCCTTCATTTATATCAATGACAATGATTTCTTCTTCCTTCAACGAGTTAATTCCTACGTGATACGTGTGATCGTAGTTTTTTTTCTTCCAACTGTTATGTTCCTACAACCGCTACAGTGGCATATTAGAAAATAAATGGTCCGTGGAGTTACAGATAACTCAACGGACTTGTTTCGTTGATTTAACTATAAAACACGTGCATAAATTTAACTATCCGATGCTCAGGTGCATTTCGGATACTTATAAACTTAACTATCCGATGCTCAGATGCATTTCGGATTGTTATAGATAACTCAACGATATATAACTTAAGTCTATCTTCTAGATCACGACACGTGTCATTAGTAGTTTTATAATAAAGAAATATTTCGGAGAGTTACAAGTCTAACTATTTGATGCCTAGATGCATTTTGAATAGTTACAAATAACTCACTGAAAATCCACTTAAGTCATTCTTCTAGAACATAACATGTGTCATCAACAGTTTTATAATAAAAGGAGATTTCAGAGAGTTACACATATAACTATCTAATGCTCAGTTGCAATTTCAGATACTTAAAGATAACTCACCGAAAGTCTACTTAAGTCATGCATTATGGTTTTGACACGTGCACTTCAGGAAATAATAAAATATTCTTTTAAAACATAACTGTTCGGTAATTTAAACATAACTCTTCGGTACATTAAGCATAACTGTCTAGTACGTTAAACACAACTGTCCGAAATAATAGAAAATTCGGATACTTAAGACTTTCACAGTCTGCAATTTACCGACAGTTCAAAAATGTACTAAATTAACATTAATTCCCTAAAATTAAGCAAATTCTTTTATTAAAGCATATAACAGTGCAATTATAACATAATGGCTTAATTCTCATATAAGCTAAATATTATGCAATTAACCATCATTTAACCGTTAATATCATGCACTTTTTCATTCTAAACATTACTACTTTTCAATCGTGTTCTTAAATTATGATTCTGTACTTTTAATGTTGTGTGTAATCTGCATTTATTTTTTAGAAAATGAAGAAAATTTTTTAGTTTTTGTTTTATTTTATAAAAAGAAAAGAAAAACAAAATATCAATCTAGTTTGTTGGTATCTATTCTAGGAAACCAACTAACTTGCTTGTGAGCTACCAAAGGCACATAAGCTTGGGTTCCACACAAGACATTGAATTAATAATTTATGTTTTGTTGTAAGTGTTATTTTGTTATATATTCTGCTTTTATTTGTGAATGAAAAGTTTTTCAGAATAAAAAATCGAAAGATATTGAAGGAAATACAAAAGAACAAGATATGTAATTGATTACTTATCTTGAATTTACATTTAAATTCAGTTTGTGGAGTTATTCATTAACTCAACGAATTAAGTTCGTTGAGTTAGGTGATAAGTCAACAAAACAATATTCCTACCTGCTAATAATTACTGTATTTATTGTAAAATCTTTTACATTGAGGACAATGCAAAATGTAAGTATGGGGGAGGTAATTTAATTAAAAGCCAAGTAATTTTGTTAATTAGAGGAATTAGAATGGTACTGCAAAAGTTCTGTGGAAATTGAAATTTTTTTATGAATTTGCTGTAATTATCCAATAATTAAGACTATCAAATTTTTAAGAACTGTAACTACTTGAATGTTATATTTATAGTCTTATATAAATATCTTTACTGATGCTACAAAATTTTACTATTCATATAAATCTAGATATAGTATCTTATGCTTTTACTGAATTTTATGAGTTTAACAGTTTCACGATTTTAAAAAGAAATCAGAATACTTAACTGAAATTCAGTAAATTATCTGAAATCATGAAAGAGCTTAAATATTGATTTTTGGATTAAATGAGATACATATGATCAAGGATACATTTAATTTGATTGATTAAACTTGTAGAATGATTTATGTGTAAATCTTATTAAACTATAGAAAAAGTATGAGCTTATTGATATGGATTCATATTTTCAGTAAATAATAGAAGTAGGATTATATGATATTTGTGTTTTATTACATCTGTATGAATGAAATACGTATATATATTGTGTTGAAAAAAAGAAAAAAGAAAAAGAAAAAAGAGAAAAACTTTGAGAGTTTATTGACTTGTTTGATCACGAGCATTTTGTACTTGAGCAGATAGGTATGTAAGGATTTTTGACTTGAAAAATGACTCTTTAAATCTGGCAACCTAAGATCCTAATCAGATATGAGATTATTGACTAAAAGCTCGATACATGGGTACACTAGAAAGCTCCTGTATGATTAAAGTTTTTCAAACTAACTTTTAAAGTACAAATATGCATATATTGTTTTAAAAAAATAAAAGTATTTTGTAAAATACAGATATCTTTTGAATCGAGTATATTTTCTGTTATCTAAGATTACTGAAGTATGAATTTAGAATAGACTTTTGAAGTTGTTTATTTGAGATACAATTCATTATTCTACTTGTTTTAATTATATTGAGTTGGATTGTGTTTTGATTCGTATGTAGTTGAAATTTATTCTGGAAATTATATTGGAAAATTCAGGATAACATATGTTTGAAAAGAAGAAAAAATGATAATATAATTAACACCTATATGATGTTAATTTATTTTGTATGTAATTTACATATATTCTAAATATATTTGTAAGATGAAGAGGAGAAAACAATGTTAAAATAGATTACTGAAAAATACAGAATATCTATATAGTAATTTAAGTTATGTATTCTGAAGAAGAACAAAATGAAGAATTAATTCTAGCACTTTAGAAAGACCAAAATTTAAGTATGGGGGAAGTGCTTAGAATGAAAAAGTGCACAATATTAATGGTTAAATGATGGTTAATTGCAGAATATTTAGCTTATTATATGAGAATTAAGTCATTATGTTATAATTACATTGTTATATGCATTAATGAAAGAATCTACATAATTTCAGGAAATTAACGTTAATTACTACATTTTTGAACTATCGGTAAGTTGTAGGTTTTTAATTACTAAATATCCGAATTTTTTGTTATTTCGGAGAGTTATATTGAATGTACTAGACAGTTATATTTTTAATGATAGAAGAATACTTTATTATTTCTTAGAGTGCACATGTTAAATTTAAATGCTTTAGTATATCACGTGAATTGCACATGTTTAACTTGTTAAGTTAGCATAACTATATGCGTTGAGTTAATGGAATATACACTGGAGTAACGCGTTGTGTCAGTGTTATGTAGAAATAGGAAAAGTAACTTTCGGATAGTTAACGTTTCGTTTTTGTTGAAGAGTAATGTTAAAAACTTGTATAGTTAAGTTATTTACACGTGTGCTTTTAATGTTTTAAGTTGTCATGTGTTTTCCATGTGCGTTTGGTAATAAAAATCAAAGAGTTAAATAACTATTTGAGTTTTTAGTATATAATTGTTTGAGTTTTTATTAGATAACTGTTCGAGTTTTTATTAGATAACTATTCGAGTTTTATAAAATGACTAATGAACAGATAAGTTTTCTATGTTTAGCCACGTGTTTTGCAAGTGCAAAAAACTTGAAGAGTTACAAGACTTAGAGGATAAGTGTTCGATTAAAACGAAAACTAATATGCCACTGTAGCAGTTGCAGAAATAGGAAATTAGAAGGAAAACCACGATTGCACGTATCACGTAGGAATTCACTTGTGGAATGAAGAAGAAATCACCATCGTTGATATGAATGAAGGAAATCTAATCGATCATTTAAGCAGAAGCAGTTACTACTAAAAGAAATATAAAAGAAGAGGAGAAAGACGAAGAAAAGTATGTGTGTGTGTTGAAGTAGAGAACCGCGCTAACTGTAGGAAGCGTCGAAAGTTCCCTGAAGCTCCACACCACCACCAAAATCATCAACCATTAGAGGTCTGTGAGGATACTTTCTTGATGTCGAGTCGATTCCGAGCCAAACACGGTGACTAACAACCATTGTGATGAGTGATCGCGTCACGGGAAGGAAAGTCATTTTCACCAAGCACCGACTCATATCTCAGGAGATCGTAAAACTTCTAGCCTTGGTTTCAGGTTGATGTTAGTATGTTGAAGAAGAGATCATCTTACAATTTTGGATTCGCGATTTTATAGGGAGAGGAGGCAGGATTGTAAGTGATTAAGTTTTCAATGGTGTAATCACGTCGCATGTAGTGATGGAAGTTTTTATTGTCGATAGAGATTTTTACATTTTACTTTTCATTCATCTTCAAGAACATATCAAAACAAAAATACCAAAAACAACAAATTATCTGTGTTTACATTTAGCATTTAAGTGTTGTATTGTTTGTTTTGTATCATGATTAATGTTATCATTGTCAGTATTGTGAATGTTTTATGTTTGTTTGATTCAAAAAATAGAAAATAGTTTTATAGTTTACTGAAATTGATTCGTTCTAGATACTTAAAGATTTTACTGATTACTATTTGAAATATCTGAATGTTAATGTTTCTTAATGATAAATCTAATATTAACTAACATTAAATAGTTTAATTGATGTTATTTACAATCTGTAGAACCGCCCAATGGTTGGCCAAATTCCTCTGTAAATAGCAGTATTTAACTGAAAAAATAGTCTCGTGGAGTTAACTTAAGTCTACGAGATTAGTCCGTTGAGTTAGCCATAATTTCATGAATTAAGTCTGTTGTGTTAACCTTAACTCAACGGAGTGCTTAAACTGAACACATATAAACTCCAATATAAAAATCGAAACAATACACAATTCTTACTCAATCTCTATGAGATCGACCTATACTTGCACACAAATACAATATACACTATGCACTTGTAGTTAAAAATACAAATTAGAATTAATCTTTAATTTGTGTGAAATGTTGTTTGTTTACTTCTAAAAGTAATTATTTATATAAGTATAAAAACAGAAGTTAACAAATCCAATACAACACTTAGTAAATTAAATCCTAGGTTTTCTACATACAATACATTTGAAATAACACAAGTAGAAGTTATTTGAATATTATCTATACCTTTGATTTTATCCTTACTTTTATTTCCAAATGTTATATTTCCTTTTTTAGCATTTGTAAATTTTTTTAGTAAGCTTTTTTGGTTGATCATGTGACTTATACTCTACTGTCCAAAATCCATTTTGATGCTATTTTCTCTTACAAAACAAATTAAGAAAAGATGTTTCTTGGTATCCAATGTCTTTTGAGGACTAAGTTCATTAAAAACATATTTCTTCTTTTTGTTTAAGAATAGTCTAACATTATCATTTATAATCTTATTATTTGTAAGTATTACTGATTTATCATTAGCTTCATACTCACTTATAGAATTATTACTCTTATTAATTATTTAGAATGAAAAAGTGCATAATATTAAGAGTTAAATAATAGATAATTGTATAATATTTAACTTATCAAATGAGAATTAAGCCATTATATTATAATTGCACTGTTATATGCTTTAATAAAAGAATCTATATAATTTCAAGGAATTAGTGTTAATTAAGTATATTTCTGAACTGTCGGTGAGTTACAAGCTTTGAAATTCTTAAGTATCCAAATTGTTTGTTATTTCGGAGAGTTATATTTCGTGTACTGGATAGTTATGTTTTAAATGCTAATAGAATATTTTATTATTTCCTAGAGTACACGTGTTAAGACCTTAATGTATGACTTACATGGATTTTCGGTAAGTTATCTGGTAACTATTTGAAATGTATCTAAGTATCGGATAGTTAGGTTTGTAAGTATCTGAAACATTTGAACTCGGTAAGTTAGATTTATGCATGTGTTGAAATTAAATGCTTTATTATGTCACGTGAGTTGTACATGTTTAACTCGTTAAGTTAGCATAACTATATGTGTTGAGTTACTTGAATATACACTGAGGTAACGCGTTGTGTTAGTGTTATGTAGAAATAGGAAATATAAACTTTTGGATAATTAACGTTTTGTTTTAGTTGAAGAGTTATGTTAAAAACTCGTATAGTTAAGTTATCTGCATGTGTGTTTTAATGTTTTAAGTTTTCACGTGTGTTCCATGTGCGTTCGATAATGAAAAATCGGAGAGTTAAATAACTGTTCGAGTTTTATACGCATGGATGGATAACTATTCGAGTTTTATAAAATGACTAACGAATAGATAAATTTTCTTGTTTAGTCATGTGTTTTGCAAGTGCAAGAACTAGGAGAGTTACAAGAAAATATAATATGAAGGAAAACCATGATTGCACGTATCATACAAGAATTCATTCATGGAATGAAGAAGAAATCACCATCATTGATATGAATGAAGGAAATCCAACTGATCATTTAAGTAGAAACAATTACTACTAGAAGAAATATAAAAGAATAGGAGAAAAACTATGTGAGTGTGTGTGGAGAACCGCACTAATTGCAGGAAGCGTCAGAAGTTTCTTGAAGCTCCACAACACCACCAAAATCACCAACCATTAGAGGTCTGTGAGGATACTTTTCAGATGTCAAGTCGATTCTGAGCTAAACATGGTGATTAACAACCACTATAAGGAATGATCGCATCGTAGGAAGGGAAGCCATTTTCAACAAGCACCAACTCATATCTCAAGAGATCGTAAAACTTCTAACATTGGTTTCAGGTTGATGCTAGTATGCTGAAGAGTAGATCAACTTACAATTCTTGGTTCGTGATTCTATAGGGAGAGGAGGCAAGATTGTAAGTGATTAAGTTTTTAGTGGTGTAATCGTGTTGCATATAGTGATAGAAGTTTTTACTATTGATAGAGATTTTTACATTTTACCTTTCGTTCATCTTCTAGAACATATCAAAACAAAAATACCAAAAAAAATCATTATCTGTATTTACATTTAGTATTAAAGTGTTGCATTATTTGTTTTGTGTCGTGATTAATGTTATCATTGTGTGAATGTTTTATGTTTATTTGATTCAGAAAATAGAAAATAGTTTTATTGTTTACTAAAATTGATTTGTTCAAGATACTTAAAGACTTTAATGGTTATTGTTTGAAATATCTGAATGTTAGTATTGTTTAATGACAAATATCAAATTAACTAACATTAAAAAGTTTAATTGATGTTATTTACATTTTGTGGAACTGCCCAATAGATGACTGAATTACTCTATGAATAACAGTATTAACTAAAAGGTAGGCTTGTGGAGTTAACTTAAGTCCACAATGTTAGTCCTTTGAGTTAACCATAACTTCATGAACTAAGTCCATTAAGTTAACTATAACTCAAGAGAGTGCTTAACTGAACACATATAAACTCCAATATAAAAATTAGAATAGTATACAATTCTTACTCAATCTCTGTGGGATCAACTTGTACTTGCACACAAATACAATATACACTATGCACTTGTAGTTAAAAATACAAATTGGACTTAATATCTAATTTGTGTGAAAAGTTGTTTGTTTACTTCTAAAAGAATTTGTTAATATAAGCATAAAATCAAATCAAACAAGTTTCCAATCTATACATTAATTTTTTTATTATTTTCAGATGTAGTATAACCAAGACTAAATCAATTTTTATTAGATATTAATTTATTTTGGTCATACTCATACATTTTAGTAAGATTGTACCAAGATTTTATACTTGTATTTAAATTTTTAATACATACAAAATATTTTTCTACACAAGAATTTTCAAATAAAGAACATTCACAAACAATAATGGGTCTAATACCAATATTTTGAATTTTATGCTTAGGTTTTTGAATTTCCAAATTACTACAAGTATTTGAAATTTTAGAAATATTAGTAATTGAATTTTTAGAATAAGAAATAAGATTTTTAGAAACATTAATTGTCATGTTAGAAGTACATTTAGATAAATCACATTGATTTATATCATTGCTGCATGATTCATTCCTTGAAGTACCTACTTTTACATATTTATTACCTTGTTTCATAATAAAAGGAATTTTAGTCTTAGATTTATTTGAACTATAGTTAATAAATCTTTTGTTAGCTTGAGATTTAGGGTATTCAAAATAATCAAATCTTAAGCTAAATTTATATGACCCCCTTAAAGTACTAGTTAGTTTGTCTAATTTAATTTGACTTAAATTCTATTTCTCAATTGTGGAATTTAACTCTAGGTTTCTCATTTTTAGTTTGTCAATTTCTAACTCAAGATCATTTATGTTAATTCTCAATTTTTTATTTTCAAATTCTATCTTTAATTTCACAACATTTATATTTTGTTCATGTAGAACAAATTCATTAAATCTAAATTTATGCAAATCTACATGATTTTCATTATCACATTTAAATTTTTCTAAAGTTGTAGATAATAAATAATTTTCTTCTTCCACAATGGACAAAGAATTTCTAATATTCTTATTTTTTAGTTTACAAGCATTAAGTTTATGTAATAATGCATTATAAGTACATAATAATTTATTAAAGTCAAAATCTAAATGATTTTTAAGATCAAAAATTACCTCAAACTCATCTACCATGAAGCACACGTGAACAACGTCTTCTAACTCTTATTCTTCTTCTGAATGTGAAGATTTTGATAATGATTCCTTAGATTCAGACTCTTCTAATGTGTCATCCCAAGTGACTTTCAAAGTTTTTTTTTGTAAAACTTTTTCTTAGTTTTCTAAGCCTTCTTCTTCTAATTTATCTTACTTTATTTTTCATTTTTCCTTATAGGACAATCTAGAGAAAGATGTCTAAGTTTCTTATAGTTGTAACATACATACTTTCTTAATGAAAAATTCTTTTCATTCAGAGATTTTAATGTTGAGGGTTTTTCATTTTTGTTCATTTGCTGTCTTCTAGCTTTTCATACTTTCTTGAATTTTCTAGTCAGGAAAATCAACTCCTCATCAGAATCAATTGAGATATCAAAATTTGAATTAATTTCGAAGGTAATTTCTTTCTTCAATTTTAATTTGTTGTGACTTAGTAAATCATTTAATTGAACTTCATAAGTAGTCAAATTTCTTATAAGTTCATTTATAATATAAATATTTAAGTCTCGTGATTCTTCAATTAAAGTTAATTTCTGAGACCATTTAGAACTTAGGAATCTAAGAATTTTTCTTACTAAATCCTTATATTTAAAATTATTTCCTAAACATTTTAAAAAATTTATAATATCTAGGAATCTGGAAAACATCTCAAAAAGACTTTTATTTTCATGTATCTTAAAGAGTTCATACTTATGAATTAACATATTAGTCTTAATCTCTTTAACTTGAGAAGTATCTTCAAATGAAACTTCTAATGCATACCACACCTCATAAGTAGATTTATATACCGATAATTTACTGAACTGTTTATAATTTAATGCACAAAATAAGATATTTAAGCATTTTGCATTTAAAGTTTCATTCTCTTTTTCAATAACTGTCCAAGTATTATAAGGAGTAGTTAATTGAATATATGGTTTAGAAATCATAAACCATAACTTATGATCTATACTTTAAAGAAAAACTATCATCTTATATTTCCAATATTCAAAATGTATTTCATCAAATAAAAGAGTACGATTAAGATTCTAACCTTCATACAAAGAAAAATTTCTATTTTTAGTAGCCATCTAACCTTAGGTTTTTCAACTTATAAGATTTTAAATAGTTTAAAACTTTTGATATTAGTTGAGCCTAAAATCAATAAAGTTAAACCTATACTTAGATATTCATTTTTGTTTAAAATCAAGAAAGGTAAAACAAGTTTTGATACCAATATTGTAGGATCAAATGACTACACAAGGGAGGTGAATTGTGTTTTTCAACATTTTCAATTATAGTCGAAACTTCAAAATTAAAACAAATTAAGATGCTATTTTATTCAAATCATTTTATTTAAGATTTCAATTACAATATACAATTTAATTCTCTTTAGAAATTGTAGATGTAATGATATAACGATACAATATTTTATTTAATCAATTTCATAATTACAAATAGAGAAAACTAATTTGTAGAATTTAAAACATTTCTCTTTGTCTGAGATTTTCCTTTTCTTCTTCTTCTACAAATCTTCAATGACAAATATTTGACTTTCTCTTCTTCACTGAATTTGCTTCCTTATGAGAACTTTTCTCCTGAGAGGTGTTGATCCCTGAAAGTATATTTCTTTTAATGTGTAGAAATACTTTGATCAATGAGAATTCTATGCTTTTTATATTTTATTTCCATTTCATGTATATCCTTCATGTTCATCTATGATCTGTCTCCACCCTTCACATTTTCCATTTTACTTTTAAATTCAAATTTCAAAATACACACATTCTGGTCTATGTTTTCTTCTCAAATTTTCTTGAATCATTAATCCTGAATCTTTTGAAAAATTTCTTGCAAAATAAACTTTCTTATCTAAAATTTTTTATTAAGTATAATAACAAGTCATTGTGTTAATGCTAATTAAATGAGTAAAACAAGTATACTTATAACTTAATATATTTAGCTTAATGAGTTCAGCATGTGTCATTTACATGACATGCTATGTTGTGTAAGTTGCTAATTCAATGAACTAAATCTATGGTATTACACTAATTTTATGAACTAACTTCGTTGTGTTACACTAACTTTATGAACTAACTCCGTAGTATTATAGTTAACTTTACGAATCAGTACAAATGTTAAATAATAATGTATTTATCACGTACAAGAATAATAACTTTAAGTTTATAACGTTAACGTAACACATTGTCTTAGTGTTCAATATAGCAACTTAACACATATAGTTATGTTAACTTAACAAGTTAAACATGTGAAACTTATATGATATAATATAATATTTGTAAATTTTAAATTCACCATGTGTATAATACTAACTTAATGAGTTTATCGTTTTAACTTAATGTTTTGTTCACTAACTCAACGAATTCTCACGTAACTTATTTTAATTTTTAAACTTATAACTCAACAAATTCTTACATGACTATTTTACAAATAAAATAGTAACTCAACGAGTTGTCTTAACATATACTATACATAATACAGAACTGTAACTTTAAAACGTATCATAATTTACAATAAAAATACACGTTAACTTAATATTTAGTTAAATGAAAAGTTAGTATAACTTAACGACTAATTATTTAACTTAGTATAATTTCAGATTTATTATAAACAAGTATATATATCATTAAACTTTTTCTATATTAATTTATATTCTTAATTTACTTTTACATACAATGTAATTGATTAAATATAATTACTTTTATTTTACACATGTTATCAAAATAAAATACTAAATAGTAACTATTGTAGACTAAACGACAAACTCATCTATTTTACCGTCACAAGACCTAACATATCATATGCTCTAAATCACCTTAGTTAGTTTGTTAGCAAACCTAATAAGAAATATCATGAAGTAACTTTAAGAGTCATTAAATATTTATAAAACAATATTGGACGAATTACTCTTTTTAAAGGTAAATGCTTTTAACTTAAAAGTTTTTTGTAATGCAATGGTTGCACCATTAATAGGTGTTTCATTACAGGCTATGCCATGTAAACTGACAAGTCTCTCATTTCCTGGAAAACTAAGAAAAAAAATCATTATTTCCAAGTCATTTGCTGAAGCTAAATGTGGATCCATGGTAGCTTATAGCTTATGTTAAGGTACATGTACTCATCCAAAAATAGATGACATTGTACAAGAAGATTACAAGTATGTGCAAATCAAGTCATATGTATTTGACCAGGTCATATCAAGCATATGAAATTAACTCATAAGAATAGATTGAATAAATTAAATGTAAATAATAACCACGTCTCAACTAAATATTAATAATGTCACGTCTATATTTTACTCAGATCTCAGAGGGACACAATTGATAAAATTGCTTAGAAAATGATATATCTTGGTTATGTCACTTTTTTTGTGTGTCTAACTTAATATTTTAAACACTTAAGGTAAAAAATGACCTCTTATAAAAACTTGTATTAAACTGGAATAGCAGTAGAAATTGAAGTAACTTATTTCTAAGATGAGGATAGTAAAATAAGAATCTAAAGGTGATAATAATGTAGCAGTAACTCATTTAAAAAAAGTTCAATGTTGTTCTTAGTATTCATAATTAAAAATGCAATACATATCTATTCTATAATTTAAATATATTAAATTAAAATTTGTTAACAATAAAGTTTAAAATTTATTTTATATATAAACTTCATCGATAATAAATTTTAAATTAATATTTTTGAACCATTCAATTCAATGTGAAATAAAATATAAATATAAATCTTTGGCCGCCTTGGAGTATTATCTACGAGCGAACGAACGTCCTCTGGCTCTCTGCGAGGGAGAGGAGAGCGTAGAAGTTGGCAATGCACGCCTACGCCACGGCGGCAGCACGCTGCCCGCCACCGCCGCCGCCGCCGCCGTCACTGCCATCTCGACAATTCCTCTCTCCATTTTCCTTTATCGTTACCACTTTTCTCCCCGCCGCCACCATCCGCCTTACCCCTGCTTCATCCTTCTCCTCCCCCAAACCCCTACTTTCGCCCCATACCACCGCGTCGACCACAACGGCGTCGTCGACGTCGTCGTCAACAATGGCAAGCTCCGATTCCAATCGTCCCTCCAGGAAATCCGCCGTCTCGGCCTTGAAGGAATCCACCGACCTGCTCGATTCCCTCTCCAGGTCCGGAAGCAAAAACCTCTCAAATCTCCCGTCGCACTCCCTACGGAACACATCATTCTTTTAGTGTTCGAATTGAATACGTCGTTTCACTTCCACTACCTGCGAACTTCTAGGTGTAGAAACGGTTGACGCTTGAAAGGTGCACGAAGCAAATATGAAGTTAGTTGAGCTGTTTGTGTTTTGGTCGATCGAATTGGATTGATCTTGTCTTGCGATATCTTGTTGAGCATTGACTTGAGCTTTTTACAAATCATTGGTCGAAAACGCTTGAGTGTCTAGGAAAACTACGCTTCCTCTTCATCTCACCATCAGATTGTCTTGCTCAACCCAAAAAGGATGTCTACCTACTACGTGGGAGAGGAAATACTTCAACAATCGCAATCGCCAATTGGCTCAAAACGTCCAATGCAGAGATAAGAATAGGGAAAGTGCCAATAGTGTGCGAAGCGCACATGCAGAAAGGACTTGCTTCGTGATGTTATATTTAGCGCAGTCTAATTGTTTCTTTATCAAATAATTCTTCTTGTCCTGCCATGTTGGAAGTTTATTAACTTGTACCATCAGTTCTCTCCTACAGATTTAAAGGGGTGCTGCAGGTGCAAGATTTGAATATCGTGTTGCGACATTTTGGTGATTTGGAAAGATGGTCGGAGATTTTCCAAGTTAGTGAAATAAGCATTTAACCAGTTATTCTGTCTTCTCTGTGATACCTGTTGAAGAAGAGCATGCAGTTTAATACTAAAGTTGATTTTTCATTTCGTTGTTTAGATAATAGAATACGAAATTTAAGGGAAATTGTTTTTATATATTTTTCTTTCAGCTTTTTGAATGGATGAAGCAGCATGAGAAATTAAATCTGGCATCATATAGCAGTTTTTTTAAATATATGGGGAAAAGCCAAAATCCTATCAAAGCTTTGCAAATTTATAACGGTATTACTGATAAATCAATCAGAAATAACGTTTCTGTATCCAATTCTATCCTTGGCTGCCTCCTGAAAAATCAGAAATTTGAGATCAGCTTCAAGCTTTTTGATCAGATGAAGCAGGATGGTTTGAACCCTGATTTGGTTACTTATAGTACGGTAATGCGTGTTCTGCTTCCTGCATCTTGAGTGTCACTATCTGAGGAAAATATGCAATTCATTCGATTCATGATGATTACATTCTGTCATTCAGCTTCTTTCAGGATGTACCAAAATAAAAGATGGTTACTCCAAGGCAATGCAATTGACAAATGAACTCAAAAGCAATGGTTTGTACATGGACAGTGTAATATATGGGACTTTATTGGCTATCTGTGCTTCCAACAAATTATGTGAAGAAGCAGAGTTATATTTTCAACAGATGAAAGCCGAAGGCCTTCATCCTAATCCATTCCATTATAGTTCCTTGCTAAATGCATATTCAGTTCATGGTGATTATTTGAAAGCTGATAGTTTGATTAAAGATATGAAATCTGCAGGATTGGTACCAAATAAGGTTTGTTATTTCTATCCATGAGAACTTTTGTACACACGTTGAAAGATATAACCAATGTAAATTTCATAATCAGTTCTATGATAAGATTACTGTGTGTGTGTGTCTAATATCCTTAAAGAGGCCTTTTTTCTTTTCATAGATCACATAACACCTTTCTTTCCAACACTCTCAAAGGATGTTGGCCACACAGAATTTATAGGCATTGGCTAAGAGGGATTTATTTTGACATAATAGGATTCTTTGGGCAAAGTTTTTCCAATTCATTTGGTTGGATAGTTTGTAGTCTAACTTTTGATTGATCCAAAATCTGGATAGGATAGCCCAATTTCCCTCAAAACATAAGTGGTGTCTGAAGTCCTCTTGGTGGAAAAAATCATAGCATTTGCATCTAGAAGTCAGATGAAATCCGTTCTTCTGGGTGCTAGTTTCAATAGGTAGAATGGATTGGAAAAGCTGCCCAAGGAAGAAGGAGATCCTTGTAGGGAGGAATTTGCTTCATAGTCCCTTGTTCCATCTATTCTGACTACCTTTTATTTAGATAGTCCCATGCTGATCTGACTGAAAGGTCATTTAAAGGTAGACCGTTCCAAGGAAAATCATCTTTTGATTTGCTGATGCGGTTGGGGTTGGATTGGATTTCCTAAATAATATAATTGGGAAGACTGAATCTGTCAAACACACTAAGGTCAGCAATGACCTTAATCACGATAGTGTGCTCATATCCAACATAGAGTTATGATATTTGCAATGATTCCAGAAGGGTGTCAGTGATCGTTTTAGAAGCTAATGTTTCCTTTGCCACCTGTCCAAAAGGAGGAGTGAGCAATTTTGCACCATGAAGAGACTTCCATCTAGTTGGTTCATGTCAAACTTGCTTGTTGAAGAGAAGGCCATATTTGGTAGTGATGACTTCAACCTAGAGGGTATTATTTTTGATTAGACACCATGCCATCTTCATTCTCAAAGCCATCATGATTTCTTTAAGGTCTCTGATTCCTAGTCCTCCTTTCTCCCTGGGTTTGATAATGTTACTCCATTTGGTCTAATGAGTCTTGTTTGTGCCTCAAAGAAACTTGGTAGAAAGGGAGTGAAGTTGATCAATCATTCCTATTGGAACGTCAAAGGCACTCATTAGATGGATCAGTAAGTTGGTAAGAGCATATTGCAAAAGAGAAATCTTGACTTTTGGCACTCATTACTAAAGTTGATTTTTTGCTTGATGAAATTTTGGTACTTCTAAAGGAGTTGGAAAATTTCTTTTATTTTATTCTTCTTTTTATTGAGGAATAGAATGATGTCTTCTACAAAAAGGAGATGGGAGACAAAGTTGCTTTTGGCATAGTAAGCGGTGACTTACTCAAAGGTCACTAGATATAGAGATTTCTGTTGAGGATCTCCTTTGTAATGATGAAGAGATAGAGTGAAAGAAGGTCTCCTTGTCAGAATCCTCTTAATGCTTTAAAGAAATCAGAGGATCTTCCATTAATGACCACTGAGAAATAATTTCCTTCCACGTACTGCTTGAGAAGGACAATGGTATTAGTTGAGAGTGCAAATTTCCTAAGAAGCAACTAGATAGTAGGCTACTCTAGTCTGTCAAAAGTCTTCTTTATATCCAAGTTAAGTACGATGTTACCCTCCTTATATCCTTTGTCAATGTTCTGAACTAGCTCTTGGGCAAGGGTGACATTGTTAACAATGCTACTACCTTTAACCAAAGCTTCTTGCATGGGAGAGATCATTCTTAGGGGAAATTTGGCAAGCCTCTTAGCCATAATTTTAGCAATGACCTTGTATCTGATATTACAAAGATTAATTTGTCAAAAGTCTTTGAATTCTCTTAAATTCTCTTGTTTGGGAGTTAAGGAGATAAAAGTGGCCTTCCAAGAATTGTCTAAGCACTCACCATGAAAAAATTCCTAGATAGTTTGAGTTAAATCTTCAGTAATAATATTTGTACTACTTTGAGTCTCATAGAGCGAATTAGGACCTTATTGGATTCCTATCCCTCTCATGCTTTAAGAAGATAGGAAAGGAGATGGAGTTACCACTTAGTTTAATTTCAGGGAAGATTAAGAAAAATTCATATACAATGTATGGATATATGTAGAAAAGGAATCTGTAAAGTTTTGCTAACTAGAGAGTTTGAATAAGCATTTTAGATACATGTAGAGAAAGTATTATACACCCTATGCACTTAATTTCTTTGCTTCTCAGATGTTCTTAGATGTATAATGTGTATGATATATGTTGGCGTCTGTTTGTTTAAAAAATAAGAAGGGATGAGTATTTATATTCATATGAACAAATAGAGCTGAAACATTCCTATGCTCATGTGGTGAGTGGGGAATGTGTTTTACATAGTCCTGGCCTAAATATTCTAATATGATTTGGTCAAAACAAATAAAGCAAGATAGATAAAACAAATAAGATGCAAAAGGTATGCATGTGATGTAGAATGAGTTACTTAGGGATATGTGAAATGGATTTGCCCATTTCAGCCATTTGAGAGGAGGTCTTGCTCGATTTTAGTTTAAATTAATGGATTATCACTTGTATAAATGCAAGACTTAGTGATAATCTAAAGAGTGAAGGAATTATGGAATTCCTCCTTAAAAAGAAAAGAAAAGAAAGGCTAAGGTATGTGTACATGACCTTAATCTTAAATGGTATGTTGAATGCAACGTCATGGTTAGGTTGAGCTAAGGGAGATGACATTAATATAAATTATATTCTCAAATTTGTGAGATTTTACTAATCCCAGTGATGAAATAAAATTTAGAAATGTTGTCTATCCTTCTATAATTTGTTATATATAAGCTTGATTTTTATATGCCATGTTTTAAATTGTTGGTGAAATGTCATAAAATATTATTTAAAGTGTACAATCCGTGATTACACTTGTGACTTCACTTTTAAGTTCAACCATGTGTAATTAAAATCAATAAAATAGCAAACTTGTGAAAACGATAGATATATATTTTGATCAAAGGCAATACATGTGTCTTCACACTTGAGTTCAATCATGCAACAAAAAAGCAAATTTGTATCGTAGAAAGTTTATTTGAAATTTTAAATCATGACATTCTGTTTTGGTTAGATCATGATTTAACTTTGTTTACTTGTTTTCTAATAGAAATCTAAGAAGTGATTGATTAGCATTAGTGATTTTTAATAAATAAACATATGAATAATAAAATAATGATATGTATGCATGTATATGCAATAACTATAAATTGATATATTAAAGCATACATGGGCAAACTCAACATTCAATTCACACAAGTAATCTTGGCATTCAAATATAATAATCACCTTTAAATGATTATGGAATATGCCCTGAAATGTGTTTAATGGTCTACTAAAAGGTGTGAACTTTAGAAAATCAAATCATAATTTGCGCCAAATGAAAAGTTGTGAAACAGATGTTGGATTGAAGTATACTGAGTTTATGATCTGGAAAAAATGTAAGACAAAATTATCAAGACACAAGATCTGTATGGTGTCCGATGAAATTTGAGGCACATATTAGATCAGTGCAGCTATTTGCCAACATATGCAGACTTTGCAAATTCATAGAGAAATGCTGGTCCAAATGATGTAATTTAAGATGCAAATGAAACATCTTGAAATCTAATTTCATATAAAAATATAAAGCAAAATTATCAAGCCTTGCCTAGATTGTAGTTGGCGCTTTTAAATAGATGTGTGCATCTCATGATAGATGCATATGTTTGCAATTGATAACAACTTTGAAAAAACAAAACTCTTCAACTACAAACCAGATTGGTGCAATTTTATATGCAAATGAAACATCAGTGTCTCCTTCATGGGAAAAATCATGGATTGTGTGTTCAGAGGTCGATAGGAGCACAACAATTGAAGCTATAGTGGTGTGAACAACAATTTTTGCATAGTGCAGAATACTATCATAGCATGATGTAGGAAAATCAGAATGACATAAAACAAGGTTTCACAGAAAGCTTAAGAGTCATACTTTCATAGAAAAATATGAGAAACATTTAAAATGATGCATTTTGTTGAAGAAACCAAATTACAAGAAGGCAATTGGGCCTATCTTGGACTACAAGATGGTAAGCACACCTGACCTTTGAAGAATTTTATCTCTATAAATAATGCACGAAATCCTGTAATCCAAGCTTTGTTAGAAAGTTGGGATGTTTTTCCATGGTGGAAAAATAAGAAACCATGATGCTTGTTGGATTGATGGCAACGGTGGGTTGAATTCCCATGTTCAATTATAGTTCCAATAGAGAAACAATATGCATTAGCTCAACTTTGAAAAATCATAACTATAAATCCACAATATGGAATAATGTGAAATAAATCACACTTAAATCTTGAGTGCATTATATTAGAAAAATGATAAACAAAAATTCTAGTGAATGCATTGTAATTAAGAGGGGATGGTTGGAAGATACGTATCTTAGGCAAATAGCAATATAGGACAACATTTTGGGACCCATAACTTTCCATTTGTGAGATGGATTTCATGGATCAAATATGCATTAGAAAGCTTAGCTCATGAGTTTTTACATACTAAAATTTCAACTAGATCCAATGGTCAAATTTGGAGATATAAGCAACTATAAAAGAAATTGTAGAAGGTGATAGAAATATACCTACACAAGTGGAAGAAGTAGTGACAAGCAATGTGAGTGATGGAGTGGCAGCAGTGTGTAGTGGAAACTACATGCAAATGACAAGTTGTTGCTATTGGAAGGGTCACCCAAGGATGAAGAGCATGGTTGTAGGGTCATTGGATCTAAAGTAGATGATGTGGAGACATTGCTTGAGGAGGGAGAAAATGTAAGGCATACATCTATTCAACAATTGTATGGGTGGATATGGCAAGTGGTTCAAAGAGTTGGAGGGGTTGAGTTGGCAACAATGAGGTGATGGATTCGATAGTTTAGATTCGTCAAATTTGCAAGATTAGATGGGGGTCATTGGATCTAATCTAATTTGAAATTGATGATCGTGTGATCTAGGCTATTTAATGCAATTCAGATGATTTGATCTTGACTGTTGATTCTAGATCAAATCCCATTTGTTGGATTTAAAGTAGATGAAATGTCGGTTGTTGGATCTAGGCGATCAAACCGAGGATGATGTGATCTAGATCATTGGATCAGATCGAAATGATTTAATCTTGACCATAGGTCTTAGATGAAATTTCATCTATTGGAATAAAAGTGGATGAAATTTCAACTATCATATAAGATCTAAATGCTTTAATTTAGATTGTTAGACTGAAAGATAAGATGATGCAATTTGGATCATTAAATTAGATCTAGATGGTAAGATCTGGGGTCTTAGATCAGACCTAGGTGCCTAAATCTAAATCGTTGGATTTGATCCAAGAATGAGCTAGCTAACATGGTTGTTAGTGTTTATGTTCTGTGTAATATGGAGGATCCATTTAACTTAAATGGATCCTTCTCTTGTCTAGGGTATTATATACCTTTGTAACTTCTTGTCTTAAGATGACGAGGAACTTAACCTAGTTTGTACATGGTATCAGAAGCTTAGGTTAACTTCCACCACCCCACCTTCCCTCTTCGACCATCGTCCTCTACCCACCATCGTCATCGTTCGCTGCCTGTTGCCCGTCGCCCCCTACATTGTCGCTGCCAATGCTCCTCTGTTCTCCCGTGCCTGGCACCGTCTATCGTCGATCCAGTCGTAGGCATCCTCATGCGGTGATTCGTCCTTCACCTTCTGTGACGGCCCCTCCGACCACGATAAGTCCTTCCACTGTGCTTTGGATTTCTAGCGAGTTCTTCTGTTGTGATTTCTTTTCTTTTCTTTTTTTTCTTTTCCTAACGAGCTTTTCTATTGACTTGGTCATGAGTTCTTCCACCGTGCCTCAGATTTCCACCGCGTTCTTCCACCGCGATTTCCTCCTGTTCCGTGATTTCTTGGTCGCAAGTTCCTCCTGTTATACGATTTCCTGGTCGTGAGTTCCTCCTATTCCACGATTTCTTGGTCGCCATAGTTACAACTGGTCAGCAAGTTCTTCCGATAGTTTATCAGTACAATGATGCATAGACAATACCAATAGACTCAACCAAGTTACGCCAAGCAGTCTGTTCGAGTAATTTAATGTCGAGCAGTGTGTGCCACGATAGTCACCTCCATTGAAGTTTTTCAATGTGGTAGACCTGTTGACTCACACTGACTTCCTTCTGCCATCTTTCCTAGTGAATAAACTCCAAGGTACAATAGCAACTCCTAGCTCCAAATCTCATGGCGACATGAGATCTCCTTACTAAGCTCATCGACATTTCTGAAAGGTTAAACAATAATAACTATGTGCATTGGGCACAAAGCTTTAAGACTATGGTGATGGCACATTGCAAGTGTCACCATCTTTTTTTCCTGTCGCTCGATGACAAGGATGTGGTTTATGAGGACTAGTTGGCAGATGACTCTGCTATTGTTTCCTAGATGCTATCCAACATGAAACCCTCTATTGCTTGAGGAGTTTTCATGTTACGTCCCGCCAAGCATATGTAAGATAATCTCCATTGTATCTATGGTCATCAGAACATCTCTAAGATTTTTTCAGATCTATGAGCAGTTGTTTCAAGTCAAATAGGGCGATCAAACTTGCTAGGAGCACTATACTTATATTCATGGGCTCATTAATGAGCTCAATCTTTATCAGCCTCCTTTTGCCAAATTGACTACCTTCGTTCGTCATCATGAGGAGTTAGCTATTGCTGCCTATTTGACCAGCCTTGAACCCATTGTTGCCTCCCAAATCTGAGGCTCCATTTTAGGTGGTGACACTCTCCCATATTTAGATGCGACCTTCTCTCGTGCTCTTCAGGTCTCTACTCCATCCAAGTTGTCTACTCCAATTTCTGATTAGTCTAGTCTACCCTTGCTATTGGGGGGGGCTATGGCTCCAGCTTCAGTCAAGGGGTGGGTGAATCCAGTCAAGGGGAGGGTGGATGGTCCACTACTCGACAGCATTCCAAGTGTTAGTGGTGCGACAAACTGAGACACCGATCTGAGAAGTGCTGGGACAAATTTGGCAAGCTGCTTGTCGCCTATCTCATTACTACAACTTCTAGCATTGAACCCCCGCCTATATCTGGCTCTACTGTCACTATCTCGCAGGATGACTATAATCGTCTCATTCAAGCTTGTGACATCGAGTCCATTGCTCTAAGGGTCCAAGCCTTCGTCCCTTCAGGTATTTTCTCTATTGCCTTTGCTGCCATTGGTGATGATAGTTGGGTTATCGACTCTAGCACCTCCTCTCATATATTAGGTACCTAGTTTTTATTTGAGCAACTTTCTACTTTTCATGACAAATCCGTCGTCACTATTGTTGATGACCATTCATCTCATGTATTTGGTCAGGGAGAGATTCAAGTCTCCTCTTAGATACAGTTGAATAATGTCCTTTATGTTCCTGAGTTATTTTTCAACCTATTGTCCATTAGTGCCATAATTGTCCAAGTATCTTGTTCAATTCATTTCTTTTCTTTTCATTGTATTTTTTAGAACTTGCAAACGAAGAAGAAGATTGGTTTGAGGTGTAAGTAGCATGCACCTAGGGTGTACTATCTAGTTCGTGATGATGTTCCTTGAGGATTAATAGCTTGCATGACATCTACAGACTCATTTCATCTCTAGCACTCACGCCTTGGTCATCCTTCTTTTTAGAAGTTGTGTTAAACTCTTCCTTGGATTAGTGTTTCATCCTTCTAGTGTGAGTCTTATCAACTTGGAAAGCATACACGTGCATCCTTCAAACGTGTGCGTCTTGCTTCCTCGATCTCTCCATTTGATCTCATTCACTATGATGCTTGGGGTCTTTGTCTGGTTGTTTCTATTAGTGGTCATCGGTATTATGTTATTTTTATTGATGACCACACTTGTGTATCTTGGGTCTATCTTTTGAAGACTCATCGTGATGTATTGTCGGTGTTTAAAAAGTTTATTGCTGAAATTAAGAATCAATTCTCTACTTGTCTCAAGATCTTGCGTATTGATAATTCTCTTAGTATTTCTTCAACATGATTTTCAGGATGTATGTTCTTCTCTTGGGATTGTTCATCAAACCTCTTTTCCTCATACCTTCTTCCAAAACGAGGTTGCTGAGCGTAAGCATCGTCATGTACTTGATGTTGCTCATACTCTAATGCCTCATATGCATGTTCCTAAATACTTGTGGGCTGATGCAGTTCTCACTGTTGTCTATCTCATAAACTTCATGTATTCCACTCCTTTGAGCGGTATTATTCTTCTTCATAGACTCTTCTCCATGTCTAACCTTTTTCCTCTTTCTCCTCGAGTTTTTGGTTGCATTGCGTTTGTGTAGGACTTGTCACTCAATCTGGATAAACTATCTCCTCGTGCCATCAAGTGTCTCTTTGTTGGTTACTTTTGTATTAAAAAAGAATATCAAGTTTTTCATCCTCCCTCTCGTCAGTACTTTGTCTCTATGGATGTCACTTTTTTTGAGGACAAGTCTTACTTCTCCTTTAGTATTTTGGACTCCCCTCCTATGGAGTAGGCTCCTCTTCCTCTTTTTGCATCTATCGAGCTTGATCATGCCACTTATTCTGATGAGCTATCCCTACCAGACGTCACTATACCACCTCCTTTACAAGTTTATCGTCATCAAACACCCTTGATTCCAACTACTTCCGACCTCTCCTCGGCCTCCATACATGAGTCCTCTCCCACCTCCTCTAGTGATTTACCTATTGCCCTCTAAAAAGGTACTTACTCTTTCACTTTACATCTCCTATCTAATGTTACTTCTTATGCTCGTCTCAATGACACATTTCGCAACCTTGCCTTTTCCATTGCCATTAAGTCTTTACCTAGGGATCATCATGAGACACTCTAGTTTCCTCACTGGAAGGCAACTATGGATGAGGAGATGAAGACCTTGCTCTCTCAAGGCACATGGGATCTTGTTCCATGTTCTCGAAGGGTTAACATTGTTTCCTATCGTTAGGTTTACACTATCAAGCAGCATCCTAATGGCAACGTGGTACACTACAAGGCTCGCCTCGTTGCTCGTGACTTCTCCCAAGAGTTTGGCCTTGATTACTCCGAGACCTTTTTCCTGGTGGCTTGTCTCAATTCTATTCGAGTTCTCATGTCTTTAACCATCAATTAGTCTTGGATAGTTTCCCAACTTGATGTGAAAAATGCTTTTCTGTATGGTGATCTTGAGAAGCAGGTCTTCATAGAGCAACCTCCTAGATATGTTGCTTAGGAAGAGTTCGATGTGTGCTTACTCAACAAGACTATTTATGGCCTGAAGCAAAGCCTCAAGGCATGGTTTGGCAGGTTCAGCAGTGTGATGTGGAGTGGTGGGTTTGACAACTGTTGGGTTGATCCATCACTCTTCATTAAGAAGACCACTCAGGATATAATTATCTTGGCAGTATATGTTGATGATATACTTTTCACAGGGATGACATACAAGGCATTGAAGACACAAAGTATTTCCTTCAGTTTCACTTTGCTACTAAAGATATGGGCAAACCTCGATACTTTCTAGGTATAGAGTTTGCTTACTCCAAAGGTTCTCTCTCTCTGTCCTAGAGGAAATATGTTCTTAACTTGCTTAAAGAGACAAGACTTGAAGGGTGTAAACTTGAGAGCACTCCCATTGAGTTGGATCATCTTTTCTGGCAGAACGACTCTCCATTTTATGAAGATCTAACAAGATATAAAAGACTTGTGGGAAAACTAATCTATCTCACAAATACTAGGTCAGACATCACCTTCGTTGTCAATCTCCTTAGCCAATTTATGCATGCTCCTAAGGTCATTCATTGGTAAGGTGTGATACGAATTCTTGCTTACCTTAAAAAGACACCAAGAAAGGAACTTTTGTACAAGAAGCATGGTCACTTTTAGGTTGAAGGTTATTCAAATCTTGGATATGTAGGAGACAGGGCAACTAAGAAGTCAACCTTTGGTTTTTGCACCTATGTTGGAGGGAATTTGGTTACATGGAAAAGCAAAAAGCAAAATGTAGTTTCCAAGTCTAGTGTAGAAGTCGAATATAGGGTCATGTCCCAAACTACCTCTAAGTTGATTTGACTCAAAGCTTTACTCAGAGAGCTTGGTATTGAAGTCCACTTTTTAATGTTTATGTTTTGTGACAACCAAGCCGCTATCTACATTGTCAGCAACTGCACCTTTCATGAGAGAACTAAACATGTTGAAGTAGATTGCCATTTCATTAGAAATAGTGTGCTCAAGCGAGTTATTTCTACACCCTTCACTCGCTCTGAAGATCAAGTGGCTGACATTTTCACAAAAGGAATTAGGATTGGGTTGTTTAATAAACTAAGTTGAGCATGTTTGATGTATATGCTCCAATTTGAGGAGTGTTAGTGTTTATGTTCTATGTAATATAGAAGATCCATTTAAGTTAAATGGATCCTCTTGTCTAGGGTATTATATACCCTTGTAACTTCTTGTCTCAAGATGATGAGGAACTTAACCTAGTTTATACAATGGTAAGGCTGCTGATGTAACCATTGATGTGGTGGGCCATTGTTATGTGTCAAATCTTGATTAGTCAAAAATGTTGAGGTCAAATTGATTGACTAATGGGAGGTTGCCACATACATGTTGATGTTAGCATGCACTACATGGATATTAGTATGGTGGGTCACATGTGACGATGAAGTCATTGTACTATCATGGCAAAAAAGTGATTTTATGCTATAGGCAGTTTGATGTGCATCTAACATTTTCATGGTGATCTATACTTCTAGAAGGACATTTGGATGTGAAAAATCAAGAAAAATGGTTAAGAGAGGAATGCCATGTGATGGGGCTCATGATGACATGTTGACATCAGCAAAAAAGTGATGTTGCGCCCTGTTCAATAATCATCCTTTAGACTTGTGCAAAGAAAATTACAGACTTTTAGAGTCCACAGGAAGTGGTAATGGATTTTTGGGCACATACAAAGGAAATAATAGACTTTCGGGCTTAAAAAGAGGGTGATGAACCCTTAGGCTCATGCAACAGAGATAATGGACCTTTAGGCTCAAACAAAGAAGTTAACAAGCCTTCAGGCCTAAATAAAGTAGATTATGGATTATGGGGCCTGTGCAAAGGAGGTGATAGGTTGTGGATGATTTGGTAAAAGGAATCTAATAGGTTCGAGGTGGGATAGGATTTGTTAAAAGGGAAAGCTCAAAAGTAAGTATGTCTACAATATCCTATTAGTTTCTGAAAAAATCCACCATGAAACCATTAGGTCTAGGTGTGTGATCTTCGTCAATAGAGAAGATCGCTTCATGGGCTTCTTCCATATTAGGTACAACACATGGAGTGGCATTTTTGGCTTTGGTTATCACCTCTAGGATAATCTGAATTAAAGAGTCCATATGATGACAACCTTTTGATGAGAGGAGTTATGCAAAGAAATCCTTTCCAGCAAATTGAACTTCCTCCATTGAGCTGAAGTTTTGTTTGATTAAAGCTCCATACCAATTTGTGCTTCTTTTGTTGGTGATTTTATGGAAGTAAGCAATATTTTTGTCACTATCGGTCAACCATCTAATACAAGCTTTCTAAGCTAGGAAAATAGTTTTCTGTTGATTATTCTTTTCCAACGTTGTTTTTGCTATCTCCAACCATGAGAAGTTGTCTTCATTCCAATCAGATTGTAGGGTATCTTCCATTCAATCAATTATTGTATCAGCTTCTCCCCTGCCTTGATCAACATTGCCAAAAGTTTGCTTGTTCCATCTTTTGAGATACAGTTTTAAGTTATAGAGTTTTTTGCTCAATCTAGAAATGGGGCATGGATTTAGAATGTTTTTCCATGTACTAGACATGATGTTCTGCAAGTCTTCATTGATGGTCTACATTCACTGAAATCTAAAAGGAGCTCCACCAGACTAAGTGGAGTTATTAAACTTTAGGATCATGAGGAAGTAACCAGAATATGCCTAGGCTTTGTAGGTCACAAGAATCTTTTGATGATCATTGTCCCAGTTGCTAATCAAAACTTTGTCCAATTTTCTATATTGTCTTTCATAACCTTGGTGATTGTTACACTAGGAAAGGGTGTTGCCAATGTAGGGGGTTTCCTCAAGACCAATATCATGAATGAAATCATTAAAGTCCCTTGATCTTGACAAATTCAATGAGGCATAGGAGATGATTTCCTTACATTTTTTGATAGTGTTGAAGTCACTGCCAAGGATCTAAGGGGAATTAGGGAAGCTATTGCTTGTGTGATGAAGTTCCTCCCATAAGAGGCGACAAGTATTGACTTGGCAGGAGGCACAAATAGTTGAGAGTAGAAATCTAAAGCCATCTAGGAGGGTAATCTAGCAGGACGTGGTTTGATCTGATTCATTGATGAGGAGACATTGAGCCTATCTGATCTGAAGAGCCATAGTTTATTGAAAATTCCATTTGAAAGCCTATTAGGAAGGTGGATGTAATCAACAATTGCTTGACCTCTATCAAAAGTGATAAAGGGTTCTAAAATAGCAACCAACTGAACTTTATTCAGTAGGATTTCCTCCTTGAGATGAGTTTGAGAGACCCTATTTCCTAAGCCTTTACAATTCTTGATGATAAAATTCATGTCTAATAAAGTATGGGAAGGAGGCCTCCTCAAGGGAGGTTAGCATTTATTTAGGGAGGTTTCCCCCCTTTTATATTTTCTCTTTGAGGAGTTTTGCAATTGTGAGATCTATTGTATGAGTAGGTTTTGTGAATAATAGGCTATGCTTCATCTTCCTTTGTGTAATGGTCCAACCCAATTTGAATTGAGTTATGTTCTATTCAAGCTTTGAATTGCTAAATGCAATTTAGTGGTCACCGGTTCATTATGTGACTCCTTATGTCCAGAGTTATTCTCCATGCTAGCCTAAGAGACCTTGGGGGTGGGGGTCATATCATCTGGGGTGTTTTTGTTGAGGGAAAGGGATGGACTACTATTTCCTGGTAGCAAACTTATTTGATTATCTTGAGGAGCCTCTTAATCATTCCTCTTCTTTGATGTATGCTAATGGAGAGCCTCATTTTTTGACATCTCCCCTTGTCATCTAAATTGTGGTGTTACTGTCAATCTCTTTTGGATTTTTTCTTTCTCTTTATGAACTTTTGTCCACTCTTCTGTTGTTCTTGCCTGGGTGATCACACTTGATGGGGATAATCTCTTAGCTGTTCTCAATATTAGAGTTGTCTCCTGAAGCTCCATCAGCATTCTGCTTTTGGCCAATCAAGATAGCAATTTGCTTAGTTGAAGGATTGTGATTTTTGGATTTGCGACAATGCTCAGTTTGATGCCAATTTTGAACTAAGGTCGTATTCAATAGGTTGGGTGATTGTTTCATGGCCATTTTTGATTTTAATTGATAGAAGAAGTGACTTGGATAAGTTCATTTCAATGCAGATTGTCGTCAACCCTAGATGTGTAAACCTTTACAGGTCTTAATGGAGGCACAAGAAGTAGCCTAGCATCTTTACAATAGACTTGATAGTAGAAGTGTCAATTAGGTTGGACTAGCTCGTTAGAAGCGAGCTCAATCCAACCTAACTTGTTAGAAGTAGGCCTAGCTTGGAAATTTGGTCAGGTTGGGCTAAGCTTTTTTCTTATTTCAGGCCTGTAGGTCGAGTTGGCCCAACCTGTGTCAAGCCTGCAGGTGGACCCAGCTTGTGTTGAGCCCACATAGGCTACGACTTGCAACCCTGATGAACATTGCACTGAACGTTGTGCAACAGTTGCACAATGTTCCAACATTCGATTAAATAATCAAGCACACAATGTTTAATAATTGAACATTAATCAAATTGAATGTTTATTAATGTTCGATTATTGAACCTTGTGGGAGAAGGGGGAAGGGGGAAAATAAAAAAATATAACCCAATTTTGTTCAAAAAGAATAAAAATAAAAAAAATAAATCATAAATGTTTGGTTACAAGAACAGAAAAAATAAAAATAAAAAGAAATAAATGTCCAGTTGTGTGACCAAACATTTTTCACAATGTTTGAATGACAATGTTCAATTTGAAAATTGTGGTGTGAGCTGCTTGGCCTGTTTGGGCTGGGCATAGAGGCCTGACTTGGCCTGAGCCTAATTTTACATTTTTTTTGACATTATGGACTAGCCTAGCTCAACTCGTAGCCCACACGATCCATTAACATCTTTACTTGATAGCATTGGGTGCCTATAGATGTGTCCTAAGCTTCAGTAAATAGACCCATACCAATGCCCAAAGTGACTTAAAGCCAGGAGAGAAAGAGACCAATGTGAGATGAGCATTTGTTTCCCTTTGTTAACATAAAAATCCTTTACTTATGCTTTGATGAAGTCCTTCCTATTCTAAAAATGTTTGAGAATGTATATTGAATCTAGGGTTGTAGGGAAGAAGTCTTTTTTGAAGGGTAGGGCTTGCTTCATCTCTGCTAGGATATTGGACATGGAGGGATGTTAGGAGTTGAACTGGTCGACCAAAGTCTAGGAGAAAGCTTCAGCTAGCTATGTCACCTCTTCAGGGGAGGAGATGATCTATTCTCTATTTTCAAATTTTAGAGTGTGCATAGGGATGTTTGGAAATGCCAGTGGCATTGTATCCTTTAAGGTTGCTGTGAAGGAGATGCGTCTCTCTGGAAGCTTGTGAATTGGGAATTTTAGATGGGTTGAGGAAACAAATTGGGGATCCGAGTAGATCGTTCAATGCCATTTAGATTCCAAGAGTGAGCGTGTAGGGGGGAAGCCCCGTCGAGACGATGTTGCCACTGCTTAGGGTGCCCCACGCTTTTATGTAAGATTACAGTATATTTATTACAGTGTTTTGGCAGCAAGTTGAGTCTGCAAAAAGAATCTTAGAAAACTTTTAACTGGAAATGTAAACCTGAATCCTTATTTGCTATACTGAAATAGAAGTGGAACATCATTTGATTTTTGAATTTTTTCATTACAAAAGATAATTTTTGAATTAATCCAACTAGGTGAATTACTAGATGAGTAACCTAGGTGATGTTACATAAGGAATGCCTTTGCTATTCTGCAGTTTTCTGCATTCTACATTTGTAATTCAGCATTTTTTCTTTCTCCTGTCCATACGAGGGTATTTATCTATGATAAACAACTGCTATTTAGGACCTTTTACATCATTTACGTTATTTCCTATTTTTACTTCTTGCAATGTGCAACTAAACATGTACAAGTAAACGTAACCCCTTCATTTGGGCTACAAGTTAATTTGGACAACATTTCTGGTTAATGTGTCTCTCACATTGTTGTAATAAAACAGCTGCTTAAACATTGTTCAAGCATTTTTCATCTCAATTTGTTTCATTTTTTGAAAAAATGATGTAAAATAGTTTTAAAATGAACATTTCCCGACAAAATGGAAATTCTTTTTTTGAGAAAGAAATGGTTCCTTTTAGGTCATTTAAATGGCTCTTTTTCAAATTCTTTAAATTCTATCCTTTGAGTTGTTTTCATTGATATGATTTCACTCTTTTGATTTTTATTTTTCTTTAGAACTGTAATTGATTTTTATTTTTCTTTAGAACTTGTAATTGTAATTGATATGATTTCACTCTTTCGATTTTTATTTTATACATTTAGTTTCATTTTAAGTAATTATTTTTGAGTTGCAATTGCACATATCAAGGTTATGTTCCTAAATTGTATTATATGTAATTGAGTTAAATTTTGTTTTCTTCAATTATATTGATGGTTGTGTATTTGTAAGTATATTTTTATTTATTCATTTTTATTTATGCCATTTTATCCCCCATGTTTAAGGAAACACACTTTAGTTTTCAATCTGTATAATGTCTTCTTTCTGTTTTTAACAATATTGGTGTCATGCACCCTTGCCGAGTTCCTTGATAGATTGGCAGTGAGGCTTTCGGATTTCATGCCATTGATCAGGGGTTTGATGCTTGGTGGAGGAGAGGAAGAGGTCATATACCCTGGTTTTCATGGTCATCCATTTTCATCTCATCAAGTAGTGAAAGTGGAAGGAGTTTTGATTCATGGATAATTGTTTTTTTTATATTTTTGGGTAGTGGATTCATGGATAATTGTTGTGCAGGTAATTTTGACAACTTTGCTCAAGGTATATGTTAAAGGAGGGCTGTTTGAAAAATCAAAGCAATTGCTGTCCGAATTGGAAGCCTTGGGTTTTGCTGGTGAGGAGGTAAATTACACTATGCACACAAATCCATCTTTAGCACTTGGTAAAAACACTAAAATGGTTTAAATGATATGGCGCTATGGGAGGCAGAGTGGTCAATGTTGGATTCAAATTCTTGTGCAAAGTCCAAGAGTTGTTAAAAAACAATTTAGCACAAAACAGGGAATATACATTTATTCTGGTGGAATTTGAAGTATATTTTAAATATATGTTACCAAAACATTCCAAGTTGGTGGAAGAGAGATCTATTTTACACAATTTTTTTTTAAAAAAAAAACATTATGAAGATTGAATATTAAATTTTTTTGAAAAATAGGGTTAAAATTTTTGTTTGAAAAATGCCATAAATTAAATGCAAATAGATATAATACATTTAAATGTATACAATTATCATAATTATCAGGTTATACAGATAAAATAAATTTTAATTTAATCACCTATTATTTATTTATCTTGAATATGTGCCATTTCACTCAATTACAAGGCATTATGTTTAATAATGCAATTAAACATTTAAGTGAAATAACAAAAGTATTCAAAAAGTACATTTATTTTATTTGTTTTCAATTATATATTTTGCTTTTTTGAGATTTCACACTATACTTTTGGAATGGTTTCTGCAGCCTACTTTGATTTGGGATTATTTGGTCCCATCCACATCAGCAATGCCATTATTACTAATCAATATTTGTCACTCCTTTTTTAACATTTAAATAAATATAAAAATGTAACCCACCATAGAATACATTTTAAGATAGTTGCCTGGTGCCAAGATGTGAAATGGCCATACGTTGTTTGCCTTGTCTTCTTTTAATGAAATGGATTTTTTATTAGATCTACTTAATTACATATCTATTTTTAAAGGTTTCCAAATGTTTTTCCTTGCAAAAAATCATATTAACTTTTTATGAAATATTAATGAAATATGCAAAATTATTTAAAATATAATCGTATATATTACTAAAATATATATTAGTATTATAATACTTCATATTTTGATGAGGATTATTTATGTGTTTGAATGTTATTTGGGAAATAATAGAGTTAAAAGTATACATAATTATTATTAAATATGTATAAATATATATGACATACACAGCAACAATTTGAGTCATAATCCCACTACATGAGTCAGTCATATGAATTTTTTGTTCATGTGTTTCTATCTATTGTCTAATTTTTAATTAAATTACATAAATTTAAATCTTTTCACATAATTTCTAATCAAGTAGTTTTAAACTTTCATCTACTTTTAATTCTCCTGTACTAACTAGTTCATCATTTGCTCTCTTAAAGATGTAATCAAACCACTTAAGTCAATGTTCTCTTATAAATATATATGTTATATACTTGGAAAATTTTAAAAATGAACATCTGAATGGGCACCTAGGTGTCACCTAGGCTCCCAAGCACGCAAGCTTACTGCCTAGGCACCTTATAAAGTATGCACCATACTTTAGTTGTGTTTAGTTTAAGTTTAAATATACATATGTGCTAAAATAGAATACCTGCTCCATGTGTACCCCAACATGTTACCAATGAACATTCACATGATCTCATTCCTAACTTGACACCCTCTTCTATTTGACCACTCTTGGACCCTTAAAAGATACCAGCAATGAAGCCTCTTAGTTTAGCATCTTTATAGGTGAATTTTCTATTTTCTTTAGTTGACAGTGGAACAATCCTAGTATGTATTTGTATATAGTTTCTATACTTACACAAAATCCATTCTATTAGCATTTGGCCATCCAAAATTGTGGCAAAAATCACTCATGTTAAAGTGCAGTTTTAAGAAGTGACTGCCATTACTTAAGGAAATAAAACCTGGTAAATATACTAGAAACTTCGTGCATTATCCTTGGATCCATGTTAGTTGTTCTCCTTACTAAAATTGATGGGAAAGACATAGTAAAACTATTTGACCAACATGAATTTATTTATCTTTGAACATTCATGTGTGAATTTTTGTTGATTTTGATGATTAGCAAACTCTGAAAGGAAGTGGATCCTGCTGTCTATATATAGTTTGATCAGTTTTATGTGTCTTCATCTTGAATGTTGAAACAAATTCTTTACATTGCTGGGCAAGTCAGCTTACTCCATGTGAACTGTATTGTAGATGCCATATTGCTTATTGATGGATAGCCTTGCAAAGGCGGGCCATGTTCAAGAGGCCAAAGCTATATTTGAGGAAATGAATTTGAAAAATATAAAATCCGGTGAGCTTCTAGTAAAATTTAATCAATCTTTTAGTATCTAGTGCAATAGTGCATCTCTTACAGTTTGTAGTCTTATATGTGAGAAGTTTTGCTTTTTACACTTCTCATCCTTTCACTGCAGATGGTTATTCCTATAGCATCATGATATCTGCATTTTGTCGAAGCAGATTACTAGAAGAAGCAAAGAGGCTGGCCTTGGAATTTGAAGTCAAATATAATAAATACGACCTAGTAATGCTTAATACACTTCTTCGAGCATACTGCAACACTGGTGACATGGAAAGTGCAATTCAAACATTGAGGAAAATGGATGAACTAAGGGTTTCTCCAGATTGGAATACATTTCATATTCTAATAAAGTATTTTTGTAGAGAAAAGATGTACCATCTTGCATATCGAACAGTTGAAGATATGTATAATAAAGGCCATCAGTTGAATGAGGTAGGATTTTTTTGGAAAATTTTCTATTTTTTTTTTAAATTTAAGTAAACAATCTATCATAGCCCTTTGTTGTTATGATGCTTTGAACATGGAAGAGGTATTAGAATCAACTTTAAGTAGCTAAGTTGGTTAAGGTTGTGTACTTTGTTTATTTCATATTAGAATTCAAATGTTGATTACTATATTTTCTTACCGATTTCGGAAAACATGTAAGAATTGGTGTTGGTGCACCCAAAATGTTGGCAAAAGAAATGACTTCCTTTTGATAAAGAATTTTTCCAGTGTTTTATGTCTTACAAAGAACCAGAATTTTCCTGATTCTTAGAAGAAATTGAGAAGCCACTGGAATACACGATTTCCCATGGCAAGGGGATCAAATTTTGGAGGAAAATATGCACCATGGCATGCACAAACATTTGGTGAATGGGAAAATACTTGCTGTTTATTTCCTTTGATGTCAAGTTTCCCCATCCTTAATTTACTCTTTTTTGTATGTAGTGTTTCCAAAGGAGCGAAAATTATTAGGTGCATTTGAAAATGCTTTTGATAAAAATGCTTTTCTGAAAAAGTTGTGGTGGAACTGCAATTCTAAATGCAACTTATCTCTAACTTGTTTTCCTAAAAGCCTAGAAAGCTCCTTCATGCACCCACAGCTGTATTCAGATTTCCTAAATCTCTGGTAGACCTTATCGACCTGTGCTGCATTACTAATAGTATTACCTTGGTATTATCCTGTTATGTGCTTTCAAAGAAAGTATTTCAAGTTTTTAGTTCATTTATGCTTCTTTTTGTGGCTCTTCTGAAATGTGTTGTTTTTTGTCTGATAGTTATGTAAATAAAAGTGATGCATTAAGGTGTACTTCCTTGATATAAATTTCCTGTTTGTGAATGTTGCAATCTGAGGTTACTTTTTTGTGTGATGTTTCAGGAACTCTGTTCTTTTGTAATTATACAACTTAGTGAAGATGGTGCTGCATCTGATGCATTTTCTGTTTATAACATGTTAAGGCATAGCAAAAGAACAGTTAGCAAGTCACTTCATGAGAAAATGCTTTCTATCTTAGTTGAAGCACACCTTTTGAAGGACGCATATGTAGTAATGAAGGTACCAATCCTGGTTTTTCTCAGAAATAGATCAATTGCCATTACTTTTTTATTCTGTCATTGTTTTCTAAGCAGGATAACATGAAGCATATCTCTGAGCCTGCTTTGGAGAGATTTGCATTATCTTTCATGAAGTCAGGTAACATAAACCTGATAAATGATGTTATGAAAGCATTCAGCCGTGCTGGACGCAGAATTAAAGAGGTATATGCCACCTATTATGTCCTATCAATTTCTGAGTATCTTATTACTATGCTATTTTTCAAAATTTGCAGTCGGTATATTGTAAAGATGTCCTTCAGTCCTAGCTTCTATAAAGCTTGTACCATGTTTTCATTGCCAGACACACCTTATTATGATATTTCATATATGTTTATTCCAAAAAGTTTACAGCTCTTATTAAATAATGGATCACTATACAAATTTACCACTATCAAAAAATGTTTCTTTAGTTGACAGCTTCCTAATCACCTTGCGTGCACCTTGTACTTTTCTTACTTAACCTAAAAAGATAAGCTGACATAATTTTTTTGTTCTGCAGGAGGTATTTAGTATAGCCATTTCACGTTACATTGCAAAGCCTGAAAAGAAAGGTCTCCTTTTGCAGTTGCTGCAATGGATGTCAGGACATGGTTATGTTGTGGATTCATCATCAAGGAATCTTCTTCTAAAGTATTCACATACATTTGGGCAGAAGCATTCTATAGCAGAAATTTTGTCTAAGCAACATGTAATGTCAAGGAAATTGAAAAAGCAAGGTACGAAAGGATAAGGGTTGGAATCAATATATAATTCAGCGGAACCCATTCAAGGAGACTTAGATGATACTGTCTGTGAACTGAGCAACACCAGATTGCTTTGGAAAACCTTTCATCCACCAAATTATGTTGGGGTATGCCTCTTGCTAACCACATATTTGCTTCACTACAAAGGAAAAGTCTTGAACCTAGTCAGCAAAATAAGAACTTTAGGGTGCAACTGGCTTCTGAATGGGTTCTTATTTTTAAAGTGGTCGTAGTTGAGATTAAGCAATGATGCTGTTATCATCCTCAATTTCTGGCTGTCATCTCTGGTGGATTTCTTTTTTCTAAAGAAATACTGCTTAGCATGCCATCAGTTGTGCCTTTCGAAAAAAAAAGTCATCAGTTAAACCATGTTACTGTTATGAATATTCAGCACGTATTTCAGTAGATCTGAAAGGAAATAGCAAACTCCACTAATCTTCAGGTATAATGCTGGTCGTTGCACAATATGGATTGTTTTTGTAAGTGAAGATTCATAAAGTCTGTGTACATGCAATGCAAATTGGATTTTGTATTATATTGAAGTATCTCGGGCACAGGCAGGTGCGTTCAATCATAATTGTGTTCTGTTCATACTATCATTTTGATATAACAACCTTCCAAATATCATAAAGGAATTGACAAGGCACTAGCATCCTGAACAACCTTCGGATTTCTTCAAATTTTGGATGTTTGGTTGATGGCGTGTCAATCTTAATCAAATTTCTGAGGAAGCTTATATGTTTTTACGTATAAATAGAGAATGTTTCTTTTACATAACAATGTGTCAATTTCTAATTGCTTTAGATATAATTGTAATTTCCTTTTTATTTTTCTACTCTAATTGTAATCATCATATCATCTGCTGCTTAGATTTCTCTTGCATCCGTATTTTTTTATATTAATTTTTATGTTCCTAGTATATTTTTAAATTTGTTTTGAAAATTTCAACTCACTATGCAGAAAGGAACCAAAATAAAAAAGGAAATGAAACTAGGATAGTACTTAGTTGTTTTTTCATATAAAATGATTTTAAAATGAAACATATCCTTTGTGCTTTTTATTAGTGTCACTTTTATTTCATACAAAATATTATGTATCCATAACTTTAAGCTTATTCTCAAACGATTGCAATGTTCCTAAGATTAATTTTTTATTACTTTATTGAAATTTAGATTATAACTAGTCACATGTAAAATTTATATGCATTTTTTGTTTATACAGTATTCGTAAAAAGTGATTGGGTTAATGTGGAAATTTTTATCTAATTTATATACTAACATGCATCATAAACAAATGGTTGTAGATAAGTATATATATTGTAAGATCATTATCTAGGTTAGTAATTTTAATAAAAATAAATAAAAGAATGGACATATTATTACCTTAATAATAGTATTTTTTTTAATCTTTCGTATTCATTTTAAATCTATCAACTTTTGAGGGAGCACACTGGAATAATCTTCTAGATATTGTACCAACGTTACACGGGGGTTATCATTACTTCGAACTTGTGACGGTGATTGCGAGTCAGAAGCCGTAATGGATTTGTTTACTGCAAAAGCTTTTATTATTATAAGAATGGTAATGATTTTTATGTTTTTTTTTTATCAACCTTTAAAATTGGAAGCCACATGATGCTGATCTGACTGCAGTGAACTACTAGGTAACCTGTATGCTAATTAGATTTGAATATTCTTTCTCAGAAGCTAGTCTTGATGTTGCTAACAAGTTAATTTCTATTGGATCAATATGCTGCATCTCGTGGTGCTTATGGCAATCGCACTGGTCCGGTCCCAAATTTTGATGTACCCGGAAGTTGGTCTGATGAGATTGAGACCATAAATGAGGAAATTAATTTCTTTTTCTCCATGCTTCTCTTTTGTTTCTCCCTTTCTTTCTTTATCTCCCTTACTCTTCTCTGCCCGTTGTTTAGGGCTGTTTTGTTTTGGTTTGTGAACTTATTTGAAATATCTTCATGGTTAGAGTATTTAATTTATTTCTCCGTTTTTAGTTTGAGAAAAAAAAGGAAAACCGTGTATGCTGAATAGGCAAGTGAAAAGCTTCTACCAGTCGTAATATTCTGTAATATCGTAAGAGTGCATGTTAGAGTGGCGTTTACAGCCTGCCATATTCGCCGCTTGAAGATTGGGCTCACGATGGAGACAACGACGGCGAACATATTCTTTTAACTTTCGGAAAGCAAAAATGCACAGCTTCAAAAATTCCAACCCATTACATACGCACTTGATTCCCACCACCATCTTGTCTTTTTCCCCATGATCCCCCTGTTGGTGTATTATAAATTCATGGCTGGGCAAACGCCTTGGCAATCCATCGATCTCCGAGGGCTCGCAAGTCGCAACCACAGTCATGGTCTATGTTCGTACGAGAAAAATGTCCAATTACTAAATTTCGTGATCTGAAGATTGATGTTGTTTGTTGCAGGAATTCAGCGGCAAAGCGGTGCTGAGGGTGGGACCTTGGGGTGGCAACGGCGGGCGTGCATGGGACGACGGTTGCCATTATGGAGTGAGGGAGATCCTCCTCGTCTATGGCGGCTGCGTCGACTCCATCCGTGTCGTCTACGACAAGCACGGTAAGCCCGTGCTGGGCGACAGGCATGGTGGTGACGGGGGCTGCTTCACCGCTCAGGTCAGGTCATTCCATCCATTTTTGTACCTACGCTATATTCCCTTCCGTTGGTATTAATTTGTTTCACTTCATACTCCCATGCATAAATTAGTTCTCGTGTACAGACTGAGACTGAAACTGTTGGCTTAATTTGATTCATTTCAGATAATTCTGAACCACCCGGTGGAGCACCTGACCAGCATCTGCGGCTTCTACTCGCCCTTCCTGTCGGGAGGGGCACCGGTGATCCGCTCCTTGTCGTTCAAGACAAACCAGAGGAGCTTCGGTCCGTTCGGGATGGAGGAAGGCGTGCCATTCGAGCTGCCGCTGGACAGGGGCAAGGTGGTCGGATTCACGGGGAGGAGCAGCTGCTACCTCAACGCCATCGGGTGCACCCTCACCTCCGTTCACACCCAGAACATGTTCGAGAAAGTTCACCGTAAGCTCCACCGGAAGGTCGAGGACTTCACCGTCCGAATCCGCCCCCACAACACCGTGAGCCACCATCGTGAAATTGATATCTGATGTTTGCCGTATCTATTTAAAAGCTCTAACTGAACTAGTATGCTTCCATATATATCTATATGTGATATCATCTACATGTACCACCAGCACAAATGGTTTTAAAAGAAATGAAAAGAGTAAGATATAAAATTTCATGGTAAGATATTTGATCTTATGTTGTGCTTTTCACAATAAATTGATATCAAATTATTGATATTTGTGTATTCATCTTAGGAAGAGAAAGGTTAGTTTTTCAATTGTATCAAAAATTCGAACCACGGAATACCAATAACCCACTCTTATATTTGACCTCTGAAATAAACAATGATATTATTGATTTGACGGTGTTATTAGTAAATTCGAGTGGGAAAACGATATTGAAGTGAACTTCCAAGAATTGAAATCTGAAAAAAACGCCCGTCCTGGACGCAAATCTACCACCGGTACGTCCATGAATAGATTAAATACGTATCAATAGATTAGTCTATCAATATGAACTAATCTATTTAAATATATTGTACATATTAGCCTATCAATAGATTAAATAGATGATTAATCTATTTAGTTAGTTCATACTGATGCTTGTTTAAATGGATTAGTGTACGTATTTAATGATACGTCCAATGCCAAAGACGTTTAATTTTAATTAAAATCTTAAATACAAAAATCCTAATCAACCACCATCGTATATCAAAATAGCGAGACTTTACTTTTTAACACATTAAATCGTAAATTCGAGAGAGAAAAAAACTAACCAAACCATACGTTATCAAAATAGGAAAATCACTATTAACTTAAATAAATCCAATTTTTATAGAAAGAGAAAAATGCACGTGTTAGTTACCCTTAGCTACCCATTCCAACCTTAATTGGCATCCCACTTTTTTCTCTACTGAAATAGCACAAATAGTTACTTTTTAATTGTTATTAAATATTCCATTGGTTTGTATTTTATGATTATTTAAAAAATTTCTTCGGCTTCCCTTTTTGATTATTAAAGACTGCAAGTGAGAGTGACTTCCCTTTTTGATTTTTATTTTTGAAAAAAATTCCTCTTTTTTAAATTAATTGATTCGGCTATGATACATATTTGGAAGTTATTTTGACAATTGTGATTTAGGAATTCCAAGTACTTCCTTTCCGTCACATTAAATTTTCTATAATGATTAAATATTTTTTAAAATGTACAGAACCATGGACCACACTTCTCAAAATCACCTTTAATTTCATAATAAATTCAAATTCCAATTTAAAAAAACAATAAAAGTACGTACATCTGTCTTTTTTTTCTTCCTAATTACAATTCATCTCTCTCATGTGTACCGAGATTTGATCTAATCCTCATCCTTCCACTGTTCAGTACTATTGCTCATATTTAAAGACATTTACCACCCTTAGTTATTTTTCTCCCTCTAGAATCTTCCATAGGTGGTTACAATTGTTTTGTCCTTATTTAGCTACATCATTTTATATATTGAGACATAATCAATGGGAGCAGTAATACAGTTTTATCGTGAGCACTTCTTTTTATCTCTTCTTCAATGTGGTATCATGAATGATGCACGGTCCTCCTCCTCCTTCCTCCACCACCTCCACCATGGAAGGCTTAGTTTCTTCTACTTCTTCACAGCTATGGTCTCCTCCCTTCCTTCCCTTTTCTTGATGACCCCTCCCCACCTTCAGATCTAGCTTCCCCTGAATACCACATTTGGCATCAAAAGGATCAGATGCTTCTTAGCTGGATCTTTTTTTCTTTATCTAAGGAGCTGCTTACCGAGGTCACCAAGCTTCATACCACGAGCTCCGTTTGGAACGTCCTCCGTCGTTCATACTGATCTCCCTCGCATACGAAGATCCTTCAACTGACCATGTAGCTCCATCATCTCAAGCGTGGTGACACCCGTTTTTGGTTTTTCTTCGCAAAGCCAAGTACATTCACGATGAACTCGCCCAAGCTGGTCACCCCATGCTGTTTGAATCCTTTATTGCCATTATCCTCAATAACTTGGGCACTGATTTCCATGATATCATTGCCCGATCTTCTCCCGTTCCCTACAACGAACTCATTGAGATTCTCCTTAGCCACGAGATACGTCTCAAAGCTGACGTTCCCACTGTTGATCCTATGCTCCCCCCTCTTGCCTTGCCTACTACCAACATCATTACCATGCCACACATGCTGCCCTCTTCTTCCTAGTTTTCTGATCACGACCACGATCACGGTCATGGCCATGGTCACAGACGGATGCTCGATCCTTACCCAATCTATAGGATTTTCAGGCATTTGCCTTACGGGTGCCACTACCAAGTGACTCAAGCTCCCACTGCCAACATCACCGCCTGGTTAGCCACTTTCGCCCCTCTTACCACCATTGTCGTCGTCGCAACATGTCACTCTCGCCTCCCTTTATGCACCTTTAGTTCAGTCCGACGAATGGTTCCCCGACTCTGAGGCCACTCACCACATCATCAATGATCTCAACAACTTTGTCTCCCTATGAGTCATATCGCGGACTGGACCAACTACACCTCAACAACGGTCACAGTCCCCCTATCGCCCACATTGGTTGCTCTCACCTCTTTACTAATTCTCGTCCTTACCTTCCTTCTAATATTTTGCATGTTCCTCAAATTTCTCGCAATTTACTTTCTATTAATCGCTTTGTCCATGACAATCCTGTTTTCTTTGAGTTTCACCTTAATAATTTCCTTCTTAAGGATCGTCAATGCAGCAACCTTCTCCTCCGCGGCGTAGTGGGAATGTCTCATGATGGTTTGCTCCTTCTTCGTGGACGGTGTCGTGTCCCTGCTTACACCGTTACTATGGATCACTGGCATCAATGGTTGGCTCATCCCAATCCTCGTGTTGTTTGTCTCCTCAATAATAACATCTCTATTGGCACAGTTTTATCTTCGAATTGTTGTGCCGCTTGCTTACTTAGCAAGAGTGCTTGCCATCACCTTCCCATTTCTCCTCTAATTAGCTCATCTCCTTTGGATCTGTTGTATGAGGATTTTTGGGGTCCTTCCCTGATTTTATCTTCTATTGGATACAAATATGTACTTCTTGTTGATGATTTCTCACATTTTTTGTGGATTTTCTATTTACGTCGCAAGTCTGATGTTGCGAACGTTTTTCCTACGTTTCGTCGTCTCATTGAGCAGCAACTTGGTGCCAAGCTCAAAGGTCTCCAAATGGACAATGGTGGTGAGTTTCTTGCTTTGTAGTCTTACCTCTCCAATCACGGCATCATGCATCGTTTAATGTGTCCCCACATGTCAAAGCAGAATAGAGCCACGGAGCACAAAATTAGTCATCTCGTGGACACTACTTTGACTCTTCTTACCCACACTCATTTGCCCTTCGCCTTTGTGATTACACTTTCATCACCATTAGGACCCCCATTAATTACTTGCCCTTCATCACCCATGGTTCTAGTCCTTATCAAAAACTCTTCCACCGTTCACCACCATATCATCTCCTATGCATTTTTGGATGTCAAGTTTTTCCCTGCCTTCAACCATACAACCACCACAAATTTTCTTGTCGTTCAAAGCCTTGTGTCTTCTTAGGCTACTATTCCCAACATTTTGGATATCGTTGCCTAGACACCATCACTAATTCCATTATTTTTACTAGACATGCCTGTTTTATTGAGGGTGTCTTTCCCTTTACTTCATCATCCCCACCATCCTCATCACAAACCTATTCTCCTTCACCATAGCTGGCAATTTGCACCTCACCTCATTTGACCCACTTTGATCCCACCAACTACTTGCCCTCCACCCCTATCCCTGTCTCCATCCCTTCCCCTAAACTAATCTCTACTAGTGACCCTCCTGTTGGCTCTCCTCCACCTTCCTCCCCTCACCTTCACTAATGTCTACAAGTTGATTGTCACTACTTTACTAGTTTTTCTCGATTGTGTGCTCTTCTTGCTACCCAACATCCAACTCATTCTACTAATGATGTTGAACCTTCTTCCTATAGAGCTGCTTCTCTCTCCTCAGATTGGTAGGCCACCATGTGTGATGAATATTCTACTCTTCTTGTGTGTAATACTTGAGACCTCATCTCTTCTTCGATTGGATCTAATGTTATTGGTTGTTGATGGGTCTACCATCTCAAACGAGATGCCCTTAGCAAGGTTACTCATCACCATACTCACCTTGTCACCAAGGGCTATCATCAACAACAAGGTGTGGACTATGATCAAACTTTTAGCCACATGGTCAAATCGACAATAATTTGCACTATTCTTGCTCTTGTCATCTCTAATGAGTGGACATTGAGATAGTTAGATGTCTCAAATGCCTTTCTCCATGACACTCTTTATGAAATGATCTTCATGATGCAACCCTAGCCCCCTAGTTTCACTAATCCTTAGTATCCTTTGCACGTTTGCCACCTTAAAAGGTAGACTAAAGTAGTCTCTTAGAGCTCAGTTCAAGGGTCTACCACCAACCCTAGTCTCTTCATCTATACTCAAGGTGATGATTGGCTTTACTTCATGGTTTATGTTGATGACATTATCCTCATCAGTAACTTAGAGGTTGGTATTGCTTACGTTTTTCATCAGCTACAGTAAAAATTTCCTATTTGTGATATGGGAGAGGCCACGTACTTTCTTGGCATGGAGTTTTCATGTTTCGGTTCTTCCCTCACAGCAGCAGTATATTCTCAACCTTCTCACCAGGTCTAACGTGCTCTACAGCAAACCCATCAAGACTTTGATGGCTCCTTCTTAGAAGCTTAGTCATTTCATGGTGATCTGCTATCTAATCCTACTTTCTATCACAGTCTTGTTGGTAGGCTTTAGTATCTCTCTCTCACATAATCAAACATCACTTTTTGTGTTAACCAACTATGCTAGTTTCTACATCATCCCACCTCTTCTCATTGGTAGGCTCTTAAGTAGCTCCTTCAAAGGGATGATTGACACTACTTTGGTCTACAATCTAGGGGGCATATTGTTTGAATAATTTGTTTGCTTAAATATATGTTTATAATTTCTTATAGAAGTAAACAAACAATTTTTATAAATTAAATATTAAAACTAATTTGTATTTAATTGCAAGTGCACAATGTTTATTACATAAATGTGCAAATACAGGCTGATCTTACAAGGACTAAGTAAAAATTTCATACTATTTTGATTTTTATAGCTAGAGGTTTTTATGTGTTAAATTATGCACTCCGTTGACTTATAGTTAACTCAACGGACTATACTTATAGATTTAAGTTAACTATATGAGCCTCACTAGTAACTTCCAATTAAATTTGCTATTCACAAAGGAATTTGGTCATCCATTGGGTAATTCCACAGAATGTAAACAATATTAATTAAGCTTTTAATGTTAGTTTATACAATATTTATCATTAATAAACATTAACATTCAGATATTTCAAACAATAACCATATTAATCAGGATTTCAAAATTACATATGAACTAGTTTCAGTAATCAATAAGACGATTTTCTATTTTTTAGAATGAAATAAACATAGAACATTCAATAATACTGACAACACTAACATTATTGACAATATAAAACAAACGATACAACACTGATTTGATAAATATAAAAACAAATAATGAGTTTTTGGTTGTTTTTGTTTTGATATGTTCCTAAAGATGAATGAAATGTGAAATGTAAAATTCTTTATTGATAGTAAAAACTCTTATCACTACATGCGACGTGATTACACCATTGAAAACTTAATCACTTACTATCACGTGTCCCTCTCCCTATAGAATTGCGAACTGAGACTTTGTAAGTTGATCTCCTCTTTAATATCATGGTATCAACCCAAAACCAAGGCTAGAAGCTTTACTATCTCTTAAGAAATAATTTGGTACTTAGTGAAAATGGTTTCTCTTCCTGCAACACAATCACTCTTCATAGTGGTTATTAATCACCATGCTTGGCTCAGAATCGACCTAACATCTGAAAAGTATCCTCATAGACCTCTAATGGTTAGTGATTGGTGGTGGTGGTTTGGTGAAACTTTAGGGAATGACCAACGTTTGCTGTATTTAGCGTGGTTTTCCACCTATTTCTTCATTTTTTCTCTTTTCTTTTTATATTTCCTTTAGTAGTGACTACTTCCGCCTAAATGACTAGTTGGATCTCTTTCATTCGTATCAACGATAGTGATTTCTTCTTTATTCCATGATTTAAATCCTACATAATATGTGCAATCATGATTTCCTTTGCATTTCCTATTTTTACAATTGCTTACAATTGAAATATTAGAAAATAACTAGTCCTTGGAGTTAGTGTAACTCAACGGACTTACTCCGTTGACTTAACTATAACTCAATGGCTTGTTTGGTGGTTTATTTGACTTTACTTTAAATGTATATTTATATTTTCTTGTAGAAGTAAACAAACAATTTTCACAAATTAGATATCAAATCTAATTTACTTTTAACTACAAGTGCAAAGTGTCTATTGCATAAATGTGCAAGTATAGGTCAATCCTATAGAGACTAAGTAAAAATTTCGTACTATTTTACTTTTTACAACTAGAGATTTGTATGTGTTGATTTGTATGTGTTAAATTACGCACTCCATTAACTTACTACTAAGTTACAATTAATACAACAGATTAACATCGTGGACTTAAGTTAACTCCACGAGCCTCACTAGTAACTTCCAATTATATTTGCTGTTCACAAAGGAATTCAGTCATCTATTGGGTGGTTCCACAGAATGTAAACATCAATTAAGCTTTTAATGTTAGTTTATATGGTATTTATCATTGATCAATACTAACATTCAGATATTTCAAATAATAACCATTAAGATTTTAGTATTGTATACAAACAAATTTCAGTAATTAGTAATACAATTTGCTATTTTATAGAATCAAATAAACATAAAACATTCAACAATACAAAACAAACAATATAACACAGAATTGCTAACTATAAAAATAGATAATGAGTTTTTGATTGTTTTTGTTTTGATATGTCTCTAAAGATAAGTGAATGGTGAAATGTAAAATTCTCTATTGATAGTAATAACTCTCATCACTACATATAATGTGATTGCACTACTGAAAACTTAATCACTTACTGTCACGTGTCTCTCTCCCTATAGAATCGCAAACCAAGACTTGTAAGTTGATCTCCTTTTTAGTATATTGGTATCAACTCGAAACCAAGGTTAAAAGTTTTACCATCTCTTGAGAGATAATTCGGTGCTTAGTGAAAATGACTTCTCTTCCTACGACATGATCACTCTTCACAATGGTTGTTAATCACCATGCTTGGCTTGAAATCGACCCAACATCCAAAAAGTAACCTCACAAACCTCCAATGGTTGGTGATTAGTGGTGGTTTGGTGTTGGTTTGGTGTTGCTTCAAGAACTATTGACACTTGCTATAATTAGCGTGGTTCTTCACCCCACACAATTCTTCATTCTTTCTCTTTTCTTTTTACAGTTCTTTCAGAAATAACTACTTTCGCCTAAATGACTGGTTGGATCTTCTTCCTTTAATTCAACGATGGTAATTTCTTCTTCATTCTACAATTTAAATTCTACGTGATACGTGCAATCATGGTTTTTCAAATTTAAATTCCATAATTTAATTTCCTATTCCTGCAACTACTCACAGTTAAATATTAGAAAATAACTGGTTCGTGGAGTTAGTGTATCACAACGAACTTACTTTGTTGACTTAATTGTAACTCAACAGATTTACCTCGTTGAGTAAAACTTAACTCAACGGACTTTAATATAAATAATAATATATGTATCACGTGTAATAAAGAAATAACTTATAAGCTTATAACACTAACATAATGTGTTACCTTAGTATTTAATCAAGTAACTCAATGTGTATAGTTATGATAACTTAACGAGTTAAACATATGCAACTCATGTGATATAATATAATATTTAAATTCAACACATGCATAATGCTAACTTAATGAGTTCAGATACACAACTTATAGTTTTACTCATATTGAGAGTTTTAATGCTAATTCCTTGTAATTATGCACATTCTGTAATTAAGGCATGTAATTGTATAATTATAACATAATGACTTAATTTTTATATGATAAGCTAAATATTATGCAATTAACCATTAATATTATGTACTTTTTCATTCTAAACACTTCCCCATACCTACTTTTTGCTAGTCTCTTAGCAAACTAATATAGTCTATTTAATTTAAAATTAGATTAATATTAAGATATTCTCTACAAATCAGTAATCTAATTTAACATTGTTCTTCCTCCCCCTCCTACAAATATATTTCAAAAATACTTAAATTACGTACAAAATATACTTGCATAAAATAGGTGGTAATTATATTATCAATTTTTTCAAACATCTATTATCCTGAATTTTCTAATATGAATTACAGAATAAATTTCAACTGCATACGAATCAAAACACAACTTAACTTAATATGATTAAAACAAAAAGAATAATGAAATGTATCTCAAATAAACAACTTCAAAAGTCTAATCTAAATTTAAACATCAATAGTCATAAAGAATAGAAAACATACTCAATTCAAAGATATTTGTACTTTTAATAAAACACTTTTATCTTTTTAGAGTAGTATATGTATATTTTTACTTTAAAAGTTAATTTAAAAAGTTTAAATCATATAAAAGCTTTCTAGTATACCCATGCATTGAACTTTCAGTCAACAATCCTAGATTTAATCAGGACCTTAGGTTGCCCGATTTAAAGAGTCATTTCTCAGGTCAACAATCCTTATATACCTATATGTTCAAGTACAAAAGACTCGTGATCAAACAAATCAATAAACTCTCAAAGCTTTTCACTTTATCCTCATTTTTTCTTTTCAACACGGTATAATGTATTTCATTAATATAGATTCAATAAAGCACAAATCTCATATAATCCTACTTCTACGATCTACTAAAAAATATGAATTCATATCAATAAGCTCGTACTTTTTACTAAAGTTTAATATGATTTACACATAAATCATTCTACAAGTATAATCAATCAACTTAAATATATTCTTGATCATATGCATTTCATTCAATCTAAAAATCAATAGTTCAACTTTTTAGGATTTCAGACAAATTTCTGAGTTTCAGTTAAGCAATCTAATTTTCCTTTAAAATTGTAAAACTGTTAAACTCATAAAATTTAGTAAAAATATAAGATAAGATATCTCAAATTTGTATTAATAGTAAAATATTATAGTATCTTATGTAAGATCCTCAATATAATTTTCAAAGAGTTATAGTTATCAAAAAAAAAAATTTACAGTTTCAGCTATCGGAAGATTTCAAATACTTTCAGATAGTTATAATGAACTTTCAAAAGGTTACAACGAAATTTCAAAAGGTTGCAACAAAATTCACAAAAAATTTTATCAGATTCTACAGAAATTTGCAGAACAATCCTACTTCCTACAATTAACAAGATTATTTTGATTTTAATCTAATTACCTCTCACCCATACCTACATTTTGCATTGTCCTCAATGTAAAAGATTTATAGAAAATACAATATATGATAGCAAACATGATAAAATATTTCGTTAACTTAGCACCTAAATCAACAAACTTAATTCATTGAGTTAATAAATAACTCTACGAACTGCACATGAATATAAATTCAAGATAAGTAATTAATCAACATAACTTGTTTGTTTGTATCTCCATTAATATCTTCTAACTTTTGATTTTAAAATTTTTTTCATTCACAAATAAAAGTAAAGCATATAACAATAAAACATATATTGTTAAATATGTGCATTGTGTAAAACCTAGACTCCTACACTTTTGGTAGCTCACAATCAAGTAAGTTGGTTTCTTAGAACAGATACCAATAAATTAGATTGATATTTTTGTTTTTTCTTGCAAGATAAATAAAATATAAACTAAAATTTTTCATTTCTCTTTTTTTTTCTTTTCTATAAATAAATGCATACAGAATACACAAAACATTAAAAATACAAAATCGCAATTTAAAAACATGACTGAAAAGTAGTGACAAATGGAATGAATGTGTTAGTTCAAGCAAAACCTTTAGACATTATTCTACTTGCTGTTAATTCTACTTTAATGCAATTTACTTTTCTTTTTAATCTATAAACTTGCAATATGTTATCAACACTAAATATGAGAGTATTACCATTAATGAATTGAAATACAGAAAGGGATCATTGTCTCATCTATGATAATGTAGTTGTTTCTATTTCTACATATATTTCAATGTACTTATCTTCCCACTTCCATTCATTTAGGTCTTTCACTATCTATATTTGAAATTTTATCAGTTCATCCTACCATCTCACTAGACATAAAGTAGGTTTATCAGATTCACTATACCATACTCTTAGTTGAATTTTATTATATTCTGCAGATGGTGGTTCAGCTATAGCTTAAGGTATAGGTAATATTTCTATAAATTTATCATAACTGTCTATGCTCACTATGTATAAATTAGATCTAAATACAACTGATATATCTGTGACTAGATATATATATATCCATCAAGTATCACATAAATGTTATTAACTAGTTTTTTCTCTCCTAGATATACTATAACATTTTCATTCCAAGATCTATTCATAAAATTGTAAATACTTAAACATAGTCCTTCATCCCAATTTCCAATGGGTTTCCAATAGAATAATTTTTTAGAAATAGTCGAATTCCTATCAAAAAATGTTAGTGTTGTCTCATAATTTTCAGTTGGTACTTCAAACATACTAGGTCTTCCTATATTCTATTTTTCTCTAGTGATAGAATTTCTAATAAAAATATCAGGTAACAAAATAGCATACCTTGGTTTAATTCTATATATGATCAATCATTCATCTATTCTCATAATATGATCTATTCCTTCTAATGTATTGAGTGGAATTCCAATAGTCTCTTCTATATTCAGGTATTCATAGCTAATTGTACTACAATTGAATGACTTCCATAAAAATCTATCTCTAATATTAGTCATCTTCGTAGCTTGTAGTCCATGAAAATATCTTTCTATGTTACATTCTCTAATTTGTTTTAATACACAACACAGTTTGCACAAATCTTTAATTGATAAATTACTTAATATCTCTCTTAGTGCATCTAGTGGTAATTCTATCAATTTCATCTGTTGTGATTTTGTATTCAACAAATAGAATAAAAATTAAAAAAAAGATAAAATTTAATAACTACTTACTAATACCTCCGTGGAATTAGGTCATAACTCAACAGATTAAGTTCGTTGAGTTAAGTAATAACTCTACGAAACTAATAACTATAACTAAAACTTCCATTTTTTTCTTTATGTTTTTTCTTTTATATTATTTTTTCTTTTCTTTTTTGTATTTTTTCTACTTACTATAGTATACATATTTGCTATAAACTCTCAACATATAGTAAATTTTAGAAAGTTAATTACATACCAGTCTCATGCTTTGCTCTGATAATGTAAGAAGTTGTTAATAGATAAAGTTAAATCAGCTACTTCTCCTTCTAGTTTCCCAACGAATTCTCTTCTCTTCACTTAATATTAGTATTCAGTAAATAACATTCTATTTTACTTTTATAATGCACATCCATATTACAAATGCATCTTGTTGCAAGAACATGTCTTATAATGTGTGGTATAGTTACTATATTTTTGGTTATGTCCTCTATTTTTTAAATTTAAATTACAGTAATTGTTAGACATACGAAGTCTTGCTCGTGGAGGTAAGAATAACCATTTAGCTAACTCCACAGACTAACTTAATTGAGTGACAAATAACTCAATGGAGTGACCTCAGTTACTATTCCTAACTTAACGAACTAACATCATTGAGTTACAATTAACTCAACAAACTAAACTAAGTTTCTATTTGTTAACTCCGTAGACTAACTTCGTTGAGTTATAGATAACTCAATGGAGACCTTATATTCTATTATAGCTTCGTGGAGTTAAAGTTAATTCAATGGACTAACTTCATTAAATTAATACTTGTGCAAATTTTCCTAAGAAACCTACTTCTCATATTAACTTCTATCTCACTTTCTTGTATATTATCAATGTGAATACAGTTAAATACAAAGTCATTCATACAATTAATTCATGTTGATAAAGGAAAAATCACTATCATAATAATTAAATACATCATTCTTGCAATTAATTCAATACTTAGATGTTTTACTCAATCAAACTCAATTAATTTCAAACATACATGTGTGTATATTCAATTCACAGTCTATTTATTGTTATGCATAAAACAAAATTTTCTCTTTAAAATGTAAATATATTTATATGTTTTTTAGCATTTAATCACATCATTTATAATCATAATTTTGAATAGTATTGTAATACTTCAAACAAATATATATATATTCAGGATTTATATATATATTTATAAATATATTTTGAACGGACTAAGTTCGTTGAGTAAAACTTAATTCAATAGACCTCCCAAAAAGGCTATATCTAATAAAATAATATAAATATAATTTTTGCTTCAGTCAAAATCAAAAAATCTCTAGTCTGACTAACTCTGGATTTTATAATTTTTCTTACCTTCGATTGAACCAATATTTTTCTTAAGTCGAATTGAAAAATTTTCTTAAGACACTAGGTTAAACTGGTACTATATTGCAGTTTAACCAACAATTATACTTAATATATAACCCTTACTTCTACTTCGACATAACTGTTAGTTTTTCTCGATTTTACTTGAATAGAATACATATATATATCATCCTACTTCGGTTAAACCGATAATTTTTCCTAGTCAAACCAATATGACAGTAATATATATATATATTAATAATGATATATATATTCTTCTTCTAGACTACAGTTGAACTGAGACTACATTTTTGGTCAAACTACAAAGTTATATTTTTTTTTTTCTTATCAATCAAATCGATATTACTCTTCAATTTTATCGATAAATATATTTTTAATTATATATTTATATTTAATAATTATTATTATATTTAATTAATAACTTTTATTATTATTTTTATATATTTTTTTTTCCTTACATAATGGGACTTGAGTAATCTTCCAATTTGTCTAGGTTTTATTCTAAACTTCGTTCAAGTCTCTCATACCTATCTCTCAATATATTACTTGTCTTAAATTGACTATTAGTTGGGTAAACTATAGAAATTTCATACTCAGTTCTATTAATTTAGATATAATTCATTTGTTACCCATTTGATCTAACTATCTGCAATCGTCTTAATTTTAAACAATTGGCAATGTCATATCCCTCCAAATTGTAGACTTTAAATATGCTAGCTATAGGTTTCAAAAAATTTTAAGCATAAGCATATGTCATATTCTCAATGATAAAAGCATACAACACTCCTTATGCTATGAAAAATAAAATAGTGCTATGATTTTTAGCTTTTCATTCTCTAGCAACAACACCAGAAAACTTGTTCTTTGTTCTTATTTACTTAAATATATGTATATCTAATAATTCTTTAAGTAAACAAGCAATTTTCATGAATAAGATTTAAGTTCAATAAATCTATTTGCTTCATTAAGTGCAAGTGCACAATGTCTATTACATAAGTGTGCAAGTACAAGTCAATCCCACAAGGAATGAGTAAAAATTTTAGACTTTTTAAATTTTTACAACTAGAGGTTTTTGTGTTCTAGATTACTCACACCATTGAATTGCTGCTAACTTAATGGACTTAGTTTGTTGAGTTACAGTTATCTCAATGGACTATCCTTGTAAAGTTAAGGTTAACTCAACAAGCCTCCCTAGTAACTTCAAATTAATACTATTGTCCATAGAGGAATACAGTCATCTATTGGGTGGTTCCATAGAATGTAAACAACATCAATTAAGCTTTCAATGTTAGTTTATATTATAGTCATCATTTATCAATGCTAGCATTTAGGACTTAATACTAACTGGTTTCAGTAATCAGTAATATGATTTTATATTCACTAGAATAAATAGACATAGAACATTCAACAAAACTAACAATATTGATAATATAAAACAAACGATACAATACAGATTTGATAAACACAAAAACAGATAATGAGTTTTGATTTTGTTTTATTTTTGTTTTCTATTCTTGAAGATGAACGAAAGGTGAGTAAGAAACTCCCATCACTACATGCGATGACACAGTTACACCAATGAAAACTTAATCACTTACTGTCATGTGCTCCTCTCCCTATAGGATTACTAACTAAGACTTTTGTAAGTTAATCTCCTCTTCAATATAGCGGCATCAACTAGAAACCAAGGCTAGAAGTTTTACTATCTCTTAAGAGATGATTCAATACTTGGTGAAAATAGCTTCTTTTTCTATGACGCAATCACTCCTCACAGTGGTTGTTAGTCACTATGTTTGGCTCGAATCGACCGAACATTTAGAAAGTATCTTCACAGACCTTCGATGGATGGTGAATGGTGGTATTGGTGGGAGCTAAGGAATGACCAATGCTTTCTACAATTAGGGTGGTTCTCTCCCCACACTTTTATTCGTTCTTTCTCTTTTCCTTTTATATTTCTTTTAGTAATAACTACTTCTGCCTAAATGACTGATTAGATCTCCTTCCTTCCTATTAACGGTAGTGATTACTTTTTCTATCCATGATTTAGATCATGGTGTGGTTTGTGCGACATGGTTTCCTTCGAATTTCCTTTTCCTGCAATTACTTACAATTGAATATTAAAAAATAACTAGTCCATGAAGTTAACTCAATGGACTTACATATATAAACAATAATAAATGTATCATGTGTAATAAAGAAATAACTTATAAGTTTATAACGCTAACATAACATGTTACCATAGAGTTTAATAAAGCAACTTAACGCGTATAGTTATGTTGACTTAATGAGTTAAATATATGCAACTCACATGATATAATATAACATTAGTAAACTTTAAATTCAACACGTGCATAATGCTAACCTAATGAGTTCAGATATATAACTTATAGTTTTTCTCGCTAACTTAACGAGTTCTCATGTGATCTTTTTACCCTTTAAACTTATAACTCAACAAGTTGTCACATGATCTTTTTACAAAAAGAACACTAACTCAATGAGTTGTTATCATACACTGTACATGATACAAATATGTAAAAATAAAACATACCATATTTAATACTATAGAACCACACATAAACTAGGTTTTCAATCTTTCAAAAATGATATTTAATTAACACTAATTCCTTGAAATTATGCATATTCTGTAATTAAAGCATGTAATCATATAATTATGACATAATGGCTTAATTCTTATATGATAAGCTAAATACCATGCAATTAACCATTCATTAACCACTAATATTATGTATTTTTTCATTCTAAACAATCACATTATGCTTAAGTGGTTGGAAGTTTGATGTATATTATGTTGTGTACTAGATCAAACTTGGCATATGTTATAAGTATTATTAGTAGGTATCAAAGTAATCTCAGAACAAAACATTGGGAAGCTGTCAAATGAATAATAAAATATGTGAAAAGAACTTTATACCACAAGTTGACTTATCAAGTAAATGAGCTTGAAGTGTTTGGTTATATAGATGCAGATTTAGGTGGTAACAAAGATAATAGTAAGTTCACTTCGAGACATATATTCATCTTTGGAGATACAACTGTATCTTGGAGAAGTAAAAAATAAGAATGTATAGCAAAATACACATAGAAAGCTGAATATGTTGCATATAGTGTAATTGCATTACATGTTGTTTGGATCAAAAGATTTATAATTGATTTAAATCTCAACTTGGTATATGATCCAATAGAGATGTATTGTGATAACCAAGCAATAGTAAGCCTTATACATAATGGTGCAAATACGACAAAGGGATAACATATAAATATATAATATCACTACATTTGCAATATTGTAAAAAAAGGGAAAATAAAATTAAGTTATATTTCTATAGAAGACATGATTATTGATCATTTGAGAAAATGAATTCCAACAGAAAAATACATTAAGTTTATAAATTAAATGAGATTAAGAAACATTTATATAGATAATAAAAACGAAGAATATTCTCATGAATAGTAGGAGTAAAAGATTGAAAATGTACTATGTATGAATAGTAGGAATAGAATGCAAAAATGATACGACTTCTAATGTTTAGCATATAAAAGAATATAATTAATCTTTATGATCAAGTAATAGATGTTGAAATTAATTAAAAAGATTAAATTCAAATTCAAAGTTTAAATTTGAATTCTGAATTTCGATAGTTCTCAAAATATAGGAAGGAGGGTGGAGGAGACGATCGTGAAGGAAGTTAAATCCTCCTGATTCTGTAAATACGAGGTGATCAGAAAGAATTGAATAATAACCAATCATAAAATACAATTACCTGGATGGAGCTCCTAAATCCGACCACCGTCTGTTAACTTCCCTTTGCACTGCAACTTGCCGCTCAACGACGTACAACATCCATCACACATCCCTCCCTAACCGACCCTCATCGTACACCGGAGCCACCAGCGTTGGTTATTGCCAGTCGACCATTCGACCGTCCATGCTACATGTCGACGTTCGCCCGTGAGTCCATGCAATGATTCTTGCCACCCAGCTTCACCTGTCTGTGTGAGATCTGCTAGCCTGCAAGTTCATTGTGCCTCCACACCATCACGAGACCTTCGCACAGCCCGCCAGATCCTATGCGTTTGCCCCTCCACCACGAACCCCCCCTCCACTTATATGCTCATGCAAAGCACCGTCGTCCCTTTCCCAGTTCGTCGCTGTGTTGAGATTGACGCTCCCTGCCTTTGCTTTCCGCCATCACCCGCAGCTACCCGCCGCACATCTTTGGTCCAACCGTGCAACACCTTCGGTCAACCATGAGATCTTCGGTGGAGGTTAGTTTTTATTTTTGATAATAATAGTAAAGCAAAGAATAGTTTAGAGATTAGTATAAGTAAATAAATAAATAAAAAACTCTACTTGCATTTAAATTATTTTTAGTATGTGCATGCATGCTTAATTAATTTTTAAAAAAGGGGTGAATTATTCTTAATTTTGATTGATTAATTATTCGCATGCTTTAATATTAAAATAGGAGAGTTTTATTTTAAAAAAAGGGGAGTAAAGCTAAGGTAATTTATTGCTTATCTTATCTAGATTAATTTTGAATTTTCTAATTTTTATGTATTTTATAATAATTTATAACTAGATACATTAATATCCAAGTTAAAATTCTATCACCCTCCACCACCCATACAAACACTAGAATTTTTTATTTTTTTCCTATACATAAACACTAAGAAAACACTAAAATTAAAATTACTTTCTTTTACTTTCCATATCCTCAATTTGATTAATTTTTTTTTTATAATTTTCCAAACGTACAAACACTCATTAATGTATCATTGTTGGCATTACAAACACGTCGTTAAAATATAACTTTTGATTAAAATGTTAAATAAAGTGAATGCTAATGGTTTACTTTTGAGAATCCTTAAGTAGCATGTTTAATGCATTAATTTGTTTTTACGTAATACACAGCTAAATGATATATCGTGTAATGCGTGCACCTTGCATAAATAATACAACGATCGTGAAAAGTTGACGATATGTAATAAATTTACAATACATAGCCGATGATATTTCTTATAAATAATAGCCATAATTAGAGGCTCCAAATCGGAAGTAGAAAGCAAGCAACTTTTGGGAGGAGTGAGCTTGGACCAGCTTCTCCTGAAATCTGCATTTGTTTTGTTTGAAGTTGAAGTCGAAAATATAAGCTGGAAATTTCAAACTGAAATACCAAAAGGCCACTTTTTCTCAAGGAAAAGAGTTTTCTCTAGAATCCTGATCTACTACCCTTCTTTAAACACTAGTCTCTGCATTCTATCAGTTGCTGATATGGGTGGGAGGGATTACGACCTAGGAGAAGAGAATCTGGGGACCTACCAACATAAATCTATTGCTCATTCAAGAGCATGGCCGATGTTCATTTTCTTTCTAGGAAGAAGGCTGGTATGGACAGGTGAACAATGATAAAACAAGGATCCAGGCTGTGTTTGGAGTCCATTTTCTAGATTTTGATGATATTATCCATCTGTTTTGCAAGGTACTTCATGATGTTCAACAAAGTATGAGGCGTTTTATATGTATGCCATCAAGTAATCAAGTGTTTGGTAAAGATTCCAATTCATAGATTTCAGGCTAAAATAAACACACATTTTTGGAGAGGATGGATAAGTCATGCTCTTGAAATACATAATCCCATATGTTCTTGGGGATATACCGTAGGAATATAACAAAAATACAAGAACTGGAGAAATAATTAATTTCAGCTTCATATATTCCAGCCAGATCCATATACATAAGTATGCTAAAAAATAATCTTTACACATCTTGGCCCGTCTCTCAACCATTTTGCTTCTGTACTGCTATTATATAATCCCAAGGATTGTAAGGCAATGATTCTTGATGAGTACAAATAAATATCTGTCGTGACAAGAAAAAAAGGTAGAAAAATCTATCCATCCTAGTTATCTATCTACATGGGTTCTTTGCTGTCGATCGAATTACCTTTTCCACCAACTTGATAATCCTCTTGGATCCTGGTCCCGGACGGATCTTGTTGGCATCTCCCACCACGGAACATTTTGGCTTACCTTTGCACCATGCACCTGGTGTGAAGCCCCCATGGCTCCTGCCTAAGAGTTCAGCATCAATCCTGTCAATGCCGTTCCCCTTGGTTAGTAATTTGGATTTATTTTTAGTTCAAACTCAGAGCAAAAATTTTGCATGAAAAAAGCTTGGGATCATTCAAGTCAATGTAATCTATGTCAGAGAGGTAGACTGTTGGTAACTTCTTTTCTTCCTTGGGAGAAGCAGATAATGTCACCAAGCAATGTTCAATTTCTGCTTGTATACGCATCATGCAAATGGTAACTTGAGGTTTTTTTTTTAACGCATGATCAACATCTAGGTTGAGTAAAAATCACAAGGTTCGCAACAAAATCTTCACCAAAAACAGATGATATTTTTGTTAATACGAAGAAACACCTGTCATTAAGTTTCATACTTACTGATCAAGGAGGGTTCCATTGTGTGGGAACTTGCGAGCAAAGGGTGCACCACTTGCAATCATAGATGCATTGTCTTTCATGGAGAGTGTTCGGGGATGCTGTCGAGGAGGATTGTCCCAAGAGATGAAATGAAGGTCGTGGTTGACTACCGTGGAGTTGAAATAGGGGGCATTGCAGATCACCGTCTGGAAGTAGCCCTCCGGTGAGGAGACGAAGTTGGTGTAGTACATGAGCAGAGTTCTTGGAAGATTGTCCCACCCCCAGATGCAGTACTCTACAAACTCTCTTGTCAATGCCATCCAAGCAGACCCTGCAAGCACATAAATCACACCAATGTTAAGGGTGTCGATTACACTTGTGGTTGTGAGTTTAGATTTGGCTCAATTAAAATTGAAACTTTTGAAGCTTTCTTACTCAGATCCAGCTCAAATATGAATCTACTTGAAATAAGAAACAATGTGTCAAGTGAATCTATCAAGCTTAAGGTAAGAGAACTTCATAAGTATCTATCAAGCTGACGTCAAAGTGAATGTAAATTTTGCATAGTAGAGGTCCCACTTATAATTCATGCATGGTCAATTTAACTTACTAGTCACACTGCAGCCTGGAAAAGAACATACCAAGTTTTTTTGATAATGGTAATCTGATTCTGCTTAGATATTGAATCCAGGCCTCCTTTCATGCAAAGTAGAAGGTGGAAGACTAGATTTGCTACTGACTGTTAGTGAAAGAAGATACAAGTTTTTATTAAAAACAAAAGAAAGAAGATATTCTGCAACTAGTCTTTTTGAAAGATACATGATTTGCCTTTAAGCAAAAATCTTTTCTTCAATATGATAGACCATCGGGATTCCTCTAAAACCTTAAAGGGCCTTTACGATAATGCAAAGTTGATTAGCTTTCAATCTTTTTGGATCATGATGAGTAGAATAAAAACAGGATGCTTCTTGGATCAAGTCAATGCACAATGAAGGAAGGAAGACAGGTTTTAGATATTTTCTGATGTCACTGAAGGCAAGGTTTGACCAGAATATGTTTCGACTCTAAGATCTTGTTTGGTTAACCAAAATCTTAATGTAATGTAATCAAATTATACTATAAAATCAAATCACAATGTTTAATCAAAGATTATAAAATCCTTAGGAGACTAAAAAATGTACAAGTTAGGAGAGAATAATTAGTTATGTAAAAGAAATTAAATTTATGTAATTTAATCAAAGATTTAACAATAGATAGAAATATTTGTTAGAAAAAGTTTCAAGTAACCAACTCCAAAGTGGGATTATAATCTGGATTGCTATTATTGTAAATCACTGGTAATCAAAAATAAAATGATTAAAATTATATAAAGAATCAATTTTACCATTTCAGCTCATATTTAGTTGAGTGATGTGTTAAAGAATCACATTACTTATAATCAAATTCTAAATATTATAATTATAAAAATTCAACTATTGTAATTCAATTACATTACAATTGGATTACAAGCAATTAAACGTGCTCTAAGGTTTAAATTATGACTCTAAGGCTTGACCAGAAGAATGTTATGAACTATTTACACTATATCATTTCACAAGAACCGCTACTTAGATTGTCAAAACAACAGCACGCTATCGTGTACTGTTCCTTATTCCATGTGCAACAAAAGGATTAAAAAGAAAGCCTGTAATTGTGGCATGACTTGCAGTCTACATTTCAAAATAATGCAGAGGTCTATCGGATTGTTTTCATTTTTCATTAAAAAAATTTCCACAGCATTAGTACAATACACAAGTCAGAGGATGTCACTGTGCTGAATACCCTCCAGAGTGGTGTGAAAGACTGGCAGATTCCATGAAAATTTCTTTTCCTCACAACCATAAATTACTCTGATTCCAATCAATTAGGGGATACCAGAAAGAAAAATGTATCGAAAGTGGAATCTGTATAAAAACATGGTTACAAACTTCTGTTCACTGTCCAAAGAACTCCAACCAGTTGTATTTTGTTGATGGAAAGTATATTATTAATTATGGATGGCAAATGAATCATGATGAATTTATAAACAAGCTATGGAAGTTAGATACTGTTAGTAAATATTATTGTCTGTCATTGCATTAGTGCTTGTTAAGTAAACGACATACATATACATAGAGCCATTAAGGTTACCATGTTGGTCCATAAATCTATATATATGTGTCATCACCATTCTACAATGTGAGCCCTTTTCCCTTTCTAACATGGTAACAAGAATAGGTTAACCCTAATCTCCACTTGTACCACCACCCATCCCTTGAATTCAACACAGATGACACCAATGAATCTCAAGTCTTTCTGCCATCAATGTCATCACATTTAGCCAAATCCACCATCGATGTTGCAATATCCAGCCAAACCACTACTGCCATCCTCATCTCTTGACTGTCAATGACACTACAAATTGTGTTGCCAGCCCCTCCACAGAATTTAGGGATCTGATGATGTCCCCTCCTGTAAGTCCATTGCTCTTGTTAGCCAGATTGACTCTTCTTTCTGTGCCATACTAGTAGTTATTTTGGCCTGACAACCAGTTAATGGCAGGTGTTCTAGACTTCTGGGCCAGCTGTGGGCTACAAACAGCTTGTTGGACCATGTTTTGACCCTCTTTGCATCCTTGTATGTGCTACAGCCCTGGTTCATTTATGTTTAGGGCCGTCCAGCTGTCTGCCTGAATCGAATAGTTCTATCCTCTACTAATTCAGGTAACCGTTGGTACATGCTCTCACTTTCAAACTCAATGAAAAAAATTATCACAAGTGAGCAAAGGCTAACTATGCTTATGGAATACAACTTCACCATTATGATCCTCCAATGTTGAAAGACCTTACATTTGCTGTGACTTTGCTATTCATTGTGGCATCATCACCTAGTTGGTGAATAGTATGGAAGAATATTGCATTAGTATTATGTGACAGGAGGATATCCTTAAAATTAAAAAAAGAATCTATAAAATTACTATTTTCCCAACTATATTATATGGCTCAAAATACTAATTGTAAAACATGACCATATCCAAAACATTAGTTTTACTAAAATGTATATATTTATATGGATGAGTAATAATACTATAAGAGATAAACTAAAAAAAAAATTATTAAAGAAATAATAAGAAAAAATCAATTCAAGTGATTTGTTCATAACCTTAAGAAGCCAAAGAATGAACTAATTAAGAGAGACAAATTAATTAATAATAAAGAAACTAAAAGTAGAGGAAGGCCTAAAACTACTTGATTAGGTATTATGAGAAAATATTTTAAATATTATAATTTAATCAAAGATTTGACCATAGATAGAAAGAAAAGAATTCATGTAGTCAACCGCACATAATAGGATTATGACTCAAATTATTATAATTATAGTTGTCATGTTCCTCATGTTTGCCATGAAGATTTAGGATACCCCAAAGGAAACATCAAGCATGAGAAAGAACATTTCCTATGTGTTTGAGCTATAAAATTAGTTCTCCATTGAACAAGAGAAATGAACTATTCAAGAGTAGCGCACTACAATCTGTGCTTGGGCTGAAGAACTTATAATTGGCCATCAATTGTTGATGCAACAACTACATAAGTACAAGGGTCTACTTGTGACCTTTTTTTGTTATTGACTAAAGATTTTGAGTCAATTCCAACATTAGCCTGAGTGATCAGGGTCACTATAGAGTCACTGTCTGCTACCTCCTCTAACTCTTCACTTATTATCAATTCTCATGGTCATGAATGTGAAAGGAAGTTAGGGCTTCTCTCTTCAAGGGAAGGTCATAGAGCTCTAAAGTGTAAGCAATGCTATCAAATCAATCACATCTCCAAACAACAATGGGACAATTTTGATAAACCTTTCTAGGCACAAAATAACACATTTTCCATTCAAGAAGCTATGGCACATATGTTAGGGACCATAACCATTTCACAAAGAGAGTGGTCTAAACTCTTAGTTTCAGACTAATCAATCCCCCTCTATTGTTGCTTTTCATGTCACCACTGTAGGCACTAATTTGTTGCTAGCTTCTAAAGATAGTGGCTTGCTAATAGACTAGTAGTGATGGTAGCTTGAGATGGTTCTAGAGCCATGATGGGTGAGATGACTAAATAAGTGCACCAAGAGGAAGAGTTTTGACCCTAGAGCCTCCTCCTTCAAGACTTCGTGTACAGAAGTGACCAGAGATGAAGTAACAGCAGTTGTTGTTGATAGCATTGATGGTGGCAATGGATGAAGATGACCAGAGTGTATCCCCTCAAATAACTAAGGGGTTATTTTTGGTGGTTAATAGTGGTGATGGGTGAACCCTCAGACAACCAAGAGGTTATTGCTCAGTGTTCATGAGGAAGTTTTTGGAAGAAAAAGAAAGGAAAATGGTGAGGAAAAGAGGAGGATCCGATGCAAGAAGGGTGGCCATTGACAATCACAGATAGAGTAAGAAGAAGGAGGAGGAGGAGAAGAAGAAGAAGAAGAAGAAGAAGAAGAAGAGGAAGATAGATTAGTAAAAATAAAAGAGCTTGAATATTGTCAAAATTTTAAAGACGAAAATTTATTGGATGACAGTAGCATGTTACACTGGTGAATTTCAAATCAGAATAACTACGAAAATACAAAATTTAGTAACAAAATTGAGATGAGAAAGCCAAGAAAAGAGGATATTTTCAGGAGACATGTATGGTGTGGGTATGGTGTGGTGTAACCGAGAATATTAATTTATCATATTCCAAACTTTTAAGATGGCTCAAATTACCATGATAGGGAGAAAAAAAATCTCAACATGTAAATTCAAGTCAAATAGAATAACTCCAAGACAAACTTTTGGGATGGCTCTTGTGGGAAAGAGGTGAAAGAGGAAGTATGGAAATAATGGAAGTTTATAATGGATTCTATGTTAATAGATATTAGTGCTTGAGACTATACTAGCTTTTTTTTGGATAACAGAAAATAGAAATTTCTGTGCTTAAACCTAAATGAGTGTAGACACCAACAATGGATAGCAGAGATCAATCATCCCCTCATCATGACTTCTCCCCTTTTTATGATCTTCACTTAAATATTAGATACTTACACCTATGTGTGTAAGCACTTACACGCACATGAGCGTTTTTGAAAAAATGTGCAATGACGTACGGAAAATGTGAATAACTTTTTTCAATTTCTAAGAAATATTGCATTTATTGTTAGAACTATGTACCTGTGAAGAGTTTGAATGATGTAGGTAGCTCCCTTTTCTGAGAAACCCAGAAGATGTTACTCTTCCTGTTATTGTAAAGTCCAGGGTCTACGATCAGTGGGATGGCCCTCGACATCCTAAGTCGATACAAAAGGGATACCCAAATAAATATGGATTTTGATTATCAAAAAAAAATCAAGCGAAGACATCCAAACAGATTCATTCATTCAATCGACTCACTTCTTCCATCCCAGATTACTGGTGTACTCCATAAAGTTGAGATTCCTTTTCACTTTGGAAAAAATGTAGAGAATATCTGCATCCCCAACAAGAAATCCAGATCAGACCCAATAATCTCCAGATTTGAAGGAAGGCAAAATAAATATTCATCAGAAGAAAACGAAATCAGATTCATCTTCTCCTCACTGACCATCTTGAGTTGCAAGTGGATAATCGGAAGCACTGAGGTTGATGAACCAGTCCCAGTCCTTGCTCTTCCTGAGGAGGATGGCGCAAGCGTGGAGAGTATTGGCCACCATGGTCGGACCTCTGTAGGTGACCATGTTAGCCTTGTCGATCACATGGACGTTACCAACCTTCTGAAACACCTTCACCTCCGCCACCCGTCGCCGGAGCTCCTTCCTCTCTGCCACCGGAGACTCCAATTCGAGATGGACCACGTACTGGTTCCTGGGATGGTATAGAGAAAGAAGCGTCCTCCACAGTCTGTCCAAGTCCCCCTTCGTCCCGGACACCAGATAGGCCAACCTGGGCAACCTGGTGCTCGCCGGCGGGGTGGAATTCGCCGGCACGACGATGTTGGTCTTGTTGGTGGCGAGCGTAGCGTAGAAAACAGAGGTCGGCATGGAGATTAGCCTGGACGTGAAAAAGAAGACGAAGAGGAACACGAAGAGAAAGGAGGCAGCGAGGAGAGCAAACCGTCCCCACCACCACTTCCTCTCCACCATCGCCAGTGACCCTCCCAACGACTTCAGAATTGTTCTTGCCTTCGTGATCATCGCTCCTCTCGCAGCTAGAGCGCAGAGAAAACCTGGCTGAGGTTGAAACCGACGGAGAAAAGGAACGTGGTAACGGTGGAGATAAGACACCGCCGGCCGAAGCAAATGGTGCAGAGAGGCCTAAACGCCAGAGCAAGACTCGGATCGAAGCCTGTGTTTCAAATTTTTTTTTTTTTTTTTTTTTTTTTTACGATGAATACATCTGTTATTTTAAAAAAATCACATATTGAAATCGTCAATGTAAAAATTCAAACAACACATGATTTAATGGCGGATGTTGCGTTTTTTTTTTTTCACTTTTCTCAACGTTCACTTTATCTACTAATTGTAATAAATTAATTAATAAAAGATAAGGATATTTACCATCTCTTTCTAAAGTTTAAGATGATATAATATTCCAACCGATTTAATTTATAAAAGGTGCCGTGTTTGGTTTTTATTTTCTTTTCTTGGAACCCCCCAGGTCAAACAGAGGTAATGAATGATGACTCCGACGCCCTCAAAAAATTCCGCGTAGAGTAGGATCGATCGATCGTTTACAATTAACAATCGATAAAGACAATCGAAGCCTTCCATCTTCGTTCGTTTGTCTCATTAATTAGTGCGGATATACGTGGCAGAGAACGGAGGAGGACCTCCCCTCTTCTAAAAATGCGGCAGACGGTGGTTGGGTGGTCAAATTGTACCGGCGAACTCCGACCGGCCCAGAAATCAGGGATTTCAGGTGTTAGCAACGAGACGATAGAAAACCCAAGCAACGGCTACTAAACTCGGTCGTCAGAGGGGAGTCGTCGGTGGTGCGCTCCCACCGCAGACGTGGATGCGTGCTTATCTTTGGTCCGTATATTCCACCCTACCTCCTCTTCCTCATCTCAAAAAGCTTATTGTGATGCTGACGGGTTAAATGCAATACCCATTGACCGGAGGATTTGTTACTGGCTTTTGCATTTTTTTAAGGTGAGTCCTTGATATCATGGAGATGTATGAAACAACACAGACTGTCCAGGTTACCAACAGAAGTTAGAAAGATACGGTGCGGTGCTACTCGTGAAGTAACTTGGTTTTGTGGTAATTAATGGTGTCGCTTTACATGATGCTACCAACCTTGCATTTTTCATGAACATGCAATAAATGTATAGACATGGATTCTCGTTTTGTTCCTGAAGGCACCGCCCATAGGAGGAAAAACTCACCCAAAGCATTCAAAGGAAGAGTTGACAACATGGGCTGTTCAGACTAGTTGGGAGCCGTGGACATTTGTATTCTTGTCTTCTTTTTTTTGTCTGTTAGTTGTTATTTATTGCCTGTCCTTAGCTTTGGTATTATTTTGTTAGGGGGCCTGGGAGTGTTTTTTTTCTTTTTCTTTCTAATCGATCATGGATTCATCCGTGACCCATATCTACCTAATCTTGTACTATTAGAAATTAATCTTAAAAGGATTATTATCGAAAAGATTTTTTTTTTTTTATCTTTAAACATTCAAATAATTTAGTAAACATTAGAAATATCTTTAAAGATGATAAAAGGTAAAACGACTTTGTATACGTCAAGAATATCTAAGAAAACAAAAATTTGTACAATACCTTGTTAAACCTAAATATGATAGATTTACCCAATTTTGTACTATCAGAAATTAATCTTAAAATGATTATCACCTCCACAGAAAAGGATTTTAGATGCCCTTTGAGATAGGAGATTGGAAGATCTCAATTCTGTTTGATTTCTGCTGAGTTGTTCGTGTACCACCATATTATTGTATAGAGAAATTTTTGTTGTTGTTGTGATTGTCTAAAAATAATATATATACCAAATTCATTTTCGGCATTCTATTTTCATATGGCCCCATAAATTGCACGGACGTGCTTCGCCTCGTTATATCATCATTGTTTCTCCAACGAATCACGTGGCAATTAATATACCTAATGTACATATATGAGTTTTGAAAGTATTCACTGCAATCTCAAATACGATCCCAGCAGTATGTAGTTTTTTTTTTTTTTTTTTTTTTTTGTGCTCGTAATTGTTAAAGGCCAGAAAATGATATACCATAAGTTAGTTAGTTAGACAAAATTAGAAGTTCTGCATTAGTCTAAAGGAATAATTAATTTGGGCGTACCATTCTGTGGACGGGTTGGTGTACATGCATGCCTGCGATTCGTGGTCAATCAAGGAATGGAATGTCTGGTACGAAGCCATTAAGTTTTATTTTTGCCTTTTGATGCACAAGTTAATTAAAAGTTTATTAATCTTTGCATGACGACACGCATATATATATATATATATATATAACGGAGGCATTGGAATTTGGCAAGCTTTATGACGTGACTTCTTCCAATAATGGAAAGAGTGTTAGAATATATTTACTTATTGTTAACACTCTTTGGAAAAATAAGATAAAAAGGTAAAATAAATAAGAAAAAGGAAATTCTCACACATACTAATTAATTTACATTTATTCTTGTTAATAACTTTGAATATCTAAAAATAAAGGTAATTATTATTTTGAAATATAAAAAATAATTATATAGAAGTTGTGGTGGCTAATCACGTTAATATTCAGGTTAAATTTACGTTTCGCAATTAAATTTGAATATTTAACTTTGTTTCTCAATAATTATTATTTCTCATAAGAAGATAAACTATAAGTGAAAGAGAGTATTAGAATGATCGCATGTTAGTTAAAATAATATAAACATTAAATCTAATTTAATATATAGTAAATTTCTTGACATGAAATTAATATAATATAAGATTGATTTTGAAATAAAAGTACGAAGAGAGGAGCGAAGATGTTCCCGTCTCATGTCGTATTATTATTATTATTATTATTATTATTATTATTGTAAACTTTGTGTTATCTGAAAATTTATGAATTATAGTTAAGTTCGTTAAAAAAATAGTCTGTCCAGAGACATCTGATAAAATTGGAAGTTTATTAAAAACTCAATTGAATATTCCGCTACGATTTTGGTAAGTGGGGTCCATGGGCAAAATTCCGGTCAGAATTGATTTGTGACATCTAAAATGGAAAGTTGACAGATTTCAATGAGCAAGGCGTTTGTGCGGGAATGATGTCAGTCAACAACTTGTCCGGCTTCGTCAAGAAGATCGGAGGGAAGGTCTTCGCTTGCGTGTCTGCCGCGTATCGAAGAAGGCAGGTTGGGATTCCGAGACGAAGCCTTGGTAATTTTTTATCCAACTTTTGTTTAAGATTAAGATGTTATTGACGTGATTGAAATTTTTTATTTTCAAAGGCGACGCATTGCATTAAGATATTATTTAATACATTTTATATTTCGCTAAGCAGAGAGTGACGTTGCCTTTAATTAATTTATCGTAAAGAACGAAAATTTAAATGCAAATAAAAAAGAAACGCAGAGTCAATTCGGCGTCCGTTTCATCGCGGGTGAGAACGTGAGATGTGATTGAATACAGAAAAAAGGCGGTGTGATAAAAACAAATGCCAACCTTGCAAAAACAATAAATAAAAACAAAAAATCCCCTAACGTCCGGTCCGGTCCGGTGGTAGGCATATTATAATCCGCTTCGCCCTGTCCGTCACGCCAAAACATATTGTTTTATATATTATCATTCACTTGTGGTTCCCACCCAAAGATTCGGGCATATTTTCTATGATGGTGATAAGCGTAAAAGATTAACATCACAAAGAAAGAATTTTACGGTCGCATCTCAGCTCCAATCAATCACGCACGGTGAAGAGCAGTGGCCGTAATCTCAGAACTCATTTTGTATATTGAAGCAGTGAGATTTTAATTTATTACAATTTTAAATCGCAACCTTCGAAACTTTCAACCGATAAGAGTACTTACGGGAAAAAAGAAAAAATTAAAAATGAAAAATGATTATGAATATCATATGATATGTACGCATCATATCTTCTGGAAGACTAGGCATCCGGACCGGAGGAGAGGGATGACTTCGATTTTGTCGATGCACATGCCTGGGCTTCGTTTGGATTGGGCTGGGCTTACCATCTATTTTCCCAGGGTTTGGGTCCCAATCTAGGTGTGGACTTGCGGCCCCTCCCATCTCGTCTTTAAAGAGTTTATTTTTATTGTAAGTATTTACGATTTTATTTTAAAATAATATATAAAATTTGATTTTATATATGCTGCTAAAATTAAACACGTAATTCGTAAGTAAAACAATGGTATACCTAGGATCAGTGAAGTGTGTGATATAATATCATGATTACGGAGGGGGGTAAAATTCACACTTTTCTTAAACTAATTTGATATGCACTCGTACCAAAAAATGCTGCTTGCATTAACATTTTTCTCCACCCTAAATTACATGAGTACTTGCATGTTCATTGAACTAGTATTTCTTAAACAAAGTTAGTTATAAATAATCTATTTAATTTCTGTAATATTATAAATTTAAAAGTAAATCAAAATATGCTAAAAATTTTAAAGAAAAATTCTTAATTCTTGCAATGTTATCACTTTTAAATTAAGCTTAAATATAAGTGCTAAAATTGAAATGGTTCCCATCCCATTACTATTTTTTTCTGAAAGATATCTATAGGATCGAATGGGTATACTTACATTCATTTAGCATACATCATCAAAATATAATACTCAACAATATCCCACGTACATGATGAATAATATAATCCTAATAAAAAATATAATTTAAATAAGTACTTATTTTCAATATATATTGAAAGTAGTTTTTTCTTTTGTTAATTTGGTATTGATTTTCATAAACTTCATAATTTAGATTTTTCGTACTCATTAAACCATAAAATTAACAACCTCCTTGATTTTTGTAGGATCTTTTATATATAAAATATAAATTAAAATACTAACAATTTTATCTCATGCACTTATTTAAGATATAATTCTATTCTTAATTGTACTTTTAACAAAGTTATATTCTTAATTTATATAAAAGAAGAGTTATTTTTTAAAATTTTAAGTTTCATTAACTCCCTTATAATACTAATTGTGTGCATATGGTACTTAATTAAATGTGCACCATAATTTTCTTGTGGGTCTTACAAATTAATTTTGTTATCACAATACCACAACATTTAATCTCGTTTCATCAAATACACAAGTAGTTATAACTGTAAATATATAAAAAATAAGATCACCTAACTGAAGCTAAGTATTTGTAACAAAACTATATTGGTACCATGAATTATTCTAATATTATACCTTTAAATTTTCATGGATGCCATTAGTTTTCAATCAATCCATATACAAGCTTCAAGGTATTTACAATAATCACATTATAAAAACCTAATTTTAAAATTTATAACTGCAAGTGCATAGTGCTTATTATAGATAGCATGTGAGTATGGGTCGATCTATTAGAAACTTGCCTAAAGTAAAACTCAAAATATTGTAAAGTCAAATGCTCAGAAGACTTTAAGAATTTCTAAGATATATTCAAAGAAATGTAAAGTGAAACTCAATGTCATCCAAATATGCATTCTAATCATTTTCATAGTTTAACATATTCTTATCAAGTGAAAACCATCAATAGATGTAAAGTAAACCTAAATCATTAGATTAATACAAGGAGAGATCAAAGAAAACAAAAGCATCACTAAAACTGTCTTGCTCAAAAATTAAGCTTATTTTAAGCTTAACTCTACACCTTTTTCCTTTCATCCTATTAGATAATAAATTCACTAAAAATACCAAATTACAAAATAACAAAAGTGATTTTAGATAAAAACTTCTCTTAAAGTGTCTCCAGCAGTTATCTTATCAAGAGAGTGCAAAACAATCTAGGTGATTACTAAATTATGCATTACTAGAAGAAAGATCATAACTCCTTGAATTCTTTGTGAAAACTAACGAAATCAAAATCGTAGAAAGATAAGTCAATAATCTAATTATTTCCTTTTACAGAACTAGATTTTATTAAGTATAGCTCATGAAACACATATTTCTTTAAAGCATAAAATATAGCATCTAAAACAAGGCAATTACATCTTTGATTTCAAAATTTAAAAACTCTAATTAAATCATTCTAGAAAATTTCACAAACTCCATAATATGAATCTACACAAAAAACCATTCAAAATAACATCAAGAAACACTCAAAAATTTATTGATAAAAGGCATAGAATTCTCATTGATTAATTATCCTTGCACACCAAATAAAATATATTTTCAAGGATCAAATACCTCTCCGAGGAAAAGCTCTCAAACAGAAGAAAACAAATTCAGTGAAGTAGAAAAAGTTAAATATTTGTCACTGAAGAATTGCAGAAGAATAAGAATAAGAAGAAGAAGAAGAAGAAGAAAATTTTAAACATGGAGAAATATTTTAAATTCCGTAAATTAATTTTCTCTATTTGAAGTTATGAAATTGATTAGATGAAACATGGTATCATTATATAATTGCATCTACAATTTTTAAGGAGAATTGAATTGTATATTGTAATTGAAATCTTGAATAAAATGATTTGATTAAAATAGTATCTCGACTTATTTTTAATTTTAAAGTTTCAATTATAATTGAAATTGTTGAAAAACAAAATTCACCCCCCCTCTTGTGTAGCCATTCGATTATAAATCTAATTTGTGAAAATTGTTTGCTAACTTCTAAAAGAAATTATTAATATATATTTAAAGCAAACAAGATAATCTAAATAAGTTTTCTAATGTCGTTGTCGAGGAATTGAAAAGCTAAGCAACTATAATGTTGTTTTATTTTTGTAGCATAAGGAATATTGTATGTTTTTATCATTGAGAATATAACATATGCTTATGCTTAAAGATTTCTGAAATAGAACAATAATTGAATTATATCCAACACAATAGAACTTAATATGAGAATCCTAAAGTTTACCTAACTAAAATTCAATTTAGAACAACTAATTTGTAGAGAGATAAGGAAGTTTGAAATAGGTATGATAGACTTGAGCGTAGTTTAGAATAAAACTTAGACAAACTGAAATAGTACATATTTTTGTTTAACAGTTCTTGTGCTTCTAATCTTCATTTCATACCATAAAACTTAAAGTTTTAGATAATTAACCAAATATTTTCTGATATATAGATTTCTTAAGTGTAATGAAGTAGTTTCGAACTTTCAATCTCATATATAAATATAAATAGTGTATCTATATGAAATACAATCAAATATTGATATAAGTTAGTGCATCATGTTAGTAATAAGTTAATTATCTAAATTATTGCACCAACATTTTTCTTTTCTTTTCTCCTTTTTTTTTCATACATATGTTCATTCCTTTAACAACTAAACTTTCTATTATACTCTTATATCAAGCTTTCAGTCAACAATCTTAGATCAATGTAGACCTTAGGTTACCAAATTTCAAGATACCTCTTTATACCTAATATCTCAAGTATAATAGGCTTGTGAGATTAATTTTCTTAATAAACATACCAATTAAACTTTTGTTCATTGATGTTCAGAATATAAAGTATAGACAAAAGTAAACTAATGATATTGTTAAATATCAATTCTGAATAATAAGAAATAAGATACATATTTATGACTTCACGTGAAGAATTTTAATTGTCAAATCTTTAATCTTACTTAATACATCTAATAATCAAATCAAAATTTGATAGTTGTCAACTCTTTAATCTTACTTAATACATCTAATAATCAAATCAAAATTTGAAATATTTATCTGACCTCAAGTTTTTCCTCTTAAATTAGATTTTCAATGTTAATGATACTGTATAATTATCAAATTATATAAAAATTGAGAGAGAGAGAGAGAGAGAGAGAGAGAGAGTTGTCCATCTGTTCGTGGTGGTGACATTCAACAGCTTGTGCGATAGTGGAAACCTCGTTCGACCGTGGTGTTGGTTTCGCGTCGCTTGGCTATCCTTGCATGTAGCTCCATCTTTTGCATGTGGGAACTGTGTATGAGTTGAGATCGTATCAAATTCACGACCTGATCGTCGCTTAACAAGGCAAAAATTCAGATAACAACCCAAAACAATGGTTTCCTGCAAACTTCCGTTGCTCGCATGATCGATTGGGCATTCGTTGGACAAATGGACGTTCAGGAAAAAAAAACTCCACTGCATTCTCTATCACAAGACAAGAACGCACCTGAAAGAAGAAGAATGAGCAGACGGATGAACCAACGACACTTGTGTCGCCTGCAACAAGAAAAAAAAAAAACATAAAAAAATGCATAGATCGATAAGACACGATGAATGGGAAAATCGGAAAGACGACCTAGTTTCCTGTCCACAAATCCACGCCAATCCGCGGTGGCGCATGGTCAGGCAGTGGTGTGACATCCAGGTTGGATGAGTGGACGATCGGACGCTTTATGCTCGATCTCGGCAGGCGGTCAAATAGGATACAGTGACGCCCAGTCTTGGCGAACGGTCGCGATGGCGCTCGAATCCTAGTTCACGGTTGGACAAACATGAGAAACTTGGTCTGTGGTGGCGTGCTGTTGAGTGTCGGTGTGACACTCAGTCGGACAGATGTGCCCGCAAATGGCCAGGCGAGCGCGCAGCGTTCGGTTTGGACGAATGCTTGGTTGGGCAATCACGGCAGTGCTTGATTCCAGTTCGCTGTCAGGAAATTCACGTGATTCTTGGTCCCAGAAAGCAATCGAGCGGCGCTGTGGCGATCGGGCGCTCGACCCCTACCAGCCATCGGGCGGCAGCGCGGTTGCAGCAGCAGTCGACGGAGCTCCGCCGGTGCTGAAAAGGACGAACAGGTAGTGAAAAAATATATATAAAAATAAAAGAAAAAGAGAAAGAAAAGAAAAGAAAAAGTGAGAAAAAATAAATTGTATAGAAAATATAAATATCTAAAAATCAAATTATTTTAGATAGAAAATATAAATATTTAAAATAACAAGATTGAAATATTTTGAATATAAAATACAAAGGTCTAAAATAAAAATTAAAATGTTTTGAATTTAAGATATAAATATCTAAAGTAGTAATTAAATATTTTAGAAACAAAATATATATGACTTTCTAAAATATAAAATGTTTATAGATCTGAGCCTAAATTATCTAAAATTTTAAGGTACTCCTAGATAAGAACTTAAATTATCTAAAGGAATATATTCTGACACAAAAAATATATATATATTAAGATATTAAAGAAAATGTGCATACATTTAACTTCCTTAAAATACCCATGCACGAGGGAAAAATGACTAAAATGCCATTATCTATGTCTAAATGTAAAATATTCTTGGATATGAACCTAAATTATCTAAAAAATATACTTGACATAAAAATATATAGAATGTTAAAATATTAAAGAAAAATATAAAATACCTTATGCATAAGTAAAATGACTAAAATGCCTATTGCTTATGTTAAGGATGTGAAATGAGTGAAGCTGTATTATGGTAACCTAGCCCAACACAATTTAACTCTGCTGGTCAATAACACAACACGACTTAGTGGGCCGTGTTGGGCCATCACACAATTACATTGTGTTGTACCGGCATGGTATGGTTGATGGGCTATGCAAGACCTGACATCTAGGTGGCATGGGAAAAAGTGAATGATTGTTGTTGACCGCTTTTTCTTCTCTTCTAGAGTTGAACACCATCGTGGTTACATGCCTATTGTAGGCTTCCTCTGGTGTCTAAGTCCTCTACTGCTACTATCATACCTATAATAGTGAATGCTTGATCACTCCTGTACTATGGAAGCAAAGTAGATGTAGAGATGAGAGGATAGAGGAAAGGTAAAGGCCTATAGGGTTCCAGAAAAAGTAAATGGCCCAAGTGACGCCATTGATGAAGTAGAAGGTTTTGAGTTGGTGGAACTAGTAAGAGGCATCACCCAACCCTTCTTGTTGGGACTTGCATTCCTCGTACTCCTTTATCTCCACCACCGTCACCAAGTCCTTATACCTAGATCAGATGAAGTCAATCGATAACAAAGCAATTATCAAAAGCCTAGTAGTTGTAGAAGAGGGTAGCATCGGCCTTAGGGCACCACCCAACCCTTGTCACCACCAACATCCCACTTGACAGTACTTGACATGGAATGTAAGAGAGAGACGAGCAAGATCGTGAAGGATGCTATGTTTCAGACTTGAGAATAACCCATTCTTCTTCTTCTTCTTCTTCTTGTCATCCACAAACAATAAACTAGAGAGAGAGAGAGGGTGGTGGCCGATGTGAAGGCATGGAGTACTAGTGGTAAATCACATTGCTCCCCTCACTTTGCCTTCTCTACCATTCCAAAATGAAACAAACTATTGACAGGGAACAAATTGGGTTACATTTTAGATCATGTCAAGATACATTTCAATAGTAATTAGGTTACAGTTTAGTTCATATCATGTTACATTTCAATAATAATTACCTTACAATTTATTGTAAATCAAGTTTAGAGATGTCAATGGATTGAGCTAGGTTAGTTTGAAAAGTATACTCATTTAAGCTATAGGTTGGGCCAACTCTTGAGTTGCTACAGTCTAGTCTACAAACCTTACTTTTTAAAGTTTTTTAATTTTTTTTTAAACCTTTAGTTTGACCGAAGTATTTTAATTTTTTTTTTTTAACTTTTAAGCTTCAGTTGGATCGAAGCTGTGTTTTTTAATTTTTTAAAATTTTGTTTTAATCTTTGGTTAGATTGAAGTTTCAAAGTTTTTAATTTTGTTTTAAGGTTCGGTTGGACCAAAGGTGAAGTTATTTATTTACTTATTTTTTATATTTTTTTGATCTTATATTATTTTTTTTTTTTAAATGTAACGTTAATTTGACTCATGATTCATCACATTATTTTATTTATAAATACATGAACATCAAACATAAGTCATCATTCATCATTCATGATTCATCACATTAACATTAATATCAAGACATCAACTTATTATTCATGATTCATTATCCATGATCTATCAACATATACAAACACAAGTTATAAAGTTAAAATAATTATTTTATTTCTAAATTGAAATTAAAAATACATTATTTTACATCAAATATTTTTACATTTAATGTACATAATTACATTTAAATATTTAAATTTACAAATTCATTAGTGAAGTCATCTTAATGTTGTTGTCTACAAGAAAGCTCCTAGTCTTTAATACATATTAATGCTTCTAAAATATCATCTTTTAATATCGCTCTTTTGTTGTCTAATATATTACCATTAATACTAAATATTTGTTCACGTATTATAGAAGAAGTTGAAATTATTAGTAAATCTCTAGCCATTAATGATAAAATAGAAAATGTGTTTTTTTGTATTTTTCACTAATTTATTACATCAAAATTTAAAATAGTAGCATTATCTCTTATTAAATAGCTATGATTAGTATTATTAAAATTAATTAAATTTTACCTATTTGTTATGGTAAAATCACTATAATCATTAATAAATACACTATAATCAAATGTTGTTGATGTTGATTGTGAAAAATAGGTTGTGAAAGAAAAAGAGAAGATTAAATGAGTATGAGTTGTAAAAAAAACTCTAACATTTTTTCCTATTTATAAATTTTTTCATCACTCTTCTTCTCTTCCTTCTCTTCTCCTTTTTTTTTCCCTACAATCCTACTGTTAAATCCAATGGTAGGTTTTAATGTTTATAAAAAATGAATGTTGAAACCAATGTTCATAAAAATGAATATTCTTAAAGTTTGTTTTTACAAATGTTCACTTGACTTAGCTTTTGGGTTGATTTTTCAAAATATGGTAGCTAGACTTGACTTGATTTTTTAAATTAGGTTAGGTCAGGCCAACCTATAGTGACTTGGCCTATTTGACACCTCTAATTAAGTTATGTTTCAATAGAGATCAAGTTACAATTTTTTACAAATTAGGTTACATTTTAATAACAATTAAGTTATAGTTTATTCTAAATTAGGTTACATTGCAATAATAAAAGGTTATAGTTCATTTAAATTAGGTTACATTACAATAGTAATAGGTTATAGTTCATTTATATGTAGGTTACAATTTGGTTAAGAATCATGATATATTTTAGTTCATATCAAGTTATATTTCAATAGTAATTACATTATAATTCATTACAAATTAGTTTACATTTCAATAGTAATAAGGATACAATTCAATTCAAATCATGTTTCAATTCATATTAGGTTATGTTTTGATAGTAATTAGCTTACATTTCATAGTAATTAGGGGTTTGTTTGTGTACCTAAAAATGGGAAAGAAGAAAAATATGGAAAATAATAGAAACTAATTTTAATTTTGTTGTTTTTTTGGTTTTTATGTATTTGATAGAATTAAAAGTTAGGTGTTTGTGCACTTGATAAAAATATTATAAATTGAAATTTGAGTGTTTATGCATGTAGAAGAAAATTATTTAATTTAATCCCTAAATTACTTAATTAAACTATTTAAATCATTTAAATTACTTGAATCACTTAATTAAATTATTCATTACTTAATTTAATCTCCTAAGTAATCCTTAATTATTTTATTTTTAATCTCTAATCATATCCTTAGTCATTTAATTAAATCATTAATCCTCAATTTAAATTACTCAAATCATTTAATTATTTAATCACCCCTAAATTGAATCCTTGGTAGGCAAAAAATGAATTTCATGGGTGTAAAGTAAAAAAATGAAAATTTCTTTTAGATTTTTTGATGCGCAAATATTTAAGAAATCTATTTTTTTAAAAAATTCTTTTCATTTACTTTCAGAAAGCACAAACGCTTCTCATGCTATAATTCAATTCAAATCAAGTTATGTTTCAATAGTAATTAGGTTACAATTTATTACGAATTAGGAATGCTTTCATGGTAATTAGGTTATAGTTTAAATCAAATCATGTTTTATTCTTATACAAATCAGTTGTTTTTCAATAAAATTCAATTTATATTCAATAATAGTCACCACTCTTTGTCTAATTAATGATGAAAATTAATTTTCATTTATTACAAAACCAAAACCGTAGTAAATCTTCATGGCATGCAATTGTTGTTATGTGCTTTTTCACTGGTAAATGATTAATGTCAAGTGAAAACCTATATTTTCATATTAAAGTTGAAAATATATCTATAAATATAATATAGTTTCCATTGATGTTCTTATTTTTGTAATCTTATCTTCAATTATATACATGCATCGTAAATGATCACCTTTTGTGCTTTTCAAGAACTAGTAAATTCATCTAAGAAATATGACTAAAAATAGTGGTATCCCACGTCAGTTTCGCACGGTCGCCATTTATGTAAATCTTCATTTCTCCTTCCTAATTCATAAAGTTATTGTTTATCGATGCACAAAATTGGAATCTTCTTGTTTTTGAAATCTTTCGTGAGGGTAAATTGAGAGGTGTAGATTAATGTTTCCATTAGAATTATGTGAATCGACGATATGTGCAAACAAACATTGCAATCAGATATATGTCACATTACTCCAGCATTTTCATCGTTTAGTGTCACATCTGCCTTAATCGCACCAGTCAGAAGTTACAAACAAACACTACTAACTTTCATCAAGATTCGAATCTTTATGAGAAAAAAGACTTGCTACCATTATCAAGAAAAGGGTAACCCAAGAGTTAGTGGTCTTAATAGAAAATTATAATTTACATCAATATTGGAAAGTACGAACATGATCAAATATGCATACTTATTCCAAGATGAATGCAAATTTTTGCTCTCTATTAATTTACACCATCCACTTAACTGGATACATGGAATTTATGTTTAAATTTTATTGGATATCTATATATCTATATATATATATATATATATATATATGGGCTGAGTCGATTATTGGAGAATAAAATAGGCTTTCGACCAACCCAGCCCACTAACATAATAGATTAATATATTAGTGAGTTCACCGTCCGAACCCTAGGGTTCACAGCTCCCTTCACGGTTTGAAGAAGGACATCAGCGGAGGCGGCGGCAGGCCCCAAGGACGATGGTGAAGTTCCTGAAGCCGAACAAAGCGGTGATCGTCCTGCAAGGCAGGTTCGCCGGGAAGAAGGCGGTAATTCTCCGGAACTTCGACGACGGGACTCGGGATCGGCCGTACGGGCACTGCCTAGTGGCCGGGATCAACAAGTACCCGAAGAAGGTGATCCGGAAGGATTCGGCGAAGAAGACGGCGAAGAAGTCGAGGGTGAAGCCCTTCTTCAAGCTCGTCAACTACAATCACATCATGCCGACACGCTACACCGTCGACATCGACCTGAAGGACGTCGTCAACCTTGAGGCTTTCCAGTCCAGGGACAAGAAGGTCGCAGCCCTCAAGGAGACCAAGTCTAGGTTCGAGGAGCGCTTCAAGACTGGTAAGAATAAATGGTTCTTTGCCAAGCTCCGGTTCTGAGCTACGGCCCGTTCCTTGACATTAGTTTGTTTCATTTATCATAGTTTTAGTTGAAATGTGTTGAATTTTCTTGTTCCGCCTTCGATGATGTCTTCAGAGAACTTGATGCTTTTAGCATGGTCCAGGATGAATTTTGAAACCAATTTGCTATTCTATGTGATCGATCCTTCTTTAAATTTTAAGCTTTCATTTTTCTTTATATTGTTTGATGAGATGAAGGACAATAACTTGCGTATTTAGTTTCATATTATTCGCTGTGATCGCCCTTCTGTTGTGGTAAATTAGGTGTCCTTTGGCACGATTTCTAGGGGATTTGTGTTTTGCTTGTGAAAATTTAGCTTCTCAATCTTCTCAGTAAAAATTCACTTGCTTTAATCTTTTGCTCCTAACAAGCTTGTATGAAGTCATAATAATTTTTAAAATATCAATTTTTTAATTTGAATTAGATTCTATCTATATAATTACGACAGATCGAATAATGTATCTTTTTGACCTTTATATGCTATAACCTTACCATTAATTGAGTGAAAGCTAAGGAACAAACTGTATTGTTTTGATCTTCGTCAAGTGCAACCAAGAAAAAATTGTAACTTGTGCTGAGTTGTCTGGTGAATAACTCTGAAGTACGTTCAGCCTGTTCTTGAGTGGTCTTGTGGACTCTGTTTGTGACTTGATTAATTTTTTTTCCTCAAATTGCATAACAATGAAACTCAATCTCAATATATGTTTGGTACATTCATGATAAACAAGATCACAAGAAATATTTATAGCAATAATATTGTCACATTGTGATTTGATAGGCAATGAAATAGAAATACATAACACTCTAGTAGTATTATTTCTCTTCATTGATTCTACTTTAATCTTATGAATAACACCGTTTACAATTTCATCATTGCTACTTATCATAAATCCTAAGTATTTAAAAGTTTTACTTTTATGAATCTCATGGATACTTAAGTATATAGATTCATCATTATTCTTATTTTCATTGAACCTACATTTTATATATTCAATTTTTGACTTAATTTAAATCCTTTACACTTTAAAGTATTTCTTCATAATTATATAATTTGGAACTAATTCTTAACTTACTTTCATCAATTAAAACTAGTTATTAGTAAATACCATGCACCAACTTGTTTCTCCTTGAATTTCCTTAGTTATTTCATTTATATCCAAGACAAATAGATATAGGCTTAGAAAGGATTCTTGGTATAAACCTATTAATTGGAAATTCCTTAATTTCTCCTTTTATAGTTTTAACACTAGTAATTTCTCTTTCATACATATCTTTTATAATATTAATATGTACTATAACTACTTTCCTTTCTAAATCCCATCACAATATATTTTTAGGTTCCTTATCATAAGGTTTTTCCAAATTAATGAAAACCATATAGAGTTTTGACTTAGCTCTAAAATTTTCTATTAATTGTTTATGTAAATGAATAGCTTCCATTGTTAACCCACCTAGCATAACTTAATACCATGATAATTATTACAAATTTATGTTTCCCTTAATTTTAAATATATGTATTAGAGAGCTCTTTCTTCATTCATTTGGCATCTACCTTGTCTTTAAAATTATATTAAAAAGTTTAGGTAACTACTTGATCTCTACTTCACCCATATGCTTCCACATTTCAATAGAAATACCATTTGGTCTAATAGTTTTCTACACTTCATTTTCTTAGCTTTTTTCTTCCAAATTACTAATTCTTTTAAAAAAAAACATAGTTTATATCTTTTGTATTACTAAAATTTTGCATGTAAGAGTTTCCTACGGTAGATTCATCAAAATGTTTATTAAAATACTTATATCATTAATGTTTTATTTCATTTTCTTGTACTAAAACTTGACCATTCTCATCTTTACTACACTTCACTTAGATATCTAGAATTTTTATTTAGCCTTAATTAATTTATATATTCTATTTTTTCCTTATTTTGTGTTCAAATTATCGTAAAATTGCTTATAGGTATATTTTTAACTTCACTAACAATTTTTGCAGCAATCCTTTTTGTTAGCTTATACTTCTCTAAATTTTTTTGATTTCTACTTTTATGATAGTTTTATAGTATTTTTTCTTTTCTTTTATTATTTTTTGTACATCTTCATTCCACCACCAAATTTCTTTACTTAGTGGAGTTACCCTACGAGACTTTTTTAAAATTTTCATTGCAATCTTTTTAAATACAAGTAGTCATTTCATTCCAAAGTTTATTTACCTCTCCATTTAGTTTTCATATTCTTTTTTTAAAAAAAGTTATCTCTATCATTTTTTCATTTTTTAGATTTCATCACCTAATTCTTGGGATCTTTAGAAATTTACTCTTACTCTTTATAATTTTGATATTAACATTTAAGACTAACAACCTATGTTGTATACTTAAGTTTTCCCTTGGAATAACCTTGCAATCTATATACGTTTTTTGATCTAACTTGTAAATAAAATATTTATTTAACTTGCATTTGATCCGCTTCTAAAAATAATTAAATGTTCCTTTTTTTTCCTAAATCAAGTGTTTCAAAAGTTTACAAGCTATGCTGAAGTCTAATATTGAATTTCTTCAACTTTGCTCTGAGCTTGGGACTCTTGACGGATGAACTTTGGGAGGTGGGGTTTTGTGATTTTCTTTCGTAAAAAAAATGATTTGTGATGTCCAGATTCATGATTCATAAACTTTGAGACTCAATAGTCTCAAAGTATGTTGGTGTTCAAAGATTAAATTTAAATATTTCTAGATGCAAGTTATTTATTACATTAACTTTTCGCAAGATTCTGTAGTTTTTGTCTATTTTCATAGACTGAACTTCTCATCAACCCTACCCCACCTTGCTTGGGCATGTGTAAGTACCACCAACGTTTGCGTCTGCATTGTCTTCATGGTGGTGCAATGGTAGATTACGAAAACGAACTGATTCTGCATGTAGTCTCATCCAAACATGGTCCTAGACTATGATGATCGGTGAGACATACGGTTTTGGTAACTTAATTTTACGAAAGCTGTTTATATTTTGGTCATCAAACCTTGGTCACTTGTTTTTATAATGTCCAATCTTGATCACTTTTCTTGTGAAGTACTTGTAGCACGAGAAAATATAACAGGTGAAAATTGCTAGTGGATTGGTTGATTTCAGCTCTTTTCATACCAAGCTGTTGTAAGGCTGTAATTTTTAGATTTTCATTAACAGCTATTCATCATTCTTTGATTTTGTTGCTACAAAATATTTCGGTCTCCCAAAATACATGAAAATTGAGCTCGGCATTTAAGTAGGGCGTGTACATGGGTTTTAGTTAACCTAAATTCTTAACCCAAATTGTATGGGTTGGATTGGGTACGGATTAAAAATCCTAAAATCGAATTTCATGAGGTGGATGTGGATTTCGGTGGTCGATCCAAGCTTTACTTGAAGATATGCAAAATACTTATGAAGATTGTGAATGAATTGCTATCGGTTTTCGTCGTTCCATCATTCTCATATATTTAAACTTTAAGCCGTAATCCCTAAAGTCAATTTCAAATGCATCTAAATCGTCTCCCTCACATGGTTTTTAAATTCAAATTTTGTAGTTCTACTTCTCAAGGAGATTCTGATTTTATCGTCTTAAATTAGAATTTTCATATTATCTATTCTACTGTGGACGCAACCTTTTTTACTTTGGAAAATGTTAAAGAAGAAAATAATCATCTAAATCAGTCCTCATGATTGATGTACCTTTTGCTTCGATATTAACGGATGATGTGATTTTCCCGCGTAAAATTCTATACTTTGATATTCTTATTGAGTTTATTTCTTTTATTGTATATTCTCCTTATGAAAAAATTAATTAGATTCTAGATGCACATTATTGCTATGCATTCAGGTTGGAACCTAGGAGTTGAAAATAAATAAAATATCATCTACTTCAAATATCACCCATGTAGTGTTGCAATAAATAATAGCATTGTTGTCATTTCATATAAAATTACCCAAATCAATAAATTCTTTTAATCAAAATTCTAGACCTATTTACGAGACGGAGGTTTATATATTAAAAAGTTAAAACCAATACTCCACGGAGAAACAAGTTGATCTTGTTGTGAAGAAAAACCAGCAACAGGATCCAATCCAAATAATTTGAGTTGGTTTTATTCCCATGGTTGTGCACAAGGATGTATTTTTTTCAGAATTTCAAGATGTTCCTTATGTTAAAAAAGAATACATAAGTTAGTTATATGGATATCAATAAAAGAATATCATAACATCAAAGGTATGCTTATTATGTCAAATCATACTTACGATATGCATCGATTTCAATATAATTGAACAACATAGTTCAATGAGGCAAATTTAATGTATGATGGTCTAATTTATATATACATGATCTCCTGTTACTCGTATATGATTTGAGATTTATCATCCTTTTGTTCATTGTACTGTATTGTCGAAATCATCATTCTATGGTAATTAATAAAATTGTATGTGTCCTTTCAAGTATTTTGAGTAAAATATCTTATATTCCATTGTTAAATAACCTTTTGTAATTAAACCTTTAGGATGATTAGTATTACAAGCAATGTACCTAATAATATCATCATTACAAATACAATCACATTGTTTCTAGAATATAATTAAAAATGTATTATAAAGGTGATGTAGTATATAATATCTCTTCTTTTCACCTTTCTATAAAATACATTTGTAGATAATACATGGGTCCTACAAGCCTTATTTCCTTGGCTAAATAAATAGGAAAATGCACTATTATATCAAACAATGAAGATAGAATAGTCTCAAGTTTGCAAAGAGTCAAAGTCACTTGAGAATCTAATTTTACAAAGTGATCTTTTGTAGCAGTCTTGGAACATAGGCCTTTAAAAAATTGCATTACTTAAGAAGTACATCACTTACTTGGTGAGGTAAAGTTCGCCCAACAGTCAGAGGAAGTAACTGTTGTATTAATACATGATGATAATAACTTTTTAGACCTATAATCTTTTTTAACGATATAGAAGAAGTATAACCATTAAAAACTTTCACTTGTTTAAATACTTGGTAGAATATGTTTTCTTTGTTCTTTATTCATTGTAAAATATGCAAGTGAAATGCTTACATCATCATCTATATTAATATAAAGAGAATCTCATATACTCATATATTGTAAATTAAGATATGATTTTTTTTGTGTCTTTCGTTTTGCCTTCAATACTTAAAAGAGTCCCAATGATTTTGTCATAGACATTCCTTTCAATGTTCATGATATCAATATTACGATATAAAAGAAGTAATTTTCAGTAAGGTAATTTAAATAAAAAAACTTTTCTTCTAATTAGTAATTTCCCAATTACTGTCTATTGTTTTTCTTTTCCTTTTAACAATATCTCCCTTTCCTAGTGTGAAAGTTATACTTTCCACTTGAGAGAAGACTTCCACACCAAAAAGTGCTTTAACTGTTGCTCTTTTTTCACATGTTTCATTAATAAGCTCTTGTTAGATTGATATATATGATTTTGAAGCAAGAATCTTTGATGTCTTATGTAATAATAGTTTCTCCCAAGTCATAATCTATAAGAATAGGTGCCTTTGTGGCATGATGTGCAAACAAAATTTCCTTTTATGCTCCAACCTGATAACATTGCATATCTAGAAAAATCATGTATAATCCATAGAAGAGTTACATGCATTTAAAATTTATCTTCTTTCAATTGATTATATGTTTTTATAGCTTGAATGCATAAGACTTTTAGATCATCTACTAATGGCTGCATGTAAACATCAATTACATTATAGGTGAATTTGGCTTGGGAATGATTAAAGAAAAATCATGTTAGAATATTTCTGTTAAGAAAATATTTTTTATGAAGTTTTGATGAAATAAAATTTAATGATATATTTAGATATAAATTATATATTAAATAGACACTTAGAATATATTTTGTACTATTATTGAAAATGGTCTATTAGTAAATTGACATATCATTATTTGTTGAGCAAGAACTTGTCAAGTTACCAGAACAAAAATTCAACCTATTGTTTTATCCAATGATACATTGTTTTTGAATGAATTGTAACCACACGAAGTGATTGGACCAATGATTGAAACATCATTAAGGTCAATGGTATACCATTTTTTGATGAATAGTAATTAGGTTAAATCTTTGATTAGGAAAACTATACGCCATTATTAGATAATGATGCAGATCATTTGTAGTCTAGAATAAACAAATAGCATACCGGTAACCTACTATTGACATACTATTTTTCTGTAACAAGTGATACATGTTCTGGTAATTAACTATCTTTATTTATATACCTTGATTTTCCACACTTAGGGCATAAATCCAAGTTCACATTTTCTTTTTCAAAATGGAATATGATTATCTAGACATGCATCGTAATGAAGACCAAACTTTCTTATTATTTTAAGTCATATATGTTAATTCTGCAGTTAGGAAGACTTTTTATTTATAATAATAGTAATATATCAAATGTCTTATCACTTTGTTGACCCAAATATTTTATATGAAACGACTAAATTATTAAACTCAACTTGGTCAATTTTTCACACCCAAGATATAATTCTTGGCTAACATCATCCAAGAGATTATAAAAGACCTTAGTATGTTCATTTGCATCCTAACTTTCCTCTTCGCTTAATTGAATTCCTTCAAGCATATATGTATGTCTACAAGCATGTCATTCCTTCAAGCATATATGTATTTCACCAATGTCATCATTGTCATTAACGTTGTTGAAGGTTTGATGAGATTGTTCTACTTCTCTATGATATTTTTAGGTTGTGTAATTTTTAAGAATACCTTTCTATAATAAGTGTTCTTTGATTACTTTTAACATTTTGCCAAAGTCTATTAGTATAGTTAACGCATAGACACTTTATCCTTCATTTAAGAGATCATGAATCATAGCAAACTTAATGAACTTTTTCTCTCTTCTTATATATTCTTTAGAGTACCTATATAATAACAAATATAGATTCCAATAATTTATCAAAAGTAGAATCCCTCGCTACACCAAATTCAAGTGATAGACAAAATTGTCACAATATATAGGAAAATTGTCACACTAGTCTGTGTCGAATTTATTGTGATAGTTTTCCCTAACTATCATGATAAACACATTTATTGTGACAATTTGTGAATGTCACTTTTTGTCACACTAGTGATATTTTTGATTGTTATGATAAACAAAGATGTGATAATTCAAATTATCATAAAAGACATCTAGAATGACAATTTAGTTTGTCACAAAATATAAAAATATATATTAATGAAATATCCATTAAATTTATGAAATGAGAAATGTTATTTTAGAACTTGCATTCATACCTAAAAAAATATAAAAATTTGTCTATCTAAAAAAAAGTTTCAATAAATTTGAAATATCCATTGAGCTTCCACCACTATTATTACCAATGTTACAATTCATCAGATCTGTGAGGATACTTTCTAGATGTTGAGTCGATTTTAATTAAAATATGATAATTAACAACCATTATGGAGTTATTGTGTCATAAGAAGGAAAAACTTTTTCACTAAGTACTAAATCATCTTTGTAAAGTTTCTAGCTTTGGTTTTAGGTTGATGTCACTTGTTTAAAATAAAATTATGTATAATATTAATGGTTAATGAATGATTAATTACATATTATTTAGCTTATCACATGAGGATTAAGTCATTATATTATAATTTTACAATTAGAAGACGTAATTAAAGAACATGTATAATTTAAAGGAATTAATGACTAAATTAAGTATCATTTATGAATAATTAAGAATTACTTTTTTTACATATTAAGTGTTAAATGTTATAAAAGTATTTATTTTATTGAACGGTAGAATTGAATGAATCCATTGAGTTAAACTATAACTTAACAAGGTCAGTCTGTTAAGTTAATAGTTAAGTCAATGGAGTAAGTTTATTGAGTTACATTAACTCCACATATTAGTTATTTCCTGATATTTAAATATGCGTAGTAAGAAATGCAAAGGAAACCACATTGCATGTATCATGTCATGATCTTGATTATGGAAAAGAGAAGTAATCATTATCGTTGATACGAATGAAGGAAATCAAACTAGTTATTTAGGTGGAAGTAGTTATTATAAGAAAGAAATATAAAAGGAAAAGAGAAAGAAGAAGAAAGAGTGTGGAGAATCGCATTAATTATAGAAAGTGTCAGACATTCCTTGAATTCCACAACCATCAATCACCACTAATCATTGGAGGTTTGTAAGGATACTTTTTAGATGTTAGGTTGATTCTAAGCAAAAGACAATAACTGACAACCATTGTGAAGAGTGATTGTATCACAAGAAGGAATGTCATTTTCACTAAGCATCAAATCATCTCTTAAGAGATAGTAAAGCTTTTAACCTTAGTTTCAAGTTGATGTTGTTACGTTGAAAAGATTAACTTACAAAAGTTTAGGTTCGCAATCTAGTAGGGAGAAAAACACTTGCTAGTAAGTGATTAAGTTTTCAGTGGTATAATCACGTCGCATGTTGTGATAGAAGTTTTTTACTGTTTTGACTTTCATCACTCGTTCATTGTTTAGAATGAAAAAGTGCATAATATGAACGGTTAAATAATGGTTAATTGCATAATATTTAACTTATCATGTGAGAATTAAGCCATTATGTTATAATTGTACGATTATATGCATTGCCTTAATTATAGAATGTGCATAATTTCAAGGAATTAACGTTAATTAAATATCATTTTTGAAAGATTGAAAACCTGATTTAAGTGTGGTTTTATAGTGTTAAGTATGATATGTTTTATTTACACATAATTATATCATGTATAGGTACACGGTAGCAACTCGTTGAGTTAGTGTTCTTTTTGTAAAAAGATCACGTGCCAACTCGTTAAGTATAGGTTTAAAGGTATAAAAAGATCATGTAAGAATTTGTTATGTTAGCGAGTAAAACTGTAAGTTGTATATTTGAACTCGTTAAGTTAGAATTATACATGTGTAAATTTAAATATTTTATTATGTCACGTGAGCTGCACATGTTTAACTCGTTAAGTTAGCATAATTATACGTGTTGAGTTACTTGAATATACACTAAGGTAATGCGTTGTGTTAGTGTTATAAGCTTATAAGTTATTTCTTTATTGTACATGCTTTATAGTTAAATCAACAAAGGAAGTCTGTTGAGTTATACTAATTCTATGTACCAGTTATTTTCTAACATGCCATCTTAAGTAGTTGTAGGAAACAAGAAATTCAAAGGTATGCATCTTTAATTTGCTGGTTTTAGATTCTTAACAAATTAAGTATTAGAATCATGATACATCTTTAATATTGGGAAGACCATTTTTAACAATATCAGGGGTTATTATAAATTGTAAAAATAGAATGATGAAATTAGCATATGGTAATGAGGATACTTAATTAAATATTTTCAAACTAGAAAGGGATGAAGAGTTAGAAATGTCTTTATATATTGTAGATTTTCTAGAGGACGAAGGAGACATGTTAGATGATATGATTTAAGAAGAATTAAATAGGTAATTAGATACTGAAACTTTAGAAGTAAGTAAAAATATAAATGGAGACTTAAACATAGATGTAGAAAGAGATCAAGAAAAATTTAATATCAACTATGAAAATATTAAATTAGGAGTTCTAACTTTTGATGATCAACACTTAGATTTAAAACTTCTACCTTTTGAATTGACCTATATATTTCTAAAAGAAGAACGAACTTGTTCAATCATTATTACATCAGATTTAAAAGAGGATCAAATATTTAAATTAAAAGATGTAGTAAAGACTTATAAAGAAGTAATAGAATGGACTATGGTTGATATAAAATAGATAAGTTCTACTTTATGCTGTCACCATATATATTTAGAAGAGAATGCTAAACCAGTTAGAATTCTTGAGAGAAGATTAAATCCAAACTTTAAAAAAGTAGTCAGGAAGGAAATAATGAAATAGTTAGATAATGACATAATTTATTCGATTTTTGATAGCTCATAGGTTAGTCCATATAGTTTCTAAGAAATTAAGATTAACTGTTATTAGGAATGAAAGTCAAAACTTGATACTTACTAGGATTCAATCAGGTTGGAGAGTGTGTATAGACTATAGAAAGTTGAATGCTGTGATTAGGAAAGATCATTTTCTTTTACCTTTTATAGATCAAATGTTAGAAAAATTAGCAGGGCAGAAATATTTTTGTTTCCTAAATGGGTATTAAAGATATAACCAAGTTTCAGTAGCATTAAAAGATTAAGAGAAAATAACTTTCACATGTCCTAATAAAACTTATGCTTTTAAAAAGGTGTCATTCAGATTATGTAATGCACCAGCCACCTTTCAAAGGTGTATACAAGACATTCATTGGAATGACTAAAGATTTTTTAGAAATATTTATGGATGATTTTACTGTATATGGAATTTCATATGAAGTATGTTTAAATAGTTTAGATCAAGTATTAAAACACTGTGTGGAAGGAATTTGGTTTTAAATTGGGAAAAATGTCACTTCATGGTTAAACAAGGAATAGTTTTGGGATATGTTTCAATGAAAGGGCTAAAAGTAGATAAAGCTAAGATAGAAGTAATTTTTAATCTACCAGACCTAAATTAGTAAAAGATATTAGATCATTTCTAGGACATGCAAGATTTTATAGGAGATTTATTAAAGATTTTAGTAAAATAGTTAGACCTTTAACTAATCTATTAAAAGATGTTCCATTTAACTTTGATAAGAATTGCAAAGAAACATTTTTTAAGCTTAAAATTAACTTGATTTTAACTTTTATAATACAAGTACTTAATTAGAGTCATCCATTTGAATTAATGTGTGATGCATCTGATATTGCTATAGGAGTAGTGTTAGGATAGAAGATAGAAAAATCTCTTAGAGTGATTCATTATGCAAGCAAAACTTTAGATGATGCTTAAGTTAATTATACAACTATTGAAAAAGAATTATTAGCTGTTGTATTTATTTTAAAAAAGTTTAGATCATATTTGATAGGAGTTAAAGTGATAATATACATGGATCATTTAGCTTTAAAATACTTAATAATGAAGAAAGAAACTAAACTTAGACTGATTTGATGGATATTATTATTATAAGAATTTGATTTAGAAATTAAAGATAAAAAAGGATGTGAGAATGTAGTAGTAGACCATTTATCAATATTACAAATAGAAAAATCAAACATTGAAATTAAGGATTATTTTTCTAATGAATAATTAATGACCATAAATACAATACCTTAGTATGCAGACATAGTTAACTATTTAGTTATAGGTTTAACACCTAAAGATTTGAATAGATAGGATAAGAAATTATTTTTTTTAAGAGTGAGATATTACTATTGGGAAGTGTTTAGAATGAAAAAGTGCATATTATTAATGGTTAAATGATGGTTAATTGCATAATATTTAGCTTATCATATGAGAATTAAACCATTATATTATAATTGCACTGTTATATGCTTTAATTGAAGAATCTGCTTAATTTTGGGGAATTAATGTTAATTCAGCACATTTATAAACTGTCGGTAAATTGCAAGCTGTGAAATTCTTAAGTATCCGAAAATGCATCTGAGCATCGGATAGTTATACCTGTAACTCTTCGGAATGTTATTTTATGTTTAAACTGCTGTTGACACGTGTTGAGAGCTGGTAGATTTACTTAGGTTATAACTCGTTAAGTTAGTATAATTGCACGCGTTGAGTTACATGAAAATACACTAAGGCAACACGTTAGGTTAGCGTTATAAACTTAAGTTGTTATTTTTGCACGTGTTTTATAGTTAAATCAACGAAGGAAGTCTGTTGAGTTATCTGTAACTCCACGGACTATATATTTTCTAATATGCCACTATAGCAGTTGCAGGAACAGACAGTTGGAAGGAAAAACCACGTTTGCACGTATCACGCAGGAATTCAATCGCGTAGGGAGAAAGAAATCATCGTCGTTGATTTGAAGGAAGGAAATCCAACCGACCATTCAAGCAGAAGCAGTTACCACTGAAGAAATATAAAAGAAAAGAAGAAAAAAAAGAACTAGTGCGATCGATGGACGGCTAGTGTATATAGAGGAGGAGTACCAAGCTTTCTACAGACAGTATTGGCGATTCTCCAAAGTATCACACCAACCATCGTATCACTACCATAATCACCAATCATCGGAGGTCTGTGAGGATACTTGCCTGATGTCGGGTCGATTCCGAGCCAAAGACAGTGCCTGACAACCACTGTGAGGAGTGATCGCGTTGCGGGAAGGGAAGACATTTTCACCAAGCGCCGACTCATATTTTAGGAGATCGTAAAGCTTTTAGCCTTGGCTTCGGGTTGATGCCTGTATGCTGAAGAGGAGATCATCTTGCAATTTTGGACTCGCGATTCTATAGGGAGATGAGACAGAATTGTAAGTGGTTCAATTTTCAGTGGTGTAATTGCGTTGCAAGTAGTGTCGGAAGTATTTACTGTCAAGTGAAATTACTTTACATTTCATCTTTCGCCCATCATATCAAAACAAAAATACCAAAAACAATTTATCTTTGTTTGTATGTTGTATTTGAGTGTTGTATTGTTGGTGTTGTATCGTGATTAATGTTATCTGTATCAATTTTATGATTGTTTTATGTTAGTTTTAATTTTACAGTTTACTGAAATTAGTTCATACAAAACAACTTAAAGATTTTAATGGTTACTGTTTGAATCATCTGAATGTTAGTATTGCATAATGATAAATCCAATGTTAACTAGCATTAAAAAGCTTAATTGATGTTATTTACAATCTGTGGAATCGCCCAATGGTTGGCCGAATTCCTCTGTAATTAGCAATATTATAAAGAAGAGACAGGCTCGTGGAGTTAACTTAAGTCCACGAGGATAGTCCGTTGAGTTATCAATAACTCAACGAACTTAGTCCGTTGAGTTAACTATAACTCAACGGAGTGCTTATTGAATATAAATTTGAATTGTTCACAATCAAACATTTCCTAAATTCATCAACAATTCCTTGTGGGATCGACCTGTACTTGCACATTGATACAATATACACTGTGCACTTGCAGTTAAAGTACAAATTGGAATTAATATCTAAATTGTATTAAAGGTTGTTTATTTACTTCTAAAAGAAAGAATAGGCATAAAGATAAATTAACTAAGTAAAAATAGAAGTAACAAATCCAAGTTTTTCTAGTGTAGTGTTGGGAAAACATGAACAAGTTTTATGGCGCCGTTGCCGGGGTATTGAATTGAATTGAATAGATATAAGCAACTGTTAGAGCTATTTCATTTTAATAGTCAGAGTTGTGTGTTTTCTTCTGTAATTGAGAATATGGCATATGCTTATGCTCAAAGATTTCTGAAACCTTTAATTAGCATATGTGAATTCTGTAATTCTAAAGGACACGGCATTTCTGATTGTTTGAAATTGAGACATTTACAGATTGATAGATCCCATGAACAACAAATGAATTATCCTCAATATAATAGAGCCGAGTATGAGAATCCTATAGTTTACCCAACTGATGGTCAGTATAGAATGTGTAATATGATGAGAGACACTGAAGTTTGAGATAGCTATGACAGACTGGAGCATAGTATAGAGCAAAATCTGGACAAACTAGAATACTTTGTGTGTCAACAACAAGAAGTCAACCAACTAAACTATAAGGAGGCATATTCAAAACCTAAACAAGATATAATTTACGAAACTGAAAAAGCCATAAAGAAAATTGATCAAAAATTGAATGCAATGAAATTAAATGATCTGGAAACAAAATTAAAAGCATTAGATAAAAATGCAATGAAAATACAAGTTTTGCAACAGGACAATGAAAATTATAATGTTATAAACCTGCACAACTTGCAAAATAAACAACAAACAGAAAACACAAATGTAAGAGAATTTAAAGAATGCACTTTAAAACTAAAAAAATTGAAGATCATAATCACGAAAATGATATACAAAAACATCATGAAAGTAACGAAAATCTGGAAGATGTATGTGTAACATTAAGATCTGGAACTGATATACCACCAAGAACTCAAAATGAAAATGATATGAAGGTGGACAAGAGTAAAAATCAAAATGATAATGAAAATGCAATAGCTGAAAATCTAGAAATCACTGAAAAAAATCTGAATCTGCAATTGAAGCTAAAAATGATCAAACAAATCAACTGAAAGAAAAAGAGTCTTTGAAATCAAAATCTTTAGCACCCTATCCTGAAAGATTACAACAAACAATTCCTAAAAAATAAGAAAAAATAAGAGAAATTTTTGAAAAAGTACAAGTTAACATTCCTTTGTTAGATTTATTGCAGAATATGCCACCTTGTGCTAAATTTCTGAAGGATTGGTGTACTAAGAAAAGAGAGCGAAAAGTTCTTAGAAAGGTCTTTTTAGCTGAGCAAAGTAGTTACCTATTTCTGCCACAAATTCCTAAAAAGTTATCTGATCTTGGAATCCCTGTTATATCATGCACCATAGGAAATACCATTCTAGAAAGAACCTTAATAGACTTAGGTGCAGGTATAAATGTTATGCCAAGTGATATATTTGCATCCTTAGGATTAGAAGGCTTAACTCCTACTAGTACGGTTATTCAATTGGCTGATAGAAGTATAAGATACCCTAGAGGAAAAATAGAGGATGTCTTAATTAAAATCAAGAATTTTATATATCTTATTGATATTGTAATTCTGGATTCCCAACAAATTTAGCATAAAAATAGTGATACATCTTTAATTTTGGGAATACCATTTTTAGCAACATCAGGGGCTATTATAAATTGTAAAACTGGAGTAATGAAATTAGCATATGGTAATGAGGATACTCAATTAAATATTTTTAAACCAGAAAGGTTTGAGGAGTTAGAAATGTCCTTACATACCATAGACTTTTTAGAGGATGAAGGAGATATGTTAGATGATGTGATTCAAGAAGAATTAAATAGGCAAATCAATTTTGAAACTTTAGAAGAAAGTGAAAGCATAAATATAGAAGGAGATCAGGAAGAAATTAATTTAAAAAATGATGATGTTCAATTAAGAGCTCTAGCTTCTGATGGGCAGCATTTAGAATTAAAACCTTTACCTCCTGAATTAACCTATATATTTCTGGAAGATAAATGGACCTGTCCAATCATTATTGCTTCAGATTTGAAAGAGGATCAAATAGCTAAATTAAAAGAGGTAATAAAAAGTTATAAAGAAGCAATAGGATGGACTATGACTGATATAAAAGGGTTAAGTTCAACTTTATGTTGTCACCACATATATTTAGAAGAGAATGCTAAACCTATTAGAATTCCTGAGAGGAGATTAAATCCAAACCTTAAGGAAGTAGTCAGGAAGGAAATAGTTAAATGGTTAGATAATGATATAATATATCCGATTTCTGATAGCTCGTGGGTTAGTCCAATCCATGTAGTTCCCAAGAAATCAAGATTAACAGTTATTAGGAATGAAAGTCAAGACTTGATACCTACTAGAATTCAATCAGGCTGGAGAGTATGTATAGACTATAGAAAGCTGAATGCTGTGACTAGGAAAGATCATTTTCCCTTACCTTTTATAGATCAAATGCTGGAAAGATTAGTAGGGCAAGAATATTTTTGTTTCCTAGATGGGTATTCAGGGTATAATCAAATTCCAGTAGCATTAGAGGATCAAGAGAAAACAACTTTTACCTGTCCTAATGGAACTTATGCTTTTAAAAGAATGCCATTCAGATTATGCAATGCACCAACTACCTTTCAAAGGTGTGTGTAGGGCATATTTACTGGAATGACTGATGAATTTTTAGAAATATTTATGGATGATTTTATTGTATATGGCAACTCATATGAAGTGTGTTTAAGCAATTTAGACCAAATATTAAAACGCTGTGTGGAAAAAAATCTGGTTTTAAATTGGGAAAAATGTCACTTCATGGTTAAACAAGGAATAGTCTTAGGGCATGTTGTTTCTAAAAAAGGGTTGGAAGTAGATAAAGCTAAAATAGAAGTAATTTCTAATCTACCAGAACCTAAATCAGTAAAAAATATTAGATCATTTCTAGGACATGCTGGTTTTTATAGAATATTTATTAAAGACTTTAGCAAGATAGCTAGACCTTTAACTAATCTATTAAAAGATGTTCCATTTAACTTTGATAAAAATTGCAAGGAAGCATTTTTTAGACTTAAGACTAGCTTAATTTCAACTCCTATAATTCAAGCACCTAATTGGAACCATCCATTTGAATTAATGTGCGATGCTTTTGATTTTGCTGTAGGAGCAGTGTTAGGACAGAAAATAGAAAAATCTCCTAGAGTGATTCATTATGCAAGTAAAACCTTAAATGATGCTTAAGTTAATTACACAACTACTGAAAAAGAATTATTAGCTGTTGTGTTTTCTTTAGAAAAGTTTAGATCATATTTGATTGGGGCTAAAGTAATAGTATACACGGATCATTCAGCTCTAAAACATCTAATAAAGAAAAAAGAAACTAAACCTAGATTGATCCAATGGATATTATTAGTGCAAGAATTCGATCTAGAAATTAAAGATAAAAAAGGTTGTGAGAATGTAGTAGCAGATCATTTATCAAGATTACAAATAGAAAAATCAAATATTGAAATTAAGGATAATTTTCCTGATGAACAATTAATGACCATTAACACAATGCCTTGGTATGTAGACATAGTTAATTACTTAGTTACTGGTTTAACACCTAAGGATTGGAATAGACAGGATAAGAAATTATTTTTCTCAAGAGTAAAATATTACTATTGGGAAGACCCTTACTTATTTAAGAAATGTCCTGATTTGGTTTTAAGGAGGTGTGTTCCAGAAACTGAATATTCGAGCATATTGTCTTTCTGTCATGACCAAGCTTGTGGAGGACATTTTGGTTCAGGGAAAACTGTTGCAAAAATTCTGCAATGTGGGTTTTGTTGGCCAACACTATTCAAAGATGCTCATAAATATTGCTTAAGTTGTTTAAGATGTCAACAAATAGGAAGAATATCAAAGAGGAATATGATGCCTCTTAATCCTATTGTTGAGGTTGAAATCTTTGATGTGTGGGGAATAGATTTTATAGGTCCATTTCCTATATCTAATCAATTTAATTACATATTGTTGGGAGTGGATTATGTATCTAAATAGATAGAAGCTATTCCTACAAAAACTAACGATAACAAAGTGGTAATACAATTTATAAGAACAAATATATTTGCTAGATTTGGAATACCTAAAGCTATTATCAGTGATAGAGGAACTCATTTCTGTAATAGAAGTTTTGAAGCCTTAATGAAGAAATATGGAGTAAACCACAAAATTGCAACATCATATCATCCGGAAATAAGTGGACAAGTAGAAAGTGCAAACAAACAAATTAAATTAATCTTGGAAAAAGTAGTAAATCCTACTAGAACAGATTGGGCTAATAGATTGATTGATGCACTTTGGGCTTATAGAACTGCTTATAAAATGAGCTTAGGTATGTCACCTTTTAGGCTAGTATATGGAAAAAGTTGTCATTTACCTGCTGAAATAGAACATAAAGCTTATTGGGCATTAAAAACTCTAAACACTAATTTAAATCAAACTGCTGAAAATAGGAAAATGCAACTAATTGAATTAGAAGAATTTAGAAATGAAGCTTATTCAAAGACTGTAAGAGAAAAAGAGAAAATGAAATTCTGGCATGATAGAAAAATTATTCCTAAAAGCTTTGAAATAGGACAAGAAGTATATCTTTATATGGCTAGACTCCATAACCATCCAGGAAAATTAAGATCTAGATGGGCAGGACCTTACATAGTTCGAAATGTTTATTCTTATGGAGCTATTGAAATTGAAAATCCTAAAAATCAGAATATATTTAAAGTAAATGGACAAAGACTTAAACCTATTCTGAAAACACCAAAAAGCTCCTTTGGAATTATAGAAGAAATCAGAGTAGAGGACTACTTGAGTTTTACTTAGTAAGAAATCAGTTTTTATGTTTATATATATATATATATAAACATTAAAAATATATATAAAACATAAAAATAGTTGCGGTTCAACCGATTGGATCCATCGGTATGGTCGGAAAATTAAAAAAATATTTAGGTCTGACCGAAGCGTAGCATCGGTATGATCGGAACATTAAAAAAAAAATATATTGGTTTTACCGAAGCATAGTATCGGTTAAACTGGGAAAAAAATTGAATATTAATTTTTAGAAAAAAATTTGTTTTACCAAAACATAGTATCGATTCAACCGAAAGAAAGATAAAAAAATAAAAAAATATTTAGGTCTGACCGAAGCATAATATCGGTTAAACCTGTAAAAAAAATAGAAAAACTATTCTCTGTAATATTTTTATTATTATATTTGCTTGTATGGGGAGTCTGTTGAGTTACGCTTAACTCAACGAGCTTACTTCGTTGAGTCTTGAGTTAGTCAATGAGCTTATTCCGTTGAGTTACCTGTAACACAACGGAGTACTGTAGCTAAGACCGCAGATAAAATAGTAATAGTTGGTTCGAAAAATGACCTGATTACCTGCCTAAACTTAGTGCTTATTTAAACTAAAACCTAGGGTTTTGGGGGCATTATCCGACAAATCATTTAGAATCTAGAATAGTAGAAATCAAAGCGATTACGTGCTGTTGTGTAACTCCACGATGATGAAGATGACGCCTGAATTCTGGGAAGATGTTGTTGATACATCAGAATTTCTGAAGGAATCAGAAGAGTGGCACACGCGGTAGAAGATCAGAAATACGACAAGAGAGAAAGAGCTATAGAAGGTAGAATCAGAACTTTTCAAGTTGAGAAGAGATTTAGTAGATATGGATATGCGAATACCTCAAATGATGGAAACACGAATCAGAATAGCAACAGAAATAGCAGTAAGTAAAGAAAGACAAATAAAGCCAAGTAATGAAGTTGCCCTAAAATTAATCCAGCGTAAGTCCCGACTCTGGTTCAAAAGACGAATCTGTAGACAAGCTAAACAGGTGATCTAGGAGCAAGAAAGGAAAGCAAATGAAGAGGCAACTGAAGAACGGGAGGAACCAACTACTGAAAAACCTGTTCCTGAGGAGCAGTAGCCTGGACCTTCAGTTCCACCATTTAAGCCGTTGGCACAAGTAGAAATGATGGGGCCTTCGACTGAAAAAGAAATAAGAGAATTTGCAGAATTGGTTCAAGTTGGAAAAAACCAAGGAGAATCAGAAGACTTGGTAGTGGCTAAAACACACCTGGTGTTTGATGCACTGTACAAAAAGAGGGTTGCAGAAAAGTTGAAAGCCCAATATAAAATCAAGGTGGAACAGCATCACACAGCTACTGCCAGAACTGCTGCCAAATCTGCTGCAAAAGAAGATGAAGCTGGTCCTTCGAGACCAGTAATTATAGGAAAAGTTAAACAGGAAGAGCCAGTACCTATGGCTTGAAGGCCTGTAGAGCCTATTTTTATAGATTTAATTTCAGAAGATGAAGAGGAAGAATAGGCACAACTAATCAGAAAAAGGAAAGGAAAAGAAAAAGTGCCTGAATATGAGGAAATTAAATTTGAAGTACTAATTTTTACAGGGCCTGTGGAGCAGATTTTTATCAACCTGCTATCCAAATCTGAGGAGGAGCAGGAGGAGCAAAGAAAAGAAAAAAATCAGGCTGAATTTCAGCCTGTACAAGAAGAAACAGAAATTAGGGTAGAAATTGAATTGCCCGTGACTCCATCCCAATCTGTTACAGAATCAGAAAGAACAGTAACAGAACAGATTGGTAGTCAGGAGGAAGAAGAAAGAGTAGAAAATGAAGAGGCTGAAAGAAGCCATTTGGACAAAAATAATTTCACAGATTCCACTGAAGAGCAAGAAACTCTTCAGTAAATTATGGAAAGAATTCAAGATAGAGTGGAGAGTTCTACCGGCTCACCACCACAGATAGAAGCAAAAGCAAAAATTCAGGAATCTGAAGAGATTGAATACCAAGAAAGTCACCTTCTATGCTAGAGGAAGAGCAAGAGCAAACCCCTTTGGAGCAACAAAGTCACCTTCCTAACCTGACTGAAACAACAATTTTGAATGAAGTACATTTTTGTAGTCAGGAAGCTTATATCAAATACCAAGAAATAAGGGGTTACGATATTATTTACAGTAGACCAGTAAATTGGGATGGAATGCAAGAAATCAAAGATCTATTTGAATTCCAAGGTCTATTGCAATTTATATCTCAAGATAGAGGGCATGCAGTATATGAGAATTTAGTGCCCTGTTTCTATGCAAATTTAAGGGAAAGAGAAGGAGAATTAATTTCAAACGTGGAGGAAACTGATGTACAGATAACACCAGAGCTTCTCCACAACATATTTGGTTTAAAGAATGAAGGAACAAAAATTTTGGAGGATACAACTGCAATTGAATGGACTGAGCAGCAAATTAAGGATTGTTTAGCTATCAATCCTGGTGTGCCATTATTAAACAGATTGAATCATTTAAATGGTAAAGCACACATGGTAGCTAACATTCTGATTAAGAATGTCTTTCAACGATAGGGCCATGACATAGAATTAAGTCAATTTGTCAAATGGGCCACGTATGCAATTGTAAATAAGATCCAAATAAATTAGTCTGCAGTTTTTATCTCTAAGCTGAAAACAGTAAAGAAGAAATTATTTTATGGAGATTTGATTCCACTGCTGATGGTGGATAGTATTGATTTCACTAAATGGACATCAAAAAGGATAAGATCTAGAACCATTTCAGTGAAAGAATACAGAAATTTTGTAGTTGCAGAACTAGTAGTACCTTTTGGAGGAATTGTAGGAGTAGTAGAGAGGATAAATCAATTAGAGCAGTAATTAGAAAAACTCCAGAAGGAAGTAGATGAACTTAGGCATAGAGATTAAATTGTATTGTTCGTGTACTTGTGTAAAATTGTATGATGTACTTGTCATGTAATTGATTCATATTAATGAATATAATTTTTCAGATGCAATTTTCATACATGTTTTGAATGTGAAATGAATGGAAATTATTGAATATTATGTTATTGTGAAACTTTATGAATGAATATGTAACAGATTTACAATTTGCTGAATGACAGGATAACTGCTTAAAAATTTCTGCATGTTATAAGGTAAAATGTAAATTCTGCATAACATAAAATGACCTGCAATTTAAATCTTTATATAATGTTCAGATTTAAATGTATTTTAATCAAAATGAGGCATTAATGACAAAGATTTAACTTTATTACAGTTAGCAGAATGACAAAGAAAAAAAAAAAAAAAAAACAGAATAGAAAACTTACGAGAGTAAAACTTAGAAGTTGCTAAGTGTTAACTCAATGAAGTAAGTCCGTTGAGTTAACCGTAACTCCACGAGGTCAGTAATATAATATAAGGTCACTCCGTTGAGTTATCTATAACTCAACGAAGTTAGTCCGTGGAGTTAGCAATAGTAACCGACTATGTTCTGTTGAGTAATCTGTAACTCAACGAGGTTTGTTCGTGGATTAAGCAGAACAGTTATTCTTTTAACCACAAACGAAATTTCGTCGGTTTAGCGGTTACCAAAATTTGAAATTAGTAGTGGTACACATACCCATTAAAACAGGAACCACGATGCACGTTGCAAGACACGTTCTTGCAACGAGATTTATTCACTTTAGGGATGCGCAGTATATATATGAAACAGAATGTTATTTACGAGTTACCAGCATTTTTAAGAGAAAGGAGAAAGCGTTGGAGAAACTGGAAGGAGAAGCGGCTGATTCAACCTTCATCCGACAACAAATATTTATAGAATGGAAAGCTTCAGACTGGTATGTAATTAATCTTCTGTTATTTATTTATGAGCACATGGACTCATTCTCTAAGCACTAAACGATTAGTAAGAACACTTATCTAGGAATTTTCATTGCAGAGAAGTACTGAAAATTTTTTTGAACTAAACTTTAACGAAATTCTTTGGGGTGTAGCTAACCTTTCTTTAAAAGAGAACGTAGAGATGGCTGCTCCAGTAGAAAAACCATTAAGAGAGATTCTGTATCCTGAATTAATTAATGAACCTTCATGTATTCGATTGCCAAACTTTGAGGGAGATAGGTTTAAACTGAAATCTAATTATATTAGTCAATTACCACATTTTCATGGATTAGAAAGAGAGGATGCCTATTATTTCCTTAGAGAATTTAATGAAGTTTGTCAAATGATGAGAATGCCGAACATGAGTATAGATGCTATTAAACTTAGATATATCCCTTTTGCTTTAAAAGATACAACTAAAAGATGGTTATATACTCTATCGCCTGATTCAATTTCTACATGGACTGAATTTTGCTCTGTTTTTCTGGAAAAAAACTATCCAACACATCAAACGATTAAAAAGAAGAAAGAAATATTAATGTGTAGACAAAAACAGGGTGAATCATTTTGGAAATATTTTGAAAGATTTAAAGATTTACTGACTCAATGTCCACATCATGCAATGAGTAAAGCACAATTAATAGGCATAATTTATGAAGGCATAGATGTTTCAACGAAATCTTTATTAGAATCTACTTGTCAAAATGGATTTTTAAAATTATGTAGTGAAGAAGCATGAGAATATTTAGAAAATTTTGCAAAAAGAACTACACAGTGGGAAAATTCGGCTGAAGCTATTGCAGATAAAAGATTATTGTCAAGAGGAATGCATGAAATAGATTCCAATACTATGCTTGAGGTGAAATTAAATGAATTAACAAAGAAAATAGAAGAGTTATCATTAAATCAAAAGCTAGCAGAAAAGAATACAAACATAAATGACTTAGATATTATTTATGCTAGAAACCAGAGAGATAACTTGGGAAATTATTATAATCCTAATTGGAGAAATCACCCGAATTTATCTTGGAGAAACAACAATTTCCAAGGAGGAGAAAATATAAATGAGAAGAACATAAGTTATGAAGTATTAATTGAACAAGGAGCTAGAATAGAGAAATTAGAAAAGATAATCCAATAAGTAAACAATCGTCTAGAATTTATATTTGGAAATGCTCTAAATCAAAATCATAATAGAAATATACCACTTAGACAGAAGGAACCAATGAAAGTTAGACCTACTGTAGGATTGCCAATACAAGCTATACCTAATCCTGTCAATAGAACGGTTAATGAAATTGATACCTCTTTTGGGAGGGCAGCTGAATGAAGCAGCATATCTGAAGCAACTATCTGTATGTATATATGTTTTTATTTTTATTTTAAGTTAATAGTATCGTAGAGTTAATTTTTAACTCAACAAACTTAGTCCGTTGAGTTATGCCTTAACTCCACGAGGGTGTGCAGTAGTTATGTTAATTTTTGTCTTTGCTAAATTTTTGTTTTTATTTTACAGAATCGACAAATGGAATTAATGCAATTACCGTTGGATGCACAAAGGGAAATACTAAGTAACTTGTCAGCTAAAGATTTGTGCAGGATGTGTTGTGTATCAAAGGAAATTAAAGACTGTATTGAAGAAAAATATTTTCAGGGACTACAAGCTGCAAAAATGACTAAGATTAGAGATGGATTCATATGGAGGTCATTTAATCGTAGTTCAAATACCCATGAATATCTGGCTATGGAAGAAACTACTAGAATTCCAACTAATGCATTAGAAGGAATGAGTCATATTATGGGGATAGATGAAGGATTAATCATATACAAGACGAGACCAAGGTATGCAAGTTTATCATTACCTGAGATTTTGATAAGAAATCCTATAACAGGAGAAGAATGTAATATAGGAAGACCTAATATATTTGAAGCACCAACTGAAAATTGTGGGTCAGCTTTAATATTTTTTGATAAAAATTCTGCAATTCCTGAAAAATTATATTATTGGAGACCTACAGGAAATTGGGGTGAAGATTTACGCTTAAGTGTATATAATTTTCTAAACAGATATTGGAATGAAAACATTATAATATATCTAGGACAGAAATCATTAATTAACCAGACACATGTCATACTTGATGGTTATATTTATTTAGTCACGGAGATATCAATAGCATATAAATCTGATTTATACATAGTGAGCATAGATAGTTATGATGATTATACAGAAATTTTACCTATCCCGAGTGAAATAGCTAAACCACCATCTGAAAAATTTAATAAAATTCAAATAGGAATGTGGTATAATGAAAAAGATGATCCTACTCTATGTCTGATAAGATGGTGGGATGAACTGATGAAATTTCAAATATGGATTATGGAAGACATGAATGAATGGAAGTAGGAAGAGGAGTATATTGAAATAGATGTAGAAATAGAAACTGCAACATTACCCTGGAACCAAAAAGGATCCCTTTCTGCATTGCATATCATTAATGGTAATACACTCATATTTGGAATTTATAATATATTGCATGTTTACAAATTAAAAAGGACCAAGAACTGCATTAAAATAAAATTAATAGCAAGAAAAACTATGCTTAAAAAGTTTGCTTGGACTGATACATTTATTCCATTTGTTTCTACTTTTCAATCATGTTCTTAAGCTGTGATTGTGTGTTTAATGTTGTGTATTCTGCATTTATTTTTATTTTTTTAAAAAAAAAAAAAAACAAAATATCAATCCAATTTGTTGGTATCTATTCTGTGAAACCAACTGGCTTGCTTGTGAGCCACTAAAGGCATAGAAGCCTGGGTTCCACACAAGACACTGATTTATTAATACCTATTAAATGTTATTTTGTTTTATATTCTGTGCTTATCTAGGAATGAACAGTTTTTCAGAATCAAAAATCGGAATATGCAGAAAGAGATACAAATGGAACAAGGTATGTAACCAATTACTTATCCTGAATTTTAAATCGAACAAAACTTTATTCATGCCTGCTACAATTATTGTACTTATTGTCAAATCTTTTACATTGAGGACAATGCAAAATGTAGGTATGGGGGGGAGGTAATTAAAGTAACAGCTATGCAAGTTTGTTAATTAAAGGAATTAAAATGGTACTGCAAAGTTTTGTGGAAATTGAAAATTTTTATGAACTTGCTGTAACTATCCGATAATTGAGATTGTAAAATTTTTATAAACTGCTTGAATGTTATATTTAGAAGGCTGTAGAATATGCTATAGAATTTATTATTTATGTAAATCTAGATATAGTATCTTATGATTTTTCTGAATTTCATGAGTTTAACAGTTTCATGATTTTAAAATGAAATCAGAATATTTAATGCTTAATCAAAAAATTATCTGAAGTCTTGAAGGAGCTGAGATGTGAATTCTAGATTAAATGAAACACATATAATGAAAGATACATTTACTTTGACTAATTGAACTTGTAGAATAATTTATGTTTAGATCTTATTAAACTATAGATAAAGTATGAACTTCTTGTTATGGATTCATATCTTTAGTAAATGATAGAAGTAGAATTATATGAGATTGGTGTTTTACTGCATTTGTATTAATGAAATACGTGCATATACAGTATGTGATTAATGTTTTGTTTTGTGTGTGCATTTATTTTTAGAAAAAAAAAAAAAACCTTAAGAGTTTATTGACTTGTTTGATCACGAGCCTTTTGTACTTGAGTAGATAGGTATGTAAGGATTGTTGACCTCAAAAAGGACTTTGAAAATCTGGCAACCTAAGATCTTGATCAGATCTGGGATTGTTGATTGAAAGCTCTTTACATAGGTACATTAGAAAGCTCTTGCATGATTAAGCTTGTCAAATTAACTTTTAAAGTACACAAAAAAAGAAAAAAAAAAACATATTCTGTTCTGAAAAGATACAAGTGTTTTGTGATATACAGATATCTTATGAATCGAGTATATTTTCTGTTATATAGAATTGCTGAAATATGAATCTGGAATTGACTTTTGAAGTTGTTTAATGGAAATACAATTCTTTATTCTACTTGTCTTAATCAAATTGAATTGGATTGTACTTTGATTCGTATGTTGTTGAAATTTCTTCTAGAAAAACTTATTGGAAAATTCAGGATTACAGATGATGAAAAAAAGAACAAACGATAATATAATTAACACCTATATGAAGATGATATACTTTGTATGTAATTTACATATATTCTAAATATCTTTGCAGGTTGATTATTGAAATATAAAGAATATATGTTTAGGCTAAAAAGAAAAAAAAAAAAAAAACAAAAGGGGAAGAATTAATTCTAGCACTTTTTGAAAGACCAATTAATTAGATCTTAGTTTGCTAAGGGACTAGCAAAATTTAGGTATGGGGTAAGTGTTTAGAATGAAAAAGTGCATATTATTAATGGTTAAATGATGGTTAATTGCATAATATTTAGCTTATCATATGAGAATTAAGCCATTATGTTATAATTGCATTGTTATATGCTTTAATTGAAGAATCTACCTAATTTTGGGGAATTAATGTTAATTTGGCACATTTATGAACTGTCGGTAAATTGTAGGCTGTGAAATTATTAAGTATCCGAAAATGCATATGAGCATCGAATAGTTATACCTGTAACTCTCCGGAATATTATTTTATGTTTAAACTGTTGCTGACACGTGTTGAGAGTTGGTAGATTTACTTATGTTATAACTCGTTAAGTTAGTATAACTGCACGCGTTGAGTTACATGAAAATACACTAAGGCAACGTGTTAGGTTAGCGTTATAAACTTAAGTTGTTATTTTTGCACGTGTTTTATAGTTAAATAAACGAAGGAAGTCCGTTGAGTTATCTGTAACTCTACGGACTATATATTTTCTAATATGCCACTGTAGCAGTTGTAGGAACAGATAGTTGGAAGGAAAAACCACGTTTGCACGTATCACGCAGGAATTCAATCACGTAGGGAGAAAGAAATCATCGCCGTTGATCTGAAGGAAGGAAATCCAACTGACCATTCAAGCAGAAGCAGTTACCATTGAAGAAATATAAAAGAAAAGAAAAAAAAAAGAACTAGTGTGATCGATGGACGGCCAGTGTATACAGAGGAGGAGCACCAAGCTTTCTACAGATAGTATCGGCGATTCTCTGAAGTATCACACCAACCATCGTATCACCACCATAATCACCAATCATCGGAGGTCTGTGAGGATACTTGCTTGATGTCGGGTCGATTTCGAGCCAAAGACAGTGCCTAACCACTACTGTGAGGAGTGATCGCGTCACGGGAAGGGAAGACATTTTCACCAAGCGCCGACTCATATTTTAGGAGATCGTAAAGCTTTTAGCATTGGCTTCAGGTTGATGCCTGTATGCTGAAGAGGAGATCATCTTGCAATTCTGGACCCACGATTCTATAGGGAGATGAGACAGAATTGTAAGTGGTTCAATTTTCAGTGGTGTAATCGCATTGCAAGTAGTGTCGAAAGTATTTACTGTCAAGTGAAATTACTTTACATTTCACCTTTCGCCCATCACATCAAAACAAAAATACCAAAAACAATTTATCTTTGTTTGTATGTTGTATTTGAGTGTTGTATTGTTGGTGTTGTATCGTGATTAATGTTATCTGTATCAATTTTATGATTGTTTTATGTTAGTTTTAATTTTACAATTTACTGAAATTGGTTCGTACAAAACAACTTAAAGATTTTAATGGTTACTGTTTGAATCATCTGAATGTTAGTATTGCATAATGATAAATCCAATGTTAACTAGCATTAAAAAGCTTAATTAATGTTATTTACAATCTGTGGAATCGCCTAGATTCGTGGAGTCATCTGAATGTTCTTGGCCGAATTTCTCTGTAATTAGCAGTATTATAAAGAAGAGACAGGCTCGTGGAGTTAACTTAAGTCCACGAGGATAGTTCGTTGAGTTATCAATAACTCAACGAACTTAGTCCGTTGAGTTAATTGTAACTCAACGGAGTGCTTATTGAATATAAATTTGAATTGTTCACAATCAAACATTTCTTAAATTCGTTAGCAATTCCCTGTGGGATCGACCTGTACTTGCACCTTGATACAATAGACACTGTGCACTTGCAGTTAAAGTACAAATTGGAATTAATATCTAAATTGTATTAAAGGTTGTTTGTTTACTTCTAAAAGAAAGAATAGGCATAAAGATAAATTACCTAAGTAAAAATAGAAGTAACAAATCCAAGTTTTTCTAGTGTAGTGTTGGGAAAACATGAACATGAAGATCCATACTTATTTAAGAAATGTCTTGATATAGTTTTAAGGAGGTGTGTTCTAGTAACTGAATATCAGAGCATATTGTCTTTTTGCCATGACTAAGCATGTAAAGGACATTTTGGTTCAAGGAAAATTGCTGTCAAAATTTTGTAATGTTGATTCTATTGGCTAACACTATTCAAAGATGTTCATAAATATTGCTTAAGTTGTTTAAGATGTTTACAAGTAGGAAGGATATCAAAGAGAAATATGATACCTTTAAATCCTATTGTTGAGGTTGAAATCTTTGATGTATGGGGAATAGATTTTATGGGTCCATTTCTTATGTTTAATCAATTTAATTATATATTGTTGAGGGTGGATTATGTATTTAAATGGATAGAAGCTATTTCTATAAAAACTAATGACAACAAAGTGGTAATACATTTTATAAGAACTAATATAATTGCTAGATTTGGAATACCTAAAGTTATTATTAAGGATAGAGGAATTCATTTCTGTAATAAAAGTTTTGAAGCCTTGATGAAAAAATATAGAGTAAATCAAAAAATAACATCTTATCATCTATAAACAAGTGGACAAGTAAAAAGTGCAAACAAATAAATTAAGTTAATCTTAGAAAAAGTAGTAAATTCTACTAGAAAAGTTTAGGCTAATAGATTGATAGATGTACTCTAGGTTTATAGAATTACTTATAAAATAAGTTTAGGTATGTCACCTTTTAAGATAGTATATGGAAAAAGTTACCATTTACTAGTTGATATTGAACATAAAGCTTATTGGATGTTAAAAACTCTAAATATTAATTTAAATCAAGCTGCTTAAAATAGAAAAATACAATTAATTGAGTTAGAAGAATTTAAGAATGAAGCTTATTCGAAAACTATAATAGAAAAAGAGAATGAAATTTTGATATGATAAGAAAATTATTCTAAAAACTTTTGAAATAGGACTAAAAGTATATCTTTACATGATTAGACTTCATAATTATCTTAGGAAATTAAGATCTAGATAGGCAAGAAATTAAAATTTTTTTTTTGTAACGGTCACATCGAAAGGATCCCTTGGTTTGATAGAAACTAAAAAAAATATAAAAAAAAATTATTAAGTAAAAGTGTTGGTTTGATTGAAACATGGTATCGATTCAACCAAGTGAAAAAAAAATTGTAATTTCAATTTGATCGAGGATGTACAACAACCTAATCAAAGTTAAGAAAATAATAAAATCAAGAGTTGGCTAGATTGGAGATTTTTCGATCTTTATCGTATAAAAAGTATTATTATAATTATTTTTATTAGTTATAACTTTACGAGAGGTCTATTAAGTTAAACTTAATTCAACGAACTTATTTCGTTGAGTCTAGTATAAGTTAATGAATTTACTTTGTTAAGTTAAATATAACTCAATAGAGTACTTAAGGTAAGTCCACAGATTTAGTCTGTGGAGTTAACTATAACTCCACAGAGTAGTACGTATTAGTAGTAATAGATTGCATGAGACATGACCTGATTACTTACCAAAAACTTAAGGTTTATTTAAACTAAAGTTTAGGATTTGAGGATATTATCTATAGAAATCATTTAATATTTAGAACAATAAAGATCAGAGTCGTTCCATTTCGTAACACCATGAAGGTCAAGATGATGCTAGACTTTTAGGATTTCATTAACACTATAAGATTCCTTAAAGAATCAAAGGAATGACATACAAAGTAGATAATTAGAAATATCACCAGGGAAAAACAGTTAGAAAAGGTAGAGGCTAACCTCTTCTTTTCTACAAAAATTTTAGTTGATTTAAATGTAAGAATACTTGTAATAATGGAAATAAGAATATGAGTGGCAATAGAAACTACGTTAATAGGGAGAGAAGAATCAGACCAAATAATGAGGTTGTCCTAGAACTTATTAAACTCTAGTCCAAACTGTAGTTTATACGAACTATAGTTGCATATACGAGGATTCGACATGAGTAACAATGAAGAGAATAAGTTGAAGCATTTGAAGAAGAAGAGTAGTAGTAGGGACCTTCATATCAACAATAGAGAGATTAAACTAAAGTACCTGTTGAAGCAGGAAAGCAACTAGGACCTTCAATTCCACCACCTAGACCACTAGAAAGGGTGTATTCATGGGTCCATCATTTGAAAAAGAATTAAACGAATTTGAAGAATTAGTTCAATTTGGGAAAAACCATGGAGAATAAAAAGAAATGATAGTAGCCAAAGTACACTTTGTGTTTGATGTACTTCAGAAGAGATGGGTTGAAGAAAAGTTAAAGACCCAATATAAAATTAAAGTTGAAAAGCATCAGGAAGCAACTAGAACACCAATTTCAAGAAAATATGTGGTTGGACCTTCAAGACTAGCAAATATAGAGGAAAAAGTGAAATAGCAAGAGTCAGTTCATGTGACTCGAGGGCCTACAGAGTCCCTTTTTGTTGACTTGCTATCTGAGGAAGAAGAAGAAGAAGAGTAGACACAAGTAGAAATGAAAAAGAAAAAGAAAATGGAAAGAAATTGTGCTTGAGACTCAAGTAGAAATGAAATTCGAGCTTGTATTATTTGCAGTAGGGCATAAATAACCTATTTTTATAGATTTATTATCTAAAGAAGAAAAGCAAGAGTAAGAGCAAAGAGAAGAAGAAAAATAGGTTGAAACTAGTCTACATCTTGAAGAAACTAAAATAGGAATAATGGTAGAATCTGTTGTGCTTGAGACTCCATCTCAATCTATCATTGAATCAGAAAGAATAGTAACAATGGAGGTTGGTTGTGAGGAGGAAGAATAAAGAGAAGAAGTTGAATAAGAAATCATTGAACAAGAAATCATTGAACAGGAAGAAAAGAATTTGATAGATTTTACTAAAGAGAATGAAACTCTTCAGCAACTTAAGGAGAAGTTACAAAATAAAAGTGTGGAACGTTTTACAGACTCTCCACCACAAGTAAGAACTAAAATGTAGGAATCTCTAGATTATTTTTTGCAACAAATCCAAAAGTAAGTTTAGGAACTTGAAGAAGAAATTGAAGAACAAACCTCTCTAGAGCAATAAATTCAAATCCCTAACCTGTTTGAAGTAATAATTCTAAATGAAGTTCATTTTTAGAGTTAAGAAGTATACAACAAGTATCAAGAAATAAAGGGGTATGACATTATTTATAATAGGCTAGTAAATTGGATTGGAATAGATGATATTAGAGAGTTATTTGAATTCCAAGGTTTATTGAAATTTATTCCTTAGATAAAAGGGCATGTAGTTTATGAAAATCTAGTGTCTTGTTTTTATGTAAATTTGAGGGAAAAAGGAACATTAATCTCAAATGTGAAGCAAGTCAATATACAGATAACACTCGATCTTCTCCACAACTTATTTAGATTAAAAAATGAAGGAATTGAAATTCTAGAAGAAACAATTGTAGTAGAATAGACTAAACAAGAAATTAAGCAGTGCATAGTTTGTGAAACTTGCGTGCCATTACTTAATAGAATGAAGTATTTAAATGGAAAGACACACATGGTGAAAACTATATTGGTGAAAACTGTTTATTAAAGACAAGGTCATAACATTGAACTTAGTTAATTTGTCAAATAGACCACATATGTAGTTGTTAGCAGAATTCAAGTAAATTAGTCAAAAGTAATAATCTCCAAGCTGAGAGCAGTAAAGAAAAAATTATTTTATGGAGATTTGTTTCCATTGCTAATGGTGGAAGGAATAGATTTTATGAAATGGACATCCAAAAAGATAAGATCTAGAACCCTTTCTGTGAAAGAATACAGAAATTATAATGCTACTGTTGCTTCTATTGCTGGACCTTTTAGAGAATTTACAGAAGTTGTAGAACAGATAACTCAATTAGAATAACTCTAGAAGGAAGTAGATGAACTTAGAAATAAAGATTAAATATATTATTCATTTACTTGTATTGAAATATATCAAAATGTATGTAATTCAAAAATAATTTATATATATGAATGTTTGAATATCAAGATGTTTTTGAATTCGTGTTTGTGAGTGAATGATTTAAAGTTAAATTGAAATTCTAATATATGTATTTGTTTGAAGCATTACAAGATTATTTTAAAAGAAATTGAATTGAATGAAAGACGTGCTTAAAGGCACAATTATCTAAGAAACACTTGAATATGTTTACAAATGATAGAAATTCTATTTTCTACATAACAGGAAATAAACTGTATGTTAAATATGCATATAATGTTTAAATTTAAATAAGTTTAAATTGGAACACTACATTAATGTAATGTATTTAACTTTATTTAAGTTAATATGTAGGAAAATAAATATAGAAGTTAATATGAGAAGTAAGTTTCTTAGGAAAATTTGTTAAGTATTAATTCAATGAAATTAGTTCGTGGAGTTAACTTTAACTCCACGAAGTTAATAATAAAACCCAAGGACACTTCATTGAGTTATCTGTAACTCAACGAAGTTAGTATGTGGAGTTAGCAAATAGAAGTTGAAGCTAGTTCGTTGAGTTAGCTGTAACTCGATGAAGTTAGTTTGTTAAGTTAGGAATAGTAATTGAGGTCACTCCATTGAGTTAATTGTAACTCAATGAAGTTAGTCCGTGGAGTTAGCTGAATGATTATTCTTTTCTCCACGAATGAAACTTCATGGGTTTAGCAGCTACTGAAATTTAAAAATTAGAAGTGGAACACATATCTATAAAAATAAGAATCATACTGCACATTACAAGACATGTTCTTGCAACGAGATTCATCTATATTATGGACGTGCATTATAAATTTAGAATAGAATGTTATTTACTGGTTATTAGCAATTGAGAAGAGAAAAGAGAACTTGCTAGGGGAACTAGAAGAAGCAGGTGATTTAACTTCATCTATTAATAACTATTTATTTAGAACAAAGCTTCAGATTGATATGTAATTAAATTTTTGCAATTTACTTTATGTTAAGAGTTTATGAGTACATAGACTTGTTCTTCTAATACTAAACGATTAGTAAGAATACCTATATAGGATTATTCAATATAGAGGTATACTAAAATATTTTCTGAATTAGACTTTAATGAAATTCTTAAGGGTGTAGCTAACTTTTCTTTAAAGGAGAATAAAGATATGACTACTCTAGTAGAAAAACCATTAAGGAAAATTCTGTATCTTGAATTAGTTGATAAACCTTCATGTATTCGATTGCCAAACTTTGAGATAGATAAGTTTGAACTAAAATTTAATTATATTCGTCAATTTTCACACTTTCATGAATTAGAAAGAGAAGATGCCTATTATTTCTTTAAAGGATTTAATGAAGTTTGTCAAATGATAAAAATGTCAAATATGAGTATTGATACTATTAAACTTAGATATATCCCTTTTACTTCAAAAGACAGCTAAAAGATGGTTATTCTATCGACTGATTCAATTTTAACACGGACTGAATTTTACTTTGCTTTTTTGGAAAAATATTATTCAACACATTAAACAATTACAAAGAAAAAAATATTAATGTGTAGTCATAAATAGGGAGAATCATTTTGAAAATATTTTGAATGATTTAAAGATTTACTAACTCAATGTCTACAGCATATGAGTAAAGCATAATTAATAGATATCATTTATGAGGGTATAGATGTTTAAACTAAATTTTTATTAGAATCTACTTGTCATAATAGATTTTTGAAACTGTATAGTGAAGAAGCATGGATATACTTAAAAAACTTTGCAAAAGAACTACTTAGTGGGAAAACTTGGCTAAGGAGAATGCATGAAATAGATTCAAATACTATGCTTGAAGTTAAATTAACTGAATTAATAAAAAAATAGAAGAGTTATCATTAAATAAAAAATTAGCAGAAAAGAATGTAAATATTAATGACTTAGATATTATTTATACTAGAAATTAGAAAGATAACTTTAGAAATTTTTATAACCCTAATTAGAGAAATCACCTGAATTTATCAAGGAGAAATAATAATTTCCAAGGAGGATAAAATATAAATGATAAAAACATAAGTTGTAAAGTATTAATTAAACAAAGATTTAGAATAGAGAAATTAGAAAAGATAATTTAACAATTAAACAATCGTTTAGATCATGTGTTTGGATATGTTACCATTTAAAATCAAAATATGAATAAAAATATACCTCTTAGATAAAAGGAATCAATAGAAGTTAGATTTACTAGAGAACTGTCAATTCAAGTAGTACTTAACCTTTTGAACAGAACTGTTAATGAGATTGATATCTCTTATGGGAGGCCTAATAAGGCTTCTTACAAGCTTTCGCCTCTTTGGATACACTTGGTGTAAGCCGTTTGAGTGTCTATTGAGACTCACATGTTATCACCTCTATGGATATTCTTGGAAGATAAAAAAAATAAAAATAAAAATAAAATAAAAAATAATTGTGCTACTTCATATAAACAAATAAACACTTCAAAGAAGGAAGAGTTATTTTCAGAAGAAAGAATACTTATTTTCAGAGCCTTTCTTCTTAACTCTTTGAAAAATGTAGCATTTTGGATAGTTACTAGCCTTAACTATTTGAAGGAATTCTTTCTCTCTATGTTTGTCAAAATGGTTGGATACTATAGCAGGCTAACTATTTGAAGAGATCTTATCTTTTGAATGGTTACGGTCCTAACTATTCAAAAATTCACTTAAGTCTCTTAAGTCATTTTGAAAGGTTACAGCTAGAATCTTTAAAAATCTCTTAAGTTTCAAATAGTTACTGTCTTAACCATCTGAAGATCCACTTAAGTCTTTGACTTTCGGATACTTAGCTTCTTAACTATTCGAAGATCCACTTAAGTCTCTTAAGTCATTTCGGAAGGTTTTGGTTATAACCTTTTAGAATCTTTTGACTTTCGGATAGTTAGATTTGAACCTTCTGACTATCTTGTTGTTTTCGAATACTTCAAACTAATAACCTTTTGAAAACATTTAACCTATCGAAGACTTACAACTGGCAAGTTTTCGATTGGACCTAAGCAACTTGTGGCATACTTCACACTTGAACTACTTGCCTTAACAGGATTTGAAGATGAAGACAGACTAAATCATATATATAAGTTAAACAAGACATTGTATGGCTTGAAATAAGCACCAAGAGCATGGTATGACAAGCTTAAAGGATTTTTGCTTAACAATTAGTTCAGTATAAGAATAGTAGATAATACCTTGTTCATCAAAACTATTGACTCACATATGTTAATTATTTAGATCTATGTTGATGATATTATTTTTGGTGTAACAAATGAAAATTTATGTCATGATTTTTAGAACTTAATGTAAAATGAATTCGAGATGAGTCTTATGGGAGAACTAAAATACTTCTTAGGACTATAGGTCTATCAATTATAGAATGACATTTTTATAAATCAAGAAAAATTCTGTAAAGAGATTCTAACAAAATTTGGTATAGACAGATTCAAAGAGGCCAACACTCCTTTGAACTTAAATGAAAAATTTGATAGAGATTTTTGGTATTACTGTAGATTAAAAGAAATATAGAAGAATAATTGGATCACTTTTGTATTTATTAACTAACAGGTTAGACTTTATGTTCAATGTATATGCATGTGCAAGATATCAAGTTTCTTTAAAAGAGTCACATTTGAAAGTAGCTAAATGTATTTTTAAGTACCTATAGGGTACAAAGGATTTTGGATTACTCTATTCTCACATAGTGATTTAATGTTAATAGGATATAGTGATGCAAATTATGCAAGTTGCAAATTAGATAGGAAGAGCACTAATGGAACATGTTAGTTACTTGGCTACTCATTTGTATCGTAGTTTAGTAGAAAACAAAATTGCATAGTAGTATCTACCATTGAAGTAGAATATATTGAAGTAGGATTATGTTGTGTTCAAATTTTATAGATACAACAGACATTAGTAGATTACAAATTAAAATTTCAAAACACTACCATTTATTGTGACAGTAGCAATGTCATCAATCTATCCAAAAATACTGTGTTATACTCAAGAGCTAAGCATATTGAGATTAGACATTACTTTCTAAGAGATCATGTTGAAAAATGTCACATCTCATTAGAATATGTTTCTATAAGAGATCAACTTATAGATATTTTCACTAAACAATTGAACGAATCCTCTTTTACTCATATTAGGTGTAGTTTAGGAATTTGTTCCTTAAATGAATTATAAACTCTTGATTTATGTTTACTAAATAAAACTCAAGCTCACCATAAGAGAGCTTGCTTTATGCTAACCTTCATTCTTGAAATACATTGGCTGATGCACTTATTTAGGGGGAGCACTAAGACTGATTAGGTAAAAATTTTTCAAGTACTCTATTGCAGAACTCTCTTTGCCAAATGACAAAAAAGGAAGAGAAAATCAAGGAAATCTCCTAGCACATAGATAGGGGGAGAAAATGTAAAGAACATGTAAACTAGCTTTATATCATTTTCTATGTGGTTCAATGTATAGAAATAATCTAGGGAGTGAAATACATGTAATTAATGTAAATGTTTTTGTCATTATCAAAAGAGGGGAGATTGAAAGGACCTCTATATTTTGATAATGTAAAAACTTATGTGAGGAGCCATTTGTATTTCACATGTATAGTTGAAGAGTCAAAGTTGAAACAAAAGCCAAATAGGCTAAATGAATGTTGCACAAGAAAATCAAATGAATTCTAGAAGAAATCATTAAATTACAAGTCCATCGAATGGTTTCGGATGGTTTCACACTCAATTAGAAGGTTTCACACTGAATAAGATGGTTTCATAACTAATCGGATAGGTTCACAGTTGATTAGAAGGCTTTACAATTTTTCAAAAGGTTTCAAGTTAAATTATCTAAAATATAAATTACAGAATAGCGACAAGATGGATAGAACAATTGAAAAGTTTTAAGTAGGAAATTGGATTGCTTTAGATTGTACTAGAATGTTTCAAATGAAATAATCCGAAAGACAAACAATTTCAGAGGGTTTTAAACTAAACAACTGAATCTAAGTGACCTCACAAGCCAAACTTAAGAGATCACATGGAAGAATTCATTGAGTTACAAGCTTAAAGGTTGAAGAACTCATTGAGTTAGCATAACTTAATGTGTAAATTTAGAAGGAACAACTCATTGAGTTACAAGCTTAAAAGGTAGTGCAACTCATTGAGTTAGCACAACTCAATGTTAAAAGGCTGAACAGAACTCATGTGTAGAACTCATTAAGTTAGCAAAATCTCATGTGTACAACTCGAGTTAAAAAGTAAAAGGAAGAACAACTCGTTAAGTTAACAAGTAAAAGGAAAAAGCAACTTGTTAAGTTAGCAATAACTTAATAACCTAGGAGAAGGAATATTAAAGACAGTTATCACGTGAATAATAATGATATCTCACGTGATAGAACTCGTTGAGTTAGCATAACTCAACGTGTACATATAGAGTCAAGGAAGAACAACTCGTTAAGTTAGTAATAACTTAATGACCTGGAAGAAGATTGATAGAAATCTATTGACAATATATCAAAGGGTAACAAGACTGTCAAGAATCAAGGTATAGTAAATTAATACCATTGAAAGGTAATATAACTATTGAAGTTACAAATATAAATAGACCAGATTAGTCTATAATGAAAGATATAGAAATACATACATATTTAGAGAGCAAAGTCTATAGAAACAAAAAAGAGAGAATAACTATTTATGTTACAACTTTTCAAGCATTATGCAAAAGTTAGCAAAAGGCAAATCTGAAGTGTTTCAAGCTCTCTACATGCAAATTTTGTTAAAAATCAAATTAGTTGGTTTGTTGAAGTTTATACCACAAAACTTCAAGTATTGTTGGTTGGAGCATTGACTTGAAAGCTCAAGTGATTAGTTGGTTGGAGTTTGTACTTGAAAGCTCAAGTGATTGATTCTTGCTTCTACTTGAAAGCAAGTGTGTAAGTGTTGAAATATTTAGTGAAGTCTAAGTAACATTTGGGGGTGGATTAGCTAAGTTGGTGAATCACTTAAAAATCGTGTGTTCTTTTATTTTTGTTGTGCATGTTTTTAGTTATTTATTTCTGTTATATTATGAATTCTTCAACCACATAACAAAGAAATATTTGATTTAGAACATATATCTCTATTCACCTCCCCTCTGGTAAGCCTATTGGTCTTAATATTAACATATTTTGAAAAGTCATATAGTTATCGGTTAACCTTTCAAGAAAGTTGAAGAGTTATTTTAAAAACTTGTATAACTATAGTTTTCTACATATGTGTTTTGAATGACTTAAGTTTCTCACATGTTTTCTATATGCGTGTTTAGAAAAATCAAAGAGTTAAGATAACTGTTTAAGTTTTTTACGCATGGATTATGATAATTGTTCAAGTTTTACAAATGACTAACTTATATATTGAGTTATTTTAGGTCACATGTTTTGCAAGTGAAAAACTTGAAGAGTTATCAAATAAGTATCCGAGTTTGTACAAGTGTTACAAGTTAACTATTCGATAAAAACGATGACTTAGGTGAAAAACTCAACGATTCTCCAAAAGCATGTTCTCGATAGATTTAAGAGAAGAGAACATGGGAATCATGCATAGTTAAGTATTATGTTTTGATGATGTATGCAAAACATAAGTAATCATATTTAATTAATTACTATTGTTTGTGAAAGTAAATTAAGAACATCAATTAGTATAAAAAAATTTAATGTTATATATATACTTATCTCTAATAGATCTGAAATGATGCTAAGTTAAATAACTAGTCGTTAAGTTATACTAACTTTTTATTTAACTAAATGTTAAGTTAACATGTGTTTTTATTGTAAAGCATGATATGTTTTAAAGTTACAGTTTACATTAAGATAACTCGTTGAGTTAGTGTTTTGTTTGTAAAAAGGTCACGTGAGAACTTGTTGAGTTAGTGAATAAAACATTAAGTTAAAGGGACGAATTTGTTAAGTTTTTATTATGCACGTGGTGAATTTAAAGTTTACGAATGTTATATTATATCACGTGAGTTGCACATGTTTAACTCGTTAACATAACTGTATGTGTTGAGTTGCTATATTGAACACTAATACAATGCATTAGGTTAATGCTATAAACTTAAAGTTATTATCTTTGCACGTGATAAATATATTATTGTTTAAAACATTTTATATTTATATACTGGTTCGTTGAGTTATCAGTAACATAACAAAGTTAGTTCGTTGAGTTAACTGTAACACTATGAAGCTAGTTCGTTAAGTTAATTGTAATATCATGAAGTTGGTTCATTGAGTTACCATAACACCATAGACTTAATTCGTTGAATTAACAACTTACACAACAAAACATGTCACGTGAATGACACATGCTGAACTCATTAAGTTAGACATGTTGAGTTATAAGTCTACTTGTTTAGTTAGCATTAACACAATTTGTTATTACACTTGATGAAAAATTTTGGACGAGAAAATTTATTTTGCAAGAAATTTTTCCAAGGATCTAGGATTAATGATTCAAGAAAATTCAAGAAACAAATGTGAACTAGAATGTGTGTATTTTGAAATTTAAATTTGAAAATAACATAAAAGATGTGAAGAGTGGAGATAGATCATGGATGTTATGTATGGAATGGAAAGTGACTATAAAGGCATAGAATTTTTGTTGATCAAAGTATCCTTACATACTAAAAGAAATATACTTTTAGGGATCAATATCTCTTAAGAGAAAAACTCTTAGAAGGAAGCAAATTCGATGAAGAAGAGAAAGTCAAATATTTGTCATTTAAGATTTAAAGAAGAAGAAAAAGAAGAGGAAAATCTTAAATAAGGAGAAATGTTTTTAAATTTTACAAATTAGTTTTCTCTATTTGTAAGAATGAAATTAATCAAATAAAACATTGTATAGATAAATCATCGCATTTACAATTTCTGAAGAGAATTGAATTATATATTGTGAAACATTGAATAAAATAGTGTCTTGACTTGTTTTAATTTTAAAGTTTCGATTATAGTTGAAAATATTGAAAAATACAATTCACCTCTCTCTTATGTAGTCATTCGATCCTACATGTATGACATGAAGAATGTAGATAATTTGAAATTCAAAAGGATGTGGGATCATGAAAAAATGGCAATAATGGATGAACATGATGAACACACACCTTTAGTTTGAAGACTATAAATAGGGGGTTTGAGCTACACTTCAAAGCATCCCTTTCTAAGAGTGAAGTATCCCTTTCAATATAGAGAAATTCCTTTCCATTGAGAGCAATATATTTGAGAGGCATATAATTCATATGTAATGCTCCTATAAACATTGATGCTAGGATTTGAAAAAAAAAAAAAATACAATAGGCAAACTAATGCTACAAATAAGGGAGAAGGAAGGAAGGGTGGATCGTAAAGAGAAGGAACAAGGTAATTCATCAGTTGATGGCTAAAAGAAGAAGATGATCGATAGAACTAAAATAAGGGATCTCAAGTAAAGGTGAAATGATCCAAGGGTTGGCTCAATATGGTGAATGAGGTTGCACTCACACAAGGAAGGGTTTTGTAGAGAAGGGTGATTGAGAGGTGAGGGTATGGAATTAGGGCACATAGACAAGGGAATAATCGAGTGAAGGGTGTAGAGGAGGTCACGATCAAGTGGGGGGGATCTACATGGTTCCCAAAGAATCTCATTTATAGGTAAGTTTGGGTGCAAAGTCATTAAGGTAAGGATGACATGCGAACAAGAGATTGTGGGAAGTGAGTATTAGGATCCTAGTATTTTGATAATGCAAAAACTTGTGTGAGGAAACAAATTGTATTTTATAGATATGACAACTTAGCAAAAGATCAGAAGGTAGATAAATAGATACAGGTAGTTTAGAAATTGTTGCTATAGAGCTACAGGAAAATCGGACAGTTTTCAGGCTTAAGTATTTGGAAGAAATTATTCTTTGGTAAATTACAGACTTAAGTATCCGAAGAATCAATGTAAAGTAGTTGAAACACTATCGGATAGTTAGAAGAATAACTATCTATAAATAGAAGGTCTTTGGAGAGTTTTAAAGATAGCTGACTAGATGATCGGAGAGTCAAGGTGCTAACTATCCGAAAGATTAAGAAATTTGGAAAGTTAGGAAAGCCAACTATCTGAAACTTAAGTTAGTGAATTTCCCATGTGTAGAAATCCAGAATAGAAGCTCAAAGAGTTAGAAAGCTAACTATTAGAAAAATAGGAAGTTTCGAAAAGTTACAGACTTAACTATCCGAAACTTAAGTCATCCTATTATGTACGTGCAGAAATAAGAAGACAGTAGTTGGAAGCTTAAAGGAAAAATTGGAGAGTTATTGTAGCTAACTATTTAGAAGTTAAGAACTTTTCAGTGAGTTAACGTTATAAGTATCCGAACTCATGACACCTCACGTGTACAACTTAAAATCTCACGTGACAAAAGGACTCAAGTGGATTTTTGGTGAGTTACGAACATCTTTCGGAAAGTTACATAGATAACTATCCGAAGGTTTGAGAAAATCGGAAGGTCATCTTGAAACACCCTTCTAAACAGTAACTTACCATATTTAGACCTGTAAACTCAACAAGTACAGCAAAATCAATCCGTAAAAGAGAAAGTATGATCGTTGGACTTATAAGCATAAATATAGACAGATCATTTAATATTCAGTAGAGCTATGAAGTGAGATTACACAAACAAACACATACAGAGATATAGTATATATTGCATATCAACTACTATTATAGGAGAAAGCTTAATTCAGATTAACTACTATAAGGAATCGATTGAAAGTTAGATTTACAAGAAGATTCTTAAAGTTCTCCACGTGCTGAAAGTCTGATCCAAGAAGGATCATTTGGTTTGTGACTTCAACCTTAAAGCTTCATTCAATTGGTTTGAGTTTTGACCTGAAAACTCAAAAGGTTGGTTTATTGAAGTTTATACCTGAAAACTTCTGTGTGGTTGGTTAGAGCTACGACCAAAAAGTTCAAGTGAATGGTTGGTTCTTGCTTCGACCTAAAAGCAAGTGTTTGTAAGTGTTGAGACACTTAGTGAAGCCCAAATGATCCTTAGGGGTGGGCTAGTTGAGTTGGTGAACCACCTAAAATTCTCTTGTGTTTCTTATTTATATTTTCGCTGTGCATATTTAATCTTCTATTTAACACTTGTGAAAACTGATTAATCAATTTAGATAGAAAAGTTAGTAAAAAATTTTATTTACACACTGATCACAATTCACCCCTCCTCTAGTGAAGTCATATGTTCCTAACAATTGGTATCAGAGTAGGTTGATTTCTTCTTTATAGATTTAACCATCTGAGATCATGACTTCTTTTCATAGAGAGGGTCAGAACATCCATCGTCCTGCCCTTTTTGATGGTATTAACTATAATTACTGGAAAAACAAGATGGAATATTTCCTTAGAAGCTCAGATGTGAGTCTATGGAAAATGGTGGTTCTAGGAACACCTATTCCACCTAGTCATGAGGATGATTAGATTGAGGAGGATGAGAGAATCATCTAAATGGATGCTTGAGGATTAAATATTATTTACTATGCCTTATCTGTTAAACAATATAATAAAGTTTCAACTTGCAAATCTGCTCATGAGGCTTGGAACACTTTTCAAATAACCTTTGAAGGAACCAACCAAGTGAAAGACACAAAAATCAGCATTTTACTTAGAAAGCTTGAATTATTTAAAATGCTTAATGATGAAACTATCACTGATATGTTTTCTAAATTTACTGAGATTATTAATGGCTTAAGAGGTTTGGGAAAAGAATTTTCTGTTCGTGAACAGGTGTAGAAAATTCTGAGAAGCTTAACTGTGGAATGGAAGTAAAAGTCCATATCAATACAAGATTCCAAAAACCTCAACAAATACTTAGTAGAGGATCTGATGGGCAATCTGTTGGCCCATGAAGTTCAAATGAAAGAATAGAAAGATGAGGAAGGAAGTGCTAAAAAGAAAACAGAAACAAAGAAAGAACTAGCCTTTCCATCAACTCAAGAACTTCAAAGCTCGGATGATGATGAAGTTGTGCTATTGGCTAGAAAATTTAGAAAATGGATGAAGAAAAAGAACCAAGCCAGCACATCAAAAAGTAATGCTCTAGTATATTTTAAATGCAAAAAGTAGGGACATATATAACTTGATTGTCCACTGCAACTAGAAGAAGAAAAAGAAATGAAGAAGAGCTACAAAAAGAAAATGGCATTGAAGGTTACTTGAGATGACAGTAGTTCTTCTAATAGCTCATCCAACTCAGATAAAGAGGTACTAGTAAACATGTGCTATACAGCACAAGAGGTATGTTCCACTTTATCTCAAAGTGATTTTAATATAGACAATGATAATCTAGATGTAAATATTCTTTTGTCTACTGTTGACAGTTTATATGTTAAATGCAAAAATTATAAAAAGAAAATTAAGCATTTAACTGCATGTTTAGAAGAATCATATATTGAACTTGAAAATTTGTATGTTGAAAATAGAAAATGTAATAATGATGAATTAATAAATGAAAATGAAAATTTGAAATCTGAAATTACTGATCTGAAAAATACTATGCATAAGTTTACCAATGGACAGAAAGGATTAGATCAAATCATTGGTTTTCAAATATATAGTTAAGTAGACTTGGCCTAGGGTATGTTACTCCACAAGAAATACCCTACTATGGTGGTGTTATCCGATCTTATAGAGATGGTACAACAATGTTTTCCCTTAAAAGAAGATCTGGATCAATGTGATTGTCAAAAGGCAATAAATTAAATATTGTCAGGACTAACACTTATGGACCCAAGAAAGTATAGGTACCAAAATCTATTTCTATTTGAATTGCAAGATTATATCATTTAGTGGGAGTAGCCAGTTTACAGTTTCAAATTATTATCTGCAAATGACCAAAATTTGAAGATCAATGGAATGATCAATTTGAAAGGTAGAAAAGTTTGAAAATCAGTTATGAGAGCAACTATTTGGTATTACAGGAGACACCATAATTTGATAGAAATTGCTACACTTAAATTGAGTTGAAAATGTGCCTAAAATCATGATATTCAAGGAGAGCAAAATTTGCAGCAGTTAGAAATAAGCATATAGAAAAGAAAGTAACAGTGTGATGCGTGTGTCTTCCATCAAGTATATGTATGTGTCTTTGTATATGGTTGTATTTCTTTGATAATTTGTATAGGGGCAAACTTGTCTTTTGGGTATCACCAACTGTTGCCCCTATATATGTAAGGGGTCATCTACGTCCAAGGTATGCAATGCCAAACCATCCATTGATTTAATTCTTCCCCTTCTTTGTACTAGCAACCATACAACAAGGAATCACGATAGATTGATCACCCGTGGACGTACCCATGTTGGGGAACTACGTAAATTTGTTGTTCTTCGAATTCTCCACTCGCAATCCTCTCTTCCACGTAGATCTCTTCTCCACGCCACCCCTAGATGCTCCACGTTTGTTTGATTTTTCCGCACAACAATTGGTATCAGAGCCAGGTTGGACATCTCCGGGTTTGCATCTGAAGTTTCGAAGAGTTTCATCAAGGTTCAAGCCATTTTCACAAGGGATCTCTTTATTGTTGTAACTACCGTTGTCGCTAGTGCCAGTCTGCACACTCCAACGCCAAGTCGTGCGCCTTCCACGTACATGCTCCGTTGTGTCTCAAATTTTGAGGACGTGTAGTAAGCTTCCTAAACTTTCTTTCTTTAAGATTTCGTGGTCAAAAGTTTCGTATTCAGAGAGATATAGTAGGAGGCGTCTAGCTAGGGCACAGTAGTTTTCTGGACGAGTGACTCTTTGATTGTCAGATTTTGGGCATTTTGTGATTGTGGTTTTGTGCTTGGTTTGTGCGAGTATTTGCTACTATTTTGTGCTAAGTAGTGTGCTTGGCTTGTGGTTGATTGCATTTCGTTGAAATTAGTAGTTTCAGTAGCATATTGTTGTTGAGATATTGCTTGCTATTGTGTACCTTACCGTAGAATTGTGTTTGTTGAAATCACATTGTATCTCATGTGTATTGCTGGTTGTTTGTTGTTTTGAAAACATGAATACTTCGGGGTTGAAGATAGAAAAGTTTGATGGTAAGAATAGTTTCAACTTATGGCAAATTAAGATGAAAGCACTTCTAAAGCAACAAAGTATTTGGGTTCCTTTAAATAAGGAAACTACTCTGAACAGAAATTCACCAGAATTTGAATTGCAGGAGGCGAAAGCTCACTCCACCATCTTGTTGTGTTTGTCTGATGAAGTTATAATAGAAGTTGCTGATGAATCTACCTCGTTAGGTCTTTGGCAGAAACTTGAGTCATTGTATATGACTAAGTCTTTAACAAACAAATTGTTGTTAAAGCAGAGATTGTTCTCTTTAAAGATGATAGAAGGTGTACCTCTTAAGCAGCATTTAGATCAACTAAATGCTATTCTGATGGAACTCAAGAATATTGGAGTAGTCATAGAAGATGAAGATGCAACTCTTATCTTGCTTTGTTCACTTCCATTGAGTTATGAAAACTTTGTTCAGTCTTGTGTAGTTGGAAGAGATTCAATTACACTAGAAGAAGTGAGGTCCAACCTTCATTCTAAGGAGCTTAAGCACATGGTGCATGGTAGAAACGAGGCAAGTGGTGTTGGCCTCTCAACTCAGCAGTAAGAGAACAGGAGAAGAAGCTAGAGACAAGGTGGAGGGAAGAATAGAAGCAGAAGCAAGTCGAAGGGCAAGTACTCTAGGGATACTTGCCATTATTGTAAGGAGAAAGGACACTAGAAATCACATTGTCCTAAGCTTATGAACAAAGGAAAGGCTGCTATGGCAGAAATCAGTTCTGCGTTAGGTGATGACTTTTCTCTTATAGTTTATTGCAGTGCCTATTCTGATGATTAGTGGATTATGGACTCAGGAGCTTCACATCATATGACTCCTACTAGGGAGTATTTTGACACCTACGAGTAGGTGGAGGGTGGTCAAGTGACTTTGGCCAATGATGATGTGTGTTCTAGAGTTGGTGTGGGCACTATAAAATTTAAACTACATGATGACACAGTTAGAATTCTACAGGACATTTGGCATGTCCCAAAGCTTGGAAAAAGTCTGATCTCATTGATGGCCCTTGATGCTAAGGGTTATAAATATACAAGTGGTGAGGGGAAGATCAACATACTGAAAGGCTCGTTAGTTGTTATGAAGGGAACCAAATCTGGTCCCTTATACATTTTGTAGGGCACTCCAATTGTTGGCGCAGCTACATCAGCTATATCTGGTCAGTAGGATTTTTTTGTTATGTGGCACTCAAGGATGGGTCATTTGGGGCAGAAAGGAATGTAGAAACTAAGTAGTTTGGGCAAGTTTGATGGGCACAAGGTTGCTTATATTGACATGTGCAAGCATTGTGTCTTTGGCAAACAGAAAAGAGTGTCATTTGCACATAGTCAGCATAGCTCTAAGGGAGTTCTTGATTATATTCATGCTGATTGTTGGGGGCCTTCACGTCAGCCTTCTATTGCAGGTTCTAGATATTTTCTTTCTATCATTGACTGTCATTCAAGGATGAACTAGGTTTTCTTTTTGACATACAAAAGTGAAGCTTTTTCTTGCTTCAAGCATTGGAAGAAATAGGTAGAAAACCAAACAGACAGAAAGGTAAAATATCTTAGAACTGATAATGGTCTTGAGTTTTGTTCTCAAGAATTTGATAATGTTTGTAAAGATGAAGGCATTACACGACATAACACTATCAAGTATACCCCTCAGCAAAATGGAGTGGTTGAAAGATTGAATAGAACACTCTTAGAAAAGGCATGTTGTATGCTGTCTCATGTAGGTTTGAGCAAGAAGTTTTGGGTAGAGGCTATTAACACAGCTTCCTATCTGGTGAACAGGTCCCCTTCTAGTGCCTTAGATGGGAAGATACCTCTTGAGGTATGGTTGAAAAGATCTGTTAGTTATTCAAAGCTCAGAATTTTTAGGTGTCCAACTTACTATCATGTGAACAATGGCAAGCTGGAACCACATGCCAAGAAAGACATATTTGTAGGCTATGGTGTTGGTGTAAAGGGATACAAGATATATGATATTGAATCTCACAAAGTAATATATAGCCGTGATGTTACTTTTGATGAGAATTCTCTTTTGCAAGCAACAGATAAACTAGCAGGTGAAACACCAGAAATTGAGCACACCCTTCCTAAACAGATGGAGATAAATGACGCACAATAGCCGCCTATCACTAATCAAGTTGAAATTAGAGAAATCTCATCTGAAACTCAGGAAAATGAAGTTGAGGAGGAAGAGGTGGAGCAACCACCACCAAGAACCATTGGCAAAGATCATCCTAAAAGAGACGTTAGACCTCCGATTAGATATGACTACGACAGTTTGGTTGCTTTTTCCTTACAAATAGCAATTGAGGTGGAGGATTCTATTGATCCACCTACATATGAAGCTACAATGAAAGGTTCAGAAGTTGGTCTTTGGATGTCTGCTATGGAGGAGGAACTCCAATCTCTCCATAAGAACAAGACTTGGGAACTAGTGAAACGTCTAAAGAACACAAATATTGTTAGTTGCAAATGGGTCTATAAGAAGAAGATTGGGACTCAAGGCAACACAGGTGTGCAGCACAAGGTAAGATTAGTCGCCAAAGGTTATTCATAGTGAGAAGGAGTTGACTTCAATGAGGTATTTGCTCCTGTTGTACGTCATACATCTATTAGAATTTTGTTATCCATTGTTGTAGCACAGAATTTAGAATTGGAACAACTAGATGTAAAGACGGTCTTCTTGCATGGTGAGTTGGAAGAAAATATTTGGATGGAACAACCAACATGGTTTGTGGTGAAAGGTAAATCTGATTGGGTGTGTAAATTAAATAAGTCATTGTATGGACTTAAATAGTCACCATGACAATGGTACAAAAGGTTTGATGCCCTTATAGTTAAAGTTGATTTTAGACGCAACAACTATGATTTATGTGTATATGTTAAAACTCTTGATAAGAGTGCACATGTTTATTTGTTATTGTATGTTGATGATATTCTTATAGCTGCGAAGAATATCGAAGTGATACAGGAGCTGAAGGACACATTAAAATCAGAATTTGATATGAAGGATCTTGGTCTAGTTGGCAGAATTCTTGGAATGGAGATTAGGCGTGAAAGAAATTCTGGTAAGCTATTTTTGAATCAACAAAAGTATATTGAGAAGATCCTTAGCATATTTAGTATGGCTTCATGCAAAGCCATTAGCACGCCTTATGACAGAAATGTCAAATTGTCATCTGCGATGTGTCCACAAACTGATTCTGAAAAGCTTGATATGCAGCGAGTTCCTTATGCACAGTTAATTGGAAGTCTTATGTATGCTATGGTATACACTAGGCCTAATCTGGCATATCCTTTGAGTGTTGTTAGTAGGTTCATGTCCAATCCGGGCAGGGAACATTGGAAAGCAGTTAAAAGGATATTTAGATATTTGAAAGGAACTCCAGGTGTTGGCTTGATGTATGCAGCAGATCAGGGTTGTACTATAGCTGGTTATACAGACTCAGACTATTCAGGTAATGTTGACAGAAGGAGATCATTATCTGGTTATGTCTTTACATTTGCAGGTTCTATTGTGAGTTGAAAATCAACTCTTTAGCCTACGGTATCTTTGCCCACAACTGAGGTTGAATATGTGGCTATGATAGAAGCTACAAAGGAAGGGATTTGGTTGAAAGGCTTACTTGGAGACTTTGGTTCGTGCATTGATAAAGTTGATATCTTCTATGATAGTCTTAATGCTATTTGTCTCTCCAAAGATAATGTCTTTCATGATAGAACTAAACATATTGATGTTAAGTATCACTTCCTTAGGAATGAAGATAGGATAATGATTATGAAGGTCAACACGAAGGACAATCCGGTTGATATGTTTACAAAGGGTGTGTCTTCCATCAAGTATATATATGTGTCTTTGTATATGGTTGTATTTCTTTGATAATTTGTATAGGGGAAAACTTGTCTTTTGGGTATCACCAATCGTTGCCCCTATAGATGTAAGGGGTCATCCACGTCCAAAGTATGCAATGCCAAAACATCCCTTGATTTCGTTCTTCCCCTTCTTTGTACCAGCAACCATACAGCAAGGAATCACGATAGATTGATCACCCGTGGACGTACCCGTATTGGGGAACCACGTAATTTTGTTGTTCTTCGAATTCTCCACTTGCAATCCTCTCTTCCACGTAGATCTCTTCTCCACGCCACCCCTAGATGCTCCACGTTTGTTTGATCTTTCCGCACAACAAGCAGTCAGACTACAGTCACAAATTGCTATTTGCATTTTTTTTTTTGGTATCTCTAGAAGAGAAATCAGAAGCTAAACAATAAAGGATCAATTATGATGTTCTGAAATTAACAATTGGTATCAAAAGTAGCATCAATGTTTGAATCATGTTCTTTAAAGGATATAAGGTTTGCACAAGCCAAGATGAATGAATACAAAAGTAAGGAAATCAGATTTATCAAAGGACAAGCAAAATCTACAATAGACAAATTACAGTATTCAAATTATCTTCTACAAATTGAAATAACCTCTTGAAATAAAAGTCTAAGAGAAGATAAACGGATTGGAATCAGAATCTAATGATTGTGAATTATTTATGATGTTTTTGACTAACAATTGGTACCTAGTTTAATTGGTATCATATATGTCATTTTGCAAAATAGGTGCAACAAATCTATCTACAAGGAAAGCATATAAGTAGGGGAAGAACCTACTATATGAAGGGAATTCAGAATGTTGCTTCAGTGCAAAAAGAAAGTATATAAAGATGGCACATATATAAGGGGAGAGCCTATAGCTTGCTATTAAAATTCAGAAAACCTTCATATAGATAGGGGGAGAGCTTGTGGCAGCAACTAAAAATATTAACTGTATATTTATAAATTGCTACATTAACTATTGGTATTTCACTGTTTTTCAATCCTTACAGATGATGTAGTAATTAAACGAGACAAAGGAAGAAAAATAAAAAATCAAGAGAGCAATTATTGACTTCTCAGAAATTGATATGTCAACAACTATTATCAGACAAGGAGTGAGGAAATGACATTTCAATTGACACTGTGCTCGAATAAGAAAGAAGAAACGTAGTAAAACATCATAGAAAAAGAAAAAATTAGACTACAATGATGAAAATATCTCAACAATTGATATCAGCACATCAACAATCAACATTTGTTGGAAAATCAAAATTGGTATTTGAAGCTATTGATACAATTAATTCTTTCAACATTTGATATCAAACAGGATTATGGAAATCAGAAAATTGTTATTAGATATTACATCCTGACAAAAAGGAAGGAAATATGGCAGTTATTTCAGCAAAAGAATATTGTAGAACTCCTTTTATCTAATGACAAAAAGGAGAAGAAGAATATGGAAATTACAGTATTAAAATTCTCAGCACATAGATAGGAGAAATTAACTCCATTTTATTGTATTCATTGTAAATCTTTTTCTTACTTAGTTTCTGTATGATTGAATGTATAGAAACAATCTAGGGAGTGAAATATATGTAATTAAATGTAAAGGATTTTGTCATTATCAAAAGGGGGAGATTGTTAAGACCTTAGTATTTTGATAATGCAAAAACCTATGTGAGGAAACAAATTGTATTTCACAGATATGACAGTTCAGCAAAAGATCAGAAGGTAGATAAATAGATACATGTAGTTCAGAAATTACTGCTATAGAGATACAGGAAAATCAGATAGTTATCAGGCTTAAGTATCTGGAAGAAATCATTCTTCAGTAAGTTACATGCTTAAGTATCCGAAGAATCAGTTTAAAGTAGCCGAGACACTGTCGAATAGTTAGAAGAATAACTATTTGGAAATAGAAGGTCTTTGGAGTGTTTTAAAGGTAGATGATTGGATGATCGGAGAGTTAAAGCATTAATTATCTAAAAGATCAAGAAATTCAGAAAGTTAAGAAAGCCAACTATTTGAAACTTAAGTTAATGAATTTCCCATGTGTAGAAATCCAGTACAGAAGCTCAAAGGATTTTTCGGAGAGTTAGAAAGCTAACTATCCGTAAAACAAGAAGTTTCAAAAGGTTATAGACTTAAGTATCTAAAACTTAAGTCATTCTATTATACACGTGTAGAAATAAGAAGATAGCAGTTGGAAGCTTAAAAGAAAAATCGGAGAGTTACTGTAGCTAACTATCCAAAAGTCAAGAACTTTTCGGTGAGTTAAAGTTACAAGTATCTGAACTCATGACACCTCACGTATACGACTTAAAATCTCACGTGACAAAAAGACTTAAGTGGATTTTTGGTGAGTTACGAATATCCTTCGAAAAGTTACATAGATAACTATCTGAAAGTTTGAGAAAATCGAAAGGTTATTTTAAAACACCCTTTCAAACGGTAACTTATCATATTTAGACCTACAAACTCAGCAAGTATAACAGAATCAATCTATTGAAGAGAAAATATGATCGTTGAACTTACAAGCATAAATACATATAGATCATTTAATATTCAATAGAGTTATGGAGTGAGATTACACAAACAAACACATACAAAGATATAGTATACATTGCATATCAACTATTGTTATAGGAGAAAGCTCAATTCAGATGAACTATTACAAGGAATCGATTGAAAGCTAGATTTACAAGAAGAATTTTAAAGCTCTCCAAGTGCTAAAAGTTTGATCCAAGAAGGATCATTTGGTTCGTGGCTTCAACCTTAAAGCTTCGTTCAATTGTTGGTTTGAGTTTCAACCTAAAAACTCAAAAGGTTGGTTTACTGAAGTTTATACCTGAAAATTTCTATGTGGTTGGTTAGAGTTATGACCAGAAAGCTCAAGTGAATGATTGGTTTTTATTTCGACCTGAAAGCAAGTGTTTGTAAGTGTTGAGACACTTAGTGAAGCCTAAGTGATCCTTAAGGGTGGACTAGCCGAGTTGGTGAACTACTTAAAATTCTCTTGTGTTTCTTATTTATATTTCCGTTGTGCATGTTTAATCTTCTATTTAACACTTGTGAAAATTGATTAATCAATTTAGATAGAAAAGTTAGTAAAAAGTTTTATTTACACACTGATCACCATTCACCTTTCCTCCTCTAGTGAAGTCATACGTTCCTAATAGTGGGTGCATATAAGGAGATGGGATATGGCAAAGTAAGGCATGGGCAACTAAGAAGGTAATGGCAAAGTAGGGTACAATGTATTGACAAGTAGTTGAGTTGTAGAAGATGGGTGAGTCATGAAGCATTGGTTAGAGTGGTGGTGGCAACAATCAGTGGTAGTCAAGTAGGTAAGAGGATAACAAATGGGTGAATGAGGCTTCAAGCAATTTAGACACACATAGATAGGGTTGGGCAAGTCAAGTGTTGCACAAGTTGGATTCAGATGCTCAATGGGTGCAAGTGATGCATGCTAGGGGTGCATGTTAGTTGGGCATTGCACATGAGTTGGTTTGATGGTGAGTGGTTTGGGCAAGCTAGACTTAAGTGAAAATTTAGGCTAGAGTTGATTTGGTGATTGGTCATGAACTAGGAAGAATCAAGCTCCAGCCAAGGCTAGACCTAGGTGTGATTTATAGTTATGGGAGAGAAAAATAAATGATTAAAGAATGTGAAAAATAAAGAAGGATATGAAGATGATTAGTTAAATGATGATTTGAATAAGGATTTTAATAAAGTGGTTTAATTGATAAAGGATTTTAATTAAGTTATTAAGTTATTTGATTAAAGATTAAATGATTAAGTGATTTGATTAAAGATTTTAATTAAGTGATTTAGATAATTAAATTAAGTGATTTAGGTAATTTAATTAAGGAATTGAACTACTTTAAGTGATTTAATTAAATGACTTAAGTAATTTAAGTGGTTTAAGTAATTTTGGTGGTTGAGTAATTTAAGTGACCATATGCATTAAATTATATGATTAAGTGTTTTAATTAAAGATTTGATTAAGTGATTTATTGATTAAGCATTTTAATTAAGTGATTCACAATAAGTGTTTTAGGTAATTTAATTAAGTGATTAGTTGTTTTAAATTAAGTGATTAAGAAAAAATGAGGGACAAGAAAGAGAGGAAGCGAGGGTTAACAAAGGAGGTAACAAGTGACTAAGAAAGGAATAAAGGACAAGGTCTAGCAAATGCAGATAGACATAATTGATACGAAGAACACAACATTTGATGAGACTGACGACTATAGAGTTTTGGAACGGGGTGTCTACACCACCATTCATGTTGCTAATAGAATTATTTTTTCTCCTCGATCATCAAATTTGGTTCTTTTTTTATTTAGAGAATGGATGTAAGCAATTTAGTCTAACACTATGAGATGGTTGGCATTCAATTTGTAACTACTCCAATCTTTTACTAGTGTGATGTTTTTAAGGTGTATTGTAGGTGACTTATTTAGCAAATAAAGTCAACATGATTCAACTTCAATCAAAAAATAATTTGGCATATCTTTGGCTTTCTAACATACGTCAAGTCATGTTCATTATGAATCTGCTCTTTCTCTCTACGATGTCATTGTGTTGAGGAGTACATGAAAATGTGATCTCATACTTGATGTCATACTCTTCACGTTATTACTTGAAAATACAAAAGTACATACACCACCTACATCAGCTCAAAATACTTTAGTTAAATAACCACTTTGCCTCTCTACAAATCCCTTGAAGATCTTGAAATATCCAAAAACTTTAGATTGTTGTTGAAGAAAATAAACCATTGTTTTCCTAGTAAGATCATTATTAAAAATGAGAAAGTACTTGTTGTTGTCATTTGAGGCAATGCTCATTATTCCACACACATCAAAATGCATAATCTCAAGTGATTGTGATACATGTTAATTTCAAGTTGTTACAAATGGATGTCAACTTTGCTTTCTATGGGTACAATCTTCACATAGTTGTTTAGAATGGTGTATAACTAGTAATCCTTCGACCATGTTTTGTTAAAAGAACAACTTCAAACTTTGAAAATTTAAGTGACCAAAGTGTAGGTGTCATAACCAAGATTCATCATTTATCATAATATTAAGATAATTGTAAACTTCATGAAAGATATCAACTTGAAACACATTATTCCTTGTTAGTTGAGCTTTTAAAATGGGTGTACCTTCCTTGTCAACGATAATAAGAAAATTATCCTTATGTTGCAGGTCATACTTAAATTTCATTAATTAACCCAATCTTAGTAGATTACTCTTCACACTTGTCACAAATAAAACATTAGAGATATATTTATGATTTTCATCCTTTGTTTTGATGAAGATTCATCCTTTGCCTATAGTAGATGGGGTGATTATCAACAAACTTTATTATGGAGTGGATAGATTCATCTAATTCTTTATATATGTATCTTGTTGCCACACATATGAATAGTCGATCCTAAGTCTAGCAACCATGTGCGTGATTTTATTGTGTTATCATTAATTGCTAATAAGCTTCTTGTGTACAATTAGTAAATTATTTGTTTACTTTGCTTTTACATTCATAAGCATAGTGACCATATTTATGACAAGCATAACATTCCACGTTACACTTATCATGTCTTTCTCTTTCTTGACTAGAAGAATGACCATGATTGTTTGAGTTTATCCTTGCTCTTGATATTAAGCACCACAAGTGTTTCCTTTTGAACTATGACCTCCACTGTTGTTTTGTCCGTCCATGATTTGAATGTCCTCGACCCCTTCCAAGACCACATGAATCACTAATCTTTTGTGATTTTGTGCTTTCCATGGTTGTGACTTTGATTTGTCAACCTGAGCAGTTGACTTACATAACTCACCATGAGACTCTATGGCATGTAATTGTATAAGCTCATATACATCGAAGGGTGAAGTACACCTTCTTCACCTTATGGACACCCTTGAACGTCGTCAATATGTCCCAAGCCTCCTTTGCAAATATTGCCTTAGCTATCTTCTCCATGACTTCTAGCAACTCATGATAATTAAACAAGACATACATTTGACTATACCGTCTGTTATAGTTACTCCCGTCTATTGCGTAACACTGTCCAAATTTGCTTAGAAAAGGAATGACAACATTTCGATGCTTATTATCCCAATAGCAACCCATGAATTTTAAAATGCTTTGATATGAGCTAAAGGAGACTTTCAAAAGATGTGGAGAAGAACTGCATGAATCTTTTTTTTAAAAAGTATTTAAAACCATACATATATCAAAGTACATGACACTTAAATTTATTCATTTATATTAGAACTTATGTAAAGTTGCAAATGATGCACCCATACATCCAGGAACACAACCACTGATACACATAACAAACAACTTACATTCACTACTAGCCACTCATGAAGAATGTGACTACTTATACATATAATTAACTCACACCATGCACACCAATGTTCTAGATAAGCCAGTATTATATATCAGAATTATATCCTAACAGAATTTAACATTTCATCTTACTTCATAGATGACAAAGGTGCAAAGGAAAGGATTAAACTAAAGATAGAACTGAAGGCTTTTACTGTATCATTGAAGTGTTCGGCGCAGATATTTGAGCATACACCATCTGTACGTATCCATTGAAGGCCCATGGATCTAGTTTTGAGAGTCCAAGTTTTTGAAACAAGTCAAAGTTGCCATCTTCAACTATTGGAGAAGATGCTCGGGCAGGATCATATCTATTTTGTTGGGTTAAGGAGAGGCCAGCAACTGGTGGAACTTCCCAATAAACATCGAGAACTGACTCCACAAATCTGCCGTTCTGAAAATGCTCTGCATGTGAAATCGCCTTACGATTGCGATTAAAATTGTCACGCATTTTCCCCTGGACACCCCACCAGGCTTCTCCCTCCCCGCATAGCTTGCCTATATCTACAGCCATCCTCCAGGATTTTTTCCTACGTGACCTTATCCTCGCTTCATCGCTATCATTGAAGCAACTGTGTCCACCACCTGTAGTTCAACAAACGTTAATAAGGTTGCTACATCGTGCTTGAATCCCCATTCACGTAAAAGGAGCCTCTTGACAGATGCAGATAAAAACTCTACTTAGAAAAGCAAAAAGCCTTATTTGTGATTTTCTTTATTTGAATATAATAAAGAGAAATGGACATTGTGCCAAAAATATGACCGAACCATATCTTACAGGTTTTAGCCAAATAAAATGATGTGACCTCTTCTCTGCCCGAGTTTACGCTTAACCATAAAGTAAATGGGAAAACATGTCACCATTCTACCATGTTTCTGAATATCAATTTGGACATCTACTACCATATATCCACGTCTCACAATCTTTAATATCATTTGAACCTTGGAATTCCTCGTTCAAATTAATTTTATTGACATAAAGTATGGGCAAGGCCTAAAACTAGTTGGTTAGGAATTGTGAGGATGGTTTTAATTGATTAGAAATTTGCAATATATCTAGCTTTTTCTTAAAATAAATAAGGAAAGCTTGAGCAACTCTATGCAAGTGAATGAGATGTTCTTAAACCACAAGAAAGTGAAAACTTTGCACCTTTAATGTAAGATTGATCACATATCTGTCTCAAAGAATAATGGTCTCCTGTTCCGGTATCGAAGTTATCGTCAAATATGAGCATCTGAATACCAACCTTCAAGGCTTGCTTAATCCTACATGTCCATTCAAAAGTCAAATAAGAGAAGAAATAAGAAATCATCGGTCCAATTGGTGAACAGATCGACATACCTCTTCAATTCATTTTGATGGTCATCAAAGAAAACAAGCACCTTGCTAGGATCTGAAATTCCGTACTTGTTCAACAGACTTCTCCAGTCAACACTCCCAAAATCCACAAAATCCTTCCCAGTAAAGTAGGTGGCTTTGTGGTCAACATACACAGGTCCGTTCTTTAGATGTGCCGTAGGATGCTCAGGTGAAAGTGTTATGATAGGGATCAAGGGCATTGCCTGACGAAGAACCCAAGTAGAATGGCCCCTATGGGAACCACTTTCAATTATAAGTTGTGGTTTACGCCACCGTGCCACGAACCAAAGTCCAAAACTATGGTCAAAGCGCGTTCCAAACGAATTAGTCTTGATAGGCCGTGTCTCGTAGATTGGCACAAAATCTGCTAATCCTTTGATCAAATCCTCCGTCGTCCACTCCACAGTTTTGCCGTGTTTTGTTCTACCTTGTGATAACAACAATTACAAAAGTTGAAGGTATGAGTAAGCTTCTATATGGTAAGATGAATGGTGCATACGACACGGTAGCTAAATTGTGAAGCTCATTCACAGAAAAACGCAGTGGTGGCAAGGCTATTATTATGCAAAAAGGAAAAGTGCACGCAAAAAAAAGAAAAGAGAAAAGATCGACTCTGTTCTTGATGTACATTGTTGAATGCGCTTTAGGTTTATTGCACATGTTCTACTTTTATGTTTTAAGTGTTTGGTTAGTTATTTACTGGTTTTATGTTATTTCTAGACAGTAAGTGGTATGCCACATGTGTGGAAGTTATACACGTTCATGAAGAACGTGAGATGCATCCAGTTTTGGTGACGATTATGTTTTGCTATTTTATGTGTATTAAAAGGTGTGTTTTAATGAAGTATTATTGCTCCGGATTTATGCAAAGTACAACCACTCTTGTGCTCTTCTCTCTACCTCCTGTTACCTTCGAATTCTCCATCATACGTAAACAATAAAAAGAAACACGAATGTAGGAAGAAACTACGAGTATTTACATTAGTCTTTCCTGCTCTGTATATATATAACTCCAAAGTTTTAAACGAATCTAGGAGACCAAGGTAGAAAAGTAGTTAGGAAACACTTACACAAAGGCACGCCGAGTGATCCAAAGTCAAACCCGGATCCGCTGTGCTGGTGGCTTTCGTACCTCACTGGTGACACGCTGCCGATGGAGGGTGAGACGCGGACAAACCATTTTGTCTGTGAGAAGGCAAGGTAGACGACAATGAATGGTGTTACCAGCACCATGATAGTGATGACGGCCATGAGCTGTCGCCGCATCGCACCACCGCTAGCGTTGGACGCCGCTGGCAAGCATCGGTGGGAGTGCATGGACCAGAGAGACGACACGGACTTCTGCTTCTGCTTCTGCTTCTTCGAGTACTCCTCGCCATTCTCCTCGTCGCTGGCCGAAGGAGATCTGCGCGACCGTGGCATGCTCTCCTGCCTTATGGCCTTGTATCTTCTTCCTTACACCTGATCTTTTGGCCTGATATATCCTAAGCGTGTGCTTAAATATTACTGCTTAAAGAAGGCAATCAAAGCCGCCATTGACGAACGACATAAAGGCTCAGCACAAGTAGCAGCTAATAATTGGACATGGTGGCCTACCTTTTAAATGCAATGCTAATAATAAGAATGAGAAATTTTAATTTGGTGTACAAGTGGTCAACAATGAAAAAATATGTAACACTATTATATATAAGTGGCTGGTCGCCTTAAACTAATGAGTAAGTGGCCGGTGTGACCAACGAAATTAAAGAAACAATTTGATATCCCATTGATATATATTGGAATGTAGAAGTAGATTATTGATAGTGGAATATTGAACTCATTAATTAAAAGCCCAATAACGACCCAACTGAAATGATCGTGGAATTATGTAGTCAATGTGAACGTACTTTAATGGAATAAATGAAATGATTGTAAGATTTGACTAAGACTATACTTAATTAACGTAAAATGAGCCCATGTTCTGAAATTATGGCGAAATTATTTAGTCAATGTGAACCTACTTGAATAGAATAAATGAAATGATTGTAAGCATTGACTAAAACTGTAATTAATTAACCTAAAATGAGCCCGTAAAAGGGAAAAAAAGTGTATGATCAGCAGTGTTGCAAATTGAAGATTTTATCGACGTTGCTTCAATTCGGTTAGGGTATTTTTGCGAGTCGATTTCACATGGAAAATTAATTAATGAACTCAAAAATTCATGCAAAATTTTAGGGTATATGTTAACATAAAACAAAGAATACTTTGTTAAATTCTTATAAAAATGCATGATCATTTGATGTGATTTTCAAGTTTTTGGTGTTTCTTTATCATCGATTTTGGGTACTAGAAGTTTAGATTGACATGTCCATGATAAAATCAAGTAAAACTACTTTCATTGACTATTAGCCTCGAATTCATGTTGTTAAATATTCAAAAAATATTATTATTGGCTCCTGTACCCGTTTTGACATTTTATGAACGAGAGCATGTAAACAAAGATGTAGTGTGAATATATGGAATTGAACCAAATTTTTACAAGCTGAAAATAATTGCTAAAATCACAGAAATATGTTAAAAAACATTTTAACTTGTTAAACGTGAACGCTTCTAAGATTGAGAAATTTCGGTGAATTATTGTACAAGTGGTCTCCGATTAAACAATATATATGTAACACTATAGGTGGTCACCAATGAAATAATGATACATATCCCCTCTTGCTACATGATAGTGAAATATTTCCATTTCAATTTTTAATATAGAAGGCCTTCCATGTGGACCCACATGGTGAGGATTGATTTCTAGATTTGGATTTCTAGTTTTTAGCTAGGGTAAAGAGTCCATTCCAATTGGAAATCTAAAGTGGACCCTTCGAATGCCCATATTTGTAATTAATGAAAAGCAAAAAACTAAAAGTGCAAGAATGAAATTCTTAGGTTTAAAAGTGAATTAACCCTGAAATGTTCATTATCATGAGTGAACTATAGTATTGAAATAATCTCTTCTGCATAAATTCATGGTTTTATGACATGAACATTTTTATGGGCTAATTGCAAACTAATTAAGCCTTATTAATTTTTGGAAAATGGAATTAAAATTGATAGTTGAGTATTTGAAATCATTGAGTCAATGGAGGGTTTTGAGGGACCAATCGAGTTAGGCTCATTGAAAGCTCAACGTTGATCCTTATGAAATGACAGTGAAATGATCCTCTAGATTGATAAACTACTTAAGGACGAGAAACTCTTCTAAATAAGGTGAACGAGGAATCTTTTATCCACCTAAAAGGGAGAGCTAGGTTTCCACAATAGGCTCAAAGATGGGCAACCAAGTAGTATTTGTCGTCATACTTTTCAAACTCTTAAACTCAAAAATCAGGAAGTAAGGCGACATCAAAGAAATAACGAAGGTCCTAGAAATGATAAGGTTGGTGTTTGTCATCTAGAACTAATCAGAACATTTATGGATGACATAAGTTGTGATGTCACCCGTGAGGTCATAAAAAAAAAAAAATTAACGTGGATGCGGTGAAACATCCACCGCCTCACACATATATATAACTATATATATACGTACGTTCGATGGTAAATTATTTTCATTGCTGAACGAGAAAAAAAGAAGAGAGAGGGAGAAACATCTTCGTGAGGGCATAGAGTGATTTTCGTGCGCGCGCGTGGAGGAGTAGTCAAGGAGCTCCGACCGAGAGCTATTGCATGAAGGGAGCTTCGTACATTAGTGATCAACTGTGTGAGGATATTAAGCATGAACCTTGCTCGTCCATGCCTGTGCGCGTGAGGGAAGAAGGGGAGGCAAGATTTCAGTAGGGAAAAATGGGAGTAAAAATTAGGAAAGAAGATTTGTGGAGGTTCATGATTATTTTTGTGTAAGTCTTTTTTCCTTTAGTTCAACAATTTTAGTATTATTTGAGATTTATGCATGATTTTAGCAATTATGGTGTTTTATGTAATTATTTTCATAAATACTTACCATGCACTTTAGAATAATGTATGGTTATAGTTATAATGGTATGCATTTTAGTGTTATTGCATATTTATATTGATTATGGGGTAAGTATGTGTTTATGTAAACTTTGAGATTTTGTATAAATTCTTGAGATTAGTGTATATCATGGACTTTGTATAGTGTATATCAAGAATTTGTGATTATTTTGTATGACATGGATATTCGTTAACTATAGAAGGCTTAGTTATGTTGCATGTGTTTATTTGTCATTAAGGTAAGTACCGTAGAAAATGTATGTCATTATTAGGCTTAATGTGAAATCTGATATATATATATATATATTAAAATGAATGAATATTTAACTATGAATTTAACGACGAGGGCATGACACAATGATATTATATACAATAGAGATAGAGGATATGCTTGGCTTTATCTTAAACATTTGAGATATCTAACCTTAGTCATAGGAGGATATGTGACAATTAGCCTTTATTGTAAGGAATAAATATGCATTCATAGCTAAACTAAATATGAAAATATATGAATAGTCTTGATATTAAGGCCCAAGGTATTATTGTAATCTGTAGTATGCATTTTTATTTGTGACAAGAATGTATATTTTTTATTATTACATTGAGTTGATAGTATGTTGTCTCATTAACTTAATCATTTTTTTATAAGTAAATAAGTAATTTTCTAAATAGATTTAAATTTAGTAAATCCATTTATTTAATTTATTGCAAGTGCACAACATTAGTTGAATAAGTGTGCAAGAATAAGTCAGATTCATAGGAGTGGTTGAAATTAAATTTTAAGTTGCTATAGACAGAGTATAGTATTTACTAACTAAAAACTCTCACTTCGTTGAATTGTTTAATTGAACAGACTAAGTTCGTTGAATTATAGATGAATCAACGAACTACTCTCGTTAAGTTACAATAAAAATAATTTAATCCTTTTTATCAACTTGATGTTACAAAATTCCTTGATCTAGAAATTCATTTTGTACAATTGAACCTTTTAAAACTGTTTCCTTTCAAGAACCAAAAAGATTTGTGCCAAAATAATAGATGCCAAAAAGAACAAAAGACCTTGGATACATAATGGGTCTTGAAGCACTATTTCAGCATCTCCCTGACCAAATCCCCCCACATTGGGATTACTTGTTAATGGTTGATCAAGCTTGATGGATTCACCCTCTAAAACAAGAAGTTCTGGCCCTAGAGGTATAATATCAATCACTTGATGTCCATCCAATACATCGGTTATGGTTATTTCATATTCACCTTTTTCTTTACGTACTATTTTACTTACTATACTCGTGGATGTAGTGTTATAGATTGTATTGTTACTCTTTCTCCCATCAGGATAAATCTGACCCCTTCCCTGCTTCTTGCCTACATATATGGGATATTTTAAGAAATAAACGTCTTTCTTCATAGTAGGATCAAGAGAAAGTATAGGGAATACAATTTCACTATATTTTTGATTGGGAATAGGACCTATAACAATAATATTTCTTTTAGTGGGCCAATAACTTTGAAAAGACAAATTGCCCATCTTTCCTTTCATCTCAGGGGAAATACGATTAGGAGGGGCTAATTCAAATCCCTCCGGTAAAATAAGAATAGCTCCCACATTTAAGCCTCCTTTTTTACCATTAGTAAGAACCTGTTTCAGTTGCATATCATAAGGTATTTTAACAACTGCTTCAAATACAATATCGGGAAGTACAGCTTGTGGAACTTTGATATCCATTGGCTTACTAGCTAAATGATAATTTGCGCATATAATCTACCTTGTTGCTTCGTGCAGATTTTCATAACCTTGCTTCCCTCATTCCATTTATCAAGCAAATGATGCAAATTAGGCTTTAATGAGCTCTAATATGCAACATCAAGCGGCTCCGCTTTCTCGGTCTGAGAAGTGCATTGTTGGAACGGGGCTGGAACACCAAGTGGCCTTGGATTCAAGAGTTTCCGCTATAGCAGAATGCGAGGGAAAGATCATTTATATTGATACTCAAAAAATGATTTTATCAAGTAATGGGAACATTATAAGCATTCCATTAGTTATGTATCAACGTTCAAACAAAAATACTTGTATGCACCAAAAACCCCTGGTTCCATAGGGTAAATACATTAAAAAAGGGAAAATTTTAGCGAACGATGTGGCTATTGTTGGTGGGGAACTCACTTTGGGAAAAAATGTATTAGTAGCTTATATGCCATGGGAATGCTACAATTTTGAAGACGTGGTACTTATTAGTGAAATTATCCGTGAAGCTAGCAAATGGAGCCAAGAACTTGCTGCTGCTTGTGAGGTGTGGAAAGAGATCAAATTTGAATTCAAACTAGTAGACATGATCGATCCAAACTAGATAAGAGTGCATAATTCAATAATTTTTGTTTGTTCTCCTAAGTGCAATTAAATAAAACTCAGCCCAATCTTTTACTAAAAAAAGGATTGAGCTGAAAAATAATGAAATAAAATAAAGAATGAGCGAACATCCGTCTTTCTTATAGCTTATAGTATTTGCATATATATTTATGTATGTATATGTTGAGTATTTTGTTTTGATGATGTGTGCTAAATGAAAAATAATCATATTTGCTCAATTACTATTGCTTGTAAAAGGAAATTAAAGTACATCAATTAATACAGAAAAAGCTTACTGATATAAATACTTGTCTGTATTGGATCTGAAATTATACTAAGTTAATAACTAGTTGTTTCATTGCATGAATTTCTCATTTAACTAAACATTAAGTTAACATGTGTTTTTATTGAAAAGCATGATATGTTTTAAAGCTATATTTTCTGTATCATGAACATTGCACGTTTAGACAACTCGTTAAGTTAGAGTTTTATTTGTATAGAGATTACATGAGAACTCATTAAGTTAGAGGCTTAAAGGTTAAAATAGGTCACGTGAAAACTCGTTGAGTTAATAAGTAAAAGAAGAAACAAACTCGTTAAGTTAGTGTTGTACACGTGGTAAAATTATAAATTACAAATGTTATATTGTATTACGTGAGGTGCACATGTTTAACTCGTTAAGTTAACATAACTAAACACATTGAATTGCTATATTGAACACTAAGGCAACGCATTAGGTTAGCATTATAAACTTAAGTTGTTATTTTTGCACGTGGTAAAATTCTTATTATAAAAACATTTGTTTATTACTGGTTCGTTGAGTTATTGTAACACAACGGAGATAGTTCGTTGAGTTATCTATAACACCATAGAGTTAGTTCGTTGAGTTAGCTATAGTACTTGTCACATGAGTTGGCACATGAGGAACTTATTAAGTTAGAAACGTTAAGTTATATATATACTTGTGTTACTCATTTAATTAACATTAAAGTAACGACTTCTTATTATACTTGATGAAAAATTTTGGACGAGAAAGCTTATTTTGTAGGAAATTTTTCAGAGATCCAGGATTGATGATTAAAGAAAATTTGAAATGTAAATGTGGGTCAGAACGTGTGTATTTTGATGAAGGAAAAAGAAAAGACATGAAGAAGTGGAAAACTGGTAGTGATTAAATGTAGAGGATATGCATGAAATGAAGATATAGTACAAAAGGCATAGAATTCTCGTTGATCAGTTATCCTTGCACATCAAACGAAAAATCTTTTCAGGGCTCAAACTATCTATGCACACCAAAAGAAAAATCTTTTTAAGGATCAAAAACACCTCTTCGGGGAAAATCTCTCTAGTGGAAGAAAATTCAGTGAAGCAGAAAAAGGTAAGATATATGTCACTAAAGATTTGAAGTATCAGGTGGAAGAAAATTTAGTGAAGCAGAAAAGGTCAGATTTACGTCACTAAAGATTTAAAGTATTAGAAGAAAGTAAATTCGGTGAAGCATAAAAAGACAAGATATTTATCACTGAAGAATTGCTAAAGAAGAAAGAGAAGAAGAAGAAGAAAGATCTCAAACAAGGAGAAAAGTTTTAAATTCTGTAAATTAGTTTTCTCTGTTTGTAGTTATGAACTTGTATAGATGAAATATGATATCAAGATATAATTGCATTTACAATTTCTAACGAGAATTGAATTGTATATTGTAATTGAAACCTTGAATAAAAATGATTTTATGAAAACAGTGTCTCGACTTGTTTTTGAGTTTTAAAGTTTCAATTATATTCGAAAATATTGAAAAACACAATTCACCCCCCTCTTGTGTAACCATACGATCCTACAATATATATACAAGATAAGATCTAAAACTAAAGAACTCCATATTTCGATTGTTTCTTATTGGATCCATAATTAATCTTATGGGTCTTTGCGATTGGTAGATTAGTTTATATCCTATAGTTTCAGGACATGGATCAAGCCAAGGGAAGTGTATCTTCTACCCATCCTGTTGTATATTGTCTCTTTTGTTCCGTGTTGCAATAAAAACTTCTTATTTTTTTCAATTATATGGAATTCTTCTTCATAGGAAGAAAAATATTTTTTTCTTTTCGATGAGAATTTGTACACGACATGGGAGAAAATTTATTTATATTTAATTTATTTTAATTATTTTATAATTATTTATTTATAAATTTATAATAAATAGAAATATATTGTATAAATATATTAACATTGAAATGTTGATTGATTTGTTGAACCCTTCGATTTCAATACTATGCGACTCTTTCTATTACTATTAGATTTCTATTATTATTAGAATAGAAGTATCTTATTTATGTAGATCATTTCTAATTCAGTTGATTATACCATTGTGTTATACGGTGGTGCAGATTTGCTTCAAAAAAAAGCCTTTTTCTTGTAGCGAAATTTAACCCCTTGATTGGTCTTACTAAGTGTTATTGCAGTAAGAAACAATTTTTTCATTACAAATTGCAATCTTTAGTACTAGAGATTAATTCGTAATGGAATGACTCTTTTATTCCAACTCTAATTAAATAACTTGATTGTTTCTCAAATATGGGTATCATAGAGATTCAAAGTTTATAATTTTGGTATAGGAACTATTAGTTTTTATATTTTATATAAGTAAGGATTCTTCCCGATTCAATGAATTGAATCAATTAAGAAAAAAATTAAGAAATCAAAATCCAGAACAAAGAGAGGGGGAGAATACAATGGTTCCATCATTAGATTTTGTTTAATAAATATCCTTGTAGAATCCATATAAGCAATAATCTTCTACTTTAATAAAATAATTAATAATGTATTGGTGATGTATATATAACATAGCTTGAGTAGTAAAGTCTTGTACTATATGAATAAAATGTGACCCATTAACCAAGCAACAAAATCACTTGTTACAAATAACATCTTGTTGTTGCATCGAAACATATAAATGTTGACTAATCTGGATAATGTTGAACTTGGTAAAATAAAATAGTTGCATAATTGAAAGATTAAATTATTTAGGAAGACGACGAGAGGATATTTTGAGACCCTTATACTCATTATGCCTAACATTGAATAGATTGGGTATTCACCTTATCAATTTTCAAATCAATCATGGGTTCTATTTGGTATCTGAATTTGCATCGAAATCGGATTGAACCAAATAAATGTCAAGCTAACTTCCCTTGGCTTGATCCATGTCCTGAAACTATAAGATATAAACTAATCTACCAATGGCAAAGACCCATAAGATTAATTATGGATCCAACAAGAAACAATCGAAATATGGAGTTCTTTGGGTTGTGCGAACCAGAATGAATGATGACTTTGGGTTGTACCAAGTCTGAAACCAAGTGGATTTATTTTTTGTCCCATATTTTTCTATTATATTCTATCCATATGTTATAAAAATTATTTAGTTTTCAACGATGACAGGCAGGTCTTTTTATTGCATAAGCATGTCCTCGAGCTCGTGGTCTTAACTTTTTGACAATTTTTCTTAACTTTTTGACAATAACATCCTTATTGAGGCATCTTCTTCTGGAAATCCTAGCTATTCTTAGCATGATAGAGGGGAATCTCATTGCTATTACTCAAGATTTGAACTAGGGATAAAGGATTTGCAATCCCCCGCCTTACCACTTGGCCATGTTGCCAAAACGATACAAATATAAATATCCTTTATACTCTATCTATTCCTAATTTTGTAGGGGAAGCCAATGAACCATTTGTATTTGATTTATATCTGGTTGGAATACCGTTTTACTTACTCCAAAAGAAATCTCTCTTTTTTCTTTATTGGATCCGGTTGAGATCATTCTCTTCAATTAAACATATCTTAATATATAATGTATCTCAATATAGAATATATATAACAATTAAAAACTTCCCTTCTCTTTTCTATTGAAATATGGTGAATTGTTAACTGTTTGTTTTATTTTGAATTAATATAATGAGTAGTTCTTTTAATTAGGATCTCCAATTTTCCTTAATGATATAAGAAATTAATGACATAAAAAAAAATAATAATAATTTAAAACCTATCAGTATTCATTTTTTCTTTTAATAATCAATCCTTTTGCAATTATAACAACAATTATATATATATGTAAACCCTAAAATAGAAATTGTTACACGAATACCAAGTCAAGGTATTTTACCCACATATTAGGGAGTCGCGTTAAATGTCTATGAAAAATGAAAAATTTATAAAACGAATGATTCACATTAACTAATGTTTTTCATTTTGCAAAAAGATAGAATCTAGAACTAGTTGCTGTAATATATGTAAGAATTCTTTCGTCTACTAAGTTCTTATTCTTAATAATATATTTTTTTAATTATTTTTTATTATACCCGAATTCATGTTGGAAATTCCAAATCTCCATACACTTGTATACCCAGATAGTTTGGTAGAAAGATTTACACTATACTATATAAGTAAAATTATACTATATTTAAAATTACAATTCTATCTATTTTATTCTATTATATTGAATTATTATATAATAATTCAATATAATAGAATTTTTTAATTATTACTCTAACATTATTATTATAACATTACTATTATTAGAATAATAATGTTATAATAACAATTGCTGGAAAGACTAGGCCCACTAAAGGCACAAAAATAGAAGGTAAGTTAAGATCTGTCGTAGAGTAGGTGCCTCGATTTAATATTTGTACCTCTTTCTTATAAGGAATTTCTTATAAGGAAAGAGATCTTATGATAAGTATATCTATTATTTATAATATTAATATTATAAATAATATTAAGTAGTTAATAAGTGCAATGAATATAGAACTAAATTAAATGTGCCTACATGAATATGAATGATAGTTTTTCGTAATGATTTTCAGAAAACCCTTCGATTGCTCAAAGATCCTTTCCTACATTATGTTAGATATCAAGGAAAATCAATCCTGGCGTCAAAGGGAACTCATCTTATAATGAAGAAATGGAAATATTACCTTGTCCTTTTTTGGCAATGGAATTTTTATTTTTGGTCTCAACCACATAGGATTCATATAAATCAATTATCAAATAATTCCCTCTATTTTATGGGTTATCTTTCCAGAAGGAGGAAAAAGAAATAATAGTAACTTGGTCTAGAGCATCTACCATTATACCCATAATGATTGGCCATACAATCGCGATATAAGGAATTCGGGCTTATTTCATTTTCATTTTGATTAAATTAATCCATAATTCCAAATAATAACTATTGATTTTTGAGAATCAACTTCAATTGAAATTGAGAAAGTTTCAATCGAAAATTGACAGAATAATCTATTTTTTTTATTTAATCATTATTTTATTCTATTTAGTTATATAAAATACGCTAAAATATTAAGATATATAATCTTAATAATAATAATATTAGTTAATATTTAATAATAATTAATATTATGCATATATAAAGTATACATACAAAAACAAGTATATTATGAGAAAGTATATTATGTAAGTAATGATTTCGAAATATACAATTCCAACGATTTTATCGCTTTGGATAAAGAAGTAGAATTGGTCTAATAATTGTATCTATATTAATTCGCACTATATTAAGATTTGATTCAAATATCATATACATAAAAAATAAGGTAATATCATTTTTCTTGGACTATTTAATTTAATAACGTCATGAAATATTTCAACTTATTTATCTTTTATTTTATACATAATAGATTTAACTGGACCAATACATGATCTTCTTGTAGTATTTCTGGGATCTATTCTTATATTAGGAAGTCTAGGAGTGGTTTTATTTATCAATCTCATTTTTTCTACATTTTCGTTGGGGTTGGTTCTTATTTGTATATCTTTATTATATATCTCATCGAACTCCTATTTTGTAGCTGCTGCACAGCTCCTTATTTGTGTAGGAGCTATAAATTCTACTAGATATGTCTTTTTCATTCCATCGAAAATCTATTTTACGGTATAGACGCTTATGACCTCCTCTTTTATGTCCTGCGGTAACGATTCCTCTAGCATTACGATCTTTACCACAGTGATGCTGTCCATAGATCAAATTATATACAAATAAATCCACTTGGTTACAGACTTGGTACAACCCAAAGTCATCATTCCTTTTGGTTCGCACGATCCAAAAGTTTTTCTGCGGGCCTACAGGAAGATGAAAAAATACGAGATTGTATCAAGAATTATGTAAAAGAAAGAGAGAGAAATTCCTATGGTTTGGAAGGAATTGCACGTATAGGAATTCAAAAAAGTATTGATTTGATCCAAGTCATAATCCATATTGGATTCCCAAATAATTTATTAATAGAGGGCCAAACAAGAGGAATCGAAGAATTACAAATGAATGTACAAAAAAAGTTAAATTCTATGAATCGAAGACTCAACATTGCTATAACAAAAGTCGAAAAACCTTATGGACAACCTAATATTCTTGTAGAATATATAGCTTCACAATTAAAAAATAGAGTTTCTTTTCGGAAAGCGATAAAAAAAAGCTATTGAATTGACTGAGCAAACAGATACAAAAGGAATTCAAGTACAAATTGCGGGACGCCTCGACAGAAAAGAAACTGCAAGTGTCGGATGGATTAGAGATGTACAAAGGGTAATTCAATTATGTGTATGCGAGAAATATTTTAGAGAATTTGGTAACTTCTTGTTAATATTGTTGATTGTAAAAAAATTTAGTTATTTATTAGGTAATCTTGTAAAATGAAAATAACATATTTATACTTATCAAATGCTATTTATATTAGATTTAACATTAAACAATTTTAGCATTCAAATACTTTAATATTAAATAGATCAATCATGATTTTAGAAATTTAAACTAATTGATTTCAAGATCTAAACTTACGATTTTATATTAATTGAACTAAGATAAACACACAACATTTAACAATTACTAATGAATAATACAAATGTAAACGATACAAACACAAAACATCAATATGTAAAAGTAGACAAATGTATTTTTGCTTTTGTTTTTTTTCTCAAGGTGGACGATTGAGATATGATAAACTCTATATTAAAAATAAAATACTTCTAACACTACATGTGACGTGGTTACACCTTTGAAAACTTAATCATTTACTATCAAGTACTTATCTCCCTATTAGATTGTGAACCTACACTTTTATAAGTTGATATCCTCTTTAGCAAATTGGCATCAATCTGAAACCAAGACTAAAAGCTTTAACTATCTCTTGAGAGATGATTTGATGCTTGGTGAAAAAACATTTCCTTCCTTTGATGTGATCACTCCTCTATTGTAGTTGTTAGTCACCATGGTTGCTCAGAATCGACTTGACTTTGAAAATTATTCTCACAAACCTTCGATGAATTATGAGTGGCGATGGTAATGGTGATGGTAGGAGCTCAAAGAACGTTCGACGTTTTCTGTAGTGAGCGTGGTTCTCCCTCCTTTTCTTCATTCTTTCTCCAATCCTTTTATATTTCTTTCTTATAATAATTGCTTCTACCAAAATGACTAGCTAGATTTCCTTTATTCATATCAATGATGGTAATTACTTCTTCATTCCATGATCGAGATCATGACATGATTCGTGCAACGTGATTTGCTTATGTATTTCTTGCAAACTGCTTACAATCGAATATTAGAAAATAATTAGTTCGTGGAGTTTATATAATTCAATGGACTTACTTCATTGACTTAACTATTAACTCAATAGACCAGCATTGTTGAGTTACAGTGTAACTCAACAGACTCGTTTAGTTCTGTAGTTTAATAAAACAATATGTATATAATATTTAACAATTAATAGTATGCAAAAGAAGTAATTTCTAATCATTCATAAATGATGCTTAATTAACATTAATTTCTTTAAATTATGCTTATTCTTTAATTAAGTCTTATAATTGTATAAATGTAACATAATGACTTATTTCTCATCTATAAGCTAAATACTATGTAATTAACCATTCATTAACCACTAATATTATGCATAATTTCATTCTAAATACTTCCCCCATACCTAAGTTTTGCTAATCCCTTAGCAAACTTGATATAATTGTGCTAAAACAATTTTCTTCTGAAACGTCAAGACTACATTACTTATCTTTTTAAATCTTCACTTTCCTACAAAGTCCATTTTTAGAAAGTTACTCAATCACACACATATATCAATTCAAACAGAGATTTATGCAAAGGTTTTTCACTATCTTAGTCTAATATCAAACCATATATACTTTATATAGATGATGACATTAATCAAGACTTTAATGTACATATTTTCATCATTTAAAAATATTGATGCATCTTGGAAACAAGTGTACTCATCATTTCTATTGAAAAATCATTGCTTCCTCATTAATTGTAAGAACTTCTTGCCTTGAACTTAAAATAATGGAATGACATACATGGTGAAAATGCATTTTGGGAAAGAGTTTTTTTTCTCTCTTTTTTTGTTTACATACATTGACTGAAGTCATAACTTCAACTTTCCTTGATTGAACTACTACATGATATGATAAACAAAAATTGCTTAGGCAAGATAGGTATTTGAAGTAATATATGAGGAAGATAATTCCTAGATAGACAAAAATTGAGTATCTTGCCCTAATAGTATTATGTGATGATCTATTTAGAATGAAAAAGTGCATATTATTAACGGTTAAATGATGGTTAATTGCATAATATTTAGCTTATCATATGAGAATTAAGCCATTATGTTATAATTGCAATGTTATAAGCTTTAATTAAAGAATCTGCTTAATTTTGGGAAATTAATGTTAATTTAGTACATTTTTGAATTATCGGTAAGTTGCAGGCTGTGAAATTCTTAAGTATCTAAATTTTTTGATATTTCGGACAGTTATGTTTAACATACCGAACATGTATCAGATAGTTATGTTTTAAAAGAATAGTTTATTATTTCCTAAAGTACACGTGTCAAAACCATAACGCATGACTTAAGTGAACTTTCGATAAGTTATCTCTAACTATCCGAAATGCAGTTGAGCATCGGATAATTAGACTTGTAACTCTCCGAAATGTTTCTTTTATTATTAAATTATTGCTGACACGTGTCGAGATCTGGTAGATTTACTTAAGTTATATATCGGTGAGTTATTTGTAACTATCCGAAATGCATCTGGGCATCAGATAGTTAAGTTTGTAAGTATCCGAAAATGCACCTGAGCATCAGATAGTTAAATTTATGCATGTGTTTTATAGTTAAATCAACGAAGTAAGTTCATTGAGTTATCTGTAACTCTACAGACTATTTATTTTTTAATATGCCACTGTAGCGATTGCAGAAATAAGACAGTTGGAAGGAAAAACCATGATCGCACGTATCACGTAGGAATTCACTCGTTGAAGGGAGAAGAAATCATCATTGTTGATATGAATGAAGGAAATCCAACTGACCATTCAAGCAGAAGCAGTTACCATTAAAGAAATATAAAAGAAAAGAAGAAAAAGAAGTAAAGGGTGTGTGATCGATGGGTATGGCCAGTGTGTATAGAGGAGGAGCACTGGGCTTTCTACAGACAGTGTCGGCAATTCTTTGAAGTACTACACCAACCATTATCACAACCACATTATCACCAACCATCAAAGGTCTATGAAGATACTTTCCTGATGTCGGGTCGATTCCGAGCCAAACATAGTGCCTCACAACCATTGTGAGGAGTGATTGCGTCGCGAGAAGGGAAGCCATTTTCACCAAGCGCCGACTCATATTTCAGGAGATCGTAAAGCTTCTAGCCTTGGTTTTGGGTTGATGCCTGTATGCTGAAGAGGAGATCATCTTGCAATTCTGGACTTGAGATTTTATAGGGAGAGGAGACAGAATTGTAAGTGGTTTAATTTTCAGTGGTGTAATCGCGTCGCATGTAGTGACGAAAGTATTTACTATCGATTGAGATTACTTTACATTTCACCTTTCACCCATTTCCATGTTCATATTAAAACAAAAATACCAAAAACAATTTATTTGTGTTTGTATTTTGTATTTGAGTGTTGTATTGTTTGTGTTGTATTGTGATTAATGTTATCTTTGTCAGTGTTGTGATTGTTTTATGTTTGTTTTAGTTTAACAGTTTACTGAAATTGGTTCGTTCAAAAGATTTAAAGATTTTAATGGTTACTGTTTGAATTATCTGAATGTTAGTATTGCTTAATGATAAATCCAGTGTTTACTAACATTAAAGAGCTTAATTAATGTTATTTACAATCTGTGGAACCACCCAATGGTTGGCCGAATTCCTTTGTAAATAGTAGTATTAAAAAGAAAATATGGGCTCGTAGAGTTAACTTAATTCCACGAGGTTAGTCCGTTGAGTTAGCCATAACTCAATGAACTTTGTCTGTTGAGATAACTGTAACTCAATGAAGAGTTTTTTGAATATATAAATTTGATTGTTAAAAAATGGAACAGTTCTCAATTCTTAAGCAATTCCTTGTGGGATCGACCTGTACTTGCACACTAATACAATAGACACTATGCACTTGCAGTTAAAATAGAAATTGGAATTAATATCTAACTTGTATTAAAGGTTGTTTGTTTACTTCTATATAAAAAAAAAAGAATAGGCATAAAGATAAATTAACCAAGTAAAAATAGAAGTTAACAATCCAAGTTTTTCTGGTGCGTTGCTGGAGATCCAAACAAGTTTTCTAGTGTTGTGCTAGCCAAGCAAACAAGTTTTATGGCGTCGTTGCCGGGGAATTGAATTAATATAAGCAACTGTTAGAGCTGTTTCGTTTTAATAGCCAAAGTGTTGTGTGTTTTCTTTTGTGATTGAGAATATGGCATATGCTTATGCTCAAAGATTTCTAAAACCTGTAATTAGCATATGTGAATTTTGCAATTCTGAAGGACACGACATTTCTAACTATTTGAAACTGAGACGTTTGCAGATGGTTAAATCCCATGAACAACAAATGAATTATCCTCAGTATAATAGAGTTGAGTATGAAAATCCTATAGTTTATCTAACTGATGGTCAGTATAGAATGTGTAATATGTTGAGAGACACTGAAGTTTGGGATAGATATGATAGACTGGAGCGTAGTATAGAGCAAAACTTGGACAAATTAGAATACTTTATGTGTCAGCAACAAGAAGTCAACCAATTAAACTATAAGGAAGCATATTCAGAACCTAAGAAGGATATAATTTTCGAAACTGAAAAAACCATAATGAAAATTGATCAAAAATTGAATGCAATGAGATTAGATGATCTGGAAAGAAAACTAAAAGCATTGGATGAATATACAATGAAAATACAAGTTATGCAATAGGACAATGAAAATTATAATGTTATAGACTTGCATAATTTGTAAAATATACAACAAACAGAAAATATTAATGCAAGAGAATTTAAAGAATGCACTTTAAAACTAAAAACAATTGAAGATCATAATCACGAAAATGATATACAAAAACATCATGAGAGTAACGAAAATCTGGAAGATGTATGTGTAACATTAAGATCTAGAACTAATATACCACCAATAACTCAAAATGAAAATAATATGAAGGTGGATAAGAGTAAAAATCAAAACGATAATGAAAATGTAATAGCTGAAAATCTAGAAATTACTGAAGAACAATCTGAATCTGCTAATGAAGCTAAAAAAGATCAAACAAATCAAACGAAAGAAAAAGAATATTTTAAATCATAATCTTTAGCACCCTATCCTAAAAGATTACAACAAACAATACTTGAAAAACAAGAAAAAATCACAGAAATTTTTGAAAAAGTACAAGTTAACATTCCTTTGTTAGATGTATTGCAGAAAATGCCACCTTGTGTTAAATTTCTGAAGGATTGGTGTACTAAGAAAAGAGAGCAAAAAGTTCTTAGAAAGGTCTTTTTAGCTGAGCAAAGTAGTTTCTTATTTCTGCCACAAATTCCTAAAAAGTAATCTGATCCTAGAATCCCTGTTATATCATGCACCATAGGAAATACCATTCTAGAAAGAACCTTAATAGACTTAGGTGCAAGTATAAATATTATGTCAAATGATATATTTGCATCCTTAGGATTAGAAGGCTTAACTCCTACTAGTGCGGTTATTCAATTAGTTGATAGAAGTATAAGATACCCTAGAGGAAAAATAGAGGATGTCTTAATTAAAATCAAAAGCTTTATATATCCTATTGATATTGTAATTTTGGATTCCCAACAAATTAAGCATAAAAATAGTGATACATCTTTAATTTTGGGAAGGCCATTTTTAGCATCAGGGGTTGTTATAAATTGTAAAACTAGAGTAATGAAGTTAGTATATGGTAATGAGGATACTCAATTAAATATTTTCAAACCAGAAATGTTTGAGGAGTTAGAAATGTCCTTACATAGCATAGACTTTTTAGAGGATGAAGGAGATATGTTAGATGATGTGATTCAAGAAGAATTAAATAGGAAAATCAATTCTGAAACTTTAGAGGAAAGTGAAAGCATAAATATAGAAGGAGATCAGGAAGAAATTAATTTAGAAAATGATGATGTTCAATTAGGAGCTCTAGCTTCTGATGGGCAACATTTAGAATTAAAACCTTTACCTCTTAAATTAACCTATATATTTCTAGAAGAGAAACAAACCTGTCCAATCATTATTGCTTCAGATTTAAAACAGGATCAAATAGCTAAATTAATAGATGTAGTGAAAAGTTATAAAGAAGCAATAGAATGGACTATGACTGATATAAAAGGGTTAAGTTCAACTTTATGTTGTCACCACATATATTTAGAAGAGAATGCTAAACCTGTTAGAATTCTTGAGAGAAGATTAAATCCAAATCTTAAAGAAGTAGTCAGGAAAGAAATAGTGAAATAGTTAGATAATGACATAATTTATCTGATTTCTGATAGCTCATGGGTTAGCCCAATCCATGTAGTTCCCAAGAAATCAGGATTAACAGTTATTAGGAATGAAACTCAAGACTTGATATTTACTAGAATTCAATCAGGCTGGAGAGTATGTATAGACTATAGAAAGCTGAATGCTGTGACTAGGAAAGATCATTTTCCCTTACCTTTTATAGATCAAATGTTGGAAAGATTAGCAGGGCAAGAATATTTTTGTTTCCTAGACGGGTATTTAGGTTATAATCAAATTCCAATAGCATTCGAGGATCAAGAGAAAACAACTTTTACCTGTCCTAATGGAACTTATGCTTTTAAGAGAATGCCATTCGGATTATGCAATGCACCAGCTACCTTTCAAAGGTGTATGTAGGGCATATTTACTGGAATGACTGAAGATTTTTTGGAAATATTTATGGATGATTTTACTGTATATGGCAACTCATATAAAGTCTGTTTAAAAAATTTAGACTTAATATTAAAACGTTGTGTGGAAAAAAATTTGGTTTTAAATTGGGAAAAATGTCACCTCATGGTTAAACAAGGAATAGTCTTAGGGCATGTTGTTTCTAAGAAAGGGTTGGAAGTAGATAAAGCTAAAATAGAAGTAATTTCTAATCTACCAAAACCTAAATCAGTAAAAGATATTAGATCATTTCTAGGACATGCTGGTTTTTATAGAAGATTTATTAAAGACTTTAGCAAGATAGCTAAACCTTTAGCTAATCTATTAAAAGATGTTCCATTTAACTTTGATAAAAATTGCAAGGAAGCATTTTTCAAACTTAAAACTAGCTTAATTTCAACTCGTATAATTCAAGCACCTGATTGGGGCCATCCATTTGAATTAATGTGCGATGCATCTGATTTTGCTATAGGAGCAGTGTTGGGACAAAAGATAGAGAAATCTCCTATAGTAATTCATTATGCAAGCAAAACCTTAAATGATGCTCAAGTTAATTACACTACTACTGAAAAAGAACTATTAGCTGTTGTGTTTGCTTTAGAAAAGTTTAGATCATATTTGATTGAAGCTAAAGTAATAGTATACACGGATCATTTAGCTCTAAAACATCTAATAAAGAAAAAAGAGACTAAGCCTAGATTGATCTGATGGATATTATTATTGCAAGAATTTGATTTAGAAATTAAAGTTAAAAAAGGTTGTGAGAATGCAATAGCAGATCATTTATCAAGATTACAAATAGAAAAATCAAATATTGAAATTAAGGATAATTTTCTTGATGAACAATTAATGACCATCAAAACAATACCTTGGTATGCAGACATAGTTAATTACTTAGTTACTAGTTTAACATCTAAGGATTGGAATAGACAGGATAAGAAATTATTTTTCTCAAGAGTAAAATATTACTATTGGGAAGACCCATACTTATTTAAGAAATGTCCTGATCTGGTTTTAAGGAAGTGTGTTCTAGAAACTGAATATCCAGGCATATTGTCTTTTTGTAATGACCAAGCTTGTGGAGGGCATTTTGGTTCAGGGAAAACTGCTGCAAAAATTCTACAATGTGGATTTTATTGGCCAACACTATTCAAAGATGCTCATAAATATTGCTTAAGTTGTTTAAGATGTCAACAAATAGGAAGAATATCAAAGAGGAATATGATGCCTCTTAATCCTATTGTTGATGTTGAAATCTTTGGTGTGTGGGGAATAGATTTTATGGGTCCATTTCCTATGTCTAATCAATTTAATTACATATTGTTGGGGGTGGATTATGTAGCTATGTGGATAGAAGCTATTCCTATAAAAACTAATGATAATAAAGTGGTAATACAATTTATAAGAATCAATGTATTTGCCAGATTTGGAATACCTAAAGCTATTATTAGTGATAGAGGAACTCATTTTTGTAATAGAAATTTTGAAGCCTTAATGAAGAAATATGGAGTAAACCACAAAATTGCAACATCATATCATCTGCAAACAAGTGGACAAGTAGAAAGTGCAAACAAACAAATTAAGTTAATCTTAGAAAAAGTAGTAAATCCTACTAGAACAGATTGGGCTAATAGATTGATAGATGCACTTTGGGCTTATAGAACTGCTTATAAAACAAGCTTAGGTATGTCACCTTTTAGGCTAGTTTATGGAAAAAGTTGTCATTTACCAGCTGAAATAGAACATAAAGCTTATTGGGCATTAAAAACTCTGAACACTAATTTAAATCAAGCTATAGAAAATAGGAAAATGTAATTAATTGAATTAGAAGAATTTAGAAATGAAGCTTATTCGAAGACTATAAGAGAAAAAGAGAAAATGAAATTCTGGCATGATAGAAAAATTATTCTAAAAAGCTTTAAAATAGGACAAGAAGTATATCTTTATATGGTTAGACTCCATAACCATCCAAGAAAATTAAGATCTAGATGGGGAGGACCTTACATAGTTTGAAATATTTATCCTTATGGAGCTATTGAAATTGAAAATCCTAAAAATCAGAATATATTTAAAGTAAATGGACAAAGACTTAGACCTATTCTAAAAACACCAAAAAGCTCTTTTGGAATTATAGAAGAAGTCAGAGTAGAGGACTACTTGAGCTTTATTTAGTAAGAAATCAGTTTTTATGTTGATATATAAAAATAATAAAAAAAATTTAAAAATTGTAAAATATAAAAATCGTTGTGGTTCAATCGACTGGATCCATCGGTATGACCGAAACATATAAATATCTATATTAATTTTCAAAAAAAAATGTTGGTTTTATCGAACTATAGTATTGGTTCAACCAGAAAAAAAAGAAGGTCTGACCGAAACATAGTATCGGTTAAACTTGTAAAAAAAATAGAAAAACTATTATCTTAAGTATTTTTATTATTATATCTGTTTGTACGGAAAGTCCGTTGAGTTATGCTTAACTCAACGAGCTTACTCCGTTGAGTCTTGAGTTAGTCAACGAGCTTATTCCGTTGAGTTAATTGTAACTCAACGGAGTACTATAGCTAAGACCGTGGATGAGAGAGCAATAGTTGGTTCGGGAAATGACCCGATTACCCGCCTAAACTTAGGGCTTATTTAAACTAAAACCTAGGGTTTTGGGGGTATTATCCGGCAAACCATTTGGAATTTAGAACAGTAGAAATCAAAGCGATTCGTGCTGTTGTGTAACTCCACGATGAGGAAGATGACACCTGAGTTCTGGGAAGATGTAGTTGACACAGCATAGTTTCTGAAGGAATCAGAGGAATGGCACACGTGGCAAAAGATTCGGAATACGATAAGAGAAAAAGAGTTAAAGAAAGTAGAATCCAAACTTTTTAGATTAAGAAGAATGTTAGTAGATTGTGGTATACAAATACCTCAAATAATGGAGACACGAATCAGAGTAGCAACATAAATTGTAGTTATGGAGATTTGATTCCACTGCTGATGGTGGATTGTATTGATTTCACGAAATGGGCATCAAAGAGAATCAAATCAAGAACCATTTCAATGAAAGAATACAAAAATTTTGTAGGTGCAGAAATAGCTATACCTTCTAGAGGAATTACAAAAGCTGTAGAGAGAATTAATCAATTAGAACATCAATTAGAAAAACTCCAGAAGGAAATAGATGAACTTAGGAATAGAGACTAAATTGTATTGTTTGTCTACTTGTATAGAATTGTATGATGTACTTGTAATATAAATTGATTCATATTAATGAATATAAATTTTCAAATGTACTTTTCATACGTGTTTTGAATGTGAAATGAATGGAATTTATTGAATGTTATATAATTTGTGGTACATTATGAATGAATGTTTAACAGATTTAAAATTTGTTGAATGACAGGATAGATGCTTGAAAATTTCTGCATGTTGCAAGGTAAAATGTAAATTCTGCATAACATAAAATGACCTACAAGTTAAATATTTATATAATGTTCAGATTTAAATGAATTTTGAGTAGAATGATGTATTAATGACATAGATTTAACTTTATTTCAGTTAACAGAATGAAAAAAAAAAAAAACAAAGAAAGAAAAAAACAGAGAGGTACTTATGAGGAGTGAACTTAGAAGTTGCTAAGTGTTAACTCAACGAAGTAAGTTCGTTGAGTTAAGCTTAACTCCACGAGGTCAATAATATAATATAAGGTCATTCCATTGAGTCATCTATAACTCAACGAAGTTAGTTCGTGGAGTTAGCAATAGTAACCGACTGTATTCTGTTGAGTTATTTGTAACTCAATGAGGTTAGTTCGTGGATTAAGCAGAACAATTATTCTTTTAACCATGAACGAAACTTCGTCGGTTTAGCGGTTACCAAAATTTGAAATTAATAGTGGTACATGTACCCATAAAAATAGGAACCACGATGCACGTTGCAAGACATGTTCTTGCAACGAGATTTATTCACTTTATGGATGTGCATTATATATATAAAATAGAATGCTATTTACGAGTTACCAACACTTTTAAAAGTAAGCAGAAAAGCGTTGGGGGAACTGGAAGGAGAAGCAGCTGATTCGACTTCGTCCGTCAACAAATATTTATTGAATGGAAAGCTTCAAATTGGTATGTAATTAATCTTCTGCTATTTATTTATGAGCACATGGACTCGTTCTCTAAGCACTAAACGATTAGTAAGAACACCTACCTAGGAATATTCAACACAGAGGAGTACTGAAACATTTTCTGAATTAGACTTTAACGAAATTCTTTGGGGTGTAGCTAACCTTTCTTTAAAAGAGAACGTAGAGATGGCTGCTCTAATAGAAAAACCATTAGGAGAAATTTTATATCCTGAATTAGTTGATGAACCTTCATGTATTCGATTGCCAAACTTTGAGGGAGATAGGTTTGAACTGAAATCTAATTATATTAGTCAATTGCCACATTTTCACGGATTACAAAGAGATGATGCCTATTATTTCTTTAGAGAATTTAATGAAGTTTGTCAAATGATGAAAATGCCGAACATGAGTATAGATGCTATTAAACTTAGATATATCCCTTTGGCATTAAAAGATATAGCTAAGAGATGATTATATACTCTATCGCCTGATTCAATTTCTACATGGACTAAATTTTGCTCTATTTTTCTGAAAAAATATTATCCAACACGTCAAATGATTAAAAAGGAAAAAGAAATATTAATGTGTAGCCAAAAATAGAGTGAATTATTTTGGAAATATTTTGAAAGATTTAAAGATTTATTGACTCAATGTCTACATCGTGTAATGAGTAAAGCACAATTAATAGGTATAATTTATGAAGGCATAGATGTTTCAACGAAATCTTTATTAGAATCTACTTGTCAAAATGGATTTCTGAAACTTTGTAGTGAAGAAGCATGGGCATATTTAGAAAATTGTGTAAAAAGAACTGCACAGTGGGAAAACTCGGCTGAAGCTATTATAGATAAAAAAATATTGTCAAGAGGAATGCATGAAATAGATTCAAGTACTATGCTTGAAGTGAAATTAACTGAATTAACAAAGAAAATAGAAGAGTTATCATTAAATCAAAAACTAGCAAAAAAGAATGCAAACATAAATGATTTAGATATTATTTATGCTAGAAACCAGAAAGATAACTTTGGAAATTCTTATAATCCTAATTAGAGAAATCACTCGAATTTATGTTGGAGAAACAACAATTTCCAGGGAGGAGAAAATGTAAATGAGAAGAATATAAGTTATGAAGCATTACTTGAACAAGGATCTAGAATAGAGAAATTAGAAAAGATAATCCAACAATTAAATAATCGTCTAGATTTTGTATTTGGAAATGTTGCAATTCAAAATCAGAATAGAAATATACCACTTAGACAGAAGGAATCAATGGAAGTTAGACCTATTGGAGGATTGCCAATGCAAGCAGTACCTAACCCTGTCAATAGAATTGTTAATGAAATTGATACCTCTTCTGGGTGGGTAGCTGAATGAAGCAGCATATTTGAAGTAACTATCTGTATATATATGTTTTTATTTATAGTTAATAGTATCGTAGAGTTAGTCCTTAACTCAACAAACTTAGTCCGTTGAGTTATGCCTTAATTCCATGAGGGTGTGCAGTAGTTATGTTAATTTTTGTCTTTACTAAATTTTTGTTTGTGTTATACAGAATCAACAAATGGAATTGATGCAATTACCGTTGGATGCACTAAGGGAAGTACTGAGTAACTTGTCAGCTAAAGATCTGTGCAGGCTGTGTTGTGTATCAAAGGAAATTAAAGACTGTATTGAAGAAAAATATTTTCAGAGACTACAAGCTGCAAAAATGACTAAGAGTTGAGATGGATTCATATGGAGGTCATTTAATCGTAGTTCAATTAACCATGAATATCTGACTATGGAAGAAACTACTGGAATTCCACCCAATACATTAGAAGGAATAGATCATATTATGGGGATAGATGAATGATTAATCATATACAAGATGAGACCAAGGTATGCAAGTCTATTACCTGATATTTTGATAAAAAATCCTATAACAAGAGAAGAATAGTATATAGGAAGACCTAATAGATATGAAGTACCAATTGTAAATTGTGGGTCGGCTTTAATATTTTTTGATAAAAATTCTACAATTCCTTAAAAATTATATTATTGGAGACTTACAGGAAATTGGGGTGAAGATTTACGCTTAAGTGTGTATAATTTTCTAAATAGATCTTGGACTGAAAATATTATGATATATCTAGGATAGAAATCATTAATTAAGAACATGCATGTCATACTTGATGGATATGTATATCTAGTCACAAATATATCAATAGCATTTGGATCTGATTTATACATAGTGAGCATAGACTGTTATGATGAATATATAGAAATTTTACCTATACCGAAAGAAATAGCTAAACCACCATCTGTAGAATTTGATAAAATTCAAATAGGAATGTGGTATAATGAATATGATGATCCTACTTTATGTCTGATAAGATGGTGGGATGAACTGATGAAATTTCAAATATGGATTATGAAAGACATAAATGAATGGAAGTGGGAAGAGGAGTATATTGAAATAAATGTAGAAATAGAAACTGCTACATTACCTTGGAACTGAAAAGGACCCCTTTCTGCATTTCATATCATTAATGGTAATACACTTGTATTTGGAATTTATAATATATTACATGTTTACAAATTAAGAAGGAACAAGAACTGCATTAAAACAGAATTAATAGCAAGAAGAATTATGCCTAAAAAGTTTGCTTGGATTGACATGTTTATTCCATTTATTTCTACTTTTCAATCATGTTCTTAAGCTGTGATTTTGTGTGTTTAATGTTGTGTATTCTGCATTTATTTTTAGAAAAAAAAAATGTAGTTTTCATTTTTATTTTATAAAGAAAAAAAAAAACAAAATATCAATTCAGTTTGTTGGTATTTGTTCTGGGAAACCAACTAGCTTGCTTGTGAGCCACCAAAGGCATAGGAGCCTGGGTTCTACACAAGACAATGATTTATCAATATCTGTTAAATGTTATTTTGTTATATATTTTGCTTTTATCTATGAATGAAAAGTTTTTCAGAATCAAAAATCAGAATATGCAGAAGGAGATACAAATGAAACAAGGTATGTACTGATTACTTATCTTGAATTTAAATTTAAACTCATTTGTTGAGTTAGGTGCTAAATCAACGAAACTGTATTCATGCCTGCTACAATTACTATATTTATTGTCAAATCTTTTACATTGAGGACAATGCAAAATGTAGGTATGGGGGAGAGGTAATTAAAGTAATAGCTATGTAAGTTTGTTAACTAAAGGAATTAAAATGGTACTGTAAAGTTTTGTGGAAAGTGAAAATTTTTATGAACTTGTTGTAACTATCTGATAATTGAGAGTGTAAAATTTTTATAAACTGTAACTACTTGAATGTTATATTTAGAAGACTATATAAGATGCTATGGAATTTACTATTTATGCAAATCTAGATATAGTATCTTATGTTTTTTTTGAATTTCATGAGTTTAATAGTTTCACGATTTTAAAATGAAATTAGAATGCTTAATGAAAAAAGTATCTGAAGTCCTGAAGGAGCTGAGATGTGAATTCTAGATTAAATGAAACACATATGATTAAAGATACATTTAATTTAACTGATTAAACTTGTAAAATGATTTATTTGTAGATCTTATTAAACTACAAAAAAAGTATGAGCTTATTTGTATGAATTCATATTTTCAGTAAATGATAAAATTAGGACTATATGAGATTGATGTTTTATTGCATCTGTATTAATGAAATATGTACATATATAGTATGTGATTAATGTTTTGTTTTGTTTTTGTATTTTGAAAAAAAAAAAGAAAAAAAAAACTTTGAGAGTTTATTGACTTGTTTGATCACGAGCCTTTTGTACTTGAGTAGATAGGTATGTAAGGATTGTTGAACTCAAAAAGGACTCTTGAAATCTGGCAACCTAAGATCCTGATCAGATCTGGGATTGTTGACTGAAAGCTTGTTACATGGGTACATTAGAAAGCTCCTGTATGATTCAAGCTTGTCGAATTAACTTTTAAAGTACAAAAAAAAAATAAAAATTTTTATACTGTTTTGAAAAGATACAAGTGTTTTGTGAAATACAAATATCTTATGAATCGAGTATATTTTCTGTTATCTAGAATTGCTGAAATATGAATCTAGAATAGACTTTTGAAGTTGTTTAATGGAGATACAATTCTTTATTCTACTTGTCTTAATCATATTTACTTGGATTGTACTTTGATTCGTATGTTGTTGAAATTTCTTCTAGAAATCTTATTGGAAAATTCAGGATGACAGATGATGAAAAGAAGAACAAATGATAATATAATTAACACCTATGTGATGATGATATATTTTGTATGTAATTTGCATATATTCTAAGTATATTTGCAGGTTGATTGCTGAAACATATAGAATATGTCTATAATAATACTAGTTCTTATGCTGAACAGAAGAAAAAAGGAAGAATTAATTCTAGCACTTTTAGAAAGACCAATTAATTAGATCTTAGTTTGCTAAGAGACTAGCAAAATTTAGGTATGAGGGAAGTGTATTTACAGAGGAATTCGGCCAACCATTGGGCGATTCCACAGATTGTAAATAACATCAATTAAGCTCTTTAATGTTAGTAAAAACTAGATTTATCATTAATCAATACTAACATTCAGATAATTCAAACAGTAACCATTAAAATATTTAAGTCTTTTGAACGAACCAATTTCAGTAAATTGTAAAACTAAAACAAACATAAAACAATCACAACACTAACAAAGATAACATTAATCACGATACAACACAAACAATACAACACTCAAATACAACATACAAACATAGATAAATTGTTTTTGGTATTTTTGTTTTAATATGAACATGGAAATGGGTGAAAGGTGAAATGTAAAGTAATCTCACTCGATAGTAAATACTTCCGACATTACTTGCGACGCGATTACACCACTGAAAATTAAACTACTTACAATTCTGTCTCCTCTCCCTATAGAATCGTGAGTGCAGAATTGCAAGACAATCTTCTCTTCAGCATACAGGCATCAACCTGAAGCCAAGGCTAAAAGCTTTACGATCTCCTGAGATATGAGTTGGTGCTTGGTGAAAATGGCTTCCCTTCCCGCAACGCGATCACTCCTCACAATGGTTGTCAGGCACTGTGTTTGGCTCGAAAGTGACCCGACATCAAGAAAGTATTCTCACATACCTCCGATGGTTGGTAATTATGGTGGATATGGTGGTGGTAACGATGCTTGGTGTGATACTTCGAAGAATCGCCGATACTGTCTGCAGAAAGCTTGGTGCTCCTCCTCTGTATACACTGGCCATCCATCGATCACACCTACTTCTTTTTCTTCTTTTCTTTTATATTTCTTTAGTAGTAACTACTTCTACTTGAATGATCGGTTGGATTTCCTTCATTCATATCAACGGCGATGATTTCTTCTCCTTGTGCAATACATGCAATCGTGGTTTTTCTTCCAACTGTCTTGTTTCTGCAACCGCTACAATGGCATATTAGAAAATAAATAGTCTATGGAGTTACAGATAACTCAACGGACTTTCTTCGTTGATTTAACTATAAAAACACGTGCATAAATTTAACTATCCGATGCTCAGGTGCATTTCGGATACTTATAAACTTAACTATTTGATGCTTAGATGCATTTTGGATAGTTACAACTAACTCACCGATATATAACTTAAGTAAATCTACCAATTCTCGACACATGTCAGCAGCAGTTTAATAATAAAATACCCATTTCGGAGAGTTACAAGTCTAACTATCCGATGCTCAGATGCATTCGGATAGTTACAGCTAACTCACCGAAAATTCACTTAAGTCACTTTACTAGAACATGACATGTGTCCACAACTATTTTATAAATAAAAAGAGATTTCGGAGGGTTACACATATAACTGTCTGATGCTCAGCTGCAATTTCGGATAGTTATAGATAATTCACCGAAAGTTCACTTAAGTCCTGCATTATGGTTTTGACACATGTACTTCTGGAAATAATAAAATATTCTTTCAAAACATAACTGTTCGGAAATATAAACATAACTATCCGACATGTTCGGTCTTTTAAACATAACTATTTGAAATATTAGAAAATTCGGGTACTTAAGAATTTCACAGCCTGCAATTTACCGACAGTTCCGAAATGTACTAAATTGACATTAATTCCCCAAAATTAAACAGATTCTTCAATTAAAGCATATAACAGTGCAATTATAACATAATGGCTTAATTCTCATATGATAAGCTAAATATTATGCAATTAACCATCATTTAACCGTTAATAATATGCACTTTTTCATTCTAAACACTTCCCCCATACCTAAATTTTGCTAGTCCCTTAGCAAACCAAGATCTAATTAATTGGTCTTTCAAAAAGTGCTAGAATTAATTCCTCTTCTTCTTTTTTCTTCTGTTCAGCATAAGAATATATATTCTGTAAGTTTCAGTAATCAACCTGCAAATATACTTAGAATTTATGTCAATTACATATAAAGTATATCATCATCACATAGGTGTTAATTATATTATCGTTTGTTCTTCTTTTCATCATCTGCCATCTTGAATTTTCCAATAAGATTTCTAAAAGAAATTTCAACAACATACGAATCAAAGTACAATCCAATTCAATATGATTAAGACCAGTAGAATAAAGAATTGTATCTCCATTAAAACAACTTCAAAAGTCAATTCTAGATTCATATTACAGCAATTCTAGATAATAGAGAATATACTCGATTCATAAGATATCTGTATTTCACAAAACACTTGTATCTTTTTAGAATAGTATATGTTTTTTTTGTTTTTCTTTTCTTCTCTTTTTTTTTTTTTACTTTAAAAGTTAATTTAACAAGCTTGAATCATACAGGAGCTTTCCAATGTACCCTTGTAACGAGCTTTCAGTCAACAATCCCAGATCTGATCAGAATCTTAGGTTGCCAAATTTCAAGAGTCTGTTTTGAGGTCAATAATCCTTACATACCTATCTGCTCAAGTACAAAAGGCTCGTGACCAAACAAGTCAATAAACTCTCAATTTTTTTTTTCTTTTGTTTTTTTCAATCAAAATACACACAAAACAAAGCATTAATCACATACTGTATATGTACGTATTTCATTAATACAGATGAAATAAAACACCAATCTCATATAGTCCTGTTTCTATCATTTACTGAAAATATGAACCATAACAATAAGCTCATACTTTTTCTATAGTTTAGTAAGATCTACACATAAATCATTCTACAAGTTCAATCAGTTAAATTAAATGTATTTTTAATTATGTGTTTCATTTAATCTAGAATTCACATCTCAGCTCCTTCAGGACTTCAGATAATTTACTGATTTTTCATTAAGCATTCTGATTTCATTTTAAAATCGTGAAACTGTTAAACTCATGAAATTCAGAAAATCATAAGATACTATATCTAGATTTGCATAAATAATAAATTCTATAGCATCATATATAGCCTTCTAAATATAACATTCAAGCAGTTACAATTTATAAATTTTACAGTCTCAATTATCGGATAGTTATAGCAAGTTCATAAAAATTTTCAATTTCCACAACTTTGCAGTACCATTTTAATTTCTTTAATTAACAAACTTACATGAATGTTACTTTAATTACCTCCCTCCCATACCTACATTTTGCATTGTCCTCAATGTAAAAGATTTGACAATAAGTACAGTAATTGTAGCAGGTATGAATACCATTTTGTTTGATTTAAAATTTAGGGTAAGTAATTGGTTACATACCTTGTTTTGTTTGTATCTCCTTCTGCATATTCTGATTTTTGATTCTGAAAACTTTTCATTCACAGATAAAAGTAAAATATAAAACGAAATAACACTTAACAGATATTGATAATTCAGTGTCTTGTGTGGAACCTAGACTCCTATGCCTATGGTGGCTCACAAGCAAGCTAGTTGGTTTCCCAGAACAGATACCAACAAACTAGATTGATCTATATATATTTTTTATACCTAAACGTAGAATACATACAACATTAAACACACAAAATTATAGCTTAAGAACATGATTAAAAAGTGGGAACAAATGGAATAAATGTATCAGTCCAAGCAAACTTTTTAGGCATAGTTCTTCTTGCTATTAATTCTGTTTTCATGCAGTTCTTGTTCCTTCTTAATTTGTAAACGTGTAATATATTATAAATTCCAAATACAAGTGTATTACCATTAATGATATGAAATGCAGAAAGGGATCCTTTTTGGTTCTAGGGTAATGTAGCAATTTCTATTTCTACATCTATTTCAATATACTTCTCTTCCCACTTCCATTCATTAATGTCTTCCATAATCCATATTTGAAATTTCATCAGTTCATCCCACCATCGTATCAGACATAAAGTAGGATCATCTTCTTCATTATACCACATTCCTATTTGAATTTTATTAAATTCTGTAGATGGTGGTTTAGCTATATCACTCGGTATAGGTAAAATTTCTATATATTCATCATAACTGTCTATGCTCACTATGTATAAATCAGATCCAAATGCAATTGAAATATTTGTGACAAGATATATATATCCATCAAGTATGACATGTGTTTGGTTAATTAATGATTTCTGTCCTAGATATATCATAATATTTTCATTCCAAGATCTATTCAGAAAATTATATACACTTAAGCATAAATCTTCACCCCAATTTCCTGTAGGTCTCCAATAATATAATTTTTCAGGAATTGTAGAATTTTTATCAGAAAATATTAAAGCTGACCCACAATTTACAGTTGGTACTTGAAATCTATTAGGTATTCCTATATTCCATTCTTCTCTTGTTATAGGATTTTTTATCAAAATATTAGGTAATAATAAACTTGCATATCTTGGTCTCGTTTTGTACATGATTAATCCTTCATCTATCCCCATAATATGATTTATTCCTTCTAATGCATTCGGTGGAATTCCAGTAGTTTCTTCCATAGCCAGATATTCATGATTAATTGAACTACGATTAAATGACCTCCATATGAATCCATCTCTAATCTTAGTCATTTTTGCAGCTTGTAGTCCCTGAAAATATTTTTCTTCAATATAGTTTTTAATTTCCTTTAATACACAACACAGCCTGCATAGATCTTTGGCTGACAAGTTACTCAGTACTTCCCTTAGTGCATCCAACGGTAATTGCATCAATTCCATTTGTTGATTTTGTATAACACAAACAAAAATTAACATAACTACTGCACATCCTCATGGAGTTAAAGAATATCTCAACAGACTAAGTTCTTTGAGTTAAGGACTAACTCTACGATAATATTAACTAAAAATAAAAACATATATACATACAGATAGTTGCTTTAGATATGCTGCTTCATTCAGCTATCCTCCTAGAAGAGGTATCAATTTCATTGACTGCTCTATTGACAGGATTAGGTATAGCTTGTATTGGCAATCCTCTAGTAGGTCTACCTTCCATTGGTTCCTTCTGTCTAAGTGGTATATTTCTATTCTGATTTTGAATTGCAACACTTCCAAATACAAAATCTAGACGATTGTTTAATTGTTGGATTATCTTTTCTAATTTCTCTATTCTAGATCCTTGTTCCAGTAATGCTTCATAACTTATATTCTTCTCATTTATATTTTCTCCTCCTTGGAAATTGTTATTTCTCCAAGATAAATTCGGGTGATTTCTCCAATTAGGATTATAAGAATTTCCCAAGTTATCTCTCTGGTTTCTAGCATAAATAATATCTAAATCATTTATGTTTGCATTCTTTTCTGCTAGCTTTTGATTTAATGATAACTCTTTTATTTTCTTTGTTAATTCATTTAATTTCACCTCAAGCATAGTATTTGAATCTATTTCATGCATTCCTCTTGATAATATTTTTTTATCTGTAATAGCTTCAGCCGAATTTTCCTACTGTGTAGTTCTTTTTGCAAAGTTTTCTAAATATGCCCATGCTTCTTCACTACATAACTTTAAAAATCCATTTTGACAAGTAGATTCTAATAAAGATTTCGTTGAAACATCTATGCCTTCATAAATTATACCTATTAATTGTGCTTTACTCATTGCATGATGTGGACATTGAGTCAATAAATCTTTAAATCTTTCAAAATATTTCCAAAATGATTCACCCTATTTTTTGCTACACATTAAGATTTCTTTCTTCTTTTTAATTGTTTGATGTGTTGGATAATATTTTTTCAGAAAAATAGAGCAAAATTCAGTCCATGTAGAAATTGAATCAGGCGATAGAGTGTATAACCATCTCTTAGTTGTGTCTTTTAAAGAAAAAGGGATATATCTAAGTTTAATAGCATCTATACTCATGTTCGGCATTTTCATCATTTGACAAACTTCATTAAATTCTCTAAGGAAATAATAAGCATCCTCTCTTTCTAATCCATGAAAATGTGGTAATTGACTAATATAATTAGATTTCAGTTCAAACCTATCTCCCTCAAAGTTTGGCAATCAAATATATGAAGGTTCATCAACTAATTCCAGATATAGAATTTGTCCTAATGGTTTTTCTACTGGAACAGCCATCTCTACATTCTCTTTTAAAGAAAGGTTAGTTACACCCTAAAGAATTTCGTTAAAATTCAGTTCAGAAAATTTTTCAGTACTCCTCTGTAATGAAAATTCCTGGGTAGGTGTTCTTACTAATCGCTTAGTGCTTAGAGAATGAGTCCATGTGCTCATAAATATATAGCAGAAGATTAATTACATACCAGTCTGAAGCTTTCCATTCAGTAAATATTTGTTGTTGGATGAAGTTAAATCAGCTACTTCTCCTTCCAATTCCTCCAAAGCATTCTCCTTTCTTTTAAAAGTGCCGGTAACTCGTAAATAACATTCTGGTTTATATATATAATGTACATCCATAAAGTGAATAAATCTCGTTGCAAGAACGTGTCTTGCAACGTGCATCCTGGTTCCTATTTTTATGGGTACGTGTACCACTATTAATTTTAAATTTTGGTAACTGCTATACCGACGAAGTTTCGTTCGTGGTTAAAAGAATAACCATTCTGCTTAATCCACGAACTAACCTCGTTGAGTTACAGATAACTCAACGTAACACAGTCGGTTATTGTTGCTAACTCCACAGACTAACTTCGTTGAGTCATAGATAACTCAACAGAGTGACCTTATATTATATTACTGACCTCATGGAGTTACGGTTAACTCAACGAACTTACTTCGTTGAGTTAACACTTAGCAACCTCTAAGTTTTACTCTCGTAAATTTCTCTCTACTTTTTTTTTTTTTTTTCGTTCTACTAACTGAAATATAGTTAAATCTATGTCATTAATGCATCATTCTAATCAAAATTCATTTAAATCTGAATATTATATAACGATTTAACTTGCAGGTCATTTATGCAGAATTTACATTTTACCTTGCAACATGTAGAAATTTTTTAAACATTTATCTTGTCATTCAGCAAATTGTAAATCTGTTACATATTCATTCATAAAGTTCCACAAATTACATAATATTCAATAAATTCCATTCATTTCATATCCAAAACACGTATGAAAAATACATCTGAAAAATTATATTCATTAATATGAATCAATTTACATTACAAATACATCATGCATTTTCATACAATTATACAAGTAGACGAACAATACAATACACTTTAATCTCTATTCCTAAGTTCATCTACTTCCTTCTGGAGTTTTTCTAATTGAAATTCTAATTGATTAATTCTTTCTGCAGCTCATGTAATGCTCCCAGAAGGTACAGCTATCTCTGCAGCTACAAAATTTCTGTATTCTTTCACTGAAATGGTTCTTGATCTGATCCTTTTTGATGTCCATTTAGTGAAATCGATACAGTCCACCATCAGTAGTGGAATCAAATCTCTATAAAACAATTTTTTCTTTACTGCTTTCAGCTTAGATAAAAACTGCAGACCAATTTATTTGAATTCTATTTACAACTGCAAACGTGGCCCATTTGACAAATTGACTCAGTTCTATGTCATGGCCCTATCGTTGATAGACATTTTTAATTAGAATGTTAGCTACCATGTGTGCTTTACCATTTAAATGTTTCAGTCTATTTAATAAAGGCACACCAGGATTGATAGCCAAACTATCCTTGATTTCTTGTTCTGTCCACTCGATGGTAGTTGTACTTTCCAAAATTTCCTGTCCTTCATTCTTTAATCCAAAAATATTGTAGAGAAGCTCTGGTGTTATCTGTACATCATCTTCCTCCACGTTGAAAATTAATTTTCCTTCTTCCTCTCTCAAATTTGCATAAAAACAGGGCACTAGATTCTCATATACTGCATGCCCTCTTTCTTGAGAAATAAACTGCAGTATACCTTGGAATTCAAATAGATATTTGATTTCTTGCATTCCATCCCAATTTATTGGTCTACTGTAAATAATATCGTAACCCCTTATTTCTTGATATTTGGTATAAGCTTCCTGACTACAAAAATGTACTTCATTTAAAATTGTTGTTTCAGTCAGGTCAGAAAGGTGACTTTGTTGTTCTAGAGGGGTTTGTACTTGCACTTCCTCTAACATAGGCTGCATTTGAACATTTTCTACAGATTCCTGAATTTCTGTTTCTGTTTGTGGTGGTGAGTCGGCAGAACTCTCTACTTTGTCTTGAATTCTTTCCATATATTGCTGAAGCGTTTCTTGCTCTTCAATGGAATCTATGAAATTATTTTTGTCCAACTGGCTTCTTTCATTCTCTTCATTTTCTACTCTTTCTTCTTCCTCCTAACTACCAATCTGTTCTGTTACAGTTCTTTTTGATTTTGTAACAGATTGGGATGGAGTCACGGGCAATTCAATTTCTACCTTAATTTCTATTTCTTCTTGTACAGGCTGCAGACTAATTTCAGCCTGATTTTTTTCTTTTCTTTGCTCCTCCTACTGCTGCTCCTGCTCCTCAGAATCGGATAGTAGGTTTATAAAAATTGGCTCCACAGGCCCTGTTGCTATTGGTGCTTCAGATTTAATCTCTTCTTGATTGTTAGACACTATCTCTTTTCCTTTCCTTTTTCTGATTAATTGTGCCTGTTCTTCCTCTTCTTCTTCTGAGATTAAATCTACAAAAGTAGGCTCTATAGGCCTTCGAGCCACAGGTACTGGCTCTTCTTGTTTAACTTTTTCTATAATTACTGGTCTCGAAGGACCAACTTCATCTCTTTTTTCAGCAGGTTTGGTAGTAGCTTCTTGATGCTGTTCTATTTTGATTTTATATTGGGCTTTCAACTTTTCTGTAGCCATTTTTTTGTAAAGTGCATCAAACACTAGGTGTGCTTTAGCCACTGCCAAATCTTCTGATTCTCCTTGGTTTTTCCCAACTTGAACTAGTGCTTGAAATTCCTTTAACTCTTCTTCAATTGAAGGCCCCATCATTTCTGCTCGTGCCAACAGCTTAAATGGTGGAACTGAAGGTCCTGGCTGCTGTTCCTCAAGAACAGGTCTTTCAGCAGTCGGCTCATCTTGTTCTTCAGTTGCCTCTTGTTGTTCCTGCTGCCATATTTCCCAACTTCCACAACCAGCAATGCGCCTTTTGAACCATAATCTGGCCTTGCGCTGGATTAGCTCTAGGGCTACTTCATTGTCCGATTTGATTCTTCTTTTTTTACTAACTGCAATTTCTGTTGCTACTCTGATTCGTGTCTCCATTATCTAGGGTATTTGTATACCACAATCTACTAATATTCTTCTTAATCTAAAAAGTTCAGATTCTACCTTTTGTAACTCTTTTTCTCTCGTCCTATTTCTGATCTTCTGCCGCATGTGCCATTCTTCTGATTCCTTCAGAAATTGTGCAGTGTCCACTGCATCTTCCTAGAATTCAGGCGTCATTTTCCTCATTGTTGAGTTACTTAACAACATGGAATCACTCTGATTTCTACTGTTCTAGATTCTAAATGATTTGCCGGATAATGCCCCCAAAACCCTAGGTTTAAGATTAAATAAGCCCTAAGTTTAGGCGGGTAATTAGGTCATTTCCTGAACCAACTATTACTATTTTATCCGCGATCTTAGCTACAGTACTCCGTTGAGTTATAGTTAACTCAACAGAATAAGCTCGTTGACTAACTCAAGACTCAATGGAGTAAGCTCGTTAAGTTAAGCGTAACTCAACGGACTCCCCATACAAACAATTATAATAATAAAATTACTATAGATAATAGTTTTTCTGATTAAATTTTTTTTTTCTCTCGGTTTAACCGATACTATGTTTCGGTCAGACCTAATTTTTTTCTGAAAATTAATATACATATTTTTTTATGTTTCGGTCATATCGATGGATCCAATCGGTTCAACCGTAACGATTTTTATATTATATATATATATATATATATATATTTTGTGTTTTTTTTATTTTATATAAATATAAAAACTGATTTTTTACTAAGTAAAGCTCGAGTAATCCTCTACTCTAACTTCTTCTATAATTCCAAAGGTGCTTTTTGGTGTTTCCAGAATAGGTCTAAGTCTTTGTCCATTTACTTTAAATATATTCTGATTTTTAGGATTTTCAATTTCAATAGCTCCATAAGGATAAATATTTCGAACTATGTAAGGTCCTCTCCATCTAGATCTTAATTTTCCTAGATGGTTATGGAGTCTAGCCATATAAAGATATACTTCTTGTCATATTTCGAAGTTTTTGGAATAATTTTTCTATCTTGCCAGAATTTAATTTTCTCTTTTTCTCTTACAGTCTTCGAATAAGCTTCATTTCTAAATTCTTCTAATTCAATTAGTTGCATTTTTCTATTTTCAGTAGCTTGATTTAAATTAGTGTTCAAAGTTTTTAATGCCCAATAAGCTTTATGTTTAATTTCAGCAAGTAAATGACAACTTTTTCCATATACTAGCCTAAAAGGTGACATATAAGCTTGTTTTATAAGCAGTTCTATAAGCCCAATGTGCATCTATCAATCTATTAGCCCAATCTATTCTAGTAGGATTTACTACTTTTTCTAAGATTAACTTAATTTGTTTGTTTGCACTTTCTACTTGTCCACTTGTTTACGGATGATATGATGTTGCAATTTTGTGGTTTACTCCATATTTCTTCATTAAGGCTTCAAAACTTCTATTACAGAAATGAGTTCCTCTATCACTGATAAGAACTTTAGGTATTCCAAATCTAGCAAATATATTAGTTCTTATAAATTGTATTACCATTTTGTTATCATTAGTTTTTGTAGGAATAGCTTCTATCCATTTAGATACATAATCCATCCCCAACAATATGTAATTAAATTGATTAGACATAGGAAAAGGACCCATAAAATCTATTCCCCACACATCAAAGATTTCAACATCAACAATAGGATTAAGAGGCATTATATTCCTCTTTGATATTCTTCCTATTTGTTGATATCTTAAACAACTTAAGCAATATTTATGAACATCTTTGAATAGTGTTGGCCAATAAAACCCACATTGTAGAATTTTTGCAGCAGTTTTCCCTGAACCAAAATGCCCTCCACAAGTTTGGTCATGACAGAAAGACAATATGCTCGGATATTCAGTTTTTGGAACACACCTCCTTAAAACCAGATCAGGACATTTCTTAAATAAGTATGGGTCTTCCCAATAGTAGTATTTTACTCTTGAGAAAAATAATTTCTTTTCCTGTCTATTCCAATCCTTAGGTGTTAAACCAGTAACTAAGTAATTAACTATGTCTGCATACCAAGGCATTGTGTTGATGGTCATTAATTGTTCATCAGGAAAATTATCCTTAATTTCGATATTTGATTTTTTTATTTGTAATCTTGATAAATGATCTGCTACTACATTCTCACAACCTTTTTTATCTTTAATTTCTAGATCAAATTCTTGTAATAATAATATCCATCGGATCAATCTAGGCTTAATCTCTTTTTTCTTTATTAGATGTTTTAAAGCTGAATGATCCATGTATACTATCACTTTAGCTCCAATAAGATATGATCTAAACTTTTCTAAGGCAAACACAACAGCTAATAATTCTTTTTCCGTAGTTGTGTAATTAACTTGAGCATCATTTAAGGTTTTGCTTGTATAATGAATCACTCTAGGAGATTTTTCTATTTTCTGTCTTAACACTACTCCTATAGCAAAATCAAATGCATTGCACATTAATTCAAATGGACGGTTTCAATCAGGTGCTTGAATTATAGGAGTTGAAATTAAGTTAGTCTTAAGTCTAAAAAATGCTTCCTTGCAATTTTTATCAAAGTTAAATGGGACATCTTTTAATAGATTAGTTAAAGGTCTAGCTATTTTGCTAAAGTCTTTAATAAATCTTCTATAAAAACTAGCATGTCCTAGAAATGATCTAATATCTTTTACTGATTTAGGTACTGGTAGATTAGAAATTACTTCTATTTTAGCTTTATCTACTTCCAACCCTTTTTTAGAAACAACATGCCCAAAGACTATTCCTTGTTTAACCATGAAGTGACATTTTTCCCAATTTAAAACCAAATTTTTTTTCACACAGCGTTTTAATATTTGGTCTAAATTGCTTAAACAAACTTCATATGAGTTGCCATATACAGTAAAATCATCCATAAATATTTCTAAGAAATCTTTAGTCATTCTAGTAAATATGCCTTGCATACACCTTTGAAAGGTAACTAGCACATTGCATAATCTGAATGACATTCTCTTAAAAGCATAAGTTCCATTAGGACAGGTGAAAGTTGTTTTCTCTTGATCCTCTAATGCTACTGGAATTTGATTATAACCTGAATACCCGTCTAGGAAACAAAAATATTCTTGCCTTGTTAATCTTTCCAGCATTTGATCTATAAAAGGTAAGGGAAAATGATGTTTTTGTATATCATTTTCGTAATTATGATCTTCAATTGTTTTTAGTTTTAAAGTGCATTCTTTAAATTCTCTTGCATTAATATTTTCTTTTGGCTATGTATTTTGCAAATTATGCAGGTTTATAACATTATAATTTTCATTATCCTGTTGCATAATTTGTATTTTCATTGTATATTCGTCTAATGCTTTTAGTTTTCTTTCTAGATCATCTAATTTCATTGCACTCAATTTTTATCAATTTTCATTATGGTTTTTTCAGTTTCGTAAATTATATCCTTTTTAGGTTTTGAATATGCTTCCTTATAATTTAATTAGTTAACTTCTTGTTGTTGACACATAAAGTATTCCAGTTTGTCAAGGTTTTGCTCTATACTACACTCTAGTCTGTCATACCTATCCCAAACTTCCGTGTCTCTCAACATATTACATATTCTATACTGACCATCAGTTGGGTAAACTATAGGATTCTCATACTCAGCTCTATCATATTGAGGATAATTCATTTGTTGTTCATGAGATCTAACCATCTGTAAACGTCTCAGTTTCAAACAGTCAAATATGTCATGTCCTTCAGAATTGCAGAATTCACATATGCTAATTACAGGTTTCAGAAATCTTTGAGCATAAACATATGCCATATTCTCAATTACAGAAGAAAGCACACAACTCTTTGGCTATTAAAACAAAACAGCTCTAACAGTTGCTTACATTAATTCAATTCAATTCAAATCAATTCAATGCAATTCAATTCAATTCCCCAGCAACGGCGCCATAAAACTTGTTTGCGTTTTCCGAGCACTACACCAGAAAAACTTGGATTTGTTACTTTTGTTTTTACTTAGTTAATTTATCTTTATGCCTATTCTTTCTTTTAGAAGTAAACAAACAACCTGTAATACAATTTAGATATTAATTCCAATTTGTACTTTAACTGCAAGTGCACAGTGTCTATTGTATCAGTGTGCAAGTACAGGTCGATCCCACAGGGAATTGCTGAAAAGTTTAGAACTGTCCGTTTGTTAACAATCAAATTTATATATTCAATAAGCTCTCCATTGAATTACAATTAACTCAATGGATAAAGTTCGTTGAGTTATGGCTAACTCAATAGACTAACCTCGTGGACTTAAGTTAATTTCACGAGCCTGTCTTTTCTTTTTAATACTGCTATTTACAGAGGAATTCAGCCAACCATTAGGCGATTCCACAGAATGTAAATAACATCAATTAAGCTCTTTAATGTTAGTAAAAACTGGATTTATCATTAATCAATACTAACATTCAGATAATTCAAACAGTAACCATTAAAATCTTTAAGTCTTTTGAACAAACCAATTTCAGTAAACTGTAAAACTAAAACAAACATAAAACAATCACAACACTGACAAAGATAACATTAATCACGATACAACACAAACAATACAACACTCAAATACAACATACAAACATAGATAAATTATTTTTGGTATTTTTGTTTTAATATGAACATGGAAATGGGCGAAAGGTGAAATGTAAAGTAATCTCACTCGATAGTAAATTTTGCGACGCGATTACACCACTGAAAATTAAACCACTTACAATTCTATCTCCTCTCCCTATAGAATTGCGAGTCCAGAATTGCAAGATAATCTTCTCTTCAGCATACAGGCATCAACCCGAAGCCAAGGCTAAAAGCTTTACGATCTCCTGAGATATGAGTCGGCACTTGGTGAAAATGGCTTCCCTTCCCGCGACACGATCAATCCTCACAGTGGTTGTTAGGCACTGTGTTTGGCTCGGAATCGACCCGACATCAAGAAAGTATTTTCACAGACTTTCGATGGTTGGTGATTATGGTGGATATGGTGGTGGTAACGATGGTTGGTGTGATACTTCGGAGAATCGCCGATACTGTCTACAGAAAGCTCGGTGCTCCTCCTCTATATACACTGGCCGTCCATCGATCACACCTACTTCTTTTTCTTCTTTTCTTTTATATTTCTTCAGTAGTAACTGCTTCTGCTTGAATGATCGATTGGATTTCCTTCATTCATATCAATGACGATGATTTCTTCTCCCTACGCAATACATGCAATCATGGTTTTTCTTTCAACTGTCTTGTTTCTGCAACCGTTACAGTGGCATATTAGAAAATAAATAGTCTGTGGAGTTATAGATAACTCAACGGACTTTCTTCGTTGATTTAACTATAAAAACACGTGCATAAATTTAACTATCCGATGCTCAGGTGCATTTCGGATACTTATAAACTTAACTATCCGATGCTCAGATGCATTTCGGATAGTTACAACTAACTCACTAATATATAACTTAAGTAAATCTACCAATTCTCGACACGTGTCAGCAGCAGTTTAATAATAAAATACCCACTTCGGAGAGTTACAGGTCTAACTATCCGATGCTTAGATGCGTTTCGGATAGTTATAGCTAACTCACTGAAAATCTATTTAAGTCACTTTACTAAAACATGACACGTGTCTACAACTATTTTATAAATAAAAAGAGATTTCGGAGGGTTACACATATAACTGTCCGATGCCCAGCTGCAATTTCGGATAGTTATAGATAACTCACCGAAAGTTCACTTAAGTCCTGCATTATGGTTTTGACACGTGTACTTCTGGAAATAATAAAATATTCTTTCAAAACATAACTATTCAGCAATATAAACATAACTATTCGACATGTTCGGTTTGTTAAACATAACTATCTGAAATATCAGAAAATTCGGGTACTTAAGAATTTCACAGCCTGCAATTTACCGATAGTTCCGAAATGTACTAAATTGACATTAATTCCCCAAAATTAAACAGATTCTTCAATTAAAGTATATAACAGTGCAATTATAACATAATGGCTTAATTCTCATATGATAAGCTAAATATTATGCAATTAACCATCATTTAACCGTTAATAATATGCACTTTTTCATTCTAAACAACTTTGTTTGCTGAAATGGAGGTCCTTATTGCTGTTCCTCAAGAATAGGTCTTTTAGTAGTTGGTTCCTCCCATTCTCCTACATATTGTTGCCGCCATATTTCCCAACTTCCACGACTAGCAATGCGCCTTTTGAACCATAATTTGTCCTTGCGTTGGATTAGCTCTAGGGCTACTTCATTGTTCGGCCTAATTTTTCTTTCTTTACTAACTACAATTTATGTTGCTATTCTGATTTGTGTCTCCATTATTTGAGGTATTTGTATACGACAATCTACTAACATTCTTCTTCATCTAAAAAGTTTGGATTCTACCTTCTATAACTCTTTTTCTCTTGTCATATTCCGAATCTTTTGCCGCATGTGTCATTCCTCTGATTCCTTCAGAAATTCTGATGTATCAACAGCATCTTCCCAGAACTCAAATGGAGTTACACAACAACACAGAATCGCTTTGATTTCTACTGTTCTAAATTCCAAATGGTTTGCTAGATAATGCCCCAAAAACCCTAGGTTTTAGTTTAAATAAGCCCTAAGTTTAGGTGGGTAATCGGGTCATTTCCTGAACCAAATATTGCTCTCTCATCCGCGGTCTTAGTTACAGTACTCCGTTGAGTTACAGTTAACTCAATGAAATAAGCTCGTTGACTAACTCAAGACTCAACGTAGTAAGCTTGTTGAGTTAAGCATAACTCAACGGACTTCCCGTACAAAAAGATATATATAATAATAAAAATACTTAAGATAATAGTTTTTCTATTTTTCTTTACCGGTTTAACCGATATTATGTTTCGGTCAGACCTAATTTTCTCCGGTTGAACCGATACTCTGTTTCGGTAAAACCAACATTTTTTTCTGAAAATTAATATACATATTTTTTATGTTCCGGTCTTACCGATGGATCCAATCGGTTGAATCGCAATAATTATTTATTTATTTATTTATAAAAATAAACTAAAAATTGATTTCTTACTAAGTAAAGCTCGAGTAGTCCTCTACTCTAACTTCTTCTATAATTCCAAAGGAGCTTTTTGGTATATTCAGAATAGGTTTAAGCCTTTGTCCATTTACTTTAAAGATATTCTGATTTTTAGGATTTTCAATTTCAATAGCTCCATAAGGATAAATATTTCGAATTATGTAAGGTCCTGCCCATCTAGATCTTAATTTTCTTGGATGGTTATGGAGTCTAACCATATAAAGATATACTTCTTGTCCTATTTCAAAGCTTTTTGGAATAATTTTTCTATCATGCTAGAATTTCATTTTCTCCTTTTCTCTTGTAGTCTTCGAATAAGCTTCATTTCTAAATTCTTCTAATTCAATTAATTACATTTTTCTATTTTATGCAGCTTGATTTAAATTAGTGTTCAGAGTTTTTAATGCCCAATAAGCTTTATGTTTTATTTCAGCTGGTAAATGACAACTTTTTCCATATACTAGCCTAAAAGGTGACATACCTAAGCTTGTTTTATAAGCATTTCTATAAGCCCAAAGTGCATCTATCAATCTATTAGCCCAATCTGTTCTTGTAGGATTTACTACTTTTTCTAAGATTAACTTAATTTATTTGTTTACACTTTCTACTTGTCCACTTATTTGCGGATGATATGATGTTGCAATTTTGTGGTTTACTCCATATTTCTTCATCAAGGCTTCAAAACTTCTATTACAGAAATGAGTTCCTCTATCACTGATAATAGCTTTAGGTATTCCAAATCTGACAAATATATTGGTTCTTATAAATTGTATTACCACTTTGTTGTCATTAGTTTTTGTAGGAATAGCTTCTATCCATTTAGATACATAATCCACCCCCAACAATATGTAATTAAATTAATTAGATATAGAAAATGGACCCATAAAATCTATTCCCCACACATCAAAGATTTCAACCTCAACAATAGGATTAAGAGACATCATATTCCTCTTTGATATTCTTCCTATTTGTTAACATCTTAAACAATTTAAGCAATATTTATGAGCACATTTGAATAGTGTTGGCCAATAAAACCCACATTGAAGAATTTTTGCAGTAGTTTTTCCTGAACCAAAATGCCCTCCACAAGTTTGGTGATGACAAAAAGACAATATGCTCGGATATTCCGTTTCTGGAACACACCTCCTTAAAACCATATTAGGACATTTCTTAAATAAGTATGGGTCTTCCCAATAGTAATATTTTACTCTTGAGAAAAAAAATTTCTTATCCTATCTATTCCAATCCTTAGGTGTTAAACTAGTAACTAAGTAATTAACTATGTTTGCATACCAAGGTATTGTTTTGATGATCATTAATTGTTCATCAAGAAAATTATCCTTAATTTCAATATTTGATTTTTTTATTTGTAATCTTGATAAATGATCTGCTACTACATTCTCACAACCTTTTTTATCTTTAATTTCTAGATCAAATTCTTGTAATAATAATATCCATCGGATCAATCTAGGCTTAGTCTCTTTTTTCTTTATTAGATGTTTTAAAGCTGAATGATCCGTGTATACTATAACTTTAGCTCCAATTAGATATGATCTAAACTTTTCTAAGGCAAACACAATAACTAATAGTTCATTTTCAGTAGTTGTGTAATTAACTTGAGCATCATTTAAGGTTTTGCTTGCATAATGAATCACTCTAGGAGATTTTTCTATCTTCTGTCCCAACATTGCTCCTACAGCAAAATCAGATGCATCGCACATTAATTCAAATGGATGGCTCCAATCAGGTGCTTGAATTATAGGAGTTGAAATTAAGCTAGTTTTAAGTCTGAAAAATGCTTCCTTGCAATTTTTATCAAAGTGAAATGGAACATCTTTTAATAGATTAGTTAAAGGTCTAGCTATCTTGCTAAAGTCTTTAATAAATCTTCTATAAAAACCAGCATGTCCTAGAAATGATCTAATATCTTTTACTGATTTAGGTTCTGGTAGATTAGAAATTACTTCTATTTTAGCTTTATTTACTTCCAACCCTTTCTTAGAAACAACATGCGCTAAGACTATTCCTTGTTGAACCATGAAGTAACATTTTTCCTAATTTAAAACCAGATTTTTTTCCACACAGCGTTTTAATATTTGATCTAAATTGCTTAAACAAGCTTCATATGAGTTGCCATATATAGTAAAATCATCCATAAATATTTCTAAAAAAACTTCAGTCATTCCAGTAAATTTTCCTTGCATACACCTTTGAAAGGTAGCTGGTGCATTGTATAATCCGAATGGCATTCTCTTAAAAGCATAAGTTCCATTAGGATAGGTGAAAGTTGTTTTCTCTTGATCCTCTAATGCTACTGGAATTTGATTATAACCTGAATACCCGTTTAGGAAACAAAAATATTCTTACCCTACTAATCTTTCCAGCATTTGATCTATAAAAGGTAAGGGAAAATGATCTTTCCTAGTCACAGCATTCAGCTTTCTATAGTCTATATATACTCTCCAGCCTGATTGAATTCTAGTAGGTATCAAGTCTTGACTTTCATTCCTAATAAATGTTAATCCTGATTTCTTGGGAACTACATGGATTGGACTAACCCACGAGCTATCAGAAATCAGATAAATTATGTCATTATCTAACCATTTCACTATTTCCTTCTTGACTACTTCTTTAAGGTTTGGATTTAATCTCCTCTTAGGAATTCTAACAGGTTTGACATTCTCTTCTAAATATATGTGGTGACAGCATAAAGTTGAACTTAACCCTTTTATATCAGTCATAGTCCATCCTATTACTTCTTTATAACTTTTCACTACATCTATTAATTTATCTATTTGATCCTCTTTTAAATCTGAAGCAATATTGATTGGATATGTTCGTTTCTCTTCCAGAAATATATAGGTTAATTCAGGAGGTAAATGTTTTAATTCTAAATGTTGCCCATTAGAAGCAAGAGCTCCTAATTTAACATCATCATTTTCTAAATTAATTTCTTCTAGATCTCCTTCTATATTTATGCTTTCACCTTCCTCTAAAGTTTTAGAATTGATTTGCCTATTTAATTTTTCTTGAATCACATCATCTAACATATCTCCTTCATCCTCTAAAAAGTCTATGGCATGTAAGGACATTTCTAACTCTTCAAACCTTTCTAGTTTGAAAATATTTAATTGAGTATCCTGATTACCATATGATAACTTCATTACTCTAGTTTTACAATTTATAATAGCCCCTGATGTTGCTAAAATTGGCCTTCCCAAAATTAAAGATGTATCACTATTTTTATGCTTAATTTGTTGGGAATCTAAAATTACAATATCAATAGGATATATAAAGTTTTTGATTTTAATTAAAACATCCTCTATTTTTCCTCTAGGGTATCTTATACTTCTATCAGCTAATTGAATAACCGTACTAGTGGGAGTTCAGCCTTCTAATCCTAAGGATGCGAATATATCACTTGGCATAACATTTATACCTGCACCTAAGTCTATTAAGGTTCTTTTTAGAATGGTATTTCCTATGGTGCATGATATAACAAGGATTTCAAGATCAGATAACTTTTTAGGAATTTGTGGCAGAAATAGGGAACTACTTTGCTCAGCTAAAAAGACCTTTCTAAGAACTTTTTGCTCTCTTTTCTTAGTACACCAATCCTTTAGAAATTTAGCACAAGGTGGCATTTTCTGGAATAGATCTAACAAAGGAATGTTAACTTGTACTTTTTCAAAAATTTCTCTAATTTTTTCTTGTTTTTCAGGTATTGTTTGTTGTAATCTTTCAAAATAGGGTGCTAAAGATTGTGATTTAAAAGATTCTTTTTCTTTCGTTTGATTTGTTTGATCATTTTTAGCTTCATTATTAGATTCAGATTGTTCTTCAGTGATTTCTAGATTTTCAACGATTACATTTTTATTATCATTTTGATTTTTACTTTTATCCACCTTCAGATAATTTTCATTTTGAGTTCTTGGTGTTATATCAGTTCCAGATCTTAATGTTACACATACATCTTCTAGATTTTCTTTACTCTCATGATGTTTTTGTATATCAATTTCGTGATTATGACCTTCAATTGTTTTTAGTTTTAAAGTGCATTCTTTAAATTCTCTTGCATTGGTATTTTCTTTTTGTTGTATATTTTGCAAATTATGCAGATCTATAACATTATAATTTTCATTGTCTTGTTGCATAACTTGTATTTTCATTGTATATTCGTCTAATGCTTTTAATTTTCTTTCCAGATCATCTAATCTCATTGCATTCAATTTTTGATCAATTTTCATTATGGTCTTTTCAATTTTGAAAATTATATCCTTTTTAGGTTCTGAATATGCTTCCTTATAGTTTAATTGGTTGACTTCTTGTTGCTGACACATAAAGTATTCTTGTTTGTCTAGGTTTTGCTCTATACTACATTCCAGTTTGCCATACCTATCCCAAACTTCCATCACTACATGTGACGCGATTACACCACTAAAAATTAAACCACTTACAATTCTGTCTCCTCTCCCTATAGAATCGCGAGTCTAGAATTGCAAGATGATCTCCTCTTTAGCATACAGGCATCAACCCGAAGCCAAGGCTAGAAGCTTTATGATCTCCTAAGATATGAGTCGGCGCTTGGTGAAAATGGCTTCCCTTCCCGCGATGCGATTACTCCTCACAGTGGTTGTCAAGCACTGTGTTTGGCTCGGAATCGACCCGACATCAAGAAAGTATCTTCACAGACCTCCGATGGTTGGTGATAAGGTAGTGATATTGTTGTGGTGATAATGTGGTGGTGATAATGGTTGGTGTGGTACTTTATAGAATTGCTGACACTGTCTGTAGAAAGCTTAGTGCTCCTCCTCTGTACACACTAGCCATACCCATCGATCACACACTACTTCTTTTTCTTCTTTTCTTTTATATTTCTTCAGTGGTAACTGCTTCTGCTTGAATGGTTGGTTGGATTTCCTTCATTCATATCAACGACGATGATTTCTTCTCCCTACGCGATATGTGCGATTATGGTTTTTTCCTTCCAACTGTTATGTTTCTGCAACCGCTACAGTGGTATATTAGAAAATAAATAGTCCGTGGAGTTACAGATAACTCAACGAACTTTTCTCGTTGATTTAACTATAAAACACATGCATAAATTTAACTATCCGATGCTTAGGTGCATTTTGGATACTTATAAACTTAACTATCCGATGCCTAGATGCATTTTGGATAGTTACAGATAACTCACTGATATATAACTTAAGTAAATATACCTAATCTCGACACGTGTCAACAGCAGTTTAATAATAAAAGAAACATTTCGGAGAGTTACAGGTCTAACTATCTGATGCTCAACTGCATTTCGATAGTTAGAGATAACTTACCGAAAATCCACTTAAATCACTTTCCCAAAACATGACACGTGTCAACAGCTATTTTATAATAAAAAGAGATTCCAAAGAGTTACACATATAACTATCCGATGCCTAGTTGCAATTTCGGATAGTTATAGATAACTCACCGAAAGTTCACTTACGTCATGCATTATGGTTTCGACACATGTACTTCAGGAAATAATAAAATATTCTTTTAAAACATAACTGTTCGGTATGTTAAACATAACTATCCGATACATATTCGGTATGTTAAACATAACTGTCCGAAATATGTTCGGTATGTTAAACATAACTGTCCGAAATATCAGAAAATTCGGATACTTAAGAATTTCACAACTTGCAACTTACCGACATTTCAAAAAATGTACTAAATTAACATTAATTCCCCTAAATTAAGCAGATTCTTTAATTAAAGCTTATAACAGTGCAATTATAACATAATGGCTTAATTCTCATATGATAAGCTAAATATTATGCAATTAACCATCATTTAACCGTTAATAATATGTACTTTTTCATTCTAAACAAGACTCTTATACCTTTGGTGGCTCACAAGCAAGCTAGTTGGTTTCTTAGAACAGATACCAACAAATTGGATTAATATTTTGTTTTTCTTTCCTTATAAGATAAATAAAACATAAGCTAAAGTTTTTCCTTTCTTTTTTTTGTAAAACAATTGTAGCATACATAAAACATTAAAAATACAAAATCACAGTTTAAGAACATGACTAAAAAGTAGTGACAAATGGAATAAACATGTTAGTCTAAGCAAATCCTTTAGGCATAATTTTTCTTGCTATTAATTTTGTTTTAATGCAGTCTACTTTCCTTTTTAATTTATAAACTTGTAGTATGTTATCAACACTAAATATGAGTGTATTACCATTAATGAATTGAAATGTAGAAATGGATCCTTTTCTATTCCAAGATAATATAGTTGTTTCTATTTCCACATATATTTCAATGTATTCCTCTTCCCATTTCCATTCGTTCAGATCTTTTATAATCTATATTTGAAATTTCATCAATTCATCCCACCATCTAACTAGACATAAAGTAGGATCTTCAGATTCATTATACCATACTCCTAATTGAATTTTATTATGTTCTATAGATGGTGGTTCAGCTATAGCTTTAGGTATAGGTAATATTTCTATAAATTCATTAGAACTGTCTATGCTTATTATGTATAAATTAGATCTAAATGCAACTGATATATCTGTAACTAGATATATATATCCATTAAGTATCACATGTATATTGTTAACTATTACTTTCTCTCCTAGATATATCATAACATTTTTTTTCCAAGATCTATTTATGAAATTATAAACACTTAAACTTAATCCTTATCCCAATTTCCAATTGGTCTCCAATAATGTAATTTTTCAAGAATAGTTGAATTCTTATCAAAAAATGTTAAAGTTGACTGTTTAGAATGAAAAAGTGCATAATATTAATGGTTAAATGATGGTTAATTGCAGAATATTTAGCTTATCATATGAGAATTAGGCCATTATATTATAATTGCACTGTTATGTGCTTTAATGAAAGAATCTGCATAATTTTAGGAAATTAACGTTAATTAAGTATATTTCTGAACTGTTGGTGAATTACAGGCTTTGAAATTCCTAAGTATCCAAATTTTCTATTATTTCAGAGAGTTATATTGCATGTACCAGACAATTATGTTTTAAACGCTAAAAGAATATTTAGGTACATAGTAACAACTCATTGAGTTATAGGTTTAAAGGTGTAAAAAGATCACATGAGAACTCATTGAGTTAGTGATTAAAAACTATAAGTTATATTTCTGAACTCGTTAAGTTAGAATTATGCACGTGTTGAATTTAAATACTTTATTATGTCATGTGAGTTGCACATGTTTAACTTGTTAAGTTAGTATAACTATACGCGTTGAGTTACTTGAATATACACTAAGGTAATGTGTTGTGTTAGTGTTATAAGCTTATAAGTTATTTCTTTATTACACGTGTTTTATAGTTAAATCAACGAAGTAAGTCCGTTGAGTTACACTAACTCCACAGACCATTTATTTTCTAATATGCCACTGTAACAGTTGCAGAAATAGGAAATTCAAAGGAAAACCACAATTGCACGCATCATGTAGGAATTCACTCGTGAAATGAAGAAGAAATCACCATCGTTGATATGAATAAAGGAAATCCAATCGATCATTTAAGCAGAAGTAGTTATTACTCAAAGAAATATAAAATAAGAGGAGAAAGACGAAGAAAAGGTGTGTGTGTGTAGGTGGAGAACCGCACTAACTGTAGGAAGCATCGAAAGTTCCCTAAAGCTCCACACCACCACCAAAATCACCAACCATCAAAGGTCTATGAAGATACTTTGTGGATGTCGGGTCGATTCCAAGCCAAACACAGTGACTGACAACCACTATGATGAGTGATCACGTCGTAGGAAGGGAAACTATTTTCACCAAGCACCGACTCATATCTTAGGAGATTGTAAAGTTTCTAGCCTTGGTTTCGGGTTGATGCCAATATGCTGAAGAGGAGATCATCTTACAATTCTTGATTTGCGATTCTATGGGGAGAGGAGGCAAGATTGTAAGTGATTAATTTTTCAATGGTGTAATTGCGTCATATGTAGTGACAGAAGATTTTACTATCGATAGAGATTTTTACATTTCACCTTTCGCTCATCTTTAGGAACATATCAAAACAAAAATACCAAAAACAACAAATTATCTGTGTTTACATTTAGTATTAAAGTGTTGTATTGTTTGTTTTGTATTGTGATTAATGTTATCATTGTGAGTATTGTGAATGTTTTATGTTTGTTTGATTCAGAAAATAGAAAATAGTTTATTGTTTACTGAAATTGATTCATTCCAGATACTAAAGATTTTAATGGTTATTGTTTGAAATATTTGAATGTTAGTGGTGCTTAATTACAAATCTAATATTAACTAACATTAAAGAGCTTAATTGATGTTATTTACATTCTATGGAACCGCCCAATGGTTGGCCAAATTTCTTTGTAAATAGCAATATTTAATTGGAAAGGTAGGCTCATGAAGTTAACTTAAGTCCACGAGGTTAGTTCATTGAGTTAACCATAACTCTAGGAACTAAGTCCGTTGTGTTAATTGTAACTCAACGGAGTGCTTAACTGAATACATGTAAACTCCAATATAAAAATCGGAATAGTATACAATTCTTACTCAATCTCTTTGGGATCGACTTGTACTTACACACAAATATAATATACACTGTGCACTTGTAGTTAAAATACAAATTGGACTTAATATCTAATTTGTGTGAAAGGTTGTTTGTTTACTTCTAAAACAATTTATTTATATAAGCACAAAAACAAATCAAACAAGTTTTTCTAGCACCACCTAATAGACAAGTTTTTGATTTAACTTTTCACAACAAACCAAGTTTTTTGGAACTGTTGCTGGGGATTGAGAAGCTAAGCAACTATTAGTGTTGTTTTGTTTTAATATCAGAAGGAGTGTTGTGTGTTTTATTTTATAATTGAGAATATGGCATATGCTTATGCTCAAAGATTTTTGAAACTTGTAGTTAGCATATGTGAATTTTGCAATTTGGAAGGTCATGACATCTCTGATTGTTTGAAATTGAGACGATTGTAGATGGTTAGATCACATGAACAACAAATGAATTATATTCAATATAATAGAGCTGAGTATGAGAATTCTATAGTTTACCCAACTAATGATTATTTTAGAACGTGTAATATGTTGAGAGACAAGGAAGTTTGGGATAGGTATGACAAACTGGAGCGTAGTTTAGAATAAAACATCGACAAACTGGAATAATACATGTGTTAGCAACAAGAAGTCAACCAATTAAATTATAGGGAAGAATATTCAGAACCTAAAATTGGTATCATATACGAAACTGAAAAAACCATAATGAAAATTGATAAAAAATTGAATGCAATGAAACTAGATGATTTGGAAAGAAAGCTAAAAGCATTTGATGAATTTACAAAGAAATTACAAGTTATGCAACAGGAAAACACAAATGAAAACTTTAATGTTATAGATTTGCATAATTTGCAAGACATACAGACAAAAGAAAATACTAATGTAATAGAATTTAAAGAGTGTAAGTTAAAATTGAAAACACTTACAGATCGAAATTATGAAAATGAAATACAAGAACATCATGAAAGTAATGAAAATCTGAAAGATGTATGTATAACATTAAGATCTGGAACTGATATACCACCAAGAATTCAAAAAGAAAGTAATGTGAAGGTGGATAAGAACAAAATTCAAAATGCTAATGAAAATGTAATATTTGAAAACTTAAAAATCAATGAAGAAAAATCTGAGTCTGAAAATGAGACTAAAAATGATCAAAGGAATGAAATGAAAGAAAAAGAATCATGTAAATCACAATCATTAGCACCCTATCCTGAAATATTACAACAAACATTTCCTAAAAATAAGAAAAAATTAGAGAAATTTTTGAAAAAGTAAAAGTTAACATTCCTTTGTTAGACTTATTGCAGAAAATGCTACCTTGTGCTAAATTTCTTAAGGATTGGTATACTAAGAAAAGAGAGCGAAAAATTCTAAGGAAAGTCTTTTTAGCTGAGCAAAGTAGTTTCCTATTTTTGTCACAAATTCTTAAAAGTTATTTGATCTTGGAATCCCTATTATATCATGCACCATAGGAAATACTATTCTAGAAAGAACCTTAATAGACCTAGGTGTAGGTATAAATGTTATGCCTAATGATATATTTGCATCCTTAGGATTAGAATGCTTAATCCCTACTAGGACTGTCATTCAATTAGCTGATAGAAGTATAAGATACCTTAGAGGAAAAATAGAAGATGTCCTAATTAAAATAAAAAACTTCATATATCCCATTGATATTGTGATTTTGGACTACCAATAAATTAAGCATCAGAATCATGATACATCTTTAATTTTGGGAAGGCCATTCTTAGTAACATCAGTGGTTGTTATAAATTGTAAAACTGGACTGATGAAGTTAGCATATGGTAATGAGGATACTCAACTAAACATTTTCAAACTAGAAAAGTTTGAGGAATTAGAAATGTCCTTACATACTATAGACTTTTTAAAGAATGAAGGAAATATGCTAGATGATGTGATTCAAGAAGAATTAAATAGGCAACTAGATTCTGAAACTTTAGAAGTAAGTGAAAGCATATATGTAGAAGGAGATCAAGAAGAGTTTAATATTGAAGATGAAAATGTTCAATTAGGAGCCTTAGCTTTTGATGGTCAACATTTAGATTTAAAACCTTTACCTCCTGAATTAACCTATATATTTCTGGAAGAAAAATGAACATGTCAAATCATTATTACTTCAAATTTAAAAGAGGATCAAATTTCTAAATTAAAAGATGTAAAAACTTATAAAGAAGTAATAGGATGGACTATGACTGATATAAAAGGGTTAAGTACAACTTTATGTTGCCACCACATATATTTAGAAGAGAATGCTAAACTAGTTAGAATTCCTAAGAGGTGATTAAATATAAACCTTAAAGAAGTAGTTAGGAAGGAAATAGTGAAATGGTTAGATAATGACATAATTTATCTGATTTCTGATAGCTCATGGGTTAGTCTAATCCATGTAGTTTCCAAGAAATCAGGATTAATAGTTATTAGGATTGAAAGTCAGGACTTGATACCTACTAGAATTCAATCAGGATGGAGTGTGTATAGACTATAGAAAGCTGAATGCTATGACTAGGAAAGATCATTTTCCCTTACCTTTTATAGACCAAATGCTAGAGAAATTAGCAAGGCAAGAATATTTTTGTTTCCTAGACGGTTATTCAGGATATAACCAAGTTCTAGTAGCATTAGAGGATCAAGAGAAAACAACTTTCACATATCCTAATGGAACTTATGCTTTTAAGAGAATGCCATTCGGATTATGCAATGCACCAGCCACCTTTCAAAGGTGTATGTTAGGTATATTCACCAGAATGACTGAAGATTTTTTAGAAGTATTTATGGATGATTTTACTGTATATGGAATTTCATATAAAGTGTGTTTAAAAAATTTAGACCAAGTATTAAAACGCTGTGTGGAAAAAAATCTGGTTCTAAATTGGGAAAAATGTCACTTCATGGTTAAATAAGGAATAGTCTTGGGACATATTGTTTCAAAGAAAGGGTTGGAAGTAGATAAAGCTAAAATAGAAGTAATTTCTAATCTACTAGAACCTAAATCAGTAAACAATATTAGATCATTTTTAGGACATGCAGGATTTTATAGAAGATTTATTAAAGATTTTAGCAAAATAACTAGACCTTTAACTAATCTATTAAAAGATGTCCCATTCAACTTTGATAAAAATTGCAAAGAAGCATTTTTCAAGCTTAAAACTAGCTTAATTTCAACTCCTATAATATAAGCACCTAATTGGAGCCATCCATTTGAATTAATGTGTGATGCATCTGATTTTGCTGTAGGAGCAGTGTTGGGACAGAAGATAGAAAAATCTCCTAGAGTGATTCATTATGCAAGCAAAACATTAAATGATGCTCAAGTTAATTATACAACTACTGAAAAAGAACTGTTAGTTGTTGTGTTTGCCTTAGAAAAGTTTAGATCATATCTGATTGGAGCTAAAGTGATAGTATACACGGATCATTCAACTTTAAAACACCTAATAGCAAAGAAAGAGACTAAACCTAGATTGATCTGATGGATATTATTATTACAAGAATTTGATCTAGAAATTAAAGATAAAAATGGTTGTGAGAATGTAGTAGTAGATCATTTATCAAGATTATAAATAGAAAAATCAAACATTGAAATTAAGGATAATTTTCTTGATAAACAATTAATGACTATCAACACAATACCTTGGTATGTAGACATAGTTAATTACTTAGTTACTGGTTTAACACCTAAGGATTGGAATAGATAGGATAAGAAATTGTTCTTTTCAAGAGTAAAATATTACTATTGGGAAGTCCCATACTTATGTAAGAAATGTCCTGATTTGGTTTTAAGGAGGTGTGTTCCAGAAACTAAATATTAGAGCATATTGTCTTTCTGCCATGACCAAACATGTGGAGGGCATTTTGGTTCAGGGAAAACTACTGCCAAAATTCTGTAATGTGGATTTTATTGGCCAACACTATTCAAAGATGCTCATAAATACTACTTAAGTTGTTTAAGATGTCAACAAATAGGAAGAATATTAAAGAGGAATATGATGCCTCTGAACCCTATTGTTGAGGTTGAACTCTTTGATGTGTGGGGAATAGATTTTATGGGTCCATTTCCTATGTCTAATCAATTTAGTTATATATTGTTGGGGGTGGATTATGTATCTAATGGATAGAAACTATTACTACAAAAACTAATGACAACAAAGTGGTAATACATTTTATAAGAACTAATATAATTGCTAGATTTGGAATACCTAAAGCTATTATTAGTGATAGTGGAACTCATTTCTGTAATAGAAGTTTTGAAGCCTTAATGAAGAAATATGGAGTAAATCACAAAATTGCAACATCATATCATCCGCAAACAAGTAGATAAGTAGAAAGTGCAAACAGACAAATTAAATTAATCTTAGAAAAATTAGTAAATTCTATTAGAAAAGATTGGGCTAATAGATTGATAGATGCACTTTGGGCTTATAGAATTGCTTATAAGACAAGCTTAGGTATGTCACCTTTTAGATTAGTATATGGAAAAAGTTTCCATTTACCAGCTAAAATTGAACATAAAGCTTATTGGGTGTTAAAAACTCTGAACACTAATTTAAATCACGTTGCTGAAAATAGAAAAATGCAATTGATTGAATTAGATGAATTTAGGAATGAAGCTTATTCGAAAACTGTAAAAGAAAAAGAGAAAATGAAGTTCAGACATGAGAAGAAAATTATTCCAAAAACTTTTGAAATAGGACAAGTATATCTTTATATGACTAGACTTCATAATCATCTTGGAAAATTAAGATCTAGATGGGCAGGACCTTACATAATTTTAAATATTTATTCCTATGGAGCTATTGAAATTGAAAATCCTAAAAATCAGAATATATTTAAAGTAAATGGATAAAGACTTAGACCTATTCTAAAGATTCCAAAAAGTTCCTTTGGAATTATAGAAGAATTAAGAGTAGAGGACTACTTGAGCTTTACTTAATAAGAAATAGATATATGTTAAAAAAAAAGACTTATTTAAATATAATCACGGTTCAACCGAATGAAATTATTGATTTTACCGAACTGTATAAAAATTTTTGTTACGGTCACACCGAAAGGATCCATCGATTTGACCGAAACATAAAAACATAAAAAATCTATATATTATATTAAGTAAAAATGTTGATTTTACCGAAGCATAGTATCAGTTCAACTAGTAGAAAAAAGAAAAAAAAAATTTAAATTTGGTTCAACCGAGGAATATAATGGTTTGACCGAAATTCTAAAATGTTGAAAAATTAAGAATCGATTAGACCAAAAATTCTTCGATCTTGACCGAATTAAAAATTATTATTGTAAGTATTTTTATTAGTTATAATTTTACGGGAAGTCCGTTGAGTTACACTTAACTCAACAAACTTACTTCGTTGAGTCTAGGATAAGGTAACGAACTTACTCTATTGAGTTAACTATAACTCAATAGAGTACTGTAGTTAAGTCCATGCACCTAGTCTGTGGAGTTAACCGTAACTCTACGGAGAAATGAGTGAGAGAGCGAGAGTTTGCGCGGGAAAATGACCCGATTACCCGCCAAAAACTAAGGGTTTAATTACACTAAAACTTAGGATTTGGGGGTATTATCCGCAGAATCATTTAGAACTTAGAATAGTAGATATCAGAGCGATTCTGTTTTGTTTCATCAGACCACGAAGACAAGATGACTCTAGAGTTCTAGGAGGCAGTTGACACTACAAGATTTCTCAAAGAGTTAGAAGAATGGCATACAAGACAAAAGATCAGGAACACGACATGGGAAAAAGAACTAGAAAAGGTAGAATCTGATATCTTCTACTAGAGAAAAGTTTTAGTTGATTTAGATATTAGAATACCTTAGATTGTGGAAATAAGGATTAAAATAGCAACAGAAGTAGTTGTAAATAGAGAAAGAAAAATTAGACCAAATAACGAAGTTTCCCTAGAGTTAATTCGACGCAAGTCATGACTATAGTTTGTGAGACATATTGTTGGACATGCCCGGTGGGAAATCAGGGAGCAACAAAGGAAAGCAGTTGAAGAACCTACAACTGAAGAGTCGGCTACTGAAAGACCTGTTACTAAGGAACAACAGCTAGGGCCATCCATTCCATCGCCAAGGCCGTTAGAGCAGCATTTTTGGGGCCATCGACGCTAGAGGAATGGAGAGAATTCGTAGAGCTTGTTAAAGTTGCCAAGAGCTAAGGAAATTCTGAAGATATGGCTATGGCAAAGACACATTTACTATATGATGCACTCTGCAAGAAAATGGCCGAAGATAAGTTGAAGGCCCAATATAAAATTAAAGTGGAACAACATTCTGAAGCAGTTAGATCAATGGCTGCAAGAGAAACTAAAGTTGGTCATTTGAGACCAGTAATTATAGAAACAGTAAAATAGGAAGAGCTAGTACCTATGGCTCGAGGGTTTGGAGAGCCTAGTTTTGTTGACTTAGTGTTAGAAGAAGAAGAAGAAGAAGAAGAGGAAGATTAGACATAGTTGTTTAGAAGAAGAAAAGGAAAAGAGATAGTGTTTGAAGCTCACATTGAGATTAAACCTGAACCTATAATGTCTATAGTAGGGCATAAAGAGCCCATTTTTGTAGATTTATTATCTGAATCTAAGGAGGAGCAGAAGCAACAGTAGCAAGAGTAAAGAGGAGAAAAAAAAAAGGCTGAAATTAGTCTACATCCTATACAAATAGAAGAAACTAAAGTTAGAGCAGAAGCTGATTTGCCCGTGACTCCGTCCCAATCTACCACAGAATCAGAAAGAATAGTGACAATGCAGATTGATAGTCAAGAGGAAGAAGAAAGAGAAGAAGCTGAATAAGAACATATGGAACAAAAAGGAAATGACTCGACAGATTCCACTGAAGAGGGAGAGACTCTTCAACAAATTTTTAAGAGAATACAAGAAGAAAGAGTGGAGAGTTCTGCTAGCTCTCCACCACAAACAAAAAGAGGAATTGAATTGCAAGAATCTCCGGATCATTTCCAACAAACTCAAGTTCAACAAATTGAAGAAGAAATTCAAGAACAAACCCTAGTAGAGGAACAAATTCAAATTCCTGACCCTTCCCTACAGCAAGTTCTAAATGAAGTTTATTTTTGGAGTTAGAAAGCAATGACTAAATATCAAGAGATTAGGGGTTATGATATTATATACAGTAGACTAGTAAACTGAGGCAGTATGTAGGAAATTAAGGACATATTTGAGTTCTAGGGTCTATTGACATTTATTTCTCAATAGAGAGGGCATGTAGTATATGAAAATCTAGTGCCCTGTTTTTATGCCAATTTGAGAGAAGGAGAAAGAGGATTAATTTTTAACATGGAGCAAACTGATGTATTGATAACACTAGAGCTTTTCCATAATATTTTTAGACTGAGAAATGAAGGAATTGAAATTCTAGAAGAAACAACTATAGTGGAATGGGCTGAATAGGAAATTAAATAGTGCATAGCCATCGACCTTAGTGTGCCATTACTAAACAAACTGAAGTACTTAAATGGAAAGGCACACATGGTTGTGACCATATTGGTAAAAACTGTTTATCAAAGACAAGGCCATGACATTGAACTTAGTCAATTTGTCAAGTGGGCCACATATGCAGTTGTGAACATAATTCAAGTTAATTGGTACAAAGTATTTATCTCCAAATTGAGAGTAGTAAAGAAGAAATTATTTTATGGAGATCTGATTCCACTATTGATGGTGGATAGTATTGATTTCATGAAATGGACATCTAAAAGGATAAGATTTAGAGCCATTTCAGTGAAAGAATATAGAAATTATGTTATTGAGATAAGATCTAGAGCTATTTCAGTGAAAGAATACAAAAATTATTTTGTAGATTAAACTGAACAGTTATTCTTTTAGCTACAAACAAAACTTCGTGAGTTTAGTAGTTACTGAAATTTAAAATTAGAAGTAGAACACGTATCTATAAAAATAGGAACCATACTGCACGTTACAAGACACGTTCTTGCAATGAGATTCATTTGCCTCATGGACGTGCATTATAAATATAGAATAGAATGTTATTTATGAGTTACCAGCACTTGAGGAAAGAAAAGAAAATTTGTTGGGAAACTGGAAGGAGAAGTAGTTGATTTAACTTCATCCGTCAACAACTATTTATTGAAAACAAAGCTTCAAACTAGTATGTAATTAATCTTCTATTATTTTACTTTATGTTAAGAGTTTATGAGCACATGGACTTGTTCTCCTAGAACTAAATGATTAGTAAGAACACCTATACAGGATTATTCAACACAGAGGCAAACTGAAATATTTTCTGAATTGGACTTTAATGAAATCCTTAGGGGTGTAGCTAACCTTTCTTTAAAAGAGAACGAAGATATGACTGCTCCAGTAAAAAACCATTAGGGGAAATTCTGTATCCTGAACTAGTTGATGAACCTTCATGTATTCGATTGCCAAACTTTGAGGGAGATAGGTTTGAATTGAAATCTAATTATATTAGTCAATTGTCACACTTTCATGGATTAGAAAGAGAAGATGCCTATTATTTCCTTAGAGAATTTAATGAAGTTTGTCAAATGATGAAAATGTTGAACATGAGTATTAATGCTATTAAACTTAGATATATTCCTTTTGCTTTAAAAGACACAACTAAGAGATGGTTATATACTCTATCGCTTGATTTAATTTCTGCATGGATTGAATTTTGCTATGTTTTTCTGGAAAAATATTATCTAACACATCAAATGATTAAAAAAAAAGGAAATATTAATGTGTAGCCAAAAACAGGGGGAATCATTTTGGAAATATTTTGAAAGATTTAAAGATTCACTAACTTAATGTCCACATCATGCAATGAGTAAAGCACAATTAATTGGTATAATTTATGAAGGCATAGATGTTTCAACGAAATCTTTATAAGAATCTACTTGTCAGAATGGATTTTTAAAACTATGTAGTGAAGAAGCATGGTCATACTTAGAAAACTTTGCAAAAAGAACTACATAGTTGGAAAACTCGGTTGAAGCTATTATAGATAAAAGAATATTGTCAAGGGGAATGCACGAAATAGATTCAAGCACTATGCTTGAAGTTAAATTAACTAAGTTATCATTAAATCAAAAACTAGCAGAAAAGAATGCAAACAATAATGATTTAGATATTATTTATGCTATAAACCAGAAAGATAACTTTGGAAATTCTTATAACCCTAATTGGAGAAATCACCCGAACCTATCTTGAAGAAATAACAATTTCCAGGGAGGAGAAAATATAAATGACAAAAATATAAGTTATAAAGCATTAATTGAATAAGGATCTAGAATAGAGAAGTTAGAAAAGATAATTCAACAATTAAATAATTATCTAAATCATGTATTTGAAAATACTATCATTCAAAATCAAAATATGAATAGAAATATACCCCCTAGACAGAAGGAATCAATAGAAATTAAACCTATTGGAGGATTGCCAATGCAAGTAGTAACTAACCTTGTCAATAGAACTGTTAATGAAATTGATACCTCCTTTGGGAGGGAAATTGAATGAAGCAGTATAGCTGAAGCAACTATGTATAATATAGTAAGTAGAAAAATATAAAAAGAAAAAAATGTAAGTTTAAATTATAATTAGTAGTATCGTAGAGTTATTACTTAACTCAACGAACTTAGTCCGTTGAGTTATGACCTAACTTCATGAGGGTAAGTAAGTAGGTATGTTAATTTTATCTCTGCTAACTTTTGTTTATATTATATAGAATCACAACAGATGGAATTGATGAAATTACCACTAGATGCACTAAGGGAAGTATTGAGTAACTTGTCAACTAAAGATCTGTGCAGATTGTGTTGTGTGTCAAAAGAAATTAAAGAATGTGTTAGAGAAAAATATTTTCATAGACTACAAGCTGCAAAGATAACTAATATTAGAGATGGATTTTATGGAAGTCATTTAGTCGTAGTTCAATCAGCTATGAATATCTGAATATAGAAGAAAATGCTGGAATTGCATCCAATACATTAGAAGGAATAGATTATATTATGGGGATAGATGAAAGATTGATTATTTACAGAACCAAAACAAGGTATGCAATTCTGTTACCCGGTATTTTGATTAGCAATCTTATCACTAGAGAAGAATGGAATATAGGAAGGCCTAATAGATTTGAAGTACCAACTGAAAATTGTGGGTCGGCATTAACACTTTCTAATAAAAATTTGATAATTCTTAAAAAATTGTATTTCTGGAGACCAACTGAAAATTGGGATGAAGATTTATGTTTAAGTGTGTATAATTTTCTAAATAGATCTTGGACTGAAAATACTATGATATATCTAGGATAGAAAGCATTAATTAACAACATACATGTCATACTTGATGGATATATTTATCTAGTCACAGATATATTAGTTGCATTTAGATTTGATTTATACATAATAAGCATAGATAGTTATGATGATGACTTTATAGAAATATTGCCTATACCTAGTGATATAACTAAACCACCGTCTGCAGAACATGATAAAATTCAATTAGGAATGTGGTATAATGAATATGATGATCCTACTTTATGTCTGATAAGATAGTGGGTTGAAATGATGAAATTTCAAATATGGATTATGAAAGACCTAAATGAATGGAAGTGGGAAGAGGAATATATTGAAATATATGTAGAAATAGAAACAACTACATTATCTTGGAACAGAAAAGGATCCCTTTCTGCATTTCAATTTATTAATGGTAATACACTTATATTTAGTATTGATAACATACTACAAGTTTACAAGTTAAAAAGGAAAGTAGACTGCATTAAAATAGAATTAATAGCAAGAAGAATTATGCCTAAAAAGTTTGCTTGGATTGATACGTTTATTCCATTTGTCACAACTTTTCAATCATGTTCTTAAACTGTGATTTTGTACTTTTAATGTTGTGTGTACTTTGCATTTATTTTAAAAAAAAAAGAAAGAAAAAATTTTAGTTTTATTTTATAAGAAAAAGAAAGAAAACAAAACATTAATCCAGTTTGTTGGTATCTGTTTTGGGAAATCAACTAGCTTACTTATGAGCCACCGAAGGCATAGGAGCCTGGGTTCCACACAAGACATTGATTTAACAATTTATGTTTTGTTGTTAAATGTTATTTTGTTATATATTCTGCTTTTATGTGTGAATGAAAAGTTTTTCAAAATCAAAAGTCGGAAGATATTGAAGGAGATACAAAAGAACAAGGTATGTAATTGATTACTTATCTTGAATTTACATTCAAACTTAATTCGTGGAGTTATTCATTAACTCAATGAATTAAGTTCGTTGAGTTAGGTGCTAAGTCAATGAAACAATATTCATGCTTGCTAACATTTATTGTATTTTCTATAAAATCTTGTACATTGAGGACAATGCAAAATGTAGGTATGGGGGGGAGGTAATTAGATTAAAAGCCAAGTAATATTGTTAAATAGAGGAACTAGGATTGTGCTGCAAATTTCTGAGGAAACTTAAATTGGAAATTTTTTTTTATGAATTTACTGTAACTAACCAAAATTTCCTATAACTATCCAATAATTGAGATTGCCAAATTTTTAATAACTGTAACTACTTGAATGTTATATTTAGAATCTTATATAAGATGCTACAAAATTTTACTATTAATACAAATCTGGATATAGTATCTTATGTTTTTGTTGAATTTTATGAGTTTAACAGTTTCACAATTTTAAAAGAAATCAGAATGCTTAACTGAAAATCAGTAAATTATCTGAAATCTTGAAAGAGCTGAAATGTTGATTTTTGGATTAAATGAAATACATATGATCAAGGATACATTTAATTTGATTGATTAAACTTGTAGAATGATTTATATGTAAATCTTATTAAACTATAGAAAAAGTATGAGCTTATTGATATGGATTCATATTTTCAGTAAATTATAGAAGCAGGATTATATGAGATTTGTGTTTTATTGCATCTGTATGAATGAAATACAAATATATACAGTAAAAAAAAAAAGAGAAAAAAAAAGAAAAACTTTGAGAGTTTATTAATTTGTTTGATCACGAGACTTTTGTACTTGAGCAGATAGGTATGTAAGGATTGTTGACCTAAAAAAGGACTCTTTAAATCTGGTAACCTAAGATCTTGATTAGATCTGAGATTATTGACTGAAAAGCTCGATACATGGGTACACTAGAAAGCTCTTGTATGATTCAAGCTTTTCAAATTAACTTTTAAAGTAAAAATATGCATATACTGTTATGAAAAGATAAAAGTGTTTTGTGAAATACTGAAATCTTTTGAATTGAGTATATTTTCTGTTATCTAAGATTACTGAAGTATGAATCTAGATTAGACTTTTGAAGTTGTTTATTTGAGATACAATTCATTATTCTTCTTGTTTTAATCATATTGAGTTGGATTGTGTTTTGATTCGAATGTAGTTGAAATTTATTCTGGAAAACATATTGGAAAATTTAGGATAATAGATGTTTGAAAAGAAAAAAATTGATAATATAATTACCACCTATGTGATGCTAATATATTTGCAGGTTTAAGATGAGAAAACAATGTTAAAATAGATTACTGAAAAATACAGAATATCTTTATAGTAATCTGATCTATGTATTCTAAAGATACAAAATGAAGAATTAGTTCTAGCACTTTAGAAAGACCAACTAGTTAGATCTTAGTAGTTTGCTAAGGGACTAGCAAAAGTTAAGTATGGGGGAAGCGTTTAGAATGAAAAAGTGCACAATATTAACGGTTAAATGATGGTTAATTGTAGAATATTTAGCTTATCATATGAGAATTAAGCCATTATGTTATAATTGCACTGTTATATGCTTTAATGAAAGAATCTACATAATTTCAGGAAATTAACGTTAATTAAGTATATTTCTGAACTGTTAATGAATTATAGGCTTTGAAATTCCTAAGTATCTGAATTTTCTTTTATTTCGGAGAGTTATATTGCATGTGCTGGATAGTTATATTTTAAATGCTAAAAGAATATTAAAGTACACAGTAACAACTCGTTGAGTTATAGGTTTAAAGGTGTAAAAAGATCACGTGAGAATTCATTGAGTTAGTGAGTAAAAACTATAAGTTTTATATCTGAACTCATTAAGTTAGAATTATGCACGTGTTGAATTTAAATGCTTTATTATGTCATGTGAGTTGTACATGTTTAACTCGTTAAGTTAGCATACTATATGTGTTGAGTTATTTGAACATATATTAAGGTAACACGTTGTGTTAGTGTTATAAGCTTATAAGTTATTACTTTATTGCACGTGTTTTATAGTTAAATTAACGAAGTAAGTCCGTTGAGTTCTATTAACTCCACGGACCATTTACTTTCTAATATGCCACTATAGCAGTTGCAGGAATAGGAAATTCAAAGGAAAACCACGATTGCACGTATCATGTAGGAATTCACTCGTGGAATGAAGAAGAAATCACCATCGTTTATATGAATGAAGGAAATCCAACCGATCATTTAAGTAGAAGTAGTTATTACTGAAAGAAATATAAAAAAAGAGGAGAAACACGAAGAAAAGGTGTGTGTAGGTGGAGAACCGTGCTAACTATAAGAAGCGTCAGAAGTTCCTTGAAGCTCCACACCACCACCAAAATCACCAACCATCAGAGGTCTGTGAGGATACTTTTCGGATGTCAGGTCGATTTCGAGCCAAACATAGTGATTGACAACTAGTGTGAGGAGTAATCGCGTCGTAGGAAGGAAAACCATTTTCACCAAGCACCGACTCATATCTTAGGAGATGGTAAAGCTTCTTACCGGATGTCAGGAGGATACTTTTCGGATATCTTAGAAGCGTTAGAAGTTCCTTGAAGCTCCACACCACCACCAAAATCACCAACCATCAGAGGTCTGTGAGGATACTTTTCGGATGTCAGGTCGATTTCGAGCCAAACATAGTGATTGACAACCAGTGTGAGGAGTAATCGCGTCGTAGGAAGGAAAACCATTTTCACCAAGCACCGACTCATATCTTAGGAGATGGTAAAGCTTCTAGCCTTGGTTTGGGGTTGATGCCAGTATGATGAAGAGGAGATCATCTTACAATTCTTGATTCACGATTCTATAGGGAGAGGAGGCAAGATTGTAAGTGATTAAGTTTTCAATGGTGTAATTACGTCGCATGTAGTGACAAAAGTTTTTACTATCGATAGAGATTTTTACATTTCACCTTTCGCTCATCTTCAAGAACATATCAAAACAAAAATACCAAAAACAACAAATTATCTGTGTTTACATTTAGTATTAAAGTGTTGTATTGTTTGTTTTGTATCGTGATTAATGTTATCATTGTGAGTATTGTGAATGTTTTATGTTTGTTTGATTCAGAAAATAGAAAATAGTTTATTATTTAATGAAATTGATTCGTTCCAGATACTTAAAGATTTTAATGGTTACTATTTGAAATATTTGAATGTTAGTGTTGCTTAATTACAAATCTAATATTAACTAACATTAAAGAGCTTAATTGATGTTATTTACATTCTGTGGAACCATCCAATGGTTGGCCGAATTCTTTTATAAATAGCAGTATTTAACTAGAAAGGTTGGCTCGTGGAGTTAACTTAAGTCCATGAGGTTAGTTCGTTGAGTTAACCATAACTCCATAAACTAAGTCCGTTGTGTTAATTGTAACTCAATGGAGTGCTTAACTAAACACATGTAAACTCCAATATAAAAATCAGAATAGTACACAATTCTTACTCAATCTCTGTGAGATCGACCTGTACTTGCACACAAATACAATATACACTGTGCACTTGCAGTTAAACTACAAATTGGACTTAATATCTAATTTGTGTGAAAGGTTGTTTGTTTACTTCTAAAAGAATTTATTTATATAATCACAAAAACAAATCAAACAAGTTTTTTTGGCATCGCCTAATAGACAAGTTTTTGATTTAACTCTTCACAACAAACCACTAATCCATAGTTTTCAGTTGGTATTTCAAACTTATTAGGTCTTCCTATATTCTAGTCTTCTCTACTAATAGGATTTCTAATAAAAATATCAGGTAATGGAATAGCATACCTTGGTTTGGTTCTATATACGATCAATCCTTCATCTATTCCCATAATATGATCTATTCTTTGTAATGAATTGGGTGGAAATCTAGCAGTTTCTTCTATATTCAGATATTCATAATTGATTGAACTACAATTGAATGATTTCCATAAAACTCCATCTCTAATATTAATTATCTTTGCAGCTTATAGTCCATGAAAATATTTTTCTCTAACACATTCTTTAGTTTGTCGTGATATACAACATAATCTGCACAGATCTTTAGCTGATAAATTACTTAATACTTCTCTTAGTGCATCCATCAATAATTCCATCAATTCCATCTGTTGTGATTCTGTATTCATCAATATAAAACAAAATTTAAAAGAGATAAAATTAACCTAGCTACTTACATCTACCTCCGTGGATTTAGGTCGTAACTTAATGGACTAAGTTCGTTGAGTTAAGTAATAACTCTATGGTATTACTAACTATAACTAAAACTTCCATTTTTTTATGTTTTCTTTTCTATAATTTTCTACTTATTATATTATACTTAGTTGCTTATAATTATACTGCCTCATTTAGCTTCCCTCCCATAGGAGGTATCAATTTCATTTACAGTTCTATTCAAAGGGTTTGGTACTACTTGAATTGACAGTCCTCCTGTAGGTCTAACTTTTATTGATTCCTTTTGTTTAGGAGGTATGTTTCTATTCATATTCTGATTTTGAATGGTAGCATTTCCAAACACATGATCTAGACGATTGTTTAATTGTTGAATTATCTTTTTTAATTTCTCTATTCTAGATCCTTGTTCAATTAATGCTTCATAACTTGAGTTTCTATCATTATATTTTCTCCCCCCTAGAAATTTTTATTTCTCCAAGATAAATTCAGGTGATTTCTCTAATTAGGGTTATAAGATTTACCAAAGTTATCTTTCTGGTTTCTAGCATAAATAATATCTAAGTCAATAATATTTGCATTTTTTTTGCTAGCTTTTGATTTAATGATAAATCTTCTATTTTCTTTGTTAACTCAATTAATTTAACTTCAAGCATAGTGTTTGAATCTATTTCAGGCATTCCCCTTAGCAATATTTTCTTATCTGTAATAGCTTCAGCTGAGTTCTCCTACTAAGTAGTTCCTTTTGCAAAGTTTTCTAAATAAGCTTAGGCTTCTTCACTACATAGTTTCAAAAATCCATTCTGACAAGTAGATTCTAATAAAGATTCAGTTGAAACATCTATACCTTCATAAATTATACTTATTAATTGTGCTTTACTCATTGCATGATGTAGACATTGAGTTAATAAATCTTTAAATTGTTCAAAATATTTTCAAAATGATTCTCCCTATTTTTGGCTACACATTAATATTTTCTTTTTCTTTTTAATTGTTTGATGTGTTGGATAATATTTTTCCAGAAAAATAGAGCCAAATTCAGTCCATGTAGAGATTGAATCAGGTGATAGAGTATATAACCATCTCTTAGCTGTGTCTTTTAAAGCAATAGTTGAAAATGTTGAAAAACACAATTCACCCTCCTCTTGTGTAGCCATTCGATCCTACAAGTAGTATTAGAGCAGGTTAATAGTATTTGATATAAGATTGATACCAATACAAGTGGTATCAGAACAGGTTAATAGTCTTTGATATAAGATCAATACCAATACAAGTGGTATCAGAGCAGGTTAATAGTCTTTGATATAAAATCGATACCAACACAATTAATATTAGAGCTTGATCTACCTTCTTTGATTTTAAACAAAAATGAATATCTGAGCATAGGTTTAACTTTATTGATTTTAAGCTCAACTAATATCGAAAGTTTTAAACTGTTTAAATCTTATAGGTTGAAAAATCTAAGGTTAGATGACTATTGGAAATGGTAATTTTTCTTTATTTAGATTCTAATATCTCAACTAATTCTGATGAGAACTTGATTTTGCTAACTAGAAAATTCAAGAAAGCATAGAAAGTTAGGAGACAACAAAGGAACAGAAATGAAAAACCCTCAACATCAAAATCTCTAAATGAAAAGAATTCTTCATCTAGAAAGTATGTATGTTACAACTGTAAGAAACCTGGACATCTTTCTCTAGATTGTCCTATAAAGAAAAATGAAAAACAAAGTAGGACAAATAAGAAGAAGAAGGCTTAGAAAACTCAAAAAATATTTTACAAGAAAAAAGCTTTGAAAGTCACCTAGGATGACATGTTAAAAGAGTTTGAATCTGAGGAATCATTATCAAGATCTTCACATTCAAAAAAAGAATAAGAGTCAGAAGATGTTGCAAACGTGTACTTCATGGTAGATGAGTTTGAGGTAATTTCTGATCTTGAAAATCATTTAGATTTTGACTTTGATGAATTATTATGTGCTTATAATGCATTATTGCATAAACTTAAAGCTTGTAAACTAGAAAATAAGAATATTAGAAATTCTTTGTCTACTATGGAAGAAGAAAATTGTTTCATGTCTACAACTTTAGAAAAATTTAAATGTGAAAATGAAAATCATGCTATAGATTTGCATAAATTTAGATTTAATGAATGTGTCTTACATGAACAAATACAAAATATAAATGCTGAAAAATTAAAGATAGAACCTAAAAATGAAAAATTGAGAATCAACATAAATGATCTTAAGTTAGAAATTGACAAACTAAAAATGAGAGAGCTAGAGTTAAATTCCACAATTGAGAAATGGAATTTAAGTCAAACTAAGTTAGACAAACTAACTAGTATTCTAGGGGTGTCATATAAATTTGGTTTAGGATTTGATTATCCTGAATACCCTGAATCTCAAGCCAACAAAGGATTTATTAGTTGTAGTTCAAGTAAATCTAAGACTAAAATTCCTTTTATTATGAAATAAGGTAATAAATATGTAGAAGTAGGTACTTCAAGAGATGAATCATGTGGTAATGATATAAATCAATGTGATTTATTTAAATGTACTTCTAATATGACTATTAATGTTTCTAAAAATCTTGTTTCTTATTCTGGAAATTCAATTACTAATGTTTCTAAAATTTTAAATACTTGTAGTAATTTGGAAATTTAGAAACCTAAACATGAAATTCAAAATATTAGTATTAGACCCATTACTGTTTCTACATGTTCTTTATCTGAAAATTCTTGTGTAGAAAAAGATTTTGTATGTACTGAAAATTTAAATATAAGTACAAAATATTGGTATGATCTTAATGAAATGTATGAGCATGACCGAAATAAATTAACATCTAATAAAAATCGGTTTGGTCTTGGTTATACTACATCTGAAAATAAAAAGAATGTTAATAAGAGTAATAATTCTATAAGTGAGTATGAAGCTAATGATAAATCAGTAGTACTTACAACTAATAAGATTATAAATGATAATGTTAGACTGTTTTTAAACAAAAAGAAGAAATATGCTTTTAATGAATTTGGTCCTTAGAGACATTGGGTACCAATAAATAGTTCTTAATTTGTTTTGCAGGAGAAAACAACATCAAAATGGATTTTGGATAGTAGAGCATCAAGTCACATGATTGGACAAAAAAATCTACTGGAAAATTTTACAAATGTCAAGAAAGGAAGTGTCTCAATTCATCAGAAATGATGTTTGGGATTTAGTCTCTCCACTAGAAAATTAATCCATAATTGGTACAAAATGGATCTTCAAAAATAAAATTGATGAGATTGGTCAAGTTCTTAGACATAAAGCTAAATTAGTTGCACAAGGGTATACATAGGAAGGACTTGATTATGATGAAACATTTACTCTTGTGGTTAGGTTGGAAAGTATTAAAATATTATTAGCCTATGCTTGCTATATGGATTTTAAATTATATCAAATGGATGTAAAGAGTGCATTTTTAAATGGTTTAATTAATAAAGAAGTTTATATAAAATAACCTCCTAGATTTGAAGATGTTAAACATCCTAACTATGTGTTTAAATTGAAGAAAGCCTTATACAGTTTGAAGCAAGCACCTAATTCATGGTATGAAAGGTTATCTACTTTTATTGTAGAACAAGGATATCTCATGGGAAAAGTACATCATACTCTTTTTATCAAGAAAGATGATAAAGATCAGATTGTTGTTGTAAGGGTAAGACGTGTGACGTTAAAACACAAGTTTTACATTTATATTAACCACAAGAACATGACGTCTATTGTAATAAGCATGTGCAAGTACAGGTCATCTCATAAGGAGTTTGTCTTAATTAAACCTATTGAATTGAGTATTCAATAAAATATCCCCATCATTAAATCCATCATGAAAATGCTAATTACATGTTATTAAGTTAAGAATTACAAAAATACACTAAAGAATTCAAATAAGCCCAAAAATCCATTAAGTTCCTAAGGCTAAACCTTAGGAACTTAGTAAAATTCAATGAGTCTTGGCCCTGAAATCACAAAAATTAAGCCTAACTTCTAACTCTCCTCACTTCCAACTTGGACATTGAAAAATCCAGAGAAAATATGTGTTGGATCATTAAGTTATCTTTGAAATAGCAATAATTTTGTGGACTAACTCATTTCAAAACTCTGACACTATCGAATTTATGAAAAGGGTGCAGAACAATTTTGTAAACTTTCCAAAAACACCCCTTCAATGCAAAATTCATATCTCGATCAAAACTCCATGAAATGTTGTAAAATTAAAGGGCTTTGATTGAAGACTTGTATTACTAATAAAGAAAATTTACAGAACTACTTTCTAGAAAGTACGTGACATAGGCAATGCACAAGCATCTAGCATAAACCTTGGCACTCGACCAGTGATTCAAACCACTACGACCTTTGAAAGATAAAATCAGGAACCCTACCAAAACTCATCTAAAAATTCTAATAAAGGCACAGATGGAAACTAGACTTGAAAGTGTACAAAAATGCATTAAAAACCGATCAAAAAGACCACAAAAATTTTGAGTTATATGTAAAACAAAATGACCTAAAATCTATACACGAATCCGGGCCAAATGAATAATTTGCACATAAGCATTCACCCAAACTTTGTGTCTACACTACATATATTCACATATACATAAGGGAAACCAACATTCAAATCATTAAATCATTGATTCAACTATTGAAATATAAAGTTTAACATATGAGTTACACTACAATGCAATGAAATAACATGATAACAACATAAACACATATAACATTTCACAACACAAAAAACAAATGAACACAAATGGAACATATTACCTATGCACACAAACATAACATGAATAGAAAAGTATGCATAGGGATCTCTCCTTCTTTCCATTTTACCTTGAAGAATGGTTTCTTTTGAAACAAGTTGCTCCAAGGTTGGTCAAACCCACTCCAATGGCCACGTTTTCTCCAAGTTCTCACCACTTGGAGGTCACCTTGGAGGGAGCCTTCCCCAACTTGCAAGAGGAAACTTCTCAGCCGTCCACCTCCTTCAAGCTCCCAAGAGAGTTCTTGTTTTCCTCAACCTATTGTTGAAGATGCTCCTTTACACCACCCAAGTGCAACGTCCAAGCCTTCCCAAGGTTGCTGCTTAGCTCCAAGCCACCAACACCTAAGAAGGGCCACCAATGGAGCTTCCAAGACGTGCTTCAGCTATGAAGAGGGATGAAACACCACCTTGGAGAGGGGGATGCTACTGGAAATGTAGCCGCCTTGCTGTTGGAAGAGGAGGAGGCTCTTGGAGGACGTGACCTTGCTGGAAATTGGAGTGAGAAATGAGAGATGCCCTTTTTGGGCCACCCTAGGTCTTTAAATAGAGGTGGTTTTGATCATCTTGTAGATCCAATGGTTGAAATTGATTCCAACCCTCTTTCTCCATCCAATGGTTATGATCATCCCTATTTAATATTTAATCCTCATAACCAAGTTATACATATAAGTATCTTAAACATTCATTCATATAAGCTAAAGAGAATAAAGCCTCCATGAGATATAAATGCCATAAATATTACATGTTCATTCCACATTTTCTCTCATAATAAGACATTCTTTATAAAATATAAGAAATTGATAATGAATTCTCTTATAACTAAGTTCATGTATTTCATTTCACATTATGATGATTTTACTTTTGAAGGCATCTATGAAATTAGCAATTGAAAAGATACATGTGTGCACTAAAAGTGTGTGACATGTGATTCATTTATAAGATGCAATATTGACACATGGGTTATTTGACTTGGCATTAATTCCATTAAAGATATATTTGTGCATTATTTCATTTTTAACTCATAAAACATGTGTGGTCTAAAAAATTGATTTTTGTACAATTTAATATTAGAGTCATGTAATGTGCACTTGAAATCCCTACAATGCATGCTTTAACATATAATAAACCCCACAAATCTATACTTTATAATTGTTCAAATATATGTGGATGATATTATCTTTAGAGTAACTTCTGATAAACTGATAAAAATATTTTCTAAAGAAATGACTAGCCAATTTGAAATGAGTATGATAGGGGAACTTTCATATTTTCTAGGACTTCAAATTAAGTAAATAGATAAAGATATATTCTTAAATTAGGAAAAATATGTGGTTGATATGGTTAAGAAATTCAATTTTAATGATACAAGGATTCGAAGAACTCCTATGAGTACTTCCTTAAAGTTAGATAATGATGACATAGGAAAATCAATAGATCAAAGAAAATATAGAAGTATGATTGGTTTTTTTATTTATTTAATAGCCAATAGACTTGATATTATGTTTGTTGTGTGTGCTTGTGCTAGATTTCAATCTAATCCTAAAGAATCACACTCAATTGGTGTTAAAAGAATTTTTAGATATATACAAGGAACTAAAAATTTTAGACTGTATTATTCTAAGGATAGTTCAATAGATCTTATAGGATATAGTAATGCTAATTACGTAGGATCTAAATCTAATAGAAAAAGAACTAGTGGCACATGTCAATTATTGGGAAATAATCTAGTGTCATGGTTTAGTAAAAAGCAAAACTGTGAAGCATTTTCAACCATTAAAGCTGAATATGTTGCTACTACACTATGCTATTCTCAGATTCTATGAATAAGACAAACTTTAGAAGATTTTGGATTATCTTATGATACAACTAAGATTTATTATGACAATAGTTCTACAATAAATCTTTCCAAAAATCCTATACTACATTCTAGAGCAAAACATATAGAGGTTAGACATCATTTTCTAAGAGATAACGTAATTAAAGGAAAAATTAAGTTAACATTTGTGTCTAGTAAAAATCAATTAGCTGATATATTTACAAAACCTCTAGATGAAAATACATTTTGCAATATAAGATTAAATTTAAGTATTTGTAGGCTATGCGATGTGTAAAATGCTTAAACTCCACAAAAGATAAATATTTTTGATGATATTGTTTATCTCATAGATATTATATACTTATCATAGATATCTAAGTAATATCTAAACTGCTGCATAAGATACTATATATTTACAATGGAATTATTGTAGTATCTTATTGATTTTACTTAATTTTATGAATTTAACGACTTTATAAATTTTAAGTGGAAATATAAATGATTAAAAGAAACTTAGAATACCTCTAAATTCCAAAAATTTTTGATTGGTTGGTTTTTTAGATCAAAGAAATTGCATATGATCAAGAATGAGTTTGACTTAATTGATTAAACTTGTAGAATAATTTATATGTAAATCACATTAAACTACTAGTAAAAAGTATGAGCTTATTGAATTGATTCATATTTTTAGTAAATCATAGAAGTAAAAATTGTATAAGATTTATGATTTATTGCATCTGTATTAATGAAATACATATATATTGTGCTTCAAATAAAAAGTACTTACAAAGTAAAAATCTTTGAGAGTTTATTAATTAGTTTGATCACGAGTCTTTTGTACTTGAGCAGATAAGTATGTAAGGATTATTGACCTGAAAAAGGACTATTTAAATTTGGCAACCTAAGGTCCTGATTAGACCTAGGATTGTTGATTGAAAGCTCATTACACAGGTACATTAGAAAGCTTTTATATGATTCAAGCTTTTCAAACCAACTTTTAAAGAAAAATTATTTACATTTACTATTCTAAAAAGATAAAAGTTGTTTCATTAAAAATATAGATATCCTTGAATCGAATATAGTTTTTGCCAATATGACTACTAATTTTTGAATCTAAACTAGTACTTTTGAAAATGTTTATTTGAAATACATTTTTTTATTCTCCTTGTTTTAATCATATTAAGTTTAAAGTTATGTTTTGATTCATATACAGTTGGATTTGACTCTGGAAATCATCCTTGATAAATTCAGGATAACAGAAGTTTCTGAAAAATTTAAAGTATAGTTATAATTAACACCTATCTTATACAAGTATATTTTGTATGTTATTGAATATATTTGAAGTATATTTATAGGGGGAGGAATAACAATGTCTAAAACAGATTAATATAATTTAAAATATAAATTTTAGTTAATCTGAGTTTAGTCCCCCTAAAATCTTGAAGAAATAATTTAAACACAAACAAACTATTTTGGGTATATAGAAAAATATTAGAATAGTTTACAATGTTTTCAAGATAATATTTCGGATAATTTCATTTCACTGGAAATATTCTTCAAAAAGTTTCAGATGAAACTTATCGATTGTGATTTGTTTTCGGAAAGTTTCATTTGAAAACATCTGTAACTTTCTTTTTCGTCAAGTATATTAACTAGACATTATGTTATGTAAGGTAGCATGTAAAATTGCCTTTAAATAGCATTTTACTTGTTAGGTTACGTAACTCAATGAGCTATACTTAATATTTGGGTATCTTGATTGAATAAAGTTGATTCTATATGGATTTAAAACCCAAACCCGATTAAAAGACTTGTTAAGTTATAGTTTTAAAAACCCTATTTAAACACTTATTACATGAGAACTTAGGTTATCTCGTAATTTTTTTACTAAAAATCTTTCTCGCTTGTTTGTTCTTGTAACCAACTGCAACGATGTATTCAAAGTTTTACAAAGGGCATGGTAGAGGTAGAGGAAGAGGCAGAGGAAATGAAAAAGGAAAACAGATAGATGAAGATGAAGTTCCACGTTCATGGTTTAAAAAGATACTTCAGGTAGATAAAAAGTTAGTGAAAATATATAGTGAATTATTTTTTTAAAAGAAATACTTGATGAAGTTTGTTTAGAACTAAAACATATTGTTGAAAGTGTACAATTTATGGGCATTAGAAGTAAATTTGATAGAGAATATCATATGAAATGTGCTAAGATAGCATTTCTGGAACAATATGCAAAATATTTGGAAAAATGTGTAGGCTCATCTAATAGAATTCCTCAAACACCAATAAATGAAACACGACTTAAATCATTTGAGGAAGAGCATGAATCAATTATACCCACTCCATTATTTTCAAAAGAAAAATAGATGGATATTGCTGTTGATCAAGAAAAAGTTAAAGGACTTTGAAAAACAATAGCAATAGAAAGTGCTTTAGAAGAATTACAACAGAAAATTTTTTTGGAACAAATACAAAAGAAAACAGTAATATTACAAGAGGAACAACAGATGACTTGCTACAAAAGAAAAAGAGTTAGAAAAGTAAAGCAAAAGGAAATTGTTTCTAAGGAAACAACTTTATTTGAAAAAGAAAAATTAGATGATGATTTAATTCCAAAGGATAATGTATATCTAAATATTGTTCCTTACATTACATCTGAAAAGTTGATCAATTTAGAACATACTGAAACTAATAGTGATAATGAAACTTTATTTTCATTATCTAGAAAACTTGAAAAGAAACAACGGCATCAAATTAGTTCAAATTTTTCTATAAAATCAACCCCTGATGATAAGGAAACTGAATAATCAGAGCATCAGGTAGATGATATTAAACAAGTTATTGCAAAAGTGCTAGAAAATATTGAGGTAGTAACTAGTTCAGAGGCTGGATTGTTTAGAGTAGAAGCTATTGAAAAAATAAAACTCTAGAAGAGCTTAATGTTAATCAGCCTATTTTAGAATCTACAGATTCAGAAACAAGGAATTCACAATAAAGATATGGAAATATCTGCTGAATATAATGAAGATTTGTAGACAAATACTAGGGCTATTGAATTTGAAGGAAATGAATCTTCTGAAAATTCTGTAGAAACTGAATTAATGGATGTTGAAGATATTGTTAATGTTCCTTACAATGGTGAAGATGAACAATCAAGCTTACCCATGCAACTTCAAGAAAATATTTTGATAGAGTAACAACATGACATTCATTTTAAAGAAGAGATTTCTAAAGATGAATTAAATTTAGAATCTAGACTTCAGGTATCACCTTCTCAATATAGAACACTAAATATTCAAGGTAATTCGATTTATTTTAGATCTAATGAAGCATTGTAGAAATACAATAGTTTGATTATATATCAAATTCTGCATACTAGGCCAATTAAATTTAAAAATTTAATGGAAATTAGAGATCTATTTGAGTTTCAAGGCCTAATGCAATTCTTACCAGTTGGAACTAAATGGAAATAATATGAAGAGCTTATTGTAGCTTTTTACAATAATCTGGTACAAAATGAAAATCATTTGAAGACTTAAATAAGTCAACAAGAGTTTACTTTATATCTGGAATTAATTTTTGAAGTTTTGGGCTTACGTAATGAAGGTGTTATTATTACAAACATATTTGACATAGACAACTGGAATGGGACATTCAATCTTTATCACAGATTCTAGATGTATATTCAGAAATGAGATTAATGGAAAATCTAAATGTAAAAGCTAGGTTCATTGCAAACGTTTTACATGCAAATTTATTTTAGAGAGTTGGACACAATCTAGAAGTAAGCAGAAGTTGTTTATATGCAACTTATGGCATACTTAACAGAATACAAATAAATTGGTTTGATGTTTTCACTTATCAACTACAGCATACAAGTTCAAAGTTATTTTATGATGATGTTGTATGTCGAATCATTATAAGCCAAGTGAATTTATCTATCTAGCCATTTGAAGTGAAAGGCATGAGAGCATTCAATATTAAGGATTTGCAAAAGTATCAATAACAATCATAGAAACAACAACAACAATAACAACCTGACCATCAACAACAACAACAATAGCAAAATTATTTAGATCAAGTACAACAACAACTCAACCTACCTCCTAACTTAGATGCAATACTCAATGACATTAGAAATGATATTAGGCATCTAGAAGATAAGATTTGTAATGTCATAGGCAATATTATTTGGAGGAATAGATAAATGTACTATCATTTGTCTGTTTACTTGTGTTCTGAATACAAAATGTAATGTTTGTATTTATTGATTGAATGTTTGAACAATACATTTACTGTAAATGTATTTCAAGTCTTATCAAGGTTTACAGAGCATTTAGCTGTATATACTTGTCTTTTGTTTTAATATTTGGTAATTAGCTTTGTTGATTAATGACAAAAAGGGGGAGATGATTATATGGTTTTAAAATTTTATTTAAGGGAGAGATGATTATGTTGTTTGATGAAAAGTTTTACTTTTGGGAAAATTTCTTTTTTGAGAGTAGAAACACAAACAATAAAAATAAGCTTAAGTGAACTTAAGTTAACAAACTTGTTTGTTGAATTAAAACTCAACCCAACGGAGGTGCTTCGTTGAGTTAAACATATTTTCATAATTGATTTAATATGGTTTTGTCATCATCAAAAAGGGGGAGATTATTGAGTATTATGTTTTGATGATGTGTGCAAAACATAAGTAATCATATTTAATCAATTACTATTGTTTGTGAAAGTAAATTAAGAACATCAATTAGTGTAGAAAAAGTTTAATGTTATATACTTGTCTATAATGGATTGTTTGATTTGTTTTGTTTACTTATATATGTATATTTACTTAAAAACTTTGTTTGGGTGATTTTCGTTTGCTTTAATTATATATTGATAATTTCTTTTAAAAGTAGACAAATAATTTTCACAAATTAGTTATTAAATCCAATTTATTTTTATTTGCAAGTGCACAGTGTCTATTGTATTTTGTGCAAGTATAGGTCGATCCCATAGAGATTGAGTAAAAATTGCATACCATTTTGATTTTTATAACTAGAGTTTCATGTGTTTTAAACTATACACTCTGTTAACTTACTGTTAACTCAATGAAGTTAGTTCATGGAGTTAACCTTAACTCAATGAAGTTAGTTCATGGAGTTAACCTTAACTCCACGAAGTCAGTAATAGAAAATATAAGGTCACTTTGTTGAGTTATCTGTAACTCAACGAAGTTAGTCTGTGGCGTTAGCAAATAGAAGCTTGAAGCTAGTCTGTTTGTTAGCTGTAACTTAACGAGGTTAGTTCGTTAAGTTAGGAATAGTAACTGAGGTCACTCTGTTGAATTAACTATAACTCAACAAAGTTAGTCTTTGGAGTTAGCTGAATGGTTATTCTTTTCTTCATGAACAAAACTTCGTGGGTTTAGTGGTTACTAAAATTTAAAATTAGAAATGGAACATGTATCCATAAAAATAGGAACCATACTACACATTACAAGACACGTTCTTGCAATGAGATTCATTTACATTATGGACGTGCATTATAAATACAGAACAGAATGTTATTTACTGATTACCAGCAATTAAGGAAACACGAAAGAACTCGTTAGGGGAACTAGAAGGAGAAGCAGTTGATTCAACTTTATCCGTCAACAACTATTTATTTAGAGCAAAGCTTCAGACTATTATGTAATTAATTTTTTATAATCTACTTTATGTTAAGAGTTTATGAGCACATGGACTCATTCTCCTAGCACTAAATGATTAGTAAGAATATCTACACAGGATTATTCAACACAGAAGCGTACTGAAATATTTTCTGAAATAGACCTTAATGTAATCCTTAGGGCTGTAGCTAACCTTTCTTTAAAAGAGAATAAAGATATGACTGATCTAGTACAAAAACTATTAAGGGAAATTCTGTATCCTGAACTAGTTGATGAACCTTCATGTATTCGACTGCCAAACTTTGAGGGAGATGGGTTTGAATAGAAATCTAATTATATTAGTCAATTACCACACTTTCATGGATTAGAAAGAGAAGATGCTTATTATTTTCTTAGAGAATTTAATGAAGTTTGTTAAATGATGAAAATGCCAAACATGAGTATTGATGCTATCAAAATTAGATATATTCATTTTGCTTTAAAAGACGCAACTAAGAGATGATTATATACTCTATTACCTGATTCAATTTTTGCATGGTAATTTTGTTTTATTTTTCTAGAAAAATGTTATCCAACATATCAAACAATTAAAAAGAAAAAGGAAATATTAATGTATAGCCAAAAATAGGGAGAATCATTTTGGAAATATTTTGAACGATTTAAAGATTTATTAACTTAGTGTCCACATCATGCAATGTTGAGTATTTTGTTTTAATGATGTGTGTTGAATGAAAGTAATCATATTTGTTCAATTACTATTGCTTGTGAAAGGAAATTAAAAACATCAATTAATACAGAAAAAGTTTACTGATATAAATACTTGTCTGTATTAGATTTGAAATTATACTAAGTTAAATAACTAGTCATTTCATTGCAGTAATTTCTCATTTAACTAAACGTTAAGTTAACGTGTGTTTTTATTGAAAAGCATGATATGTTTTAAAGTTATATTTTCTGTATCATAAACAGTGCACGTTTAGACAACTCGTTAAGTTAGAGTGTTATTTGTATAGAGGTCATGTGAGAACTCGCTAAGTTAGAGACTTAAAGGTTAAAATAGGTCATGTGAGAACTTGTTAAGTTAGTGAGTAAAAGAAGAGATGAACTCGTTAAGTTAGTGTTGTACACATGGTGAAATTAAAGGTTACGAATGTTATATTGTATCACGTGAGTTGCACATGTTTAACTCATTAAGTTAACATAACTGCATGCGTTGAGTTGCCATATTGAACACTAAGGCAACGCGTTAGGTTAGCATTATAAACTTAAGTTGTTATTATTGCACGTGGTAAAATTCTTATTATAAAAACATTTGTTTATTACTAGTTCATTGAGTTATCTGTAACACAATGGAGTTGGTTCGTTGAGTTATCGTAACACCACGAAGCTAGTTCGTTGAGTTAGCGTAACACCACAGACTTAGTTTGTTGAGTTAGCTACAATACTTGTCACGTGAGTTGGCACATGAGGAACTCGTTAAGTTAGAAACATTAAATTATATATATACTTGTTTTACTCATTTAGTTAACATTAAAGTAACGACTTCTTATTACACTTAATGAAAAATTTTGGACGAGAGTTTATTTTGCAGGAAATTTTTTAGAGATCCAGGATTGATGATTAAAGGAAATTCGAAATGTAAATGTAGGTCAGAACGTGTGTGTTTCGATGAAGGAAAAAGAGAAGACGTGAAGAAGTGGAAAATTGGTAGTGATTAAACGTGGAGGATATATATGAAATGAAGATACAATATAAAAGGCATAGAATTCTCGTTGATCAGTTATCCCTACACACCAAACAAAAAATCTTTTCAGGGATAAAAAACACCTCTTTGGGGAAAAAGCTCTCAGATGGAAGAAAATTCAGTGAAGCAGAAAATGTCAGATTTATGTCACTGAAGATTTGAAGTATCAGGAGAAAGTAAATTCAGTGAAGTAGAGAAAGACAAGATATTCATTACTAAAGAATTGCTGAAGAAGAAAAAGAAGAAGAAGAAAGATCTCAAATAGGGAGAAATATTTTAAATTTCGTAAATTAGTTTTCTCTGTTTGTAGTTATGAAATTATATAGATGAAACATGGTATCGATATATAATTCCATCTACAATTTCTAAGGAGAATTGAATTGTATATTGTAATTGAAACCTTGAATAAAAATGATTTTATGAAAATAGTGTCTTGATTTGTTTTTGAGTTTTGAAGTTTCAGTTATAATCGAAAATGTTGAAAAACACAATTCACCCCTCTATTGTGTAGCCATACAATCCTACAAGTGGTATTAGAGCTTCGTTAATAATCATTGATATAAAATCGATACCAACTTATTTAATATCATTGCTTATTCTGCCTTCCTTGTTTTTAAACAGAAATTAATATTTGAGCATACTCTTAACCTTCTTGATTTAAGGCTCAAATTGTCTTTATTGTTTTAGATTGTTTTAAAATCAAATAGGTTGAAAAATCTAAGGTAAGATGGCTACTGGAAATGGTAATTTTTCTTTATATGAAGGCCAAAATCTTAATCATCTTCCTTTATTTGATGGAATACATTTTGAATATTGGAAATATAGGATGACAGTCTTTCTTCAAAGTATAGATCATAAGTTGTGGTTCATGATCTCTAAACCTTATACTCCGTTAACTACTCCTTATAATACTTGGACAATTACTAAAAAAGAAAATGAAACTCTGAATGCTAAAGGCTTAAATATTTTATTTTGTGCATTGAGTTATGAACAGTTTAGTAAAGTGTCGACATATAAATCTGCTTATGAGGTGTGGCATGCATTAGAAGTTTCACATGAAGGTATTTCTCAAGTTAAAGAGACTAAGATTAACATGTTAATTCATAAGTATGAACTCTTTAAGATGCATGAAGACGAAAATATTTCTGAGATGTTTTCCAGATTCCTTGATATCATAAACTCTTTAAATTGCTTAGGAAAGAATTTTGATCAGAAGGATTTAGTGAGGAAAATTCTCAGATCCCTAAGTTCTAAATGGTCTCAGAAAGTGACATTAATTGAGGAATCACGAGATTTAAATGTTTATACCATAAATGAACTTATAGGAAACTTAACTACTTATGAAGTTCAATTAAATGAATCACTGAGTCACAACAAACTAAAAATGAAGAAAGAAATAGCATTCGAAATTAATTCAGATTCTGATATATCTATTGATTCTAACGAGGATTTGATTTTGCTGACTAGTAAATTCAAGAAAGCATGGAAAGCTAGGAAACAGCAAATGAACAAAAATGATAAACCCTCAACGTCAAAATCACTGAATGACAAGAATTCTTCATCTAGAAAGTATGTATGTTACAACTGCAAGAAACTTCGACATCTTTCTCCAGATTATCCTATAAGGAAAAATGAAAAGCATAGTAGGATAAATCAGAATAAGACAGCTCAGAAAACTCAGAAAAAGTTTTACAAGAAAAAGACTTTGAAGGTCACTTGGGATGACACGTCAGAAGAGTCTGAATCTAAGGAATTATCATCAAAATCTTCATATTCTGAAGAAGAACAAGAGTTAGAAGACGTTGCTCATGTGTGCTTCATGGTAAATGAGTCTGAGGTAATATCTGATCTTGAAAGTCATTCAGATTTTAACTTTGATGAATTATTATGTGCTTATCATGCATTATTACAAAAACTTAAAGTTTGTAAACTAGAAAATAAGAATAATAAAAACTCTTTGTCCATTTTGGAAGAAGAAAATTATTTCATGTCTACTACTTTAGAAAAGTTTAAATGTGATAATGAAAATCATGCTAGAGATTTGCATAAATTTAGATTTAATGAATGTGTCTTGCATGAACAAATACAGAATACAAATGCTGAAAAATTAAAGATAGAATTTGAAAATGAAAAATTGAGAAACAATGTAAATGATCTTGAGTTAGAAATTGAAAGATTAAAAATGGGAGAGCTAGATTTAAATTCTACCATTGAGAAATGGAATTTAAATCAAACTAAGTTAGACAAACTAACTAGTACCCTTGCGGTGTCATATAAATTTGGCTTAGGATTTGATTATCCTGAATGTCTTGAATCACAAGCCAATAAAGAATTTATTAGTTGCAGTTCAAGTAAATCTAAGACTAAAATTCCTTTTATCATGAAATAAGGTAATAAATATGTAGAAGTAGGTAATTCAAGGGATGAATTATGCAGCAATAATATAAACCAATGTGATTTATCAAAATGTACTTCTAACATGACTATTAAACCAATCATGCAGTAATAATATAAACCAATGTGATTTATTAATGTACTTCTAAAAATCTTATTTCTTGTTCTGGAAATTCAATCACTAATGTTTCAAAAATGTTAAACAATTGTAGTAAACTGAAAATTTAGAAATTTGAGCATGAAATTCAAAACTCTATTGTTAGACCAATTACTCATTCTGCATGTTCTTTATCTGAAAATTCATGTGCAGAAAAAGATTTTGTATGTACTGAAAATTCAAATACAAGTACAAAATCTTGGTATGAACTTACTGAAATGTATGAGCATGACCAAAATAAATTAACATCTGATAAAAATTGGTTTGGTCTTGGTTATACTACATCTGAAAACAAAAATAATGATTATAAGAGCAATAATGCTATAAGTAAGTATGATGCTAATGATTTATCATTAGTACTTACAACTAATAAGAATGTAAATGATAATGTTAAACTGTTTTTAAACAAAAAGAAGAAATATGCGTTTAATGAACTTGGTCCTCAACAACACTGGGTACCAAGGAACAGTTCTTCTTAATTTGTTTTGCAGGAGGAAACAACATCAAAATGGATCTTGGATAGTGGAGCATCGAGTCACATGACCGGACAGAAAACTCTACTGAAAAATTTTACAAATACCAAGAAAGGAAATGTTACATTTGGAAACAAAAGCAAGGATAAAATCATAGGTATGGGTAATGTTCAAATAACTCTTACTTGTGTTATTTCGAATGTACTATATGTAGAAAACCTAGGATTTAATTTGCTGAGTGTTATAAAACTAACTGATAATGGATATTATGTATTATTTGAAGATGATGTATGCAAAATTATTGATAAAAGTACAGATGAACTTAAGTTTATTGCTAAAAGAAAAGATTCTATATGTATTTTATCTTTACCTTTTGGTGCAGTTGATTTAAATTCATGTTTGCTAGCTGAAACTAGTGATGCAAATCTGTGGCATAGAAGGATCGAACATATAAATATGAAACTATTACATAAACTGTCTAGAAAACATTTAATGAGAGGTTTACCAAAGCTTAAATACTCAAAGGATTTTATGTGTGATGCATGTGAGTTAGGTAAACTTCATAAAACTCTTTTAAATCCAAAACTGATATATCAAGCAAGAGAGTCTTAGAACTTATACATATGGATCTATTTGGACCAACAAGAATCATGAGTCTTGGTGGTAAACGGTATGTATTTGTTTTAGTAGATGACTTCTCTAGATACACTTGAGTATATTTTCTAGCATCTAAGACAGAAGTTTTTGAAAAGTTTAAAATGTTTTGCAATCTTGTTCAAAATAAACAAAGTGTCTCTATTCAAAAACTTAGGAGTAATCATGGTACTGAATTTGATAATGATCAAATGGATACTTACTATATAGATTATGACATTGAACACATATATTCTTTTCCAAGAGCACCGTCTCAAAATGGTGTTGTTGAGAGAAAGAATAGATCACTTCAGGAAATGGCTAGAACTATGTTAAATGAACATAATTTACCTCAAAATCTTTGGGCTAAAGTAGTAAATACAGCTTGTTATATTATTAATAGAAGTCACTTAAGACCTTTTGTTAATAAAACTCCTTTTAAAATTATGTTTGATAGGGTTCCAAAAATTTCTTATATGAAACCATTTGGGTGCAAGTGTTTTGTCCTTAACACTAAGGATAAAAGGGATAACTTCCAAGTGAAAGCAGATGAAGGAATTTTTATAAGTTACTTTTCTAGAAGTAAAGCCTATAGAGTATATAATAAGACTTCTAGGACTATTGAAGAAACCCTCCATGCAAGCTTCAATGAAAATTCTTTTAAAGAATCTCAATCTAAAGCTGGTAATGATGATATGATCAATTTCCCAAAAGAATTAGAGATCAATAGAGAGATTGAAGATTTATCTGAGAAAATCAAAAATATGAACTTAAATGATTAAATTAATGATGAAAGTGATGTACCTCCCGATGTTGATGAGAATATTGAGGAAAATCAGTGAAATTGGCATTATTCTTCATCACATTCCATCACTCAAGTCATTGGTAATATTAATGAGGGAGTTAAAACTAGAGCTTCAGTAAATTTAAATAGTATGTATATGTTTGTTTCTATGGTGGAACAAAAGAATATAGAAGAAGCATTATCTGATGAAAATTGGATAGTGACAATGCAAGAAGAACTAAATCAATTCATTAGAAATGATGTTTGGGAATTAGTCTCTCCACTAGAACATCAGTCCATAATAAGGACAAAGTGGATCTTTAGAAACCAAACTAATGAGACTGGTCAAGTTATAAGAAACAAAACTAGATTAGTTGCACAAGGGTATACACAAGAAGAATGACTAGATTATAATGAAACATTTGCTCTTGTGCCTAGGTTAGAAAGTATTAGAATATTATTGGCCTATGCTTGTTATATGGATTTTAAACTATATCAAATGGATGTAAAGAGTGCATTTCTAAATGGTTTAATTAATGAATAAGTTTATGTAAAACAACCACTTGGATTTGAAGATATTAAAAATCTTGACTATGTGTATAAATTGAAGAAAGCCTTATATGGTTTGAAGCAAGTGCCTAGATCGTGGTATGAAAGGTTATCTACTTTTCTAATAGAACAAGGATATATCATGGGAAAAGTAGATCATACTCTATTTATTAAGAGTGATGATAAAGATCAGATTGTTATTCAAATATATGTGGATGATATAATCTTTGGAGCAACTTCTGATAAATTGATAAAAATATTTTCTGAAGAGATGACTAGTCAGTTTGAAATGAGTATGATAGGAGAACTTTCATATTTTCTAGGTCTTCAAATTAAGCAAATGGATAAAGGTATATTTTTAAATCAAGAAAAATATGCAGATGAAATGCTTAAGAAATTTAATTTAAGTGATACAAGAATTTGAGGAACTCTTATGAGTACTTCTTTAAAGTTAGATATTGATGACATAGGAAAATTAGTAATTCAAAGAAAATATAGAAGTATGATTGGTTCTTTACTTTATTTGACAGCTAGTAGACCTGATATTATGTTTGTTGTGTGTGCTTGTGCTAGATTTCAATCTAATCCTAAAGAATCACACTCAATTGTTGTTAAAAGAATATTTAGATATATACAAGGAACTAAAAATTTCAGACTGTATTATTCCAAGGATAGTTTAATAGATTTTATAGGATATACTAATGCTGATTACATAGGATCTAAGTCTGATAGAAAAAGTACCAGTGGCACATGTTAATTATTGGGAAATAATTTGGTGTCATGGTTTAGTAAAAAGCAAAATTGTGTAGCACTTTCAACCACTGAAGTTGAATATGTTGCTACTGCATTGTGTTGCACTCAGATTCTGTGGATAAGGCAAACTATAGAAAATTTTGGATTATCTTATGATACAACTAAGATTTATTGTGACAATAGTTCTACAATAAATCTTTCCAAAAATCCTGTATTGCATTCTAGAGCAAAGCATATAGAGGTTAGACATCATTTTCTAAGAGATAACGTAATTAAAGGAAAAATTAAATTAGGATTTGTGTCTAGTAAAAATCAATTAGCTGATATTTTTACAAAACCTCTAGATGAAACTACTTTCTGCAACATAAGATTAAATTTAGGTATTTGTAGGCTATGTGATGTGTAAAATGCTTAAACTCCACAAAAAGATAAATTTTGTTGATAATGTTGTTTACCTCATAGATATTATATATTTATTATAAATATCTGAGTAATATCTAAACTGCTGCATAAGATACTATGTATTTATTGTAAAATTATAGTAGTATCTTATTGATTTTACGTATTTTATCAATTTTAATGGTTTTCAAAATTTGAAGTGGAAGTGTCAATGAAAAACATTAAATTCCTCTGAAATCCTGAAATTTTGATTAAGTGATTTTCGTTGGATCAATGAATGTGCATGAGTTTGACTTGATTGATTAAACTTGTAGAATAATTTATATGTAACTTATCTTAAACTACTAATCAAAAGTATGAGCTTATTGAAACTGATTCATATTTTCAGTAAAATCATAAACGTAAAAATTGTATGAGATTTGTGTTTTATTGCATCTATATTAATGGAATACATATATATTGTGCTTAAAATGAAAAAGTGCTTAGAAAGTGAAAATATTTGGGAGTTTATTGATCAATTTGATCATAAGACTTTTGTACTTGAGTAGATATGTATGTAAGGATTGTTGTTATGATAAAAAGATTCTTTAAATCTAGCAACCTAAGGTCCTGATCAGATCTGGGATTGTTGACTGAAAGCTCATTACACGGGTACATTAGAAAGCTCTTGTATGATTCAAGCTTTTCAAACTATCTTTTAAAGTAAATTATCAATATTTACTATTTTGAAAAGAGAAAAGTTGTTTCATTAACTACAGATATCTTTGAATCAAATATAGTTTCTATCAATATGACTGATGATTTATTGAATCAACATTAGTACTTTTGAAAATGTTTATTTGACATACATTCTTTTATTCTCCTTGAGTTAATCATATTAAGTTTAACGTTATGTTTTGATTCATATATGGTTGGAGTTGATTCTTGAAATCATTTTTGATGAATTGAGGATGATAGAAATCTTCTAAAAAGAAAATTTAAAGTATAGTTATAATTAACATCTATTTTATACAAATATATTTTGTATGTTATTGAATATATTTGAAGTATATTTGTAGAGGGAGGAATAACAATGTCCAAAATAGATTAATATAATTCAGAATATAAATCTTGGTTAATCTAATTTTAGTCCTCTTAAGATCTTGATGAAACAATTTAAAAGACAATTAAACTATTTTAGATTCATAAAAGGAATATTAGAATAGTTTACAATGTTCTCAAGATGAAGTTATATATGTTAATTTTTAGCTTGTGTGTTGTCTTTGGAAGGTTTTAGTAGAAAGCATCTGAAACTTTTTTGGCAAAGTATACTAACTAAACGTTATGTTATGTAAGGTAACATGTAAAACTGCTTCTAAACAGTATTTTACTCGTTAGGTTAGTTAACTCAACGAGTTATGCTTAAATATTTCGAGTACCTTGATTGAATAAACTTTATTCAATATTCTTTTAAAATCCAAACCCAACTACTATACACGTTGAGTTAGTCGCCTAAAACCCTATTTAAACACTTATTACATGGGCACTTAGGTTATTCATAAACTTTGTCTAAAAACCTTTCCTACTTGTTGTTGTTACATCCTGTGACAATAGTCCCCAAGTTCTACAAAGGTCATGGTAGAGGAAAAGGCAAAGGCAAAGGAGATGGAAAAGGAAAAGAAATAGAAAATGATGAAGTTCCACGAGCTTGGTTTAAGAAAATACTTCAAGTGGACAAAAGGTTAGCAAAAATTTATAGTGAATACTTCTTTCTTGAAGGAATACTGAATGAAGTTGGACTTGAACTTCATAACACTGATGAAAGTATTAAATACATGGGTATTCGAAGCAAATTTGATAAGGAATACAGAATGAAGTGTGCCGAAATTGCATTTTTGGAACAATATGCAAAATATATGAAAAAAGGTGTAGGTTTATCAAATAGAATTCCTCAAACCCCTATCAGTGGTATACGACTACAACCATTTGAGGAAGAACATGAATATGCTATTCCTACTCCTTTATATTCAAAAGAAAAACAAACAAATATTGCTGTGGATAAAAGAAAAGTTGAAGGTCTTCGAAAGGCAATAGCAATAGAAAGTGCCTTAGAAGAATTGAAGTAGAAAACTTTTATGGAACAATTTCAAAAGAAAACACCAATACTTGAAGAAGAGAGACTAACTTGTTATAGAAGAAGAAAAATCAGGAAAATTATGTCTAAGGAAACAAAGTCTGCTAGCAAAGAAAAATCAGATGAGCATTTATTTCCAAAGGACAATGTATGTCTAGACATTGTTCCTTATAGCGCATTTGATAAAATCATCAGTTCCGAGCATACTAAAACTGATGAAGATAACGAGACTTTATTTTCTCTTGCTAGAAAACTTGAAAAGAAATCCAAGTCAAATATAAGTTCAAGTTTTTCTATTGGTTCAAGCCCTAATGATGCAAAAATTGAACAATCAAAGCATTAGGCAACTGACATAGAACAAGTTATTGTAGATATAATTGAAAATGTTAAGGTAGTAACTAGTTCAGAGGTTGAATTGTCTAGAATAGCGGATATTGAAAAAGTTAGGACTCCAAAAAAGCTTAATGTCAATCAGCCTTCTTCAGAATCTATAGAAGCAGAATCTGAGAATTCACAGCATGTATCAATGGAGATATCTGTTGAACAAAATGAACAATTAAAGACAAATACACTGGCTGTAGAATTTATAGAAAAATTGAACTTTGACAATTCTATAGAGACTGAACAAATGAATGTTGGGTATATTGAAAATGTTCCTTACATTATTGAAGCTGGAGAATCAAGCCTACTTACACAACTTCAAGAAAATAATTTCACAAAGGAACAACATGACATTCATTTTGAAGAAGAGGTTCCTAGAGATGGATTAAATTCTGAATCAAGGCTTAAGGTATCGCCTTCTTTATATAAAGTATTACAAATTCAAGGTAATTCAATTTAGATCTAAGGAAGTATTGCAGAAATACAATAATTTGATTACATGTCAAATTCTACATGCTCGTCCAATAAAGTTTAGAAATTTAATGGAAATTCAGAAATTTTCTTAGACACTCGGTTAAACTACTACTATGTTTCCGTTAAACTGACACTTTTACTTAATATAAAAATTCTTTTTTAGCTTTGGTTGGACCGATGGATCCTTTCAATGCTATCAAATTTTTTTTTTTCTTTTTATACTTAGTTTGTTTTCTCTTTTTCTTTGCTTTGGTAAAACCATTGATTTCTCTCAATTTTACCAGGAAAATTAAAAGTTTAGATTTTCTATTTCAGTTAGATCGAAGACTGTTCTCGGTTAAACCATTAAAATAATAATAATATATATAATCCTTTTTAAAAAAAAAACTATTTATATCTACTTACTAGGACTGGAGTAGTCCTCTACTCTTACTTCTTCTATCATCCTAAAGGAACTTTTTGGAAATTTCAGAATAGGTCTGAGTCTTTGTCTATTCACTTTAAATATATTCTGATTTTTAGGATTTTCAATTTCAATAGCTCCATAGGAATAAATGTTTTGAATTATGTAAGGTCTTGCCCATCTAGATCTTAATTTCCCTAGATGGTTATGAAGTCTGGTTATGTAAAGATATACTTCTTGGCCTATTTCAAAAGTTTTTGGAATAATTTTCTTGTCATACCATAACTTCATCTTCTCTTTTTCTATTATAGTTTTCGAATAAACTTCATTCTCACATCCTTTTTTATCTTTAATTTTTAGATCAAATTCTTGTAATAATAATATCCACCAGATCAATCTAGGTTTAGTTTATTTCTTTCCTATTAAGTATTTTAAAGCTAAATGATCCGTGTATACTATCACTTTAGCTCCTATCAGATATGATCTAAATTTTTCTAAGGCAAACACAACAGCTAATAATTCTTTTTCAATAGTTATACAATTAACTTGAGCATTATTTAAAGTTTTCTTGCATAATGAATCACTCTACGAGATTTTTCTATCTTCTATTCCAACACTACTCCTACAGTAAAATCAGATGCATCACACATTAACTCAAATGGATGGCTCCAATTAGGTGATTGTATTATAAGAGTTGAAATTAAGCTAGTTTTAAGCTTAAAGAATGCTTCTTTGCAATTCTTATCAAAGTTAAATGGAACAACTTTTAATTGATTAGTTAAAGGTTTAGCTATTTGCTAAAGTCTTTAATAAATCTCCTATAAAATCCTACATGTCCTAGAAATGATCTAACATCTTTTATTGATTTAGGTTTTGGTAGATTAGAAATTACTTCTATCTTCGCTTTATCTATCTCTAGCCCTTTCATTGAAACAACATGTCCCAAGACTATTTCTTGTTTTACCATGAAGTGACATTTTTCCCAATTTAGAACCAGATTCTTTTCCACGTAGTGTTTTAATACTTTATCTAAATTGTTTAAACATACTTCATATGAAGTTCCATATACAGTAAAATCATCCATAAATTTTCTAAAAAATCTTCAGTTATTCTAGTGAATATGCCTTGCATACACCTTTGAAAGGTGGTTAGTGTATTGCATAATCTGAATGACATCCTTTTAAAAGCATAAGTTCCATTAGGACATGTAAAAGTTGTTTTCTCTTGATCCTGTAATGTTACTAGAACTTGGTTATACATTGAATACCCATCTAAGAAACAAAAATATTCCTACCCTGCTAATTTCTCCAACATCTAATCTATAAAAGGTAAGGAAAAATGATCTTTCCTAGTCACAACATTCAACTTTCTATAATATACACACACTCTCCAGCCTGATTGAATTCTAGTAGGTATCAAGTCTTGACTTTCATTCTTAATAATAGTTAATCCTGATTTCTTAGGAACTACATGGATTGTACTAACCCATGAGCTATAAAAAATTGGGTATATTATGTCATTATCTAACCATTTCACAATTTCCTTCCTAACTACTTCTTTAAGGTTTGGATTTAATCTGATTTAGCATTCTCTTCTAAATATATATGATGATGGCATAAAGTAGAACTTAACCCTTTTATGTCAACCATAGTCCATCCTATTCTTCTTTATATGCCTTTGCTACATCTTTTAATTTAGATATTTGATCCTCCTTTAAATCTGATGCAATAATGATTAGACAAGTCCATTAATCTTCCAGAAATATATAGGTCAATTCAGGAGGTAAAGGTTTTAAATCTAAATGTTTACCATTAGAAGCTAGAGCTCCTAATTTAACATTTTTGTCTTCGATATTAAACTCTTCTTGGTTTCCTTCTACTTCTATGTCTAAGTCTCCATCTATATTTCACTTCTAAATTTTCAGTATCTAATTACCTATTTAATTCTTCTTGAATCACATTTTCTAGCATATCTCCTTCATCCTCTAGAAAATCTACAATATGTAAGAACATTTCTAGCTCTTCATCCCTTTCTAGTTTGAAAATATTTAATTGAGTATCCTCATTACCATATGCTAATTTCATCATTCCATTTTTATAGTTTATAATAGCCCCTGATGTTGCTAGAAGTGACCTTCCCAAAATTAAAGATGTATCATGATTCTGATGCTTAATTTGTTGGGAATCTAAAAATAATATCAATTAGATAAATGAAGTTCTTTACTTTAATTAGAACATCTTCTATTTTTCCTTTAGGGTATCTTATACTTCTATTTGTTAATTAAATGATAGTTCTGGTAGGGATTAAGCCTTCTAATCCTAAGGATAAAAATATATCACTAGGTATAACATTTATACCTACACCTAGGTTTATTAAGGTTCTTTCCAAAATTGTATTCTCTATAGTACATAATATAATAGGGATTCTGTTTAGAATGAAAAAGTGCATAATATTAAGGGTTAAATGATGGTTAATTGCATAATATTTAGCTTATCATATGAGAATTAAACCATTATGCTATAATTGCACTATTATATGCTTTAATGAAAGAATCTACATAAATTCAAGGATTAGTGTTAATTAAGTACATTTCTAAACTATCGGTGAATTACAAGCTTTGAAATTCTTAAGTATCCAAATTGTCTGTTATTTCGGAGAGTTATATTTCATGTACCGAACAGTTATGTTTTAAATGCTTAAAGAATATTTTATTATTTCCTAGAGTACACGTGTTGAAACCTTAATGCATGACTTAAGTGAATTTTCAATAAGTTATCTGGTAACTATCTGAAATGTGTTTGAGCATTGGATAGTTAGGTTTGCAAGTATTCGAAATATTTTTTTATCATAAAACTGCCTAAGGACACGTGTCGCATTCTAGAAACTTGACTTAAGTTATCTTTCGGAAGGTTAGGTGCTAACTATTCGAAATGCATATAAGTTTCAGATACTTATAGTTATAACTATCTGAAACATCTGAACTCGTTATTTCTTTATTGCACATGTTTTATAGTTGAATCAATGAAGTAAGTCCGTTGAGTTATCTATAACTCCACGAACCATTTATTTTCTACTATGCCACTGTAGCAGTTGCAGAAATAAGAAATTCGAAGGAAAACCACGATTGCACATATCACGTAGGAATTCACTTGTGGAATGAAGAAGAAATCACCATCGTTGATATGAATGAAGGAAATCCAACCGATCATCTAAGCAGAAGTAGTTACTATTGAAAGAAATATAAAAGAAGAGGAGAAAGACGAAGAAAGTGTGTGTGTGTAGAGTGGAGAACTGCGTTAACTGCAAGAAGTGTCGGAAGTTCCCTGAAGCTCCACACCACCACCAAAATCACCAACCATCGAAGGTTTGTGAGGATACTTTCTTGATGTCGGGTTGATTCCGAGCCAAACACGGTGACTGACAACAACTATGAGGAGTGATCGCGTCGCGGGAAGGGAAGCCATTTTCACTAAGCACCAACTCATATCTCAAGAAATCGTAAAACTTCTAGCCTTAGTTTCGGGTTGATGCTAGTATGTTGAAGAGGAGATTATCTTACAATTCTTGATTCGCAATTCTATAGGGAGAGGAGGTAAGATTGTAAGTGATTAAGTTTTCAGTGGTGTAATCGCATCGCATGTAGGGATGAAAGTTTTTACTATTGATAGAGATTTTTATATTTCACCTTTCGCTGATCTTCAGGAACATATCAAAACAAAAATACCAAAAACAACAAATTATCTATGTTTAGTTTTAGTATTAAAGTGTTGTATTGTTTGTTTTGTATCATGATTAATGTTATCATTGTTAGTATTGTGAATGTTTTATGTTTGTTTGATTTAGAAAATAGAAAATAGTTTTATTATTTATTGAAATTGATTTGTTCTAGATACTGAAAGATTTTAATGGTTACTGTTTGAAATATCTGAATGTTAGTGTTGCTTAATGATAGATTTAATATTAACTAACATTAAAGAGCTTAATTGACGTTATTTACATTCTATGGAACCGCCCAATGGTTGGCCGAATTCCTTTGTAATTAGTAGTATTTAACTGGAAAGATAGGCTCGTGGAGTTAACTTAAGTCTACGAGGTTAGTCCGTTGAGTTAGCCATAACTCCACGAACTAGGTCTGTTGTATTAATTGTAACTCAACGGAGTGCTTAACTGAACGCATATAAACTCCAATATAAAAATAGAAACGGTACATAATTCTTACTCAATCTCTATGGGATCGAACTGTACTTGCACACAAATACAATATACACTGTGCACTTGCAGTTAAAAATACAAATTGGATTTAATATCTAATTTGTGTGAAAAGTTGTTTGTTTACTTCTAAAAGTAATTATTTATATAAGCATAAAAAAAAATTAAAAAAGTTTATGATTTAACTTAACAACCCCAAGCAAGTTTTCTAGCATCGTTGTTGGGGATTGAAAAGCTAAGCAACTATGAGTGCTGTTTTGTTTTAATAGCAGAGGGAGTGTTGTATGTTTTATTTTATAATTGAGAATATGGCATATGCTTATGCTCAAAGATTTCTAAAACCTGTAGTTAGCATATGTAAATTCTGCAATTTGGAAGGTCACGACATCTCTGATTGTTTGAAACTGAGACGATTGCAGATGGTTAGAGCACATGAACAACAAATGAAAAGTTAATATAAGAATTTAACTATTTGAGTTTCTCGGACGGATATGTTGAAAAGTCGAAGACTTAAGCATAACTATTCGAGTTTCTTAAAAAAAAGATAATATAAGAATTTAAAATAAAAACTCAGATAAAAACCTAACTATTCGAGTTTGTAGGATAATAAAACATAACTATATGAAAAACTCAGATGTTTATTTATCTATATGCGAGATAAAATGGCAGATATCAAGTGAAATACATAATTGTATGTTAAACTAACTAAATGAGTTTAACTTTTTATCAATATAAGTTCTAGAATATTTTCACTTGAATAGATTTACTATTGTTTTTCTTTACTCCCCTTACATAAATGTAGTAAAGAGAAACCATGGTGTACTTAAAATTAGGTTGCTAAGTCCCAATAGATTTGTCATTAATTCCAAATAGCTGACTTAAATGGGTTGCTAAGCTCTAATATAAAATTTTTTTCATTTAAGTTCAAATGGCTAACTTAAGTGGGTTGCCAAGTCTAAAAATTTTTTCATTTAAGTTCAAATAGCTAACTTAAGTGGGTTGCCAAGCCCTAATATAAAATTTTTTCATTTAAGTTCAAATTGCTAACTTAAGTGGGTTGCCAAACCCCAATATAAATTTTTTTCATTTAAGTTCAAATGGCTAACTTAAGTGGATTGCCAAGCCCTAATATAAAAATTTTCTCTCTTTTCTTGTAAGTACAGAAATAAGTAGTAACTTTAACAATTTAGACTTTCTGACTTTTATTTTATTTAGTTTATAAAAGAAAATTCATAGAGATATACCTTTAGGTAAATTAAAAGAATTCAATAATGAGTACTCGAACTTAAGAAAATAAATGCATTACATTATGTGTAAAGAATAGATAGTAACAAAAAAATAACAAAGATTATATACACAGTTTATGGTAGAATTGTTATAACACCTATAAAATAAATGTAGGATCGTATGACTACACAAGAGGGGGGTGAATTGTGTATTTTTAATATTTTTTGAAATATAATTGAAACTTTAAATCTCAAAAATAAGTCGAGACATTGTTTTCATAAAATCATTTTTATTCAAGGTTTTAATTGCAATATACAATTCAATTCTCCTCAGAAATTGTAGATGCAATTATATCTCGATACCATGTATCATCTAAACAATTTCATAACTAGAAATAGAGAAAACTAATTTACGGAATTTAAAATATTTCTCCCTGTTTGAGATCTTTCTTCTTCTTCTTTTTCTTCTTCAGCAATTCTTCAATGACGAATATCTTGTCTTTCTCTATTTCACCAAATTTGCTTTCTTCTGATACTTTAAATCTTTAGTGACATAAATAATACCTTTTTCTGCTTCACTGAATTTTCTTTCACTTGAGAGATTTTCCCCGAAGAGGTATTTTTGATCCCTGAAAAAATTTTTCTTTTGGTGTGCAGGGATAGTTTGATCCTTGAAAAGATTTTTCTTTTTGTGTGCAAGGATTAATTTGATCAACGAAAATTCTATACCTTTTATATTGTATCTTCATTTCATGCATATCCTTCACGTTTAACCACTACCAGTTTTCCACTTCTTCACATATTTTCTTTTTCCTTCATCGAAATACGCACGTTCTAACCCACGTTTACATTTCAAATTTTCTTTAATCATCAGTCCTGGATCTCTAAAAAATTTCCTGCAAAATAAACTTTCTCGTCCAAAATCTTTCATCAAGCGTAATAAGAAGTCGTTACTTTAATGTTAACTGAATGAGTAACACAAGTATATAAATATAACTTAACGTTTCTAACTTAACGAGTTCCTCATGTGCTATTTCACGTGACAAGTACTGTAGCTAACTCAACGAACTAAGTCTGTGGTGTTATGCTAACTTAACGAACCAGCTTAACCTTTCTTTTGGAAGGTTAAACGATAACTCACCGAAAATAGTTTAAGTTTCGGATAGTTACGGTTGTAAGTTTCCGAAGAACTCTTTTTTTACCATAAAACTAGTGAGACACGTGTCAAGACCTAAAAACATGACTTAAGTTACCTTACGGATAGTTACGAATGTAAGTCTCTGAAAAACTTTAACTCACCGATTCAGTAATAAACAAATGTTTTTATAACAAGAATTTTACCACGTGCAAAAATAACAACTTAAGTTTATAACGCTAACCTAACGTGTTGCCTTAGTTTTCAATATAGCAACTCAACACGTTTAGTTATGTTAACTTAACGAGTTAAACATGTGCACCTCACGTGATACAATACAACATTCGTAACTTATAATTTCACCACGTGTATAACACTAACTTCACGAGTTCGTCTCTTCTTTTACTCACTAACTTCACGAGTTCTCACGTGACCTATTTTAACCTTTAAGCCTCTAACTTAACGAGTTGTCTAAACGTGCACTATTCATGATACAGAAGATATAACTTTAAAACATATCATGCTTTTCAATAAAAAAACACACGTTAACTTAACGTTTAGTTAAATGAGAAATTAATGCAACGAAATGACTAGTTAATAACTTCAGATCCAATACAGACAAGTATTTATGTTAGTAAGCTTTTTCTATATTAATTGATGATTTTAATTTCTTTTCACAAGCAATAGTAATTGAGCAAATATGATTATTTTCATTCAGCACACATCATCAAAACAAAATACTCAACAATAAACTAAGCTTGAGTATATTGCCCCCTTTTTTTTTTATTACCTTCCACAATATCATCTTTTTATGTGATCACAATCCCTTACTTAAGAGAAAGATAACTAGTTACTCAATGATAAGTGAGAACAGGCAACCCTTTTTTTTTTAAGTAGAATCTGAATTACTTGTATAATGAGTTTTCAGTCAGCACATCCCAAACTAGTTAGTTTAAGTGACTAGGGTTTAAGATCCCCCAACGGACTTAATTACTCAAGTAATTTCAGACCAAAATTAAAATAAGATAGTAAATTGAATAAGAGGTAACCACAAGACTTAATTTTTCTAACAGTATGTTAATTACTTTTCTTTAATAAACTATACATATTTTCTATGTATTTTTTAGTTAAAATCTCTATAATGGCATATATATAAGTAAGAAAAATATAGTTGGTACTCATATTGAATTAAATCAACTTTCCTTAAGTAACATTTTCTGAATTTTCCTTAAATAAATTGACTTCAATAGAAATTAGAATTTCACAAATTCTTAACTACCAATAAACAATAATTCTAAAGCAGATATTTTAAGTTTTTCTAATATAAAGAAATTAAATTCTAAACTCCTTTGTAACAAACCAAAATATTATGTAATGAACAGGATAATTTAAACATCAGATAACCTATAGATATAAGTTCTAATCATAATTTTGAAAAAATATTCTCATCTAGGGATTTTGTGAATAAATCTGCTAATTGTTCTGTGGTTGGAACAAAATTTAAATCTATTTTTCCTTTTATCACATTATCCCTTAGAAAATGATGTCTAACTTCTATATGTTTAGCTCGTGAGTGTAAAATAGGATTTTTAGACAAACTTATTGCAGAACTACTATCACAAAAAATCTTAGTTGGTTCATAGGTTAAGTTAAAATCTTTTAAAGTCTGTTTGATCCACAGGATTTGAGCACAGCAAAGTGCAACAGCTATATATTCAGCTTCTGTTGTAGATAATGCTACACAATTTTGCTTTTTGCTAAACCATAGCACTAAAGAATTTCCTAATAATTGACAAGTGCCACTAGTGCTTTTTCTTTCAAACTTACATCCTACGAAATCAGCATCGCTATAACATATTAAATTTAAAGAACTATGTTTAAAGTAAAACAATCCGAAATTGATGGTTCCTAATAGATATTTAAAAATTCGTTTAACAGCAAGTATGTGTGATTCTTTAGGATTAGATTGATATCTAGCACAAGTACACACACTAAACATAATATCTGGTTGGCTAGCTATTAAATAAAGTAATGAACCAATCATACTTCTATATTGTTTTATATCTACAGATTTTCTAGAGTCATCTTTATCTAATTTAGTGATAGTACTCATTGGTGTATTTTTCGTTTTAGTGTTTTCTAATCCAAACCTCTTTAATAAATCTTGTTTTGTTGTGAAAAGTTCTATTTGTTAGGCAACACTAGAGAACTTGATTAATTCCCCAGCAATAGCGCCAGAAAACTTGTTTATCAATAATTACTTTTAGAAATGAACAAACAACTTTTCACACAAATTAGATATTAAGTCCAATTTGTATTTTTAACTGTAAGTGCATAGTGTATATTGTATTTGTGTGCAAGTACAGGTTGATCCCATAGAGATTTAGTAAGAATTGTGTACCGTTTCAATTTTTATATCAGAGTTTATATGTGTTTAGTTAAACACTTCATTGAGTTGCAGTTAACACAACGGACCTAGTTCGTGGAGTTATGGTTAACTCAATGAACTAACCTCATGGACTTAAGTTAACTCCACGAGCCTATCTTTCCAATTAAATACTGCTATTTACAAAGGAATTCGACCAACCATTTGGTGGTTCCATAGAATGTAAATAACATCAATTAAGCTCTTTAATGTTAGTTAATATTAGATTTATCATTAAGCAACACTAACATTCAGATATTTCAAACAGTAACCATTAAAATCTTTAAGTCTCTGGAACGAATCAATTTCAGTAAATAATAAAACTATTTTCTATTTTCTAAATCAAACAAACATAAAACATTCACAATATTAACAATGATAATATTAATCACGATACAAAACAAACAATACAATACTTTAATAGTAATTGTAAACATAGATAATTTGATGTTTTTGGTATTTTTGTTTTGATATGTTCCTAAAGATGAGCGAAGGTGAAATGTAAAAATCTCTATCGACGTAAAAACTTTCGTCACTACATGCGACATGATTACACAACTGAAAACTTAATCACTTACAATCTTACCTCCTCTTCCTATAGAATCACGAGTCCAAAATTGTAAGATGATCTCCTCTTCAATATACTAGCATCAACCTGAAACCAAGGCTAGAAGCTTTACGATCTCCTGTGATATGAGTCAATGCTTGGTGAAAATGGCTTCCCTTCCCGCGACGTGATCACTCCTCATAGTGGTTGTCAGTCACCGTGTTTGGCTCGAAATTGACCCGACATCAGAAAAGTATCATCATAGACCTCCTATGGTTGGTGATTTTGGTGGTGGTGTGGAGCTTTAGGGAACTTCCGACGCTTCCTACAGTTAATGCGGTTCTCCACCTCCCTACACACACTTTTTCTTCGTCTTTTATATTTCTTATAGTAGTAACTGCTCCTGCTTAAATGATCGGTTGGATTTCCTTCATTCATATCAATGATGGTGATTTCTTCTTCATTCCACAAGTGAATTCTTGTGTGATACGTGCAATCGTGGTTTACCTTCGAATTTCCTGTTTCTACAACTACTACAATGGCATATTAGAAAATAAATGATCCATGGAGTTACAGATAAATCAACAGACTTACTTCGTTTATTTAACTATAAAACACATGCAATAAAGAAATAACGAGTTCAGATGTTTCGGATAGTTATAACTATAAGTATCTGAAACATATATGCATTTAGGATAGTTAGCACCTAACCTTCCGAAGGATAACTTAAGTCAAATTTTCAGCATGCGACACATGTCCTCAGGTAGTTTTATGACAAAAAGATGTTTCAGATACTTGCAAACCAAACTATCCAATGCTTAGACACATTTCGGATAATTAGCAGATAACTCACTGAAAATCCACTTAAATCATGCATTAAGGTTTCAACACGTGTATTCTAGGAAATAATAAAATATTATTTAAGCGTTTAAAACATAATTGTTCGATACATGCAATATAACTCTCCAAAATAATAGAAAATTTGGATACTTAAGAATTAAAAAGCCTGTAACTCACCGATAGTTCAGAAATATACTTAATTAATGTTAATTCCCTGAAATTATGCAGATTCTTTCATTAAAGCATATAACAGTGCAATTATAACATAATGGCTTAATTCTCATATGATAAGCTAAATATTATGTAATTAACCATCATTTAACCGTTAATATTATGCACTTTTTCATTCTAAACACTTCCCCCATACTTAAATTTTGCTAGTCCCTTAGCGAACTAAGATCTAACTAGTTGGTCTTTCTAAAGTGCTAGAATTAATTCTTCATTTTGTATCTTCAAAATACATAAATTAGATTACTATATAGATATTCTATATTTTTTAGTAATCTATTTAACATTGTTTTCTCTTTTTCATCTTGCAAATATATTTAAAACATATGTAAATTACATACAAAATATATTAGCATCATATAGGTGGTAATTATATTATCATTTTTCTTCTTTCCAAACATCTGTTATCTTGAATCTTCCAAATATGATTTTCAGAATAAATTTCAACTACATACGAATCAAAACACAATCCAATTCAATATGATTAAAACAAGTAGAATAATGAATTATATCTCGAATAAACAACTTCAAAAGTTTATTCTAGATTCATACTTCAGTAATCCTAGATAACAGAAAGTATACTTGACTCAAAAGATTTCTATATTTCACAAAACACTTTTATCTTTTCAGAATAGTATATGCATATTTGTACTTTAAAAGTTAATTTGAAAAGCTTGAATCATACAAGAGCTTTCTAGTGTACCCATGTATTGAGCTTTCAGTCAACAATCTCATATCTGATTAGGATCTTAGGTTGCTAGATTTAAAGAGTCCTTTTTCAGGTTAACAATCCTTACATACCTATCTGCTCAAGTACAAAAGGTGATCAAACAAGTCAATAAACTCTCAAAGTTTTTCTCTTTTTTTCTTTCTCTTTTCAACACAGTATATATATGTATTTCATTAATACAGATGCCATAAAACACAAGTCTCGTATCGTCCTACTTCTATTATTTACTAAAAATATGAATTCATATCAATAAGCTCATACTTTTTCTGTAGTTTAATAAGATTTACACATAAATCATTCTACAAGTTTAATCAATCAAATTAAATGTATCCTTGATCATATGTATTTCATTTAATCGAAAAATCAACATTTCAACTCTTTTAGGAATTCAAATCATTTACTGAGTTTCAGTTAAGCATTCTGTTTTCCTTTTAAAATCGTGAAACTATTAAAGTCATAAAATTCAGCAAAAACATAAGATACTATATCCAGATTTGTATTAATTGTAAAATTTGTAGCATCTTATATAAGATTCTAAATATATCATTTAAGCATTACAGTTCTTAAAAATTTGATAGTATCAATTATCTGATAATTACAAGAAATTTCGATTAGTTACAACAAATTCATAAAAAAAAAATTTTCAATTTCCACAAGAATTTGCAGCACCATTCCAATTCCTCTAATTAACAAAATTACTTAGCTACTAATCTAATTACCTCCCCCCCATACCTACATTTTGCATTGTCCTCAATGTAAAAGATTTTACAGTAAATACAGTAAATGTTAGCAGGTATGAATATTATTTCGTTGACTTAGCACCTAACTCAACGAACTTAATTCGTTAAGTTAATGAATAACTCCACGAATTGAGTTTAATTGTAAATTTAGGATAAGTAATCAATTACATACATTGTTCTTTTGTATCCCCTTCAATATCCTTCGACTTTTGATTCTAAAAAACTTTTCATTCACAAATAAAAGCAGAATATATAACAAAATAACACTTAACAACAAAACATATATTGTTAAATCAATGTCTTGTATGGAACCCAAGCTCCTATGCCTTTGGTGGCTCACAAGCAAGCTAGTTAGTTTTCCAAAACAGATACCAATAAATTGGATCGATATTTTGTGTTTTTTTTTTCTTCTTTTCCTAGTAAAATAAAATAATACTAAAATTTTTCTTTCTTCTTTTTCTAAAAATAAATGTAGATTACACACAATAGTAAAAGCATAGAATCACACTTTAAGAACATGATTGAAAAGTAGTGACAAATGGAATAAATGTGTCAGTTTAAGCAAACTTTTTAGGCATAATTCTTTTTTCTATTAATTCTGTTTTAATGTAGTCTGCTTTCTTTTTTAACTTGTAAACTTGTAGTATGTTATCAATACTAAATATCAGTATAATACCATTAATGAATTGAAATGCAGAAAGGGATCCTCTTCTGTTCCAAGATAATGTAATTGTTTCTATTTCTACATGTATTTCAATATATTCCTCTTCCCACTTCCATTCATTTAGGTCTTTTATAATCCATATTTGAAATTTCATCAATTCATCCTACCATCTTATCAAACATAAAGTAGGATCATCATATTCATTATACCACATTCCTAATTGAATTTTATCATATTCTTCAAATGGTGGTTTAGCTATATCACTAGGTATTGGTAATATTTTTATAAAGTCATTATCATAACTATTGCTTACAATGGCAATCCTCTCGTAGGTCTACTTTCCATTGATTCCTTCTGTCTAGGGGGTATATTTCTATTCATATTTTGATTTTGAATGGCAGCATTTCCAAATACAAGATCTAGACGATTGTTTAATTATTGAATTATCTTTTCTAACTTCTCTATTCTAGATCCTTATTCAATTAATGCTTCATAACTTATATTTTTGTCATTTATATTTTCTCCTCCCTGGAAATTGTTATTTCTCCAAGATAGGTTCGAGTGATTTCTCCAATTAGGGTTATAAGAATTTCCAAAGTTATCTTTCTGGTTTCTAGCATAAATAATATCTAAGTCATTAATGTTTGCTTTCTTCTCTACTAGTTTTTGATTTAATGATAACTCTTCTATTTTCTTTGTTAATTCAGTTAATTTAACTTCAAGCATAGTGCTTAAATCTATTTCATGCATTCCCCTTGGCAATATTCTTTTATCTATAATAGCTTCAACTGAGTTTTCCCACTGTGTAGTTCTTTTTGCAAAGTTTTCTAAGTATACCCATGCTTCCTCACTACATAGTTTTAAAAATCCATTTTGACAAGTAGATTTGAATAAAGATTTCGTTGCAACATCTATGCCTTTATAAATTATACCTATTAATTGTGCTTTACTCATTGCATGATGTGGACATTGAGTTAGTAAATCTTTAAATTTTTCAAAATATTTCCAGAATGATTCTCCCTATTTTTGGCTACACATTAATATTTCTTTTTTCTTTTTAATCGTTTGATGTGTTAGGTAATATTTTTCCAAAAAAATAGAGTAAAATTCAGTCCATGCAAAAATTGAATTAGGCAATAGAGTATATAACTATCTCTTAACTGTGTCTTTTAAAGCAAAAGGGATATATCTAAGTTTAATAGCATCAATACTCATATTCAGCATTTTCATCATTTTACAAACTTCGTTAAATTCTCTAAGGAAATAATAGACATTTTCTATTTCTAATCCATGAAAGTATGGTAATTGACTAATATAATTAGATTTCAGTTCAAACCTATCTCCTACAAAGTTTGGTAATCGAATACATGAAGGTTCATCAACTAATTCAAGATACAAAATTTCCCCTAATGGTTTTTCTACTAGAGCAGCCATATTTACATTCTCTTTTAAAGAAAGGTTAGCTACACCCCTGAGGATTTCGTTAAAGTCCAATTTAGAAAATATTTCAATACGCCTCTATGTTGAATAATCCCGTGTAGGTGTTCTTACTAATCATTTAGTGCTAGGAGAACGAATCCATGTGCTCATAAACTCTTAATCATAAAGTAAAATAGCAGAAGATTAATTACATACCAGTTTGAAGCTTTGTTTTTAGTAAATAGTTTGTTGACGGATGAAGTAGAATCAGCTACTTCTCCTTCTAGTTCCCCAATGAATTTCTTTTCTTTCCTTAAGTGCTGGTAACTCATAAATAACATTCTGTTCTCTATTTATAATGCACATCCATAAAGTAAATGAATCTTATTACAAGAAGGTGTCTTGTAACGTGTAGTATGGTTCCTATTTTTATGGATACGTGTTCCACTTCTAATTTCAAATTTCAGTAACCGCTAAACCCACGAAGTTTTGTTCGTGGCTGAAAAAATAACCGTTCAACTTAACCCATGAACTAAACTCATTGAGTTACAGTTAACTCAACGGACTAACTTCGGTTACTATTTGCTAACTCCATAGACTAACTTCGTTGAGTTAAAGATAACTCAACAGAGTGACCTATATATTGTTATTGACCTCATGGAGTTAAGCGTAACTCAATGGACTAAGTTTGTTGAGTTAACACTTAGCAAATTTTTCTAAAACTTACTCATCATATTAACTTCTATATTTTTTTTCTCCTACATTTTGTCAACTTAATTAAAGTTAAATACATGTCATTCATAAAATTTGTAAATCTTTTAAATAGTCTTGCACATCTTTAAACAGTTATATAATATTCAATTCAATACAATTCTCAATTATAACATTCACTCTCAAACACGAATTGAAAAACATCTGAAATTCAAACTATCATTTATATGAATAGTTACATTTACATTCAGTCAAATATTTTCAATACAAATATAAGTAGACGAACAATACATTTAGTCTTTTCTCTTAAGTTCATCTACTTCCTTCTAGAGTTTTTCTAATTATTCCTCTAATTGATTTATCCGTTCAACAGCTCCAATAATGTCTCCAGAAGGTACAGATACTTCAGCAGCTACAGCATTGTAGTTTCTGTATTCCTTCACTGAAATGGCTCTTAATCTTATTCTTTTAGATGCCCATTTCGTGAAGTCAATACAGTCCACCATCAATATAGGTATCAAATCTCCATAAAATAATTTCTTCTTTGCAGACTATATCTTAGACAAGAAGACTTGACACCAGTTAACTTGAATTCCATTCACAACTACATATGTGGCCCATTTAACAAATTGACTAAGTTCAATATCATGACCTTATCGTTGGTAAACATTTTTAATCAAAATGTTAGCTACCATGTGTGGTTTACCATTTAAGTGCTTCAGTCTATTTAATAATGGCACACTAGGATTGATAGCTAAATTGTCCTTTATTTCCTATTCTGTCCATTCAACGGTAGTTGTGCTTTCCAAAATTTCTTTCCCTTCATTTTTCAATCCTAAAATGTTGTGGAGAAGCTTTAGTGTTATCTGTACATCAGCTTGCTCCACATTGGAAATTAATTGTCCTTCTTCTTCTCTCAAATTTGCATAGAAACAGGACACTAGATTTTCATACACTACATGCCCATTCTGTTGAGAAATAAATTACAGTAGACCTTGGAACTCAAATAATTCTTTGATTTCTTGTATACCATCTTAGTTTGCTGGTCTACTGTAAATAATATCATAACTCCTAATCTCTTGATATTTATTATATGCTTCCTGACTCCAAAAGTGTACTTCATTCAAAACTATTACTTCAGTCGGGTCAGGAATTTGAATTTGTTGCTCCCGAGGGGTTTGTTCTTGAATTTCCACTTCCATGTGCTGAACTTGACTCTGTTGGAAATGATCCAGAGATTCCAGCCTTTTTGCTTCTACTTCTATCTATGGTGGAAATGATCCAGAGATTCCAGCCTTTTTGCTTCTACTTCTATCTATGGTGGAGAGTCGGCAAAACTCTCCACTCTTCTTTCTTGAATTCTTTCCAAAATTTGCTAAAGAGTTTCTTGCTCTTCAGTGGAATCTGTCAAGATATTTCCTTTTTGTTCTATATGCTGTTGTTTAGCTTCTTGTTCAGTTTCTTCTCTTTCTTCTTCCTCCTGACTACCAATCTACATTGTCACTGTTCTTTCTGATTCTGTGGCAGATTGGGATGGAGTCATGGGCAAATCAGCTTCTACCCTAATTTCCATTTCTTCTGTTTGTACAGGCTGCAGACTAATTTCAACCTATTTTTCTTCTTTTCTTTGCTCTTACTGCTGCTGCTCTTGCTCCTCCTCAGATTCAGATAGCAGGTCTATAAAAATTAGCTCTGCAGGTCCTATTGATATTGCTGGCTCAGGTTTAATCTCTTCTTGATGTTCAGGCACTATCTCTTTTCCTTTCCTTCTTCTAATTAGTTGTGCTTGGTCTTCCTCTTCCTCCTCTGAGATTAAATCTACTAAAATAGGCTCTACAGGCCCTCGAGCCACAAGTATTGGCTCTTCCTATTTGACTTTTCTATAATTACTAGTCTCAACAAACCAACTTCAATTTCTCTTGCAGCTCTTGATCTAGCTACTTCTTAATGCTGCTGCTCTACCTTAATTTTATATTGGGCCCTCAACTTTTCTTCGACCCTTTTCTTATAGAGTGCATCATATAGTAAATGCGTTTTTGCCACAGCCATATCCTTAGAATTTCCTTGGCTCTTGGCAACTTTAACCAACTTTGCAAATTCTTTCCATTCCTCTAGCGTAGATGGCCCTAAAAATGCTACTCTTTCTAACGGCCTTGGCGGTGGAATGGATGGTCCTAGCTGTTATTCCTCAGGGACAGGTCATTCAGTAGCCAGCTCTACAGCTACATGTTCTTCAGTTTCTTTCCTCTGTTGCTCCTAGATTGCCCATCGGGCATGTCCACCAATGCATCTCACAAACCATAGTCTGGACTTGCACTAAATCAATTCTAGGGCAACTTCATTGTTTGGCCTGATTTTTCTTTCTCTGTTAACAGCAACTTCTGTTGCTACTTTTATCCTCGTTTCCACAATCGGAGGTATTTTTATGTCTAAATCTACTAAAACTTTTCTCTAGTGGAAAATGTCAGATTCTACCTTTTCTAACTCTTTTTCCCATGTTGTATTTCTAATCTTCTATCTCGTATGCAATTCTTTTGATTCTTTGAGAAATCTTGTGGTGTCTATTTCCTCCTAGAACTCTAGCGTCATCTTCGTCATCATGGTGTGATGGAACGGAATGGAATCACTCTGATCTCTACTGTTCTTAGTTCTAAAATGATTTCTGCGGATAATGCCTCCAAATACTAAGTTTTAGTATAAATAAGCTCCAAGTTTAGGCAGGCAATCAGGTCATTTTCCCATGCAAACTCTCGCTCTCTCACTCACTTCTCCATGGAGTTATAGTTAACTCTACGGACTAAGTTAGTGGACTTACCTACAATACTCCGTTGAGTTAGCTATAACTCAACAGAGTAAGTTCGTTGAGTTAAACGTAACTCAATGGACTTCCCGTAAAGTTATAACTAATAAAAATACTTATAATAATAGTTTTTACTTCAGTCAAGACCAAAGAATTTTCGGTTAACCGATTCTTAATTTTTTCAACATTTTAGAATTTCAGCCAAATCGTTATATTCCTCAGTTGAACCAAAATCAAATATTTTCTTTTTTTTTCTATATCGGTTAAATCGATACTAAACTTTGGTAAAATCGACTTTTTACTTAATATAATATATAGATTTTTTTTATGTTTTTATGTTTCAGTCTGATCGATGGATCTTGTCGATTGAACCGCAACAATTTTTTTCTTTTAATATAAGTTTCGGTAAAATCGATAATTTCTTTCGGTTGAATTGTGACTATGTTTAAATAAGTTTTTTATTTTTTTAAACATAAATACTTAGATAATTTCTTACTAAGTAAAGCTCGAGTAGTCCTCTACTCTTACTTCTTCTATAATTCCAAAGGAACTTGTTGGAATTTTCAGAATAGGTTTAAGTCTTTGTCCATTTACTTTAAATATATTCTGATTTTTAGGATTTTCAATTTCAATAGCTCCATAGGAATAAATATTTCAAATTATATAAGGTCTTGCCCATCTAGTTCTTAATTTTTCTAGACGGTTATGGAGTCTAGTTATGTAAAGATGTACTTCTTGTCCAATTTCAAAGGTTTTTGGAATAATTTTCTTGTCATGCCAGAACTTCATTTTCTCTTTTTCTCTTATAGTTTTCGAATAAGCTTCATTCCTAAATTCTTTTAATTCAATCAATTGCATTTTCCTGTCTTCAGCAGCTTGATTTAAATTAGTGTTCAGAGTTTTTAATGCCCAATAAGCTTTATGTTCAATTTCAGCTAGTAAATGACAACTTTTTCCATATACTAGCCTAAAAGGTGACATACCTAAGCTTGTCTTATAAGCAGTTCTATAAGTCCAAAGTGCATCTATTAGTCTATTAGCCTAATCTTTTCTAGTAGGATTTACTACTTTTTCTAAGATTAATTTAATTTGTTTGTTTGCACTTTCTACTTGTCTACTTGTTTGCAGATGATATGATGTTGCAATTTTATGTTTTACTCCATATTTCTTCATCAATGCTTCAAAACTTCTATTACAAAAATGAGTTCCTCTATCACTGATAATAACTTTAGGTAGTCTAAATCTAGCAATTATATTAGTTCTTAAAATGTATTACTACTTTATTATCATTAGTTGTTGTAGGAATAGCTTCTATCCATTTAGATGCATAATTCACCCCCAATAATATATAATTAAATTGATTAGACATAAGAAATAAACCCATAAAATCTATTCCCCACACATCAAAGATTTCAAACTCAACAATAGGATGGAGAGGCATCATATTCCTCTTTGATATTCTTCCTATTTGTTGACATCTTAAACAACTTAAGCAATATTTATGAGCATCTTTGAATAGTGTTGGCTAATAAAATCTATATTGCAGAATTTTAGCAGTAATTTTCCCTGAACTAAAATGCCCTTCACATGCTTGGTCATGGCAGAAAGACTATATGCTCTGATATTCAGTTTTTGGAACACACCTCCTTAAAACTAGATTAGGACATTTCTTAAATAAGTATAGGTCTTCCCAATAGTAATATTTTACTCTTGAAAGGAACAATTTCTTATCCTGTCTATTCCAATCCTTAAACTAGTAACTAAGTAATTAACTATGTTTGCATACCAAGGCATTGTGTTGGTGGTCATTAATTGTTCATCAGGAAGATTATCCTTAATTTCATTATTTGTTTTTTCTATTTGTAATCTTGATAAATGATCTGCTACTACATTCTTACAACCTTTTTTATCTTTAATTTCTAGATCAAATTCTTGTAATAATAATATCCATTGGATCAATCTAGGTTTAGTCTCTTTCTTTGTTATTAGGTGTTCTAAAGTTGAATGATCCGTGTATACTATCACTTTAGTTCCAATCAGATATGATCTAAACTTTTCTAAGGCAAACTCAATAGTTAACAACTCTTTTTCAGTAATTGTATAATTAACTTGAGCATCATTTAATGTTTTGCTTGCATAATTAATCACTCTAGGAGACTTTTCTATTTTCTATCCTAGCATTGCTCCTATAGTAAAATTAGATGCATCGCACATTAATTCAAATGGATGGCTCCAATCAGGTGCTTATATTATAGGAGTTGAAATTAAGCTAGTTTTAAGTTTGAAAAATGCTTCTTTGCAATTTTTATCAAAATTAAATGGGACATCTTTTAATAGATTAGTTAAAGGTCTAGCTATTTTACTAAAATCTTTAATAAATCTTCTATAAAATCCAGCATGTCCCAGAAATGATCTAATATCTTTTATTGATTTAGGTTTTGGTAGATTAAAAATTACTTCTATTTTAGCTTTATCTACTTCCAACCATTTCTTTGAAACAACATGTCCCAAGACTATTCCTTGTTTAACCATGAAGTGACATTTTTCCCAATTTAGAACCAAACTTTTTTCCACACAGCGTTTTAATATTTGGTCTAAATTGTTTAAACACACTTCATATGAAGTTCCATAAACAGTAAAATCATCCATAAATATTTCTAAAAAATCTTCAATCATTCTAGTGAATATGCCCTACATACACCTTTGAAATGTGGCTAGTGCATTGCATAATCCGAATGACATTCTTTTAAAAGCATAAGTTCCATTAGGACATGTGAAAGTTATTTTTTCTTGATCCTCTAATGCTACTGGCACTTGGTTATATCCTGAATACCCGTCTAGGAAACAAAAATATTTTTGCCCTACTAATTGCTCTAGCATTTGATCTATAAAAGGTAAGAGAAAATGATCTTTCCTAGTCACAGCATTTAGCTTTCTCTAGTCTATAGACACTCTCCAGCCTGATTGAATTCTAGTAGGTATCAAGTCCTGACTTTCATTCCTAATAACTGTTAATCCTGATTTCTTGGGAACTACATGGATTGGACTAACCCATGAGCTATCAGAAGTCGGATATATTATGTCATTATCTAACCATTTTACTATTTCTTTCTTGACTACTTCTTTAAGGTTTGGATTTAATCTCCTATTAGGAATTCTAATTGGTTTAGCATTCTCTTCTAAATATATGTGGTGACAGCATAAAGTTGCACTTAACCCTTTTATATCAGTCATAGTCCATCCTATTGCCTCTTTATAAGTTTTTACTACATCTTTTAATTTAGAAATTTGATCCTCTTTTAAATCTGAAGCAATAATGATTGGACATGTTCGGTTTTCTTCCAAAAATATATAGGTTAATTCAGGAGGTAAAGGTTTTAAATCTAAATGTTGACCATCAGAAGCTAGAGCTTCTAATTGAACATTTTCATTTTCCATATAAATCTCATCTTGATCTCCTTCTACATTTATGCTTTCACTTACTTCTAACGTTTCAGAATTTAGTTGCCTATTTAGTTCTTCTTGAATCACATCATCTAGCATATTTCCTTCATCCTTTAAAAAGTCTATAGTATGTAAGGACATTTCTAACTCCTCAAACTTTTCTGGTTTGAAAATGTTTAATTGAGTATCCTCATTACCATATGCTAAGTTCATCACTCCAGTTTTACAATTTATAACAACCCCTAATGTTGCTAAGAATGGTCTTCCCAAAATTAAAGATGTATCATGATTTTGATGCTTAATTTGTTGGGAATCCAAAATCACAATATCAATAGAATATATGAAGTTTTTGATTTTAATCAAGACATCCTCTATTTTTCCTCTAGGGTATCTTATACTTCTATCAGCTAATTGAATAATAGTCCTAGTAGGGATTAAGCCTTCTAATCCTAAGGATGCAAATATATCACTTAGCATAACATTTATACCTACACCTAGGTCTACTAAGGTTCTTTCTAGAATGGTATTTCCTATGGTGCATGATATAATAGGGATTCTAGGATCAGATAACTTTTTAGGAATTTGTGGCAGAAATAGGGAACTACTTTGCTTAGCTAAAAAGACTTTCCTTAAAACTTTTTGCTCTCTTTTCTTAGTACACCAATTCTTAAGAAATTTAGCACAATGTGGCATTTTCTGCAATAAGTCTAATAAAGGAATGTTAACTTGTACTTTTTCAAAAATTTCTCTAATTTTTTCTTGTTTTTCAAGAAATGTTTGTTGTAATCTTTCAGGATAGGGTGCTAATGATTGTGATTTAGAAGATTTTTTGTCTTTCATTACATTCGTTTGATCATTTTTAGTCTCATTTTTAGATTCATATTTTTCTTCATTGATTTCTAAATTTTCAAATATTACATTTTCATTATCATTTTGAATTTTGTTCTTATCCACCTTCATATTACTTTCTTTTTGAATTCTTAGTGGTATATCAGTTCCAGATCTTAATGTTATACATACATCTTTCAGATTTTCATTACTTTCATGATATTCTTGTATTTCAATTTCATAATTTCGATCTTCAATTGTTTTCAGTTTTAATTTACATTCTTTAAATTCTATTACATTTGCATTTTCTTTTGTTTGTATATCTTGCAAATTATGCAAATCTGTAACATTAAAGTTTTCATTCGTGTTTTCCTGTTGCATAACTTGTAATTTCATTGTAAATTCGTCTAATACTTTTAATTTTCTTTCCAGATCATCTAATCTCATTGCATTCAATTTTTAATCAATTTTCATTATGGTTTTTTCAATTTCGTATATAATATCAATTTTAGGTTCTGTATATTCTTCCCTATAGTTTAATTGGTTGACTTCTTGTTGCTGACACATGTATTGTTCCAGTTTATGTATGTTTTGGTCTAAGCTACGCTCTAGTCTATCATATCTATCCCAAACTTCCTTGTCTCTCAACATATTACACATTCTAAACTAACTATTAGTTGGGTAAGCTATAAGATTCTCAAACTCAACCCTATTATATTGAATATAATTCATTTGTTGTTCATGTGATTTAACCATCTACAATCGTCTTAGTTTAAAACAATCAGAGATGTCATGCCCTTCTAATTTGCAGAATTCACATATGCTAACTATAGGTTTCAGAAATCTTTGAGCATAAGCATATGCTATATTCTCAATTATAAAATAAAACACACAACACTCCCTCTACTATTAAAATAAAACAACACTCACAGTTGCTTAGCTTCTCAATCCCTAGCAACGGTGCCAAAAACTTGTTTATCAATAATTACTTTTAGAAATGAACAAACAACCTTTCACACAAATTAGATATTAAATCCAATTTGTATTTTTAACTGTAAGTGCATAGTGTATATTGTATTTGTGTGCAAGTACAGGTCGATCCCATAGAGATTGAGTAAGAATTAGGTACCGTTTCAATTTTTATATTGGAGTTTATGTGTTCAGTTAAGCACTCCGTTGAGTTATAGTTAACACAACGGACCTAATTCATGGAGTTATGGTTAACTCAACGAACTAACCTCGTGAACTTAAGTTAACTCCACAAGCTTATCTTTACAGTTAAATATTGCTATTTACAAAGGAATTTGGCCAACCATTGGGTAGTTCCATAGATTGTAAATAACATCAATTAAGCTCTTTAATGTTAGTTAATATTAGATTTATCATTAAGCAACACTAACATTCAGATATTTCAAACAGTAACCATTAAAATCTTTATGTATCTGGAACGAATCAATTTCAGTAAACAATAAAACTATTTTCTATTTTCTAAATCAAACAAATATAAAACATTCACAATACTAATAATGATAACATTAACCACAATACAAAACAAATAATACAACACTTTAATACTAATTGTAAACACAGATAATTTGTTGTTTTTGGTATTTTTGTTTTGATATGTTCTGAAGATGAGCGAAGGTGAAATGTAAAAATCTCTATTAACAGTAAAAACTTTTGTCATGAAATGCGAGCGATTACACCACTGAAAACTTAATAACTTACAATCTTGCCTCCTCTCCCTATAGAATTGTGAGTCCAAAATTGCAAGATGATCTCCTCTTCAGCATATTGGCATCAACCCGAAACCAAGGCTAGAAGCTTTACGATCTCCTAAGATATGAGTCAGTGCTTGGTGAAAATGGCTTCCCTTCTCGCGATGCGATCACTCATCACAATGGTTGTCAGTCACCATGTTTGGCTCGGAATCGGCCCGACATCAGAAAAGTATCCTCATAGACCTCCAATGGTTGGTGATTTTGGTGGTGGTGTGGAGCTTCAGGGAACTTCCGACACTTCCTGCAGTTAGCATGGTTCTCCACCTCCATGCACACACTTTTTCTTCGTCTTTTATATTTCTTACAGTAGTAATTGCTCCTACTTAAATGATCGGTTGGATTTCCTTCATTCATATCAACGATGGTGATTTCTTCTTCATTCCACAAATGAATTCTTGTGTGATACGTGCAATCGTGGTTTACCTTTGAATTTCCTATTTCTACAACTATTATAGTGGCATATTAGAAAATAAATAGTTTGTGGAGTTATGGATAAATCAACGGACTTACTTCGTTGATTTAACTATAAAACACATGCAATAAAGAAATAATGAGTTCAGATGTTTCGGATAGTTATAACTCTAAGTATCTGAAACATATATGCATTTCGGATAGTTAGCACCTAACCTTCCGAAAGATAACTTAAGTCAAATTTCTAGCATGCGACACGTGTCCTCAAGTAGTTTTATGACAAAAAGATATTTTAGATACTTGCAAACCTAACTATCTGATGCTTAGACACATTTCGGATAATTAGCAGATAACTCACCGAAAATTCACTTAAATCATGCATTAAGGTTTCAACATGTGTATTCCAGGAAATAATAAAATATTCTTTAAGCGTTTAAAACATAACTGTCTAATACATGTAATATAACTCTTTGAAATAATAGAAAATTCAGATACTTAAGAATTAAAAAGCCTGCAACTCACTAATAGTTTAGAAATATACTTAATTAACGTTAATTCCCTGAAATTATGTAGATTCTTTCATTAAAGCATATAATAGTGCAATTATAACATAATGGCTTAATTCTCATATGATAAACTAAATATTATGCAATTAACCATCATTTAACCGTTAATATTATGCACTTTTTCATTCTAAACAAATCTCAAATATATTTTTCTTGTGAAATAAAAGTACCCTATTCTAACTGCTTAATTTGTAAGCCTAGAAAAAATGATAGTTCACCCATCATACTCATTTCAAATTGATTATCATGTCATTCAAAAAAGACTCAACAAATTTTTCATTTGTTACTCCAAATATAATGTCATCTACAAAGATTTGAACTACCAATATATCATTTTCAACCTTCTTGATAAAAAGAGTGTGATCTGCCTTTCCCATAGAATACCCTTTTTCTTTAAGAAATTTAAATAATCTCTCATACCAAGACCTAGGAGCTTGTTTAAGGTCATATAGTGCCTTTTTAAGCTTGTAAACATACTTAAGATGTTTTGAATCTTCAAAACCTAGAGGTTGTTTTACATAAACTTCTTTTATATATCCATTTAAAAAAGCAGTCTTAACTTCCATTTGATATAATTTGAAATCCATGTAACAAACATATGCTAATAAAATTCATATTAATTCTAGTCTAGCAATAGGAGCAAATGTTTCATCATAGTCAATTCTTTCCTCTTGCTTATAACCTTGAGCAACTAACCTAGCTTTATTTTAAGTTATATGTCCATCCTGATCTACTTTGTTTCTAAATACCCACATTGTTCCTATTATGGACTGATTTTCAGGGGGTGGAACTAGATCCCATACCTCATTTCTTATAAATCAATTTAGCTCATCTTGCATAGCTAAATACCAAAATTCATCTTCTAAGGCATCTTCAGTTTTCTTAGGTTCTAGTAAGGAAATAAAAGAATAAGCACCACAAATGTTGACTACTGATGACCTAGTCCTAACACCTTATTTTCAAATGACTTAGCCTGATTTTTCTAAAAATTTCTTTTGAGACTCTTGCTTCATGTGCTATTATTTATGTGTTGTATTTTATCAATTTGCACATATTTATCTCCCTTTTTAATTACACATGGAATAGTTTTTCTTCTACTATTCTTAGTACTAGAAATAAAGATATTATTTTTAGTAGTACCATCATGCAATATATAATTTTCAGAAGATGCATCATGTAAACCAATATCATGTTTTTCTACGTTTGATATTTTACTACTAAGTTCATTTGTTATAGTCTGACTATTATTCCATTTACTTAAGGTAGCTTTTTGATCATAAACCTTAATTTTTAATATATCAATTTCTGAATTTAAATCAATAATAGTCAGTTTCAGTTTTTCAACTTCACAAATCATTTTCTTTTTATCAGCAATTAAATTTTCACAATTAGCATGCAATTTTCTTTTTATTGCAATAAACTTTAAAATTTTTTGTGCATGCTTTTGATTTTCTTCTTTAAATTTATTCAATGTAGAATTCAGAAAATCAATCTTAATTTCAAATTCATCTAGCATTTCGCTAGTGTTATTTCCTTTTGTTTTTACCTTCTTATATTTTCCAGCTAGTTTATTATATTCAACAAGTAATCTATCAAAACTATCATAACTAGCATTTGGATCAGAAGATACCTCACTAGAATTTTCCATGAAGCACACATTTGCTAGATTTTCTTTTGAATTTGATCTTGATGAGGATTCACTATCTGATGTTGAATCCTTTGTTTCTTCACTTTGTGAAGTAAAAGAGTCATCCCATGTCACTTTAAGTGCCTTTCTCTTTCTGAATTTCTTATTCCTGAAATTCTTCTTATATTTGTTGAGAGGACAATCAGTTTGAAAGTGACCTAGCTTGTTGCACTTGTAGCATATGATTTTGTCCTTCATGAATGACTTCTTCTCCATATCTTTGGATGTCTTTGCGGACCTGAAGTTCTTATGTTTCTTTAATAGATTTCTAAATTTTCTAGTCAATAAAAGTAAATCATTGTCAGAATCACTAGTGACTTCTGAGACTTTATCAACTTCAAAAGTCAGATCCCTTCTAGGTTTCTTTCCTTTTGGATCTAAATGTTATACTTCATAGGCTATCAGATTGCCTATGAAATCATCGAGAGTATATGTATTTAAATCTTTGGACTTTTCAATAGATGTTGTTTTTTGAGCCCAAATTTTAGTTAAAGATCTAAGGATCTTTCTTACCAAGTATTTTTCCTAGCATTTCTTGCCTAAAGATTTTAATGAATTTACAATATCAAAAAAATAGGAAAACATATCAGAGATACATTCATTTTCGTGCATTCTAAAAAGCTCATATTTATGTACTAACATATTAATCTTAGATTCCTTGACCTGATTGGTACCTTCATTGGCAACTTCTAATGCATGTGTTTGGGGTTGTTAAGTTAATTCTTAAACTTGGTTATACAACGGCACCAAAAGACTTGTATTGGATTTGTGAACTTATATTTGTTAAACGGTGCCAAAAATGCTTGTTTAATTTACTTTTATGCTTATATAAATAATTACTTTTAGAAGTAAATAAACAACCTTTCACATAAATTAGATATTAATTCTAATTTGTGTTTTAACTACAAGTGCACAATGTATATTATATTTGTGTGCAAGTACAAGTCGATCCCACAGAGATTGAGTAAGAATTGTGTACTATTCCGATTTTTATATTGGAGTTTATGTGTTTCAGTTAAGCACTCCGTTGAGTTACAGTTAACACAACAGACTTAGTTCGTGGAGTTATGGCTAACTCAACAGACTAACCTCGTGAACTTAAGTTAACTCCACGAGTCTATCTTTTCAATTAAATACTACTATTTACAAAGAAATTCGGCCAACCATTGGGCGGTTCCACAGAATGTAAATAATATCAATTAAGCTATTTAATGTTAGTTAATATTAGATTTATCATTAAGCAACACTAACATTTAGATATTTCAAATAGTAACTGAAGTTAAATTAACTAAGTTAACAAAGAAAATAGAAGAGTTATCATTAAATCAAAAACTAGTAGAAAAGAATGCAAATATTAATGACTTAGATATTATTTATGCTAGAAACTAGAAAGATAACTTTGGAAATTCTTATAACCCTAATTGGAGAAATCACCCAAACCTATCTTGGAGAAATAACAATTTCTAGAGAGGAGAAAATATAAATGACAAAAATATAAGTTATGAAGCATTAATTGAACAAGGATCTAGAATAGAGAAGTTAGAAAAGATAATTCAACAATTAAACAATCATTTAGATCATGTATTTGGAAATGCTACCATTCAGAATCATAATATGAATAGAAATATACCCTCTAGATAGAAGAAATCAATAGAAGTTAGACCTACTAGAGGATTACCAATGCAAGCAGTGTCTAACCCTATCAATAGAACTGTTAATGAAATTGATACCTCCTTTGGAAGGGAAACTAAATGAAGCAGTATAACTGAAGTAATCATGTATAATATAGTAAGTAGGAAAAAAAAAAAAAAATGTAAGTTTAATTATAGTTAGTAATATCGTAGAGTTATTACTTAACTCAACGAAGTTAGTCCATTGAGTTATGACCTAACTCCACGAGGGTAAGTATGTAGCTATGTTAATTTTATCTCTGCTAAATTTTGTTTATGTTATATAGAAACATAACAGATGGAACTGATAAAATTACCACTAGATGCACTAAGGGAAATACTGAGTAACTTATCAGCTAAGGATCTGTGCAGATTGTGTTGTGTCAAAGAAAATTAAGGAATGTGTTAGAGAAAAATGTTTTCATGGATTACAAGCTGCAAAAATGATTAATGTTAGAGATGGATTTTTATGGAAGTCATTTAATTGTAGTTCAATCAGCTATAAATATATGAATATGGAAGAAACTACTAGAATTCCACCCAATACATTAGAAGGAATAGATCATATTATGGGGATAGATGAATGATTAATTATTTACATAACCAAACCAAGGTATGCAATTCTGTTACCCGATATTTTGATTAGAAATCCTGTCACTAGAGAAGAATGGAATATAGGAAGGCCTAATAGAGTTGAAGTACCAACTAAAAATTGTGGGTCAGCATTAACATTTTCTGATAAAAATTCGACCATTCTTGAAAAATTGTATTACTGGAGACCAACTGGAAATTGGGATGAAGATTTATGTTTAAGTGTGTATAATTTTCTAAATAGATCTTAGACTAAAAATATTATGATATATCTAGGACAGAAAACGTTAATTAACAACATACATGTTATACTTAATGAATATATATATCTAGTCACAGATATATCAATTGCATTTAGATCTGATTTATACATAGTAAGCATAGACAGCTATGATGATGACTTTATAGAAATATTGCCTATACCTAGTGATATAGCTAAACCACCGTCTGCAGAATATGATAAAATTCAATTAGGAATGTGGTATAATGAATATGATGATCCTACTTTATGTCTGATAAGATGGTGGGATGAATTGATGAAATTTCAAATATAGATTATGAAAAACTTAAATGATTGAAAATGGGAAGAGGAATATATTGAAATATATGTAGAATAGAAACAACTATATTATCTTGGAACAAAAAAGAATACCTTTCTGCATTTCAATTCATTAATGGTAATACACTTATATTTAGTATTGATAACATACTACAAGTTTACAAGTTAAAAAAGAGAGCAAACTACATTAAAATAGAATTAATAGCAAGAAGAATTATACCTAAAAAGTTTGCTTGGATTGACACGTTTATTCCATTTGTTACAACTTTTCAATCATGTTCTTAAATTGTGATTTTGTACTTTTAATGTTGTGTGTACTCTGCATTTATTTTTAGAAAAAAAAAGAGAAAGAAAAGAATTTTAGTTTTAGTTTTATTTTATAAGAAAAAGAAAAAAAAAAAAAAATATCAATCCAGTTTGTTGGTATTTGTTCTAGGAAACCAACTAGCTTGCTTGTGGGCCACTAAAGGCATAGAAGCCTAGGTTCTACACAAGGCACTGATTTAACAATTTATGTTTTGTTGTTAAGTTGTTATTTTGTTATATATTCTGCTTTTATTTGTGAATGAAAAGTTTTTCAGAATCAAAAGTCGAAAGATATTAAAAGAGATACAAAAGAACAAGGTATGTAATTAATTACTTAGCCTGAATTTACATTTAAACTTAGTTTGTGGAGATATTCATTAACTCAACGAATTAAGTTTGTTGAGTTAGGTGCTAAATCAACAAAACAATATTCATGTCTACTAACATTACTGTATTTACTTTAAAATCTTTTACATTAAGGACAATGTAAAATGTAGGTATGGGGGGAGGTAATTAGATTAAATCCAAGTAATTTTGTTAATTAGAGGAACTAGTGTTTAGAATGAAAAGTACATAATATTAATGGTTAAATGATGGTTAATTGCATAATATTTAGCTTATCATATGAGAATTAAGCCATTATGTTATAATTGCACTATTATATGCTTTAATGAAAGAATCTACATATTTGCAAGGAATTAGTGTTAATTAAGTATATTTCTAAACTGTCAGTGAATTACAAGCTTTTTAATTCCTAATTCTCTAAATTTTCTATTATTTCAAAGAGTTATATTGCATGTACCGGATAATTATGTTTTCAATGCTTAAAGAATATTTTATTATTTCCTAGAGGACATGTGTTGTAACCTTAATATACAACTTAAGTGGATGTTCGGTAAGTTATCTGTTAACTATCCGAAATGTGTCTAAGCATTAGATAGTTAGGTTTGCAAGTATCCGTAATATCTTTTTATCATAAACTTACTAAGGACACGTGTCACGATCTGGAAACTTGACTTAAGTTATCTTTCGGAAGGTTAGGTGCTAATTATCCAAAATGCATATAAGTTCTGAATACTTATAGTTGTAACTATCTGAAACATCTGAACTTGTTATTTCTTTATTGCACGTGCTTTATAGTTAAATCAACGAAGTAAGTCCATTGAGTTACACTAACTCCACAGACCATTTATTTTCTAATATGCTACTATAGTAGTTGCAGAATCAGGAAATTCAAAGGAAAACCACAATTGCACGTATCACGCAGGAATTCACTCGTGGAATGAAGAGGAAATCACCATCATTGATATGAATGAAGGAAATCCAACTGATCAATTAAGCAGAAGCAGTTATTATGAAAAGAAATATAAAAGAAGAGGAGAAAGACGAAGAAGTGTGTGTGTGTAGGTGGAGAACTGTGCTAACTATAGGAAGCATCGGAAGTTCCTTGAAGCTCCACACCACCACCAAAATCACCAACCATCGGAAGTCTGTGAGGATACTTCCAGATGTTGGGTCAATTCTAAGTCAAACACGGTGACTGACAACCATTGTGAAGAGTGATCGCATCGCAAGAAGGGAAGCCATTTTCACCAAGCCCCGACTCATATCTTAAGAGATCGTAAAGCTTCTAGCCTTGGTTTTAGGTTGATGCCAGTATGCTGAAGAGGAGATCATCTTATAATTCTTGATTCACAATTCTATAGGGAGAGGAGGCAAGATTGTAAGTGATTAAGTTTTTAGTGGTGTAATCGCGTCGCATGTAGTGACAGAAGTTTTTACTGTCGATAGAGATTTTTACATTTCACCTTTTGCTCATCTTCAGGAATATATCAAAACAAAAATACCAAAAACAACTAATTATCTGTGTTTACATTTAGTATTAAAGTGTTGTATTGTTTGTTTTGTATTGTGATTAATGTTATCATTGTCAATATTGTGAATGTTTTATGTTTGTTTGATTCAGAAAAAAGAAAATAGTTTTATTATTTACTGAAATTGATTCATCCCAAATACTTAAAGATTTTAATGGTTACTATATGAAATATCTGAATGTTAGTATTGCTTAATGATAAATCTAATATTAACTAATATTAAAGAGCTTAATTGATGTTATTTACATTCTGTGGAACCGCCCAATGGTTGGCCGAATTCCTCTATAAATAGCAGTATTTAATTGGAAAGATAGGCTTGTGGAGTTAACTTAAGTCCACAAGGTTAGTCTGTTGAGTTAACTATAACTCTATGAACTAAGTTCGTTGTGTTAACTGTAACTCAATAGAGTACTTAACTTAACACATATAAACTCTAATATAAAAATCAAAACAGTACACAATTCTTGCTCAATCTTTGTGGGATTGACCTGTACCTGCACACAAATACAATATACACTATGCACTTGTAGTTAAAATACAAATTGGACTTAATATCTAATTTGCGTGAAAGGTTGTTTGTTTACTTCTAAAAGAATTTATTAATATAAGCATAAAAACAAAATCAAACAAGTTTATGATTTAACTTTTCATAATCAAGACAACAGACTAACTTTGTTGAGTTATAGATAACTCGATGGAGTGACCTAGGTTACTATTCCTAACTTAATAGACTAACCTCATAAAGTTATAACTTATAGAAATTTTAGAGTTATAATCTAGAGTTACGAATCAAATAAGTTTATGAGTGTTCGTAAAGTTAACTACATAACTATATAACTTTATGATAGTCTGTAAAGTTAACTATATAACTTTATGATAGTTTGTAAACTTATGCACTTAGAAAATATTTTGAGTTCATCAAGTATACATAAATGTTGAATATAAATCATCTTGTCAATCATTAAAACATAAACATATTAATGGATAAGAACATTATCCCTAGCAATTAATTAACTCAAAGGAGTAGCTCAGGCTTCTAATCCTTAACTCTATGGACTAACTTCGTTAAGTTACAAATAACTCAACGGAGTAACCTTATATTCTATTACTGACTTCATGAAGTTAAGGCTAATTCAATGAACTAAGTTCATTGAGTTAACACTTAGGCAATTTTTTTTATGATGACCTACTTCTCACATTAACTTTCATATTCCTTTTCTACATATTATCAACATGAATATAGTTAAATACACCATCATTAATGCAATTAATTTAGTACTCAAATATTTACTCATTCAAACTTAGTTACTTTCAATCAAATATATATATACGTGTATATTCTCTTCACAACATAATTACTATCATACATAATAAAAAAAATTTTCTTTTGGCTTCAACTTGTAAATGTGTTTCAAATTATTTTGCATTTAGTCACATCATTCAGAATCATAATTTTAAACAATCAGTTGATTCTTAAATCATTTATATATATTTTCATTTTCAATACAGCATTTTCAAACAATATATTACAAGTAGATGATTAATTAATACATTTAATCTCTTCTCCTTAATTCATCTACTTCCTTCTAGAGCTTTTCTAATTGTAATTCTAATTGATTTATAAGTTCTAAAGTACCAAAGATTCTCTACAAGGTCTAGTTATAGCAGCAATAGCAGTATAATTTCTATACTTCTTCATCGAAATAACTCTAGATCTCATCCTCTTTGATGTCTATTTCGTGAAGTCAATTCCTTCCACCATCAGTAGTGGAATCAAATCTCCATAAAATAGTTTCTTCTTTGTTGCTTTGAGCTTGGAGATTAATACTTTGCACCAATTCACTTGTATTTTATTAACAACTACATATGTGGCCCACTTGACAAATTAACTCAATTCAATATCATGGCCTTGTCTTTTATAAATAGTTTTTATCAGTATAGTAGCCACCATATGTGCCTTTCATTTTAAGAATTTTAATCTATTGAGTAATGGCACACCAGGATCAATGGTTATACACTGTTTGATTTCCTGTTCAATCCATTCCACTATAGTTGTTTCTTCAAGAATGTCCATTCCTTCATTCTTTAGTCCAAATAAATTGTGGAGAAGTTCAAGTGTTATCTGGATATCAACTTCCTCTACATTTGAAATTAAAACTTCATTGTCCTCTCTCAGATTTGCATAAAATCTAGGCACCAGATTTGCATAAACAGCATGCCTGTTTATCTTTTGAATTAATTCAAGTAAGCCTTGGAATTCAAATAATTCTCTAATATCTTCTATTCCAGTCTAATTAACTGGCCTATTATAGATAATATCAAACCCCCTTATTTCTTTATATTTTTCAGCAAATTCTTAAATCTTAAAATGAATTTCATTCAACACTATTGCTATAGAGGGGTCAGCAAATTGCACTAGTTGCTCCATAGTGGCTTGTTCTTCCATTTCCTTAATTTATTGTTGTTGTTGTTGAAAAGAGTCTGGAGATTCCTATTCTTTAGCTCTTATAGTTGGTGGAGAGTTGACCACACTATCCACACTTTTCTCTTTTAAACTATCCATATATTCTTGAAGAGTTCCCTCCTTTTTAGTGGAATCTGTTAAACTGTTCTTTTTAGTTTCTATACTCTCTTGTTCAGCTTCTTTTCCTTCTTCTTCTTCCTCCTCTTATCTATATTCTACTATTAATGTTTTTTCAGTATTAGTGGAAGATTGGGATAGAGTCTTGGTCATAGTAGATTTTACCCTATTTTCTTCTTCTTCTATTTCTTCAAACTACTGCTACTTTATTTCAGCCTGTTTTTCTTCTCTTTGTTGCTACATTTGATCTTCTTCTTCTATTTCTTTAGGCTACGACTACTTTATTTCATCCTATTTTTCTTCTCTTTGCTACTGCACTTAATCTTCTTCTTCTTCTTCTGATAATAAATCTATATAAATGGGCTCTTTTTGCCCTCCTATAAAAATTATAGGCTCTAGTTTAACTTCTTAAGTCTTAAGCACTATTTCTTTTCCTTTTCTTCTTCTAATCAATTGTGCTTGTTCTTCCTCGTCTTCATCAGACAATAAGTCTACAAAATTTGACTCTTTTTGCCCTCAAGCCATAGGTTTTGGCTCTTCTTGCTTAATTTCTTCTTGCCTCAAAGGACCAGCTTCAGATTGTCCTTCTTCAGTAGCTAGTGTGACTCTAGCTACTTCTTAGTATTGTTCTACTTTAATTTTATATTAGGCTTTTAATCTTTCTTCAGTCTATTTCCTCTATATGGCATCAAACAAAATGTATGTCTTAGCTAAAACCATTGATTCGTCAACCCCTTGTTCTTTCCAAAGTTTAACTAAATCATCAAATTCTTTTATCTCCTCCTCAAATCTTAGACCTAAAAACACAACATTTTCTATTGGTCTTACTTGCTAATCTAAGGGTCTTGGTTGTTGTTTTGGTTAGTGTGAGGGTTGCTCCTCTTGCTACTATTGCCTTTCAATAAATCTCTCAACAACATAGTAAATCTGATGTAGGAACCATGCCCTACATTTCCGTTGGATCAGTTCTATAGCAGTCTCATTATTTTTCCTAATCCTACGTTCTCTATTCACTACATATTCTATAGCTACTCTCATCCATGTTTCAAAAATACTAGGAACTTTAACATTTAGTTTAGCTATTTTCTTAGAAAAATGAAGGATTTTTTCCTCTACCTCTAGAAGTTCCTTCTCTCTCATTGTATTTTTGATCCTCTTCCATGAATGCCACACCTTTGACTAATGCAAAAATTTGGTAATGTCAATCTTGTCCCACCAATTCTATGCCATCTTCCTTCATTGCTTTACGAAATGGAACGGAAGTAGATCTCTCAGTGCTAATTGCTAAATGTTTTTTGCTGACAATGCCCACAATCCTAAGTTTATAAAGGTTAAATAAGCCCTAAGTTTTGGTAGGTTATCGAGTCATTTCCCATGCAAATTACGCACAACTTAACCTTACTACTCCATTGAGTTACAGGTTAACTCAACAGACTAAGTTCAAGGACTTATCCAAGTACTCCATTGAGTTACTTGAGCTCGTGAACTTATTGATAGACACAACAGAGTAAGTTCGTTGAGTTAAGCATGTTAGGGTTGTATGGCTCACTAGAGGGGGGGTGAATGGTGATCTATGATTAATTTTATTTCTTTTAACTCTTAATTAGTTGATTTGATTAATTAGTGAGCTCAAGTATTAAATATGCATGCAAAGTAGTAAAGAATAAATGACACAAGGAGATTTTAGGTGGTTCACCAACTCGGCTAGTCCACCCCCAAGGTTCACTTGGGCTTTACTAAGTGAATTAACGCTTATAAACATTTGCTTTTAAGTTAAAGTAAGAACCAGCCACTTCTCAAAAGTTTTTAGGTCAAAACTTCAGCAAACCAACTTTTTGAGTGTGGCTTTCAAGTTAAAGCCACAAACCAACACTTTTGAGCTTTCAATCAAAGTATACACGCATGGAGCTTTCTGACAAACCATAACTCCACGAAGTTCGAAAAAATTATATCTAATAAAAAATAATATAAATATACTCTCTACTTCGATCAAAATTGAAGAATCTCTAGTTTGACCAACTCTTACTTTTATAATTTTCTTAAATTTGGTCGAACCAATTCTATTTGCTCCAATCAAAATGATAGTTTTTCAGTTAAATTGCAATTTCATATATATAGAAATTAATATTTTGGTTAAATCGATGTAGTATTCCAATCGAACCAATGATTAATATATACATATTTTTCCCTAGTTTTTTCTTTTCTTTTGGTTAAATTGGTAGATTTCCTGGCTAGATTGAAATTTTACCTATATAAAAATAAATATTTTACAATTTCAGTTAAATCGATACTCTATTCCAGTCAAACTAACATTGCATAATTATATATAAAAATTAAAATTAATTTTTTTTCTTTTCTTTTCAATATCACACATTTGTTAAACTAATAATTAACATATATATTTAACTTGACTTTCGATTAAACCTATGCTAACTTCAATTGAACCAATAATTTATATATAAAGTCATTATTTGTATATATATATTTTATTTTAATTTTTTTTTTATGATGCATTTCTCTTAAGTAATGGGACTTGGGTAATCTTCCATTCTTACTTCTTTTATAATTCCAAAATGCACCTTTTAAAAATTTAAGAATGGATCGAAGTCTTTGTCCATTTACTTTAAATATATTCTAATTTTTAGGATTTTCAATTTCAATTGCTCTATGGGAATAAATATTTCGAACTATGTATGGTTCTGCCCATCTAGATCTTAATTTCCCTAGATGGTTATGAAGTCTAGATATGTAAAGATACACCTCTTGTCCTATTTCAAAGGTTTTTGGGATAATTTTTCTATTATGCTACAACTTCATTTTTTCTTTTTTCACTAATATTCTTGAATAAACTTCATTTCTAAATTCTTCTAATTCAATTAATTGTATCTTTTTATACTCAACAGCTTGATTTAAGTCAATATTTAAAGTCTTTAATGCTCAATAAGCTTTATGTTCTAATTCAGCAAGTAAATGACACTCTTTCCATATATTATCTTGAAAGGCGACATTCCTAGATTGGTTTTATAAGCAATCCTATAAGCCTAAAGCGCATCTATTAATCTAGTTACCCAATCTTTTCTAATAGGGTTAACTACTTTTTTTAGAATTAGTTTTATTTATTTATTTGCACTTTCAACTTGTTCACTTATTTGAGGGTAATATGAAGTTACAATCTTATTATTTACTCTATATTTCTTCATTAAAGCTTCAAAACTTCTATTACAAAAGTGACTTCCTCTATCACTAATAATAGCTTTAGGAACTCCAAATCTAGTAATTATATTCGTTTTTATAAAATGTATTACCACTTTATTGTCATTGGTTTTTGTAGGCACTACTTTTATCCATTTAAATACATAATCCACTCCGAACAATATATAATTATATTGATTAGACATAGGAAATTGACCTATAAAATCAATTCCCCGCACATCAAAAATTTCAACTTCAACAATAGGATTTAAAGGCATCATGTTTCTCCTTGATATCCTTCCTATTTGTTGACATCTTAAACAACTCAAACAATATTTGTGAGCATCTTTAAATAATGTTAACCAATAAAACCCATATTGTAAGACTTTGGCAGTAGTTTTTCCTAAACCAAAATGTCCTCCACATACTTGGTCATGACAGAAAGATAATATGCTCACATATTCAATTTCAAGAACATACCTCTTTATGACTAAATCATGGAATTTCTTAAATAAGTAAAGGTCTTCCCAATAGTAATATTTTACTTTAGAAAATAACAATTTCCTATTCTGTATATTACAATCCTTAGGTGTTAATCTTATAACTAGATAATTAACTATGTTTGCATACCAAGGCATTGTTTCTATTGCCATTAATTGTACATAAGGAAAGTGATCCTTAATCTAAATTTTAGATTTTTCTATTTGCAACCTTGATAAGTGATCAGCTACTACATTCTTACATCCTTTTTTATTTTTATTTTTTAAGTCAAATTCTTGCAATAATAGTAATATCCATCAGATCAGTTTAGTCTTAATTTCTTTTTTAGCTATTAGATATTTTAAAGTTGAATGATCCATGTATACTATTACTTTAGTTCTAATTAAATATGATCTAAATTTTTCTAAAGCAAACACAACTGCTAATAATTCTTTTCCAATAGTTGTGTAATTTACTTGAGCTTCATTTAATGTTTTACTTGCATAATGAATTACTCTATGGGATTTTTCTATTTTCTGCCCTAGCACAGCTTTTACAACAAAGTCAAATATATCACACATTAACTCAAATAGGTGATTCCAATTAGGTGCTTATATTATAAGAGTTGTAATTAAGCTAGTTTTAAGCTTAAAGAAAGCTTCCTTACATTTCCTATCAAAGTTAAATGGGACATCCTTTAACAAATTAGTCAACAATCTAACTATTTTGCTAAAATCTTTGATAAATCTCTTGTAAAATCCTACATATTCTAAAAATGATCTAATATCTTTTACTAATTTAGGTTCTAGTAAATTTGAAATAACTTATATTTTGGCTTTATCTACTTCTAGTCATTTCATTGAAACAACATATCCTAAGACTATTCCTTGTTTCACCATAAAATGACATTTTTCCTAATTCAAAACCAAATTTTTCTCTACACAATGGCTTAACACTAGTTCTAAGTTCTTTAAACATACTTCAAATGGAGTACCATATATTGTAAAGTCATCCATGAATATTTCCAAAAAATCTTTAATTATTCTAGTAAAAATACCTTGCATACACCTTTGGAAAAGTAGTTAGTATATTGTATAATTCAAATGGCATTCTTTTAAAAGCATAAGTTCTATTAGGACACATGAAAGTTGTTTTCTCTTGATCCTCTAATACTACTAGAACTTGGTTATATCCTCTATACCTATCTAGGAAACAAAAATATTATTGCCTTTTCTCCAAAAGTTTAGAGATCCCATTACATGTAGAATCCATACTTTAACCTCATTACATAAAGATCCCATGCTTCTATCCCTTTCCTTTGGGCCTTAATCATAATACATCTTTAAAAGGACTTTGAACCATACTCTTACCTTGAGTGGGATATGATTTAACAGCATGTTGACCCCTTCTCTTTCTTCCTTTCTCATCTATATTCATCCTAGCCTCTCCACTCATCTCTTAATCCCTTCTTCCATAGATCTTTGTAAAGATCCTCCTCTTCTCTTATCCTCTAATTAGGATGCATAAATATTTTGACTTTAATAATAGTTAAGTTAGGATCATGCATGCCCATGATCATTTGATGTGATTAATTTTCAATTTTCAATTTTTTGCCTTTTTGTAATATCTACTTTGAATACTAGAAATTTAGGTTGACATATCCATGATAAAATCAAGTAAAATTACTTTTATTGATTACCAAGCTCAAATTCATGTTATTAAAAATTCACATATTATGGTTGGCTTTTGTGCATGGTTTGACATTTTATGAATGTTAGCATGTAAACTCTGCTCTGATTACTGTTGGGAGTTTGTGTTTGGTTATTTCTCACCTAGTTTCGATACCGCACAATAGCTAGAGATGGAATTGAAGTAATCAAACACACCCTATCTATATGGTCTCCAATGAAATAATAATATACATCCACTCTTAGTACATGACAGTGAAATATTTCCATTTAAATTTTAATATGGAGGACCTTCCATATGGAACCCACATTGTGGGGAATGATTTCTAGATTTGGACTTCTAGTTTTTACGCTTAAGTGCCCTCATTCCAAGGGGAAATCCTAAGTGGACCCTTGGAATTTCCGTAATTGTAATTAATGGAAAGCTAAAAACTAGCAAGAATGAAATTCTTAGGGTTAATAGTGAAACTTACCTGGAAAGCTTGTTATCATGAGTGAGCTATATTATTGAAATGGGAATAATCTCTTCAGAATTTATGGCAATTAATTTTTATGGGCTAAATATGAAGCACGGCCCGTTAATTATTGGAGAGTGAAAATAAAATTGATATATTTGATTTCCACAACCGACACAAAGGCCAATTATGAGATTTATCGTCGAGTGCGGGATCTTTTTAACTTGAAAAACGTGTGAATGTAATTTTGATAAATCTCAAATAAATAGGATTATCAACTATCCTTAGAATTCTCAAAAATTTTATTTGCTCGATTATCCTGATTAGTCATAATATTTTCTATCCTAAATCTATACAAAACAAACATCAAAATTTTACATATTTAATATACATTATATAGTGTCATTATTATATTATATTTCAAACAATATTTTATTTATTTATTACCTGGTTAGTTATTTTGTTTTTATAAAATGGTACAAACTAAATGGATTATAAAATATTAACTAGTTTAAATAGGTTGGATCCCACATGTAATTCCTTCAACTTATACCGTCAACATGTTATGAATGAGTTAAATGCAAATTTGAATTATCAACTCGTTTATTAACTGACTGATTGAGCATCAATAAATTATAAATGAGTAGAGTTCAAATTTGAATTTTCAACTCAAATTCTCATGCGAAACTTGTTAGAAGCTTACTTGCCCATCCAAACCCTCCACAGACGACTCACAATTAATGGTTCAAATATTCAACTATATATATATATCAATTTTATTTCCACTTTCCAATAATTAATGACGGGACTTATTTCACATTTTTCCCATAAAATGTACTTGCCATAAATCCTTCAAGTTACACCTAAGAGATTCTTACTTCCATTTGAATAACAATATAGTTCATTCGTGATTATAAACTTTCTAGGGTTATTTCAGATTCAACCCTAAACCCTGACTCCATTTGTCCTTCAAACCCCTCGTTGACTCACAATTCCGAATATTAGCATTGCATTTAAAAGTAGGCCACCATGTCTAATTAGCAGCTACTTGTGCAGAGCCTTTAATTCGTTTGTCAATGTCTATGACTGTTTAGGTTTATTTAAGGGTTATTTCAGTTTTAACCCTAACGCTAACGTCATTGGTCCCTCAAACCTCTAACTTCATTGATCGTTAACACCAAAATTTTTATAGATAAATAGAAAAAATTCATCATCTTCACGTTAAAGTGAAAAAGAGAAAGGAAAAGAAGAAGGGAAAGGAAATGGTAGGGACGACGAAAGGCCGTCGTCACACTCATCACACGAAAGGCCGTCGTCGCCCATTTGTGCGTTGGCTCGGCTCCTTCATTACACGCAACGTCTCCTCTTCCAAACGGACGGCCGTCCCTGCTTCTTGTAGAACAAAAATGCCGCTATCTGGTCAAATTGTTAAAAGAACCTTGAATGCTCTGTAATATTAGATATGCACTTAAATTATCTAAAATAATTAAAATAACATATTGCTCCTAAATAAGAACTTAGTTTGTCTAAATTATCAATATATTTGTATATAATCTATAAAAATGTCTAAATAACTAAAAATATTATTCCTCTCCTAGATATGAGCTTAAAATTGTCTAAAATATTAAATACTACGCCTTCCTCTTAGATATGAGCTTAAAGTTATCTAAAATATCATATTACTCTAATATATGAGTTTAAAACTGTCTAAACCATCAATATTTGAATATATATATATTAAATGTCTAAATAATTAAAAAATATCATACTCTTAAATATGAGTTTAAACTATTTAGAAATATTATAATACTTTTGGGTACAATTATAAAATATTCATTAAATGATAAATTATCGAATATATTTCTTTTGATGTGGTTGACATGATGTAAATAACGTATTATTCTTTTGAATGTATAAAGGTATACTTAATTAATTGTTAAGAAATTTTACATATTACAAATGTATACTTCTCTAATAATCATAATATATATTTTTAATAAAATAAAACCCGAAGATTTCTCAATTCCTAATATTATTATTGCATTTGAATGGGTGGCCACCTCGTCCAATTTAATTAGCAGCTACTTGTGCTTAGCCTTCCATTCGTCAATGGCTATGAAAGCTTAGGATATGTATCAAGCCGAAGGATTGGATGCAGGGAAGAAGATAAAACACCAATGGGGCAGGAGAGCATGCTATGTTCATGTATCTCCTTCAACGAGCGACGAGGAGAACAGCAAGTGTCCAAGAAGAAGAGCATTTCGTCGCTCTTTTCCAAGCTCTCCCACCAACGCATGACATCCAACGCCAGCGCTGGGGTGTTGCGGTGCCAGCTGCCCATGGCGTTCATCATCTTGGTGCTGGCAATACCACTCATGATCGTCTACCTTGCCTTCTCACCGACAAAAGGGCTTTTAATTCGCGTCTCACCCTACGACGGCGTGTCGCCAGTGAGGTACGAAAGCCACCAGAACAACGGATCCGGGTATGATTTTGGATCACTCGGCGTGCCTATGTGTAAGTGTTTCCCAGCTAGTAGTTCTCTTCTACTTTCATCTCCTAGATTCGTTTAGCACTTTGGAGTTATATATATATATGCTCGTAGTTTATGCACATCAAGAATGGACTCAATCTTTTTTCTTTCTTTTTTTTGCGCGCAATTTGCCTTTTTGCATGAAAATAGCTTTGCCGCTACTGCGTTTTTCTATGAATGAGTTTCACAAGTTGGCTACCGTGTCATACATAGAGCACCATTCGTCTTATTGTATTGAAGCTTACTCACATCTTCAACTTTTGTAATTTTTGTCATAAATTATCAAAAGGTAGAACAAAACACGGAAAAACTGTGGAGTGGACGACGGAGGATTTGATCAAAGGATTAGCAGATTTTGTGCCAATCTACGAGACACGGCCTATCAAGACTAATTCGTTAGGAACGCGCTTTGACCATAGTTTTGGACTTTGGTTCGTGGCACGGTGGCGTAAACCACAACTTATAATTGAAAGTGGTTCTCATAGGGGCCATTCTACTTGGGTTCTTCGTCAGGCAATGCCCTTGATCCCTATCATAACACTTTCACCTGAGCATCCTACGGCACATCTAAAGAACGGGCCTGTGTATGTTGACCACAAAGCCACCTACTTTACTGGGAAGGATTTTGTGGATTTTGGGAGTGTTGACTGGAGAAGTCTGTTGAACAAGTACGGAATTTCAGATCCTAGCAAGGTGCTTGTTTTCTTTGATGACCATCAAAATGAATTGAAGAGGTTTGTCGATCTGTTCACCAATTGGACCGATGATTTCTTATTTCTTCTCTTATTTGACTTTTGAATGGACATGTAGGATTAAGCAAGCCTTGAAGGTTGGTATTCAGATGCTCATATTTGACGATAACTTCGATACCGGAACAGGAGACCATTATTCTTTGAGACAGATATGTGATCAATCTTACATTAAAGGTGCAAAGTTTTCACTTTCTTGTAGTTTAAGAACATCTCATTCACTTGCATAGAGTTGCTCAAGCTTTCCTTATTCATTTTAAGAAAAAGCTAGATATATTGCAAATTTATAATCAATTAAAACTATCCTCACAATTCCTAATCAACTAGTTTTAGGCCTTGCCCATACTTTATGTCAATAATATTAATTTCACCAACAAGGAAGAATTTCAAAGTTCAAATAGTATATTAAAGATTGCAAGAGTGGATGGTAGTAGATGTCCAAATTGAGATTCAAAAACTTGGCAGAGTAGACGCATGTTTACCCATGTACTTTATGGTTAAACATAAAGTTGATCAGAGAAGTGGTTGCATCATTTTATTTGGCTATAACTTTTCTATAAGATCAGGTTGCTCATCTTTCGGCACAATGTCTATTTGTCTTTATTAGACATATATTCAAATAAAGAAAATCACAAATAAGGCTTTTTGCTTTTCTTAGTAGAGTTTTTATCTATATTTGTCAAGCGGCTCCATTTACGAAAAAGGCCAATATCCCCATTCATGCACCATGCAGTAACCTTATTAATGTGTGTTGAACCACAGGTGGTGGGCACAGTTGCTTCAATGATAGCGATGAAGCGAGGATAAGGTCCCGTAGGAAAAAGTCCTGGAAGATGGCTGTAGATATAGGCGAGTTATGCGGGGAGGGAGAAGCCTGGTGGGGTGTCAAGGGGCAAATGCGTGACAATTTTAATCGCAGTTATAGGATGATTTCACATGCAGAGCATTTTCAGAATAGTAGATTTGTGGAGTCCATCCTCGATGTTTATTGGGAAGTTCCACCAGTTGCTGGCCCTTCCTTAACCCAACAAAAAAGATATGATCCTGCCCGAGCATCTTCTCCAATAGTTGAAGATGGCAACTTTGACTTGTTTCAAAAACTTGGACTCTCAAAACTAGATCCATGGGCCTTCGATGGATACGTACAGATTGTGTATGTTCAAATATCTGCGCCGAACACTTCAACAATACAGTAAAAGCCTTCAGTTCTATCTTTAGTTTAATCCTTTCCTTTGCACCTTTGTCATCTATGAATTAAGATGAAATGTTAAATTGTCCGTTAGAATATAATTCTGATTTATAATACTGGCTTATCTAGAACATTGGTGTGCATGATGTGAGTTATGTATAAGTAGTCACATTGCTTTATAAGTGGCTAGTAGTGAATGTAAGTTGTTAGTTGTGTATCAGTGGTTGTATTCCTTGATGTATGGATGCATCATTTGCTACTTACACGAGTTCTAGTATAAATGAATAAATGTGTCATGTATTTTGATTTATTATGGCTTTAAATATTTTTAAAAAAAAGATACATGCCGTTCTTCTCCACATCTTTTGAAAGTCTCCTTCTTTATTTGATATCAAAGCATTTTAAAATTTATGAGTTGCTATTGTGATAATAAGCTTCACAATACTAAAGTTGTCATTCCTTCACTAAGCAAAAATGAATGGTATTACGCAAGTTTCCATTCCTTCACTTGATGGGAGGAACCATAATAGACATTATAGTGAAATGTATGTCTTGTTTAATTATCATGAGTTGCTAGAAGTCATGAAGAAGATAGCCTTCCTCTTAGTAGTTAATGCAAGGGAAGAAGACAGATGTAAGAAAAATGGGATCTGTAGGATGAGGTGGAAGAATAGAAGTGATGTTTTTAGTGGAAAGAACTAATTGTATTGCTACTTCATTCACTAATACAACCTTTTTTTGAATCATTCTCTCGTTACACAAATGCAACCTACATTTATACTTGCATGGGTACCCCAACAATTGGTCCACGTGCACACCTACTCGTTACACCTTTTTTTGCTTAAGCCTTCTCCAATTGTGCTTTAATTTGATATTGAACTAAATGAATATGCTCCACGAACCTAGGAGCCCTAGCTACATTGGATTGTTTTGTGGTCTGTTTGTCATAACTGACTCTTATCTCGAAGTCAAGTAGACTACTAGGCAAGAACCCTAAGGTCCCTCCAAATGATGTTCTCCCAATAGATCATAAGAGGCTCTATTGAAGGTCAATTGGAGGTATGAAAAACTCTCATCCTAAGTTTTAGGATGCTTCATTTTGTATCACCACAACAAGTGAATAATAGTGCAATTCACTACTTTTGTCTAGCCATCAATTTGGGGGTGATACAATGTACTTTTTAAAGTGATGTTCATCAAACCTTATAGTGTCCTCCAGAAAACTCTTGAGAATCAACCATCTCTATTTGAAATTATAAAACTTGGTAAGCCAAAATTGACCCATATTCTCTAGAAATAAAACTTTGCAACATCAACTCTGATCTATTTTCTTGCAAAGAATAAGTACAACCATCTTGGAGAAGTAGTCGACCATGACAAACAAATAATCACAACCTCATGCCATTCATAAAGACACTCTCCCACAACCTTGTAGGAGTAGACAATGGATGATATAGGCCAATCTTCCAAATGTTGGGCTTTACTCTATTATATTTGGCAATAAGGTGTGAAGACTACCACAAGTCCTTATAGGTTTATTAAATAATAGGAGTTCAAATGTGACTAAAGACTTAGAGGTGTGCAAGATATGGAGTCACAAGTTGCTTGTAGGAAGTCAAGAGAAATAGCCAACGCTAAGTGATCGAAAGAGTTAGATTGCTAGCAAGTGAAATATGTGTTGTAGTCAATGAGTTATTATCAAAGGTCTATCATTGTTGCTACACAACGAGAAAACTCATTGAGTTAACATGGAAAGTCATCAAGTTATCATTAACTCTACTCTACGAGTTCTAGCCACATGGAAGTTAAGTTCCTTATGTAAAGAAGTCAATGAGTTAACTAAAGATTGTGAGCTCAAATAGTAAAGGGCTAAGTATTCGAAAGTGATAGAGAGTTATTACCTTAAGTGACTAAATGGTGGATAAGACAGAAGGCTCTAGTGAGTATCTGTTTAGTGCTCAAAGGTGACTATGAGCTACTATAGTAACTATCCAAAGTTATAATGTAGTGCTCCAACTTGTTTGGTGAATTAATGGCTTAGGTATCTAAAAGAGATAAAATGTTATGACCAATGCCTATTGTGGCTCAAAGGGCTCAATGTTACATCTTTGTAAGTCCATGAAGTTCGACTAAGTGTTACGTCGTATAAGGGTATACATGTAATTTGATGTATGGGCTATTGCCTTATTGTATTGCTTATATATATGGCTATGTAATCTTATTTTAAGGTGTGGAACAATTGCGGTACATTCCAAAGTGCTCATAACCACCAAAGACAATAGTGCAAGAGCTAGCACCACCATAGATGTAGGAAGTTTGGCCAAAACACATAAATCCTATGTGTCAATACTTATGTGATCTTCATCTCTTCTAACTCCATTCTTTAAGGAATTCAATCTGTGTGTTGCCTTCACTATTAGGCATGTCAAGTAGTGTCAATGTTGTCTTGAGCCCACTATTATAATAGTGAACGATCTCCAACAACTAGTACCAAAGCTCACAGGTGTCATAGAATCAAGTGAAACCAAATCACTTATGAGTCTTCAGATCAATAAGGAAGAGTGAAAGCGATGGTTGAAGATGGAAAGTTCAAGATTAATAGGTTTGATGGTAATGACTTTAGTTTCTGGAAGATAGAGAACTATCTATTTCAAAAAGGGTTGCACAAACTGCTTCTAGGGAGGAAATTAGAAGAGTGGGAGTTCTTAGATCGTTTGATATTAGGTGCAATGAGGCTTTGGCAAGAAATGTGGCATTCAATATTAGCAAGGTGAAAACAATGGTAGAGCTAATGATAATATTGTCTAATATTTATGAGAAACCCATAACCTCAAACAAGGTATTCCTAATTAAATGCCTATTGAACTTGAAGATGACAAAAGGAAGTTCTATCATAGAACATGTGAATGAGTTCAACACAATCTTGTCTCAATTAGAATCTCATTTGATGATGAGGTTGGAGCATTGATATTACTGTCATCTCAACCTGAAAGTTGGTATGGGTTGGTGACCAAAGTTAGTAGCTTACTAGGTCACGACAAGTTGAAGACAAGTGACATCCAAGATTTAATCTTAAGTGAAGAAATCAGGAGAAGAAGCAATGGTGAAGCTTCCACCTTTGCCCTATATGTGGTTAGTAGAGGAAGACAACAACAAAGAGGATAGGAGAACTCAACGAGGAAGTCCAAGTCTAAAGGACGTCATTGAAACAAAAGGAATGTGAGGTGTTGGAACTATGCCAAGAAGGGTTATATACACGATTAGTGTTAGTCCTCTAGTGAAGAGGACAGTCCAAATCCTACATCTAATTAGGTTGTAGTGGGAGTGTTGTGTTGACAATACTTGTGAGTTCAATAGTGAACTTTGAAGAATTCTTTGTTTTAATAACCAAGGAGCTACTAAGTTTGGCACCATTGTGTTAGAAGGATGTTTATATCATGACCAATGCCAAAGAAGGTTTCTAGAAATTAGAGAGTGTTAGGTTTGTCCTTTGATCTAACAAGGAATCTAATTTCAACTCAGCTATATAAGGGTTACTCCTTGGGGATAGATGGTAGAGTAACTTGTGAAGCCATACTTGATACTATAGAGTAGTGAGATCTATCTCTTATTGTTGCACCAACCAGAAGAGATGAAACTATAGAGGTGGCTACACTACAAATGACTTGTAGAGAAGATTCAGACTAGAGTGAGTAGGGATGGTGAAGAATTTTAGTTGAAAAGTTAAAAGGCACTACTAGTTTGAGGAGCAAGTGGGCAACTCAAGGCTAATTCTAAATGTTACTAGAAAGGAGATTGGTTTCTAGTGAAATCCTTGAAACTCATGATTCTTAGTTATCTTCATAATGGATCTGTCTTTTTGAAGCACAAGTGGAGTGCTTGTCTCCAAAACAATGGAGAAAGGAAATATAGTCTTAGAAGGTAAATGATCTACATGTTCGTAGATAGGTGGCTATGTTAAGAGCCATAGCTAGTGGAATGTGAGTCTTTTCTATAAGAAGCAAAAACATAGATTGATCAATGGTAATCCTAATGTGTTTCTGCAATAAGAAGAAGTTGGAAGGTGTACATCAGATGTGATTGCTGAGGCATGAGATTGGATACTTGCCATGATTGATCAATGAGAACCTTTGTCCAATGAAGCCTCAAGAGTGGACAAGAAGAAGGTTGGATGCATTCACTAAAGGATGTATTAGGTGTAGACACATCTTTGTTGGTGTAGTCTAAGATCCAAGGCTCAGGTGATGTTACTTGACAAGTTATAGATCTAGATGTTTCAATTGTAAGTAGGGGATGATTGAAACATGTTTTCTAATTATATGGATGTCAAAGTGAATCCCTGATATGCACATAGGAAAATCAAATTCCAATGAGTTAGTTCAATAAGGGTATCATAGATCTCTAGCATTTGTGCATTGGAGGGCAATAGGAGACACTAAAGGCATATCAATTCAATGGGAGTGTTGCAATTTTTTAGCAAAGAGTGTTGAAGAGCAATTGAAACACTAAAGGTGTAGTAGTTGTGATGTTGTCAATAAAGTTTTAGTTGGGGAGCTAAGATTGTAATGAAATTGGAATACTTCCTATAGTAGCGTCACTACAAGGATGTTGACATGAAAATCAAAATTTTCAGAACTACAAGTTGTAAAAGGAGATATAGGGAAAAAAAGTTCTTTGCAATGTACATAAGTTGTCCAATGTGCTTGGATAACAAATCGATCAAAGCAAGTCTAATGGATTTTTCAAAAGTGAGCTTGATTAATGGGAGTTAATTAGAGGAATAGCCAATTTCTCAGGAATGACATGACTCATGTACCATTGCTATTGTAAAAGGAGGTTGAACTTCCATTTAGTGGGAGTTATCAATAGTTGCTCTAGAGGTCAGCATCTTTTGACTTATCTTCAAGTAGAGAAGATGGCAATTCAAAAGAAGACTTGAGCAAGTTGATGTAGAGGGTGTGCATGTTTAGAGTGAAAAAGTGTATAATTCTTAAAGCTTAAATTAATGATTAAAGACATATTATATGACTAATCAAATATGAATTAGGCCATTATATTACATTTATGAAAATCCAAGGCTTAATTGAAGAATATGCATAATTAAAAGAAATTAACGTTAACTAAATATTATTTTAAAATTATTGCAAAATATCCCTTAAAAATATTGTTAAATGTTATTTACACCTATGTAGTATATGTATTATTTACATAACTCATTTTATTACATGTTTATTCTACTAAACTATAAGACTGAACTAAGTCCATGGAGTTATCACATGGTTCAATGGATTGACTCCATTGAGTTAACAATTAATCCAACAAAATTAGTCTGTTGAGTTATGTTAACTTTATAGATCAATTATTTTATTTAATATATGATTATGAGTAGTTATAGGAATTGCATCAAAAACTCACATTGCATGATTCATGTCTATGATCTCTATCATGAAATGAAGAAGGGATTATAGTCATTTATGCATTGGAAAGAAGAATCTAGTCATTCATTTTTTATGCCAGCAATTGTTATTGAAAAAAAAAATAAAAAGACTGTAAGAAATCAAGAAAAAAGAATCAATTTCAATAATTAATAAAATTATTTTCTATTTTTTAAATCAAATAAACATGAAATATTTACAATACTAGCAATAATAACATTAATCACGATATAAAACACACAATACAACATATAAATACTAACTATAAACTCAAATAATTAGTTTTGTTTTTGTTATTTTTGTTTTGATATGTTCTTAAAGATGAACGAAAAGTGAAATATAGAAATTCTCTATTGACAATAAAAACTTTCATTACTACATATAATGCGATTACGCCCTTAAAAATTTAATCACTTACAGTCATACTTCCTCCCCTATAGAATCACAAATTGAGACTTGTAAGTTAATCTCCTCTTCAGTATATTGATATCAACCTAAAACTAAGGCTAAAAGTTTTACGATCTCCTAAGAAATGATTCGGTGCTTGGTGAAAATAATTTTCCTTCCTACGACACAATCACTCCTTATAGTAATTGTTAGTCACTATGTTTGGCTTGGAATCAACTCGACATCTGAAAAGTATCCTCACAGACCTCTGATTGTTGGTGATTAGTGGTGGTGTTGTGAAGCTTTAGGGACCTACCGATGCTTCTACAATTAGTGTGGGTCTCCACACCCTTCTTCATTCTTCTCCTCTTCTTTTTATATTTCTTTCAGTAGGATAACTTAAGTCATGTTTTTAAGGTCATGACACATGCCCTATTGAAAACAAATATCACATTTAAATTCAACAAGTGCACACTCCTAACTTAACGAGTTTTTACACCTTTAAACTTGTAACTTAATGAACTTACCTCGTTGAGTTAATTGTAACTCAATGAGTTGTTACCGTGCACTTGTACATGATATATATATATATAAATAAAATAGATCATGCTTAATACTATAAAATCATACTTAAATCAGGTTTCCAATCTTTCAGAAATAAAATTTAATTAACATTAATTCCTTGAAATTATGCACATTTTGTGATTAAGACATATAATCATACAATTATAATATAATAGTTTAATTCTCATATGATAAGTTAAATATTATACAATTAACCATTATTTAATCATTAATATTATGTACTTTTTCATTCTAAGTACTTCTCACATACCTATTTTTTGTTAGTCCCTTAACAAAGTAATAAAGTCTAATTAATTGGTCTTTCTAAATTATTAAAACTATTTCTTTTCTTTGTAAATCAGTATTCCTTATAAAAAATATTTCTTCATCTTATATCTTTAGAATACTAAGATTAGATTAATATAAAGATATTCTTTATAATTCAGTAATCCAATTTAACATTGTTTTTCATCTCTAACTTGCAAATATATTTCAAAAATACGTAAATTATATACAAAATATATTAACATAAAATAGGTGGTAGTTATACTATCAATTTTTTCACACATCTATTATCTTGAATTTTCTAATATAATTTTTAGAATAAATTTCAATTACATACAAATCAAACAACAATTCAACTTAATATGATTAAAATAAAAAGAATAATGAATTGTATCTCAAATAAATAACTTCAAAAGTCTAATCTAGATTCACACTTTAATAGTTATAAAAAATAGAGAACATACTCGATTAAAAGATATCTGTACTTTTAATAAAACACTTTTATCTTTTCAGAACAGTATATGCATATTTGTACTTTAAAAGTTAATTTGAAAAGTTTGAATCATATAAGAGTTTTCTAGTATACCCATATATCGAGCTTTCAATCAATAATCTCAAATCTGATTAGGACCTTAAGTTGCTAAATTTAAAGTCTTTTCTTAGGTCAACAATCCTTACATAACTATATGTTCAAGTACAAAAGACTCATGATCAAACAATTCAATAAACTCTAAAAGTTTTTCTCTTTATCCTCATTTTTTTCTTTTAAGCGTAGTATATATATGTATTTCATTAATATAGATTCAATAAAGCACAAATCTCATATAATCCTATTTCTATAATCTACTGAAAAATATGAATCCACATCAATAATCTCATACTTTTTCTGTCGTTTAATATGATTTACACAAATCATTCTACAAGTTTAATCAATCAAAGTAAATGTATCTTTGGCCTAGAATTCTAATAATTCTCAAATATCATCCATTCCAATCTAGTTTATTGACCTATTGTAAATAATGTCATACCTCTTTATTTCCTAATATTTGTTGTATGCTTCATGACTCCAAAAATGAACTACATTCAGAACTGTTGCTTCAATCAGATTAGGAAGTTGAATTTGTTGTTCTAAAGGGATTTGTTCTAGATTCTCTCAAATGACTTTTCTTAGTTAAGCCGTTAAGATCTTAAAATAATATATATATATATATTTTATATATATAAATATTTATACCTATTTAATAGGGCTTGAGTAGTTCTCTACTCTTACTTCATCTATAATTCTAAATGTACATTTTGGAAATTTCAGAATAGGTCTAAGTATTTGTCCATTCAATTTAAATATATTCTAATTTTTAGAATTTTCAATTTCAATAGCTCTATAGGAATAAATGTTTCGAATTATGTATGATCCTGCCTATCTAGATCTTAATTTTCTTGGATGGTTATGAAGTCTAGTTTTGTAAAAATATACTTTTTGTCCTATTTCAAAAGTTTTTGGAATAATTTTCTTATTATATCATAACTTCATTTTCTCTTTTTCTGTTACAGTTTTCGAGTAAACTTCATTCCTAAATTCTTCTAACTCAATTAATTGTATCTTTCTATTTTCAATAGTTTAATTTAAATTAGTATTTAGAGTTTTTAATGCCCAATAAACTTTATATTCAATTTCAACCAGTAATTAACAACTTTTCCCATATACTATCTTAAAAGATGACATACCTATGCTTGTTTTATAAGCTATTCTATAAGTCCAAAGTGCATCTATTAACTCAATCTTTTCTAGTAGTATTTACTACTTTTTCTAAGATTAACTTAATTTGTTGGTTTGCACTTTCTACTTGTCCACTTATCTGTGGATGATATGATGTTACAATTTTGTGATTTACTCCATATTTATTCATTAAGGTTTCAAAACTTTCATTACAAAAATGAATTCCTCTATCACTAATAATAGCTTTAGGTATTCTAAATCTAGTAATTATATTCATTCTTATAAAATGTATTATCACTTTATTGTCATTAATTTTTGTAGGAATAGCTTCTATCCATTTAAATATATAATCCACTCTCAATAATATATAGTTAAACTGATTAGACATAGGAAATGGACCCATAAAATCTATTTCTCATATATCAAAAATTTCAACCTAAACAATAAGATTCAAAGACATCATATTCCTCTTTGATACTCTTCCTATTTGTCATCATCTCAAATAACTTAAACAATATTTGTGAGCATCTTTAAATAATGTTGGCTAGTAGAATCCACATTGCAGAATTTTGACTGTAGTTTTTCCTAAATCAAAATGTCCTCTACATGCTTGGTCATGGTAGAAAAATAATATGTTCTAATATTCAGTTTCTGGAACACACCTCCTTATAACTAAATTAGGACATTTCTTAAATAAGTATAAGTCTTCCCAATAATAATATTCACTCTTGAAAAGAACAATTTCTTATCATGTCTATTTCAATCCTTAGGTGTTAAACCTGTAACTAAATAATTAACTATGTCTACATACTAAAGCATTATGTTTACGGGCATTAATTATTTATCAAGAAAATAACCCTTAATTTCAATGTTTCATTTTTCTATTTGTAACCTTGATAAATGGTATGTTACTACATTTTCACATTTTTTTTATCTTTAATTTCTAAATCAAATTCTTGCAATAATAATATCTACTAGATCAGTCTAGGTTTAGTTTCTTTCTTTGTTATTTAGTATTTTAAAGTTAAATGATCTGTATATACTATCACTTTAGCTCTTATCAAGTATAATCTAAATTTTTTTAAAGCAAATACAATAGCTAATAATTCTTTTTCAATAATTTTATAATTAACTTGAGTATCATTTAAAGTTTTACTTACATAATGAATTACTCTAGAAGATTTCTCTATCTTTTGTTCCAACACTACTCCTATAGTAAATATGGCTCCAATTAGGTGCTTGTATTATAAGAGTTGAAATTAAACTAGTTTTAAGTTTGAAGAAGGCTTCCTTATAATTTCTATCAAAGTTAAATAGAACATCTTTTAATAGATTACTTAACGATCTAGTTATTTTGCTAAAGTTTTTAATAAATCTCCTATAAATCTTACATGTCCTAGAAATAATCTAATATCTTTTAATGATCTAAATTCTAGTAGATTAGAAATTACTTCTATCTCAATTTTGTCTACCTCCAATCCTTTCATTGAAACATGTCTCAAGACTATTCCTTATTTTACTATAAAGAGATATTTTTCGTAATTTAGAACCAGATTCTTTTCTACGCAACATTTTAATATTTGATCTAAATTGTTTAAACATACTTCATATGAAGTTCCATATATAGTCAAATAATCCATAAATATTTCTAAAAAATCTTCTGTTATTCTTGTAAATATGTCTTACATACACCTTTGAAAGGTAACTGGTGCATTGTATAATCTGAATGACATTCTTTTAAAATCATAAGTTTCATTAGGACATGTAAAAGTTTTTTTCTCTTGATCCTCTAATGCTACTGAAACTTGGTTATATCCTGAATATCCATCTAAGAAACAAAAATATTATTATCCTACTAATTTCTCTAACATTTGAACTATAAAAGATAAGGGAAAATAACGTTTCTTAATCACAAGATTTAACTTTCTATAGTCTATACACACTCTCTAGCCTAATTGAATTCTAATAGGTATCAAGTCTTGACTTTCATTCCTAATAATAGGTAATCCTAATTTCTTAGAAACTACATGGATTAGACTAACCCATAAGTTGTCAGAAATCAAATATATTATGTGATTAACTAACTACTTCATAATTTCCTTCCTGACTACTTTAATATTTGAATTTAATCTACTTTCAGGAATTGTAACTGGTTTAATATTCTCTTCTAAATATATATGATGACGACATAAAGTAGAACTTAACCATTTTATATCAGTCATAGTCCATCCTATTGCTTCTTTATGTGTCTTTACTACATCTTTTAACTTAGATATTTAATTTTCTTTTAAATCTAATACAATAATGATTAGAAAAGTCCATTATTCTTCTAGAAATATATAGGTCAATTTAGGAGATAGGGTTTTAAATCTAAATGTTGACCATTAGAAGCTAGATCTCTTAATTTAACATTTTCATTTTCGATATTAAACTCTTCTCGGTCTCATTCTACGTTTATGTTTAAGTCTTCATCTATATTTTCAATTACTTTTAAATTTTTTGTATTTAATTATCTATTTAATTCTTCTTGAATCACATCTTCTAACATGTCTTCTTCATCCTTTAAAAAATCTACAATATGTAAGTACATTTCTAACTCCTCATCTCTTTCTACTTTGAAAATATTTAATTGAGTATTCTTGTTACCATATGTTAATTTTATCATTCCATTTTTACAATTTATAATAGCCCCTAACGTTGATAGAAATGTGTTTGGATTTTGTTTTGTTTACTTATAAGTGTATTTTTACTTAAAAACTTTGCTTAGGTAAATTTCATTTACTTTAATTATATATTAATAATTTCTTTTAAAAGTAAACAAATAATTTTCACAAATTAGATATTAAATACAATTTATTTTTAACTACAAGTGCATAGTGTCTTTTATATTTGTATGCAAGTGTAGGTCAATCTCATAGAGATTGAGTAAAAATTACGTACTATTTTGATTTTTACAACTAGAGTTTTATGTGTTAAATTACATACTCTGTTGACTTACTGCTAACTCAACGGACTTAACTCGTAGAGTTACAGTTAACTCAATAGACTATCCTCGTGAACTTTGAAAAGACCTCTAAATTTTGATAATACAAAAATCAATATGAGAAATATTCTTTTGTATTTCATAAATCAACAGATTAGTAGTTAAAGTTAGTCACAAACAGAACATTCAAAGCTGATAGATGAAATCAGAAGGATCAAACAGTTATCAGATTAAGTATCTGGAAGAAGTAGATTTTCGAAAGGTTAAATGCCTAAGTATTCGAAAATCTAAGGAAATCAGTGAGTTAGAAAATCTATCTAATAAGTTAAGTCATTTAAAATGCAAGTGATGAAGTCAGAAGCAAAGAAAAGACAACTATTCAAGTTTTTAAAAAGTTAAATTGGTAACCATCCAAAAATACAGGTAAATCGGAAAGTTATCTAAAACAACTATTTAGACAGTTAAGTCAAAAGAATATGCACGTGCAAAAATTGTACTTATAGTAGACAAAGGCTTAAAAGGATTTTCGGTAAGTTAGAAAAGTTAACTATCTAAAAATTGAGAAGTTTTGGAATGTTACAAAATGAACTATTCGAAACTTAAGTCATCTTATTATACACGTGCCAAAATAGAATAACTACAGTCGAAAGCTTTGAAGGGAATTAGAGAGTTACTGTAGCTAACTATCTAATAGTCAAAAACGTTTCAGTAAGTTACAACTACAAGTATCTAAACTTAAGACACCTTATGTGTGTGACTTAAAATCTCACGTGACATAGACAAAAAGACTTAAGTAGATTATCGGTGAATTACGAACATCCTTCAAAGAGTTATATAGCTAACCATCCAAAAGTCAAGGGAAATTAGAAGATTATCTTGAAACACCTTCCTAAATGATAACTTACCATATTTAGACCTGCAATTTCAGTAAGTACAACAGAATACATCTGTTACAAATGAATATGATCGTTATGCTAAATGTTATAAATATAAATAGCAGACAAGAGAGTTAAATAGCTTATTGAATATACGAATCTATACATTAAGCTCCACATATACGTCAGAACATCTTCAAGATCAAATCTTCAGTAAAGACAAACTCAAGTCTAGAGCTCTCCACACAAATAAATTCTGATTTCTTCAAACCTGTGGTTTACTAAAGTATACCAACCGAAAACTTCAGATATAGGTTGGTTAGAGCTACGACTAGAAAGCTCAGTTCGATTGGTTGATTCTTGCTTTAACCTTAAAGCAAGTATTTGTAAGTTCTGAAAGATTAATGAAGCCTAAATATCCCTTAAGGGTAGACTAGCTGTTAGTGGTGAACCACCTAAAATCCTTGTGTGCATTATCTTCTTTTTACTCTATGATTGCACTTAGAAAAATTGTTTCATGCTTACTAATTAAACTATAAACTAGTCATTCATTGTTAAGAAATTAAATCTTACCATTCACCCCCCCTCTAGTAAGCTATTAGGTCCTAATAATTGGTATCATAGTAAGATTGATCTCATTATTAGATTTAATCATCTAAAATCATGACTTTCCATACTGTAGAAGAATAGAATATCCATCGACCTCCCCTCTTTGATGGTAGCAATTATAGCTACTAAAAAAATAGGATGGAGTGTTTTCTCATGAGCACAAATGTAAAACTTTGAATGATGGTTATACATGGTACACCACTTCCAATTAGTCATGAAAGTGACTAGATTGAGGAGGATGAAAGAATCATCCAAATAGATACTCGTGGGCTAAATTCTATTTACTCTGCATTAACTAGTGAACAGTATAATAAAATATTTGCATGTAAGTCTTCTCATGAGACTTGGAAGACCCTTCAAATTACATATGAATGAACCAACCAAGTGAAAGATACTAAAATCAGCATTTTGTTAAAAAAATATGAATTATTCAAAATACTTGAAAAAGAAAGTATTATTGAAATATTTTCAAGATTCACTAAAATTGTGAATGAACTAAGAGACCTTGGAAGGGATTTTTCTAATCGTGAGCAAGTATAGAAGATTTTAAGAAGCTTGACAGTTGAATGGAAACAGAAGTCTACTTCCATACAAGATTCAAAGAATCTAAACAACTATTCAGTAGAAGATCTGTTGGGAAATCTTATTGCTCATGAAGTTCAGATGAAGGAATGGAAAGAAAAAGAGGGAGCTACTAAAAGAAAGGCTGATAAAAAGAAAGAACTAGTTTTTCCCTCAATAGAAGACAACCAAGCTCAGATGAAGATGAAATTTTACTACTGGCCAAAAATTTCAGAAAAATGATGAGATAAGAAGGTAAAGCTAGCTCTTTAAGATCAAAAGTGTCTAATGCTACAAGTGCAAAAAATTAGGACACATTCAACTCTACTGTCCTTTTCAGCAGGAGGAGGATAGATAAAAATGGAAGAAGAATAATAAAAAGAAAATGACCTTGAAAGCCATATAGGATAACAACAGTTCATATAACAGCTCATCAGACTCAAAGGAAGATGTCTTTGCAAATGTATGCTTTGCTGCACAAGAGGTATGCTCTACATCTCCTTATTGTTCAGAAAATGAAAATAATGATTTAGATGTAGATAGTCTCCTTTGTACAATAGATAGTTTATATGTAAAATGTAAAAACTATAAGAAAGAAATTAAAAGTTTGAACTCTTGTTTAGAGGATGCTTTTGGTGAATTAGAAAAAGCTCTAGTTGATAACAGAGAACTAAAAACTAAAATGGATAACTATAGTTGTAAAAAATTTAATTTTAAAGAAGAAAACAAAAATTTATTATCTGAAATTACTGATTTGAAAAACATTATATATAAGTTCACTAAAGGTGAAAATAGCTTAAATAAAATCATAGGATCTCAAAGAACAAAAACAAGTAAATTTGACCTAGGGTATGTTGTACCATAGGAAACTCCCTACCATGGAAGAAAAATTAGATTTATAGAGATGACACAACTATTTTTGTCATTAAAAGAAGATTTACTCATATATGGTTGCTAAGAGGCAACAAGTTTAATATGTTAAGGACTAACACTGGTGGACCCAAGAAAATATAGGTACCAAAAGCCTTAATTTCAAATTAATTTGTAGGACTGCAATGACAAGAAAGCTCAGACGTCAAAGTGGATCATTGACAATGGATGCTCAGCATATGACAGGTAAGAAAAGATTTATGGAATTTATTTAAGTCTATAAATTCAGAATCAATTAAGTTTGGTAATAATGAAAAATGTAAAATTACCACTATAGGAAATGTGGCATCTAAAAATGAGAAAATAGAAAATGTCTTGCATGTAAATGGTTTAAAACAAAATCTGTTAAGTGTAGGTCAATCATGTGACAAAGGTTACAATCTATTCTTTACTGATGAGAACTGTTTTATATTACAGCAAGATACACATGAGGTTAAATTTATTGGATATAAGGATAATTCAATTTATGCATTAGAATTTCCATCAGATAATATGACTAGTGATGCATGTTTAGTTACTTCTAGTGAAGATGAATGATTATAGCATAAGAGACTAAATCATATAAATATGAGAACCTTAAGAAAGTTGACCAAATATGATCTTGTTAGAGGTGTGCCTAAACTCAAATTCAAAAAGGATAAACTATGTAGTGATTATACGATTAAAAAATAAAAGAACTCAGTGCACAAGAGTATTAAAGATATTGCCACAAGTCAGCCACAAGTCAACCACTAAAACTACTGCATATGGACCTGTTTGGTCCTACTTAAATAGCCAATTTAAGAGGAAAATATATCTTAGGGTAGTTGATGATTACACAAGATTCACTTGAGTTATTTTCTTAATACATAAGAATGAAACTTATAATGAATTCAAACATCTCTACATTAGAATTCAAAATGAAAAAGAATCAACTGTGAAGAAGATCAAAAGTGATCATAGAGGTGAATTTGAAATTTCTGATTTTAAAAACTTATGTAATTCTTTTAGTATACTACATGAGTTTTCATATCCAATAACTCTTGCACAGAATGGAGTTGCAAAAAGGAAAAATAAATCAATACAAGAAATGGCAAGAACAATTTTTAATGCATCTGATCTACCAAAATTTTTATGGGCTAAAGTTATGAATACTACATGTCATTCAATAAACTGAACTCATCTTAAACCTATATTGTTTAAGACACCATTTGAATTATGGTATGGTAAAACACCAAATGTTGGATACTTCAAAATTTTTGGATCAAAATATTTTGTGCTTAATACAAGGAATCAAAAGGACAAATCTGATGTAAAGTCTGATCTTGCTCTACTAGTTGGATACTCTTCAAGAAGCAAGACTTACAAGGTCGATTTTGAATATGAAAGAAGAGTAGAAAAATCAATAAATGTAACATTTGACGAAGACCTAATAGAAAAATTAAAGCAACTAAAAGTAGATTGTGAGAGTGAAAGTGAATCAGAAAGCTCTACAGAAAAAGGAAAGCACAACACTGTCTACACCTTCTACGACAAAAAAAGCATGCAAGACAAAATCTAGACATCCCATTGCACAAATTATTGGAAATATAAATCAAGGTATTCAAACAAGGAGTAAAATTCAGAATATCTATAATTATTATGCATTTGTATCTGAACTTGAACCTACAACAGTTGAAGAAACTTGTAATGATAAATACTGGATTATGGCCATGCAAGAGCAACTGAATCAGTTCAAGATAAATGAAGTCTAGAATTTAATTGAAAGACCCACTGAAAAATCAATTATTGGAACTAGATGGGTGTTTAAAAATAAATTAGATAATAATGACAGTATTATTAGAAACAAAGCTAGATTTGTTATTCAGGGATACAACTAGCAGGAAGGAATTGATTATAAAGAAACTTTTGCACCTATTGTAAGACTTGAAGCAATTAGGATGTTACTTGCCTTTGCAAGCAGTATGAAAATAAAGCTCTATTAAATAGATGTTAAAAGTATATTTCTAAATGACATCTTACAAGAAGAAGTATATGTAGAACAACCACCAAGTTTTAAAGATGAAGAAAAATCAAATCATGTCTATAAACTAAATAAAGCTCTTTATGGTTTGAAGCAAATACCATGTGCATGGTATGATAAGCTGAAGGGTTTCCTTCTTGAAAATCAGTTTAACATAGGAATTGTAGATAATACTCTTTTTATCAAGTCAGAAAATTCTCATATGTTGATCATTCAGATTTATGTTAATGATATTATTTTTGATGCCACAAATGAGAAACTATATTATGACTTTCAAATTTTAATGCAAAATGAATTTGAAATGAGTCTTACGGGAGAATTAAAATTCTTCTTAGGATTACAAATTCATCAATTACAACATGAAATCTTTCTGAATCAAGAAAAATTTTGCAAAGAGATTCTCTTAAAATTTGGTATGAATAAATCCAAAGAAGCTTATACACCTATGAACTCAAATGAAAAGCTTGATAAAGATATCTCTAACACTTCTGTAGATCAAAAGAAATATAGAGGAATGATTGGATAACTCCTGTATTTAACAACAAGCAGACTAGACATAATGTTCAATGTATGTGCCTATGCAAGATATTAAGCCTCTCCAAAAGCATCACATTTAAAAGTAGTCAAACGTATCTTTAAATATTTACAAGGTACAAAAAACTTTGGCTTATTTTATTCATCACAGAATCATCTAATATTAACAAGTTACAGTGATGTAGATTATGCATGATACAAATCAGATAGAAAAAGGACTAGTGGTACATGTCAACTACTTGGTCACTCACTTATATCATGGTTTAGCAAAAAACAAAACTCTATAGCACTCTCTACAACTAAAGCTGAATACATGGTAGCAAGTTTATGTTGTGCCTAGATTCTATGGATACAATAAACTTTGGCAGATTATAAACTTAAGTTTTAGAATACAATTATTTACTATGACAGTAGTAGTACCATAAATCTCTCCAAAAATACAGTCCTACACTTAAGAGAATTTTTGCAATCTATACACATATTCAGGTATTTTTAAATCATCGTGTCTTTAAGCACTTCATTCATTCAATTTCTTTTAAAACAATCCAATAATGCTTCAAACAAATATATATATTCAAATTTTTTCTTTCAATATAGTTCTAAATTAAATCATTCATTCACAAATATACAAATTCAAAAGCATATTGCTTTTCAAATAAACACATATATATATATTGTTGAATTTACATTCAATATTTTTCAATACAAGTAGATGAATAATACATTTTAGTCTCTATTCCTTAATTCATCTACTTCGTTCTAGAAATTTTCTAATTAGTGTTTTAATTGATTGATACGATCTAAAGCTCTTATAAATTCTCTAGAAGGTTCAACAATCCTAACAGTAGCATTAGCAACATAGCTTTTGTACTCCACTGAAATGACCCTAGGTCTCATCCTTTTTTATGTCCATTTCGTGAAGTGAATGCCTTCCACCATTAGTTTTGGTATCAAGTCCCTAAAAAATAGTTTCTTCTTTATAGATTTTATCCTTAATAGAAAACTTAACACCAGTTAAGTTGCACTTTGTTTACAACTACATACATAATCCATTTTACAAATTGACTCAGTTATATATCATGACTATGTCTCTGATAGATAGTCTTAATTAGAATGTTAGCTATCATACGTGACTTTCCATTTAAGTACTTTATTCTATTAAGTAGTGGCACACTAGGATTGATGGCTAAACATGCTTTGATTTCCTATTTAGTCCATCCTATTGCAATTGTATTTTCTAGAATTTTTATTCCTTCATTTCTCAATTCATATAAGTTGTGGAGAAACTTAGGTGTTATCTGTATGTCAACTTCCTACACATTTGAAATTAAATTTCCTTCTTTCACTCTCAAATTTACATAAAAACTGGGCACTAGGTTTTCATAAATTGTGTGCCCCTTTATCTTTGGAATTATATTCAATAGGCATTGGAATTCAAATAACTCTCTAATGTCCTTCATTCTAATCTAATTTACTAACCTACTATAAATAATATCATATCCTTTTATTTCTTGATATTTGTTATATGCTTCTTGACTCCAAAAATGAACTACATTCAGAACTATTTCTTCAATTAGATCAAGAAGTTGAATTTGTTGCTCCTAAGAGGTTTGTTCTTGCTTCTCTTCTTCAAATTGCTAAACTTGTTGTTGAGGTTGTTGAAAATCTTCTAGAGATTCCTATCTTTCAGTTCCTAATTATGGTGGAGAGCCTACAAAACTTTTCACACTCTTATCTTTTAAACTCTCTATAAATTGCTGAAGAGTTGCTCCCTCTTCAATAGAATCTATCGAATTATTTTCTTCTTGTTCTATACTTTTTTATTCAACTTCTTCTCTTTCTCTTTCTCTTTCTTCCTCCTCTTCTCCAATCTCCATTGTTATTGTCTTTTCTAGATCACTAGCAAATTGGGATGGAGTTTTGGGCACAACAGATTCTACCCTAATTTCCTTTTCAGTTTCTTCAAGCTGCAATTTGATTTCAGTTCCTCTTTACTACTACTCATGATTTTCTTCTTCTTCTAAAATTAAATCTATATACATGGGCTCTTTATGCCCTATTGTAAATATTACAGACTCAAACTTTACTTCTTGAGCCTTAAGCACGATTTCTTTTCCTTTTCTTCTTCTAATTAATTATGTTTATTCTTCTTCCTCTACTTCTGATATTAAATCAACAAAAATGAACTCCTCAGGCTCTCAAACCATAGGTTCAAGTTCTTCCTATTTCACTTCTTACTATCCTGAAGGACCAACTTCTAATTGTCCTTCTACAGTAGTTGGCTTAGCTCTAGTGGCCTCTCAATATTGTTACACTTTTACTTTATATAAGGCTTTTAACCTTTTTTCAACATGTTTCCTCTACATGGCATCATAAAGAATATGTACCTTGGCTATAGCCATTTCCTCGCTATCTCCTTGGTTTTTTCCTACTTTGACTAAGTTTGCAAACTCCTTATCTTCTTCTTCAATTCTCAACCAAGCAAATCTAACTTGTGGCATTGGTCCTATTAGTGGAACTAAAGGTCCCAGTTACTACTCTACTGCTTCCAGTGCTTCTATTTGTTCTTTCTCTTGTTCTTCTCTTTATTGAATAGCCACATGGGCAGCTATAGTTCTTACAAACCATAACCTTGATTCTCATCTGATAAGTTCTAGGGCAACCTCATTATTAGGTTGTAACCTTCTTTCTCTATTAACCACTATTTCTATTGCTACTCTTATTCTCGTTTCCATAATCATAGGTATTCTGACATTTAAATCCACTAATCTTTTTGTAAAATGGAAAATGTTAACTTCTACCTATTATAGCTCCTTTTCCCGTGTTGTATTTCTAATTTTCTTTGTTGAATGCTAGTCCTTTGATTATTTGAGGAATGTTGTGTCAATCAAATCCCACAAGTTCTACGCCATCTTCTCCTTCGTGGTGTTACAAAATAGAACAGAATAGATTTGAACTTTATTGCTCTAAGTGCTAAATGATTTCTACAGATAATACCACCAAATCCAAAGTTTTAGTTTAAATAAACCCTAAGTTTTTAGTGAGTAATCAGGTTATTTCTCGCATAACCTTTCGCTACTCTCACTTACCTTTCCATGGAGTTATTGTTAACTCCACAAACCAACTTTGTAAATTTACCTTTAGTACTCTATTGAGTTATAGTTACTATAATTCAATAGAATAAGTTCGTGAATTTATCTTAAACTCAACAAAATAAGTTCATTGAGTTAAGCTTAACTCAACAAACCTCACATAAAGTTATATCTAATAAAATAATGCAAATATAATATTTTTTATTCAATCAAAATCAAAGAATCTCTAATTTAATTGACTATTGATTTTACTCTTTTTCTTCATTTTGGTTGAACTAGTGTTATCCTTCGATCGAATTGAAAAATTTTATTAGATACTCTATTAAATCGATGCTATATTTCGATTGAACCGACAAGTGTACTTAATATAAAAATTTTCTTTTAACTTTCGTTGAATCGATGGATTCTTTAACTGAAATAAAATTTTTCTTTTCCTTTTTTTATATATTTCTTTCTATTAATTTTTTCTACTTCAATAAAATCATCAATCTTTCTTGATTTTACTAGACAAAAATATATAAATAAAAGTTTATATATTCCCTACTTCGATTAGATCGATGACTTTCCTCAATTAAACTGTTAAGATCTTAAAATAATAATATATATATATACTATTTTTTTTAATTAATTTTTTTTTATATATAGATAATTATATCTACTTAATAAGACTTAAGTAACCCTCTTCTTTTAATTTTTCTATAATTCCAAAGAAACTTTTTGGAAATTTCAAATAGATCTAAGTCTTTGTCTATTTACTTTAAATATATTTTAATTTTTAAAGTTTTTAATTTTAATAGCTCTGTAAGAATAAATATTTCAAATTATATATGGTCATGCCCATCTAGATCTTAATTTCCTTAGATGATTATGAAGTCTAATCATGTAAAGATATATTTCTTGTCCTATTTCAAAAGTTTTTAGAATAATTTTCTTATCATGTCATAACTTCATCTTCTCTTTTTCTATTACAATTTTCAAATAAGCTTCGTTCCTAAATTCTTCTAACTCAATTAATTGTATCTTTTTATTTTTAGCAGCTTGATTTAAATTAGTGTTTAAAGTTTTTAACACCTAATAAGCTTTATATTTTACTTTATAGTTGGTAAGTGACAACTTTTTCCATTTACTATCCTAAAAGGTAACATACCTAGACTTATTTTATAAGTTGTTCTATAAGTCTAAAATGCATCTATTAGTCTATTAGCTCAATTTTTTCTAGTAGGATTTACTACTTTTTCTAAGATTAATTTAATTTATTTGTTTACATTTTCTACTTGTCCACTTCTGTATGGATGATATGATATTGCAATTTTATGATTTACTCCGTATTTCTTCATTAAGGCTTCAAAATTTCTATTACAAAAATGAATTCTTCTATAACTAATAATAACTTTAAGTATTCCAAATCTAGCAATTATATGAGTTCTTATAAAATGTATTTCCACTTTGTTGTCATTAGTTTTTGTAGGAATAACTTTTATCTACTTAAATACATAATCCACCCCCAACAATATATAGTTAAACTAATTAGACGTAAGAAACAAACCCACAAAATCTATTCTTCCCTACATATCAAAGATTTCAACCTCAACAATAAGATTTAGAGACATCATATTTCTCTTTGATATCTTTCTTATTTGTTGACATCTCAAATAACTTAAGTAGTATTTGTAAGCATCTTTAAATAATGTTGATCAGTAAAATCCACAATGCAGAATTTTGGCTACAGTTTTTCCTAAACCAAAATGTCCTCCACATGCTTGGCCATGACAGAAAGATAATATGCTTTGATATTCAATTTTGGAACACACCTTCTTTTGATTAAATCAAGACATTTCTTAAATAAATATGGGTCTTCCCAATAGTAATATTTCACTCTTTAAAAGAACAATTTATTATTCTATCTATTCCAATCCTTAGGTGTTAAATCTGTAACTAAATAGTTGACTATGCTACATACCAAGGTATTGTGTTTATGGACATTAATTGTTCATTAGGAAAATAATCTTTAATTTCAATGTTTGATTTTTCTATTTGTAACCTTAACAAATGGTCTACTACTACATTTTACATTCTTTTTTATTTTTTATTTTTAGATCAAATTCTTGTAATAATAATATTCATCAGATTAATCTAGATTTAATTTCTTTCTTTACTATTAAGTGTTTTAAAGCTGAATGATCTGTATATACTATCACTTTAGCTCTTATTAAGTATGATCTAAATTTTTCTAAAGCAAACACCACAACTAATAATTCTTTTTCAATAGTTGTATAATTAACTTAAGCATCATTTAAAGTTTTGTTTACATAATAAATCACTCTAGGAGGTTTTTCTATCTTCTATCTCAACACTACTCCTACAACAAAATCAAATGCATTATACATTAACTTAAATGGATAGCTCAAATTAGTTGTTTGTATTATAGGAGTTGAAATTAAGTTAGTTTTAAGCTTAAAGAAGACTTCCTTGAAATTTATATCAAAGTTAAATGGAACATCTTTTAATAGATTAGTTAAAGGTCTAACTATTTTGCTAAAGTCTTTAATAAATCTCTTATAAAATCCTACATGTCTTAGAAATGATTTAATAATTTTTACTAATTTAAGTTCTGGTAGATTAGAAATTACTTCTATCTTAGCTTTGTCTACCTCTAACCCTTTCATTGAAACAACATGTCCCAAGATTATTCCTTATTTTACCATGAAGTGACATTTTTCCCAATTTAGAACTAAATTCTTTTCTACACAACGTTTTAATACTTAATTTAAATTGTTTAAACATACTTCAAATGAAGTTCCATATACTGTAAAATCATCCATAAATATTTCTAAAAAATCTTCACTCATTCTAATAAATATGCCTTACATACACTTTTGAAATGTGATTGATGCATTGCATAATCTAAATGACATCCTTTTAAAAGTATGAGTTCCATTAGGACATGTGAAAGTTCTTTCCTCTTGATCCTCTAATACTATTAGAACTTGGTTATATCCTAAATACTCATCTAAGAAACAAAAATACTCCTACCCTACTATTTCTCTAACATTTGATCTATAAAAGGTAAGGAAAAATGATCTTTCCTAATCATAGCATTCAAATTCCTATAGTCTATACACACTCTCCAACCTAATTGAATTCTAATAGGTATCAAGTCTTGACTTTCATTCCTAATAATAGTTAATCCTAATTTCTTAGGAACTACATAGATTGAACTAACTCATAAGCTGTTAGAAATCAGATATATTATGTCATTGTCTAACCACTTCACAATTTCCTTACTCACTACTTTAAGATTTGAATTTAATCTACTTTTAAGAATTCTAACTGATTTAGCATTCTCTTTTAAATATATATGGTAACAGCATAAAGTAAAACTTAACCCTTTTATGTTGGTCATAAACCATCTTATTACTTCTTTATATGTCTTTACTACATCTTTTAATTTAGATATTTGATCTTCATTTAAATCTGATGCAATAATGATTGGACAAGTCCGTTTTTCTTTTAAAAATATATAGGTCGATTCAGGAGGTAAAGATTTTAAATCTAAGTGTTAACCATCAAAAGCTAAAGCTCCTAATTTAACATTTTCGTCTTCAATATTAAACTCTTCTTGATCTCTTCCTTTGTCTATGTTTAAGTCTTCATCTATATTTTCACTTACTTCTAAATTTTCAATATCTAATTGCCTATTTAATTCTTCTTGAATCATATCTTCTAGCATATCTCCTTCATCCTCTAAAAAGTCTATAGTATATAAGGACATTTCTAACTCCTCATCTCTTTCTAGTTTAAAAATATTTAATTGAGTATCCTCATTACCATATGCTAATTTCATCATTCCATTTTTACAATTTATAATAACCCCTAACGTTGCTAGAAATAGTATTCCCAAAATTAAAGATGTATCATGATTCTAATGCCTAATTTGTTGGAAATCTAAAATAATAATATCAATAGTATAGATGAAGTTTTTTACTTTAATTACATATTCTATTTTTCCTCTAGGGTATCTTATACTTCTATCTACTAATTGAATGATCGTCCTAATAGAGATTAAGTCTTCTAATCCTAAAGATGCAAATATATCACTAGGCATAATATTTATACTTGTACCTAGGTATATTAAAGTTATTTCCAAAATTGTATTACTTATTATACATGATATAATAGGAATTCCTAAATCAAATAACTTTTTTGGAATTTATGACAAAAATAGAGAACTACTTTGCTTAGCTAAAAAGACTTTTCTTAACATTTTTCGCTTTCTTTTCTTATTACAACAATCCTTAATAAATTTAGCATAAGGTGACATTTTCTACAATAAATCTAACAAAAGAATGTTAACTTGTACTTTTTAAAAAATTTCTCTAATTTTTTCTTATTTTTCAGGAAATATTTGTTTTAATCTTTCAGTATTTTTATCAATTTTCATTATGATTTTCTTAGTTTCATAGATGATATCGATTTTAAGTTTTAAATAATTTTCTTTATAGTTTGTTTGGTTATCTTTTTGTTGATGATATATGTATTATTCTAATTTATCTAAGTTTTGTTTTAAACTACGCTTAAGTCTGTCATACCTATCTCAAACTTCCTTGTTTCTCAATATATTACTTGTTCTATAAGATTCTCATACTCAATTATATTGTATTGGATATAATTTATTTGTTGTTCATGTGATTTATCCATCTGCAATCGTCTCAATTTCAAACAATTAGCAACGTCATGACCTTTCAAATTGTAGAATTCACATATGTCAATTACAAGTTTTAGAAATTTTTGAACATAAACAAATGCCATATTTTTAATGATAAAAACACACAACATTCTTTATGCTATTAAAACAAAACAACACTATAGTTGCTTAGCTTTTCAATCCTTAACAACAATGCTAGAAAAACTTGTTTGGATTTTGTTTTGTTTACTTATAGGTGTATATTTACTTAAAAACTTTGTTTAAGTAAATTTCATTTACTTTAATTATATATTAATAATTTCTTTTAGAAGTAAATAAATAATTTTCACAAATTAGATATTAAATCTAATTTATTTTTAACTACAACTACACAGTGTCTATTATATTTGTATGCAAGTACAGGTCAATCTCACAGAGATTGAGTAAAAATTACGTACTATTTTGATTTTTACAATCGAAGTTTTATATGTGTTACATTACGCACTCCGTTAACTTACTATTAACTCAACGGACTTAATTTGTGGAGTTATAGTTAACTCAATAGACCATCCTCATGAACTTAAGTTAACTCTACGAGCCTAACTAGTAATTTCCAATTAAATTTTGTTATTTACAGAGGAATTTGGTCATCTATTGGGCAATTTCACAAAATGTAAATAACATCAATTAAGCTTTTAAATGTTAGTTTATCTGGTATTTATCATTAATCAACACTAACATTCAAATATTTCAAACATTAATCATTAAGATTTTAGGTATTTTGTACAAAACAATTTCAATCATCAATAATACTATTTTATGAATCAATTAAACACGAAACATTCACAATACTGATAATAATAACATTAATTACGATATAAAACAAATAATATAACACATAAATGCTAACTATAAAAATAGATAATTAGTTTTGTTTTTGTTCTAATATGTTTTTGAAAATGAACAAAAGATGAAATATAGAAATTCTCTATTTACAATAAAAACTTTCGTCATTACATGCGACATGATTACACCACTAAAAACTTAATCACTTACAATCGCAACTCCTCTCCTTGTAGAATCATGAATTGAGACTTGTAAGTTGATCTCCTCTTTAGTATATTGGCATCAACCCAAAACCAAGGTTAAAGGTTTTACGATCTCTTGAGATATGATTCAATGCTAGGTGAAAATGACTTCCCTTTGTGACGCGATCACTTTGCACAGTAGTTATCAGTCACTATGTTTGGCTCGAAATCGACCCGACATTTAGAAAGTATCCTCACAAACCTCTAATGATTAGTGATTGTGGTGGTGTTGTGGAACTTTACGGAACTACTGACGCTTCCTATAGTTAGTGTAGTTCTCCACACCTTCGTTCTTCTTTTCTTCTTTTTATATTTCTTCAGTAATAATTACCTCTGCCTAAATGATTAGTTAATTTTCCTTCATTTATATCAATGACGGTGATTCCTTCTTCATTCCACGAGTTAAATCCTACGTGATACGTGCAATCAAGTTGTCCTTTGAATTTTCTATTTCTACAACTACTTATAGTGGCGTATTAGAAAATAACTAGTCCATAGAGTTAGTATAATTCAACGAACTTACTCTATTGACTTAACTATTAACTCAATGGACTTACCTCATTAAGTAAAACTTAACTTAACAAACTTGATATAAAATAATAATATAAAACATGTGCAACTCACGTGATATAATAACATTTAAATTCACACGTGCACACTTCTAACTTAATGAGATTCTATAACCTTAACTTTGTAAGTTTACGAGGGTCTATAAATGGAACTTAAAACTTTACAAGCATCCATGTTTTTCTAAGTTAAATCACACTTACTAAGTTTTCAATCGTTCAGAAATGATATTTAATTAACATCAATTCTTTAAAATTATGCACATTCTGTGATTAAGGCATATAATCGAGTAATTATAACATAATGACTTAATTTTGATATGATAAGCTAAATATTATGTAATTAACTATTAATTAATCATTAATATTATGTACTTTTTCATCTTAAACAAAATAACCTTCTCAAAATTAAAGATGTATCATGATTTTAATGCTTAATTTGTTAGGAATCTAAAATAATATCAATAGGATAGATGAAGTCTTTTACTTTAATTAGGATATCTTCTATTTTCCTTTAAGGTATGTTATACTTCTATCTGCTAATTGAATGATAGTCCTAGTAGGAATTAAGATTTTTAATCCTAAGGATGTAAATATATCACTAGGCATAACATTTATACTTGCACCTAAGTTTATTAAAGTTCTTTCCAAAATTGTATTACCTATTATACATGATATAATAGGGATTCTTAGATTAGATAACTTTTTAAGAATTTATGGTAGAAATAGAGAACTACTTTGTTTAGCTAAAAAGACTTTTTTTAACATTTTTCGCTCTCTTTTCTTAGTACACCAATTCTTAAAAAATTTAGTACAAGGTGGTATTTTCTATAATAAATCTAACAAAAAAATATTAACTTGTACTTTTTTTAAAATTTCTCTAATTTTTTCAAGAAATGTTTGTTTCAATCTTTCAAAATAAGATACTAATGATTGTAATTTAAAAGATTCTTTTTCTTTCATTTCATTCTTTTGATTTTTTTTAGTTTCATTTTCAGATTCAGATTTTTATTCATTGATTTATAATTCTTTAAACATTACATGTTCATTTTCATTTTGATTTTTGTTCTTACTTAGCTCCATTTTATTTTCTTTTTGAATTCTTAGTAGCACGTAAGTTTCAAATCTTAATGTTATACATACATCTTCCAAAATTTCATTACTTTCATGATGTTCTTATATTACCATTTCGTTTTTATGATTTTGATTTTTAATTGTTTTCCATGTTTCTTCTGTTAAATTACATTTCTCAATTCCTATTTTATTGATATTTTCTTTTATCTTTATGTTTTGCAAATTACGTAAATCTTCAATACTAAAATTTCCATTTATGTTCTCAAGTTGCATAACTTGAAATTTCATTATAAATTCATTCAATACTTTTAACTTTCTTTCCAAATCATCTAATCTCATTGCATTCAATTTTTAATCAATTTTTATTATGATTTTCTCTGTTTCATAGATGATATCGATTTTAGGTTCTGAATAATTTTCCTTATAATTTATTTAGTTAACTTCTTATTGATGATACATGTATTTTTCAAGTTTGTCTAAGTTTTATTGTAAACTACGTTCAAGTCTATTATACCTATCTCAAACTTCCTTATCTCTCGACATAATACTTGTTCTCTTTAGATAAACTATAGGATTCTCATACTCAATTCTATTGTATTGGATATAATTCATTTGTTGTTTATATAATCTAACCATTTACAATCATATCAATTTCCAACAATCAACAATGTGACCTTCCAAATTATAGAATTCACATATGGTAACTACAGGTTTTAAAAATCTTTAAACATAAGCATGTCATATTCTAAATGATAAAAACACAACACTCTTTATGCTATGAAAACAAAGCAGCACTACCGTTGCTCAGTTTTTCAATTTCTAGCAATGACGCTAGAAAACTTATTTGGGTGAATTTCATTTACTTTAATTATATATTAATAATTTCTTTTAGAAGTAAACAAATAATTTTTACAAATTAAATATTAAGTTCAATTTTTTTTTAACTGTAAGTGCATAATGTCTATTGTATTTGTATGCAAATATAAGTCGATCCTACAAAGATTGAATAAAAATTACATATTATTTTGATTTTTACAATTAGAGTTTTATGTGTTAAATTACGTACTCTGTTGACTTACTACTAACTCAACAGACTTAGTTCGTGAAGTTATAGTTAATTCAATAAACTATCCTCATAGACTTAAAAGTTAACTCCATGAGCCTAACTAGTAATTTTCAATTAAATTTTGCTATTCACAGAATAATTCAACCATCCATTGAATGGTTCAACAAAATGTAAATAACATCAATTAAGTTTTTTAATATTAGTTTATACAATATTTATCATTAATCAACACTAATATTCAAATATTTAAAACAGTAACCATTAAGATTTTGAATATTTTGTACGAACCAATTTTAATAATCAATAAAATTATTTTCTAATTTTTAAATTAAATAAATACGAAACATTCATAATACTAACAATTATAACATTAATCACGATACAAAACACATAATACAACATATAAATGCTAACTGTAAACCTAGATAATTAGTTTTTTTTTTTTTTTGATATGTTCTTAAAGATGAATGAAAAGTGAAATGTAGAAATTCTCTATTGACAATAAAAACTTTCGTCACTACATATAACGTGATTACACCTCTAAAAATTTAATCATTTAAAATCATACATCTTCTCCCTATAGAATCGTGAATCAAAGCTTATAAGTTGATCTCCTCTTCAGTATATTAACATCAACCCAAAACCAAGGCTAGAAGCTTTACGGTCTCTTGGGAAATGATTTGATGCTTAATGACAATGATTTCCCTTCTTACGATGCAATCACTCCTCATAGTGGTTGTCAATCATTGTGGTTAACTCGAAATCAAACTGACATCTAGAAAGTATCTTTACAGACCTCCGATGGTTGGTGATTAATGGTAGTGTTGTGGAACTTCAGGGAATTATCGACGTTTTATGTAGTTAGCATAAGTCTCTACACTCTTCTTCATTCTTCTTTTCTTCTTTTTATATTTCTTTCAGTAGTAACTACCTCCGACTAAATGATTGGTTGGATTTCCTTTATTTGTATCAACGATGATGTTTTTTTCTTTATTTCACGAGTTAAATCCTACATGATACATGCAATCATGATTTTCCTTCAAATTTCTTGTTCCTACAACTACTTCACATTAAATATTAGAAAATAACTAGTCCGTAGAGTTAGTGTAACTCAACAAACTTAATTTATTGACTTAACTGTTAACTCAACGGACTTCCTTCATTAAGTAAAGCTTAACTCAATGGACTTGATATAAAATAATAATATAAAATATGTACAACTCATGTGATATAATAAAACATGATTGCATAAAATGACATTTCTCTCGATTCAAAATCAGATTCTTTTCTAAATATCAAGCTAATATTAGTGTCAAATTTTTCAAACACACCTAAAATGAAGTTTCGTAAATAGTAAAATCATCTATGAATATTTTAAAAAAATCGTTTGTCATTCTAGTAAAAATACCTTACATGTACATTTGAAAAGTGGCAGGTACATTACATCACCCAAATGATATTCTTTTAAAGGTGTAAGTTCCATTATGATAAGTAAAAATCATTTTTTCTTAATCTTCTTATGCTACTAGAATTTGGTTGTATTCTAAATACCCATCTAACCATTTTCAAAAATCTATAGGTCAATTCAGGTGATAAGGGTTTTAAATCTAAATGTTGACTATTAGAAGTAAGAACTCTTAATTTAACATTCTCATCTATAAAATTAGATTTTCTTTACGTTTTCTCTACTTTTATTCTTAGATCTTCATCCATATTTTTATTTCCTTCTAGATCTTCGATTTTTTGTTGCTTATTTAATTTTTCTTGAATCACATCCTCTAACACGTCTCTTCCATCTTCTAGAAAGTTTATAGTATTTAAAGACATCTCTAGTCCTTCACCTCCTTCAAGTTTAAAAATATTTAATTGAATGTCCTCGTTACCATAAGTTAATTTCATAGTTCTATTTTTACAATTCATGATTACTCTAGATGTTAGAAATGACCTTCCCAAAATTAAAGAGATATCTTATTTAGAATGAAAAAGTACATAATATTAATAGTTAAATAATAGTTAATTGTATAATATTTAGCTTATTATATGAGAATTAAGCTATTATGTTATAATTACACGATTATATGTTTTATTCACAAAATATGCATAATTTCAAAGAATTAACATTAATTAAATATCATTTCTAAAAGATTGGAAACTTGATTTAAGTGTGATTTTATAGTATTAAGCATGATCTATTTTATTTGTATATATATATATCATCTATGGCTCACCAAGGCAAGACAAGATCAAGTAAGCATTCATCACACATCCACACTAATTTCATTTTCATTACAAGATTAACCATAAGTAGAGAACCTATAATAAAATTTTTTTTACTAGTAAACATCTTGGTAATATAATCATTAAATACTATAGATTATTGGATCTTTTTTAGAGCATACAAGGTTCTATAAGAAATTTATCAAAGACTTTAGCAAAATAATTAGACTCTTAACTAATTTATTGAAAGACACCTTATTTAACTTTAATAGGAATTGTAAAGAGACATTTCATAAGCCCAAATATAGCCTAATTACAATGACTATAATCCAAGCTCTAAATTGAAGCTACTCATTTAAGTTAACGTGTGATGCATTTGATTTCACTATAGAAGCTATGCTAAGGCAGAAAATTAAAAAATCTCCTAGAGTGATTCATTATGTAAGCAAGACTCTAAGTGATGCTCAAGTAAATTACATAACTACTAAAAAAGAGTTATTAGCTATTATGTTTACCTTAGATAAATTCAGATCAGATTTGGTGGGAACTAAAATAATAGTATACATTGATCATTCAACTTTGAAAAATCTCTTAGCAAAAAAAGAGACTAAACCTAGACTAATAGGGTAGATATTATTATTACAAGAATTTGATCTAAAAAATAAAGATAAAAAGGAATGTGAGAATGTAATGGTTGATCATTTGTCAAAATTGCAAATATCAAAATCTAAAGTAGATATTAAGGATAATTTTCCTAATGAACAATTAATATTGATAGAGGCAATGCTTTAATATGAAAATATAGTTAATTATTTAGTTACAGAATTAACACCCAATGATTGAAGTAGACAGGATAAGAAATTGTTCTTTTTAAGAGTGAAATACTACTATTGGAAAAATCTCTACTTATTTAAGAAATATTTTGATTTAATCATAAGAATGTATGTCTCAAAAACTAAATATAAAAATATATTATTTTTCTATCATAATCAAGCTTATGGAGGGTATTTTGGTTTAGGAAAAACAATTGCCAAAGTCTTATAATGTGAATTTTATTAGCCAACATTATTTAAAGATACCCATAAATATTACTTTAAGTTACATAAGATATTAACAAATAGGAGGAGTATCAATGAGAAATATAATACCTCTCAATCATTGAAATTTTTGATGTGTAGAATTTGATTTCATAGGTTTATTTTCTATTTCAAATCAATACAGTTATAGACTATTAGGTGTAGATTATGTATCTAAGTAGATAGAAGCAATTCTAACCAAAATAATTGATAATAAGGTTGTAGTGTATTTTGTTAAAACAAATATAATAGCTAGATTTAGCGTGCCTAAAGCTATCATTAGTGATAGGAGAGCCCATTTTTGTAATAGAAGTTTTGAAATTTTAATGAAGAAGTATGAAGTAAACTACAAAATTGTAACTTTATATCATCCTTAAACTAGTAGACAAGTTGAGAGTGCCAACAATCAAATTAAACTAATCCTAGAAAAAGTAGTTAATCCTATTAAAAAGGACTAAGTTGTTAAATTAATAGATGCACTATAAGGTTATAGAACAACTTACAAAACTAACCTAGGGATGTCTCCTTTTAGGCTAGTTTATGGAAAAGTTGTCATTTGCTTGTTGAATTAAAACATAATGCTTATTGGCCATTAAAGACTTTAAATGTTTATATAGATCGAACACCTAAATATAGAAAAACTCAATTAATAGAATTGGAAGAATTTAAAAATGAAGCTTATTCTAAAATAATAGTGGAAAAAGAAAAAATGAAGTTATAATATGATAAAAAATTGTGCCAAAAACTTTTGAAATAGAGTAAGAAGTGTATCTTTACATGTTTAAACTTTATAACCATCTAGGGAAATTAAGATCTAGATCGGTAAGACCTTATATTGTTATAAATATTTATTCTTATAGGATAATTGGAATTGAAAATTCTAAAAATCAAAATATATTTAAAGTTAATGGATAAAAACTCCGACTTATCCTTAAATTTCCAAAGGTTGCATTTGAAATTAGAGAGTAAGTGATATTGGAAGATTACCCAACCTTTATTACTTAATTTAAAAAAATATAATATATATATATATAAACTAAAAACAAATAAATAGAATTATTTCATATGTTTGCCTTTGTTTGCTTTAGTTTTAGTTTTAGTTTTGTTAATATGGTTTTTATTTTTTCAAAAAAAAAACATAAAAATTATAATATATAAAAATAAATAAATAATATATAAAATATAACTTCTGAGTGAAGTTCATTGAGTTATTACTTAACTCAACGGACATACTCTATTGAATTATTGTTTAAATTAATGAACTTAGTCTATTGAGTTAACGTGTAACTCAATAAAGTAATATAGTTAAATCAACAAACTTAGTCTATTGAGTTAATGCATAACTTAACGAAATAGTAAGGTCATGTGGTACTTAATTTTTGAACAAAAAATTGTCTAATAACCCATCAATGACTTAAGGCACATATTTAACCTTTAAGACTATGATTTAGGGGTTTATTACTTCAAAATCATTCGAAATCCTACATTTCTTGAGAAAACCACCTAATTAGCATTGATATTCACGATGAAATGGTAGAAATTTTACATATACCACAAAATGCTGCCAAACCACCATCCACTCATTATGACAAAGTTGAACCAGGTTTGTGGTATAATGATTTTGATTATCCTATCTTGTGCCTAGTAAAGTGGTGCGATGGTGAAATGAAATTTCAAATATGGATAATGAAAGATTTGGATAATTAGAAATGGAGTGATGAATACATTGAGTTATTTGTGAAAGTGGAAACACCTAGATTAGTGTGGTTAAGTAAAGGGATTATTACATAGTCAACATTGATATTCATGATAAAATGGTAAAAATTTTACATATACCATAGAATGCAGTTGAACCACCACCCACTCATTATGACAATGGTAAAAATTTTACATATACCATAGAATGCAATTGAACCACCACCCACTCATTATGACAAAGTCGAACTAGGTTTGTAGTATAATGATTTTGATTATCCTACCTTATGCCTAGTAAAGTAGTGGGATGATGAAATAAAATTTCAAATATAGATAGTGAAAGATTTAGATAACTGGAAATGAAGTGATGAATACATTGAGTTATTTGTGAAAGTAGAAACACCTAGATTAGTGTGGTTAAGTAAAGGGATTATTACTACAATCCATTTCATTAATTGTAATACTTTGATATTTAATGTTAATAACATACTTCAAATTTATAATTTAAGGAAACGAGCAAAGTCAATAGAAGTGAAATTAAGAGTGAGAAAGTCTATGCCTAAAGGTTTTCCATGAATGGATACATTCATTCTGTATGTCAATACCTTCTAGTCAAGTACTTAAAATGTATCTCTATATTTGTGCTTATTGTAAATGTATTACCATTTGCATTTATGTTTGAAATAGTGAAAAAATATATATTTTTTACTTTGTTGTGTTCATTATATGTCTTTATTTACAATCAAAACTTATAAAAAATCAATCCAATTTGTTGCCATTTGTTTTGAAAAATCATCTAACTTGCTTGTAAGCTACTAAAAGCATAGAAGTCTAGGTTCCGCACAATGCATAAAGAAATATATAAATAGATATATTTTAGTTTTACTTCTATTATGTTATCTTTGGTGAATGAAGGACAACTCAAGAGAAAACCTTCGAAATACATCATCTGACTTATCAAACAAGGTACGCCCATTACAATTATCTTTTATACAATTGATATCTACTGAAATAATAGTAAGTGCAATTCATAGAGTTAAGTGATAACTCAATGAATCTAGTTTTTCATTTCTACCATGCCTGTTTACTATTTAAATGCATATATTACAAATTTGTTATATTGAGGACAATGTAAGATGTAGGTACGAGAGAGAGGCGAATAGAAAAATAAAGATAGAAACTTTGTCATTTTATTTACATAATATTTGGAAAAGGGAAATTTTTAAAACATTTTCCATTTGGACTCAAGTTATACTCATTATCATGCCATCCGATTTTATAAATTAGTTGAAGTGACTTTGTTTAAAGGAAATTTGAGAGAGGAAACTCATTTTCAAAATATTTCACTTGAATAGATGTTCAAACTTGAATTTATGTAATTTCTATAGGTTAAGTTATGCATTTTGTTGAATTCAAGTTGCCATTAATATGGTTTAATGCAAAATGATGTGCTAAGTATAATTTCAAGTTGATGCATGTTAATTGATGCATACATTCTATTTTTAAAGTTATTGAAAATCATTTGGTAAAACAATATAGAAACTAGTTGTTTGGATTGAATATCCATTGTGTTAATTGATGTAGGTTGCAAGCTATGAAAACCCATGATTATTTTGTATGATACAATGAGTCTGTTGGTTATTTCAATATCCAACAAACTAACTATGTTGGTTACCACTTTACCAAACGAATTGATTACGTGAATTGCACATGTAACTTGTTGAGTTAACACAATTGCACATGTTAGATCGCATGTTTGAATAGTAATATCTTATACTATGATTTATATATAGGTATAAAACATGTCACGAAAAGGTATTTTAATAGAATGCAATTATATGTTAAAGATTATTTTTATGGTAATTGCACTTGTTACCTTTGTATGTGTTAATTGAATGTTTATGCATAATCTATTTTATACGAGTAGTTTGTCTGTTGGTTAATCAAATAACCATCCATTGGTAACCTAGTTTACCAATGATCTTATTTCTAGTTTTTCATAGATTTTTATTAAAAGGATTTATCGTTAGCTAAGAGGTTTACCAACAATGGAATCGTTGGTTAACTAATTTACCAATGATTGCACATTTTAAGTATTTCTACAATCTTAATTTATTTTGTTTTATTGTTAAGAATGTATTGAAATTTTGATTATTTATGAACCACTTAAAGATTTATATCTCTTTTATTTATCAATGAAACGACATAAATTTTACATATATCAAAGTAATTGCAGAAAGTAGATAAATTTATTTTCTAAGAAATGAAGAACGTAGTTGACATAGAAAAGAACATGGTTTACATGGAGAATTTTTATTCGTTAGAAAGATTGAAGTAAGCAAGTTGTACTTACAGTAACTACTACTACAATTGACAATGCAACACACTATCTCCACTTATAGGAATGTGGTCTCGTCCTAATACTATCATATAAGAGAACATGGAAACTACATTAGCTCTCTCTCCCTCTTCATCCAATGTCTTTCCAATGCATATCCATTTCAGAACTTTCACAATCCACCCATCCAATTTTTCCCGAGAGGAGATTGACAATCTCTTCTTCTTCAATTTCTATCCTAATGTGGCCACTATAAGCTTCTCTAACCTAAGTACATTCTTAAAGGAAAGTCTCTTGACATCAACTACTTCCCTCTATAGCTTTATACCACAGAATTTATGTGAGTAATATACAAACATTCAATGCAAGTTGTGAAGGAAGGATCGCTAGTCTAACAACTTAATGATCTAGAAGTAAAGACAAAGAGAAGATCTTAACTTAAGCAAGTCTTGAAGGGTGAAGGTTGTAGTGTTAGATTAAGTGTTCTCTCCTTTTTTATTTCTTTATTTCTCTATTATTTTATCACATTATGTTAAAGCATTATTTGTCTATGAAATCAATGTAAACTGTGATGACATCTTTATTTTCCAATGTTTTGGTTATATTTATAGCAACTTGAATATGCATGCAATTCTGTGTTAAGTATTGCATCATGAATGGAAAGAAAAACAATAAAAAAAATGTTAAAGTCAATTGACGAAGCCTATCTTAAGAAACTTAAAAAGTTTACCAATAGAGTATGTCCATTGGTTAACCTATTACCAACGAACTATGACCATTGGTTAGATTTTAGAAATATTAGACTTAAGAAAACAACAAAACAAGAGTCTAATAATCATTTAATGGAGAATTAATTCAATAATATTACATTTAGGAATCTAAACCAAATTTTCTAATTCATGTGGACAAACTTGTACTTGCACACTAATTATAATTGAATCTATGCACTTGTGGTAAAATTTAAGAGCATACTATTAATATAATTTGAAGTACAATTAATCAACTGTGAGCAAGTCTTTCTAAAAGTATGTCAACAAGTTTTTGACACTATTGTCGAGGATTACGATGTTAAATTAGTGAAGGATTTTAGATTAATGTTACTAGAACTTTAATAGAATTTTGCTACCTTTATAAGTTAATTTTATTTCATAGTTTAGTAGTTTTCTTTTATGTTGATAGTGTAGTGACTTAATTTAGTTGCATTGCTTTAAATTTTTAATGTTTATTTTCTAACATTTAGATAACCATTGTAGTAGAGAAATTAATCGATTGTTATGATAATGAATCTAAGTAACTCATCTTGTGGGAATTTTGGGTTTATTCCATGTCATAGTTACGAGGGTTATAATTATCTTGATTACATTGGAAGAGAGTATCAATTCGTAGAACCTTATAGATCTACTTCACAATATAATCTAGGAGGTTCGAATGTTGATTGTTATTGTAACAATAACTAAAATGGCAATCATATTTTAAAGGGTCATCATGGATATTATGATGATAGCGGGAGATTAATTCTTAATGACAAATACTAGAAACAATCAGAACTATTAGAAATTATCACTAAAGATAGAATGCCTTACAAATCAAGTTAATGATACATTACAACAAATAGAAGATAATCAAAAACAAAATGAAGATGAACTAACTAGTTCGATGAAATTCAAAAAACTAGATGAAATTCAAAAAGCCATAGATGCTATAATCGAAAATTTAATAGAATCTAATTTCACTAAATTAGAGAATAGCTTCCTAGAAGGATAGAGAGAAGTAAATATCATGTTAAGATTTAGTGTAAGTTATGAAGCCACTAAAAAGAAAAATGACCAAGAAGATGACAATTTAAACAACTTTAAGGATGTGAAAGAAGACACAACTGATGATTATATTTTAAAAGATAGGAAACATGAAGAAGTTAAGGAAAAATCTAAAGAACATAATGCTACAATTGACAAAGTAATTGAGAATAATTTGAATTCTGAGAAGATTTAAATCAAGGATAAATCACAAACTATAGTAAAACTTCTATTTCCACATAGAATACAAAATGATGCAAACCTTGAATCGAAACAAATTAGTAAATTATTTGAGCAAGTAAAAATAAATATACCATTATTAGAAATTATTAAACAAGTACCTTCTTATGCTAGATATCTTAAACAACTATTCAAGTTTTTTGATTAGTTATAGACATAACTCTATTAGAAACTCATACAGTTATCTTAAATATTCAAGTTTTTCTATATATATTTTTGGTAACTTCTAGTAGAAAACTCAAATAGTTATGCTTATTGTTAGAATTTTTAATTTATCTGTCTAAAAAACTCATACAATTATTATATAAGGGGACAAGTATATTTTAAGTTTATGTTAGTACATCTACCTACATTTATTAAATTGTTAATAACTATTTAAGTTTATCGTATAGTTGTGAGTTTAACTACTTAGAAAACTCATATGGTTATCATAAGTTTTCAAGTTTCTCGATATATTATAGCTTTTAGTGAAAAGTCATAAGGTTATAGTAAGTCTTCATGTTTCATAGGTTAAAAACTCATATAGTTGCAATAATCCTTTGAGTTTGTGTACTTTATTGTTAAATTCAAGTTTTATTTATTTATGACCTTAAGGTTAAATCCAAATATTTGATTAAAACTTATAGAGTTATCTTTTTTACTATCAATCTTTCGTGTTTCTATTGTCAAAACCCTAGTTTGTTAATTATGATTCCACTAAGTTCCTAATTTCAAGTGTTGTAAAAGCTTGCAACAATGTCTAGATGTAGAAGAGGACGACTCACTAAAACACAAAAAAAGGAGTTGGAATTGAAAGAAATTGAAAGACAGATTCACAACATTTACTCATGATATACATTTCCAATTAAAGCCTTAGAAAATGTACATATAATAGTATAGGATGAGAGAAATTATTACTAGAAATTTATTAGAAATCCTATAGAAACCAACTTTAGATCTAAACAAATTGTGTTATCATGTTTACAATTATAGAAAAGAACTTTGCAACCGAAGACTAAGGTTGCTAGTATTTCTGGAAAAATATTGATGAAAATCCTAATACAAACTATTAAAAACTATGGAAAGAAGTGGAAAATGCTAATTGCTAGAGTCAATAATCAACTACATGATTTATATTCTAAATATCATTTTTCATTAACAATCTTAGATAAAGTTAAGGACCCATTTGTGCATATTTCTCATCGGGAAATGAAACAGCGAGATATGTAAGAAATGGTGAGAGATGAAAAGGCAAAAGATGGTAAAACATGATAAGAAATGAAATACTATTTGTACACACCAAGAAATGACAAAAAAGTTAAGTTATTTCTATAATTATAGGAAATGATAAGAAATACATTATTTAAAAATTTTAAAATATTTAAATTTACATTTATAAAATAATAAAATATATAATTATAATTTTTGATAACTTTTTGTGTTTTAACTTAAACAACTATACAAGATGCACATATAAAATAACTTTTTTTATTAAATGTAAAATTCATTACAAGTAGATTGTATAAATTTATTTGCATATTATCTCTCTCCCACATAGAATACATAATTATTTCATGCATTACATCAACTACTCTCTTTTTTGTTTCACACTCAAATTACCAATACAACCAAATTACCAATACAACGTATGTTATCTTCTTCAACATTGTTAATAGGTTTCTCATATAATAAAGCATTTTCTTCAACTAATTCATCTTGGAAATCTTTGTATAATTTTTATACATTGTCCTTCAAGTCTTTATTTTACTTTTAACATATTTTTTCTCTACATTAGCCTCAATTACTTTGTTCCAAGTATCTGATCTAATTTTTCCATCTTATTGGTTTGCATTCTCTTCTCTAATTTCTACTGTTAAAATATCTAAAAAAATTTCATCTTATTTTGTACTCTAGTTGATGTATTTCCTTTTTTCATAAGTTATTTCGCTAAAAATACAACTTTATAAATAATAAGGAAATCTACAAGCAATTTCAACAATTGAAAGAAATTTTCAAAAGCATAACAAGTAATTAAAAATTTGTTTAAGGACACAAGAAAGAAATCCAAAGTATAAAGAAGCTACTCAACCTACTCCTTTATTATAATAATATAAAACTTTTATCGTTAACTTTACTTACCACCAATTGAAACTTAATTTTCAAGAAAAAAGAAAACTGTTTCAAACATGAATTAAATCAAAAATTCTAAAGGCTTAGATGTATGATAATTTTTTATGAAATGTAAGTGACACAATGATTAGTTATATGATCTCTTTATGATCTAAACAAAAGTGTTAAGGACGATGGCAATGCAACAGCACTCCATATAGCCCAAGGCAAGATGCTAGACAATGGCCTGACTAGAGCAAGGTGATGATTTATATAATTTGAACAAATAAACATACAAATGAAAACCAACAAATGTACCATGAAAGGTCGTAACACTTCTGCTGTTTTTAATTCTTACAAAACTCATTCTGAAATCAACATATGTACAATGGCAGGCATACAATGACCATTCATTGCTTGATTTTACTAATGTAGAGTATAATATACTATGCCTATTCTGATACTAAAATAATTCGGCAATATCACAACAATGCACTTGAATATTTTCATTGCTTGATAAGATTAAGCATCCAATAGTATAACATATAGAGGTTTTAATGATAAATGGATATGCATCTCAACCAAACATTTAAAAAACTAATAAATGTTTGTCCAAGACACAAACATGATAATATCAATGTTCACATATTTCTCTACAAAACATATGAAATAACAAATATCTTTGACTAAGAAATATTAGCAGTGACGATCCTCTTCATCAATGGCAATCACTGCATTGTCATTATCTTTATTAAAATTATAGTTATTAGCCGCTTCTTCTGTTATACAATATCCTCTTCACCATATATATAGGTCTGGGTCTTAAAGACTTGAACCTACACTCACGAAGAGTGCAAATCTAGATCGACAGGGCATGACTCTTATTTTTTAGAATCCAAATCCTAGAATTATCGATCTACACATGTGGGTGTTGGGTCCAAACTCTATCCATTTCCAAGCCTAATGAATCTGAAATGCAGTGTACAAAAACCAACGGTACATGTAGAGAAATAGAGGATTGTTGATCAATGTCTACAACTTCAATTGAAACCCGAACATGCTTGTAAACCTCAAAATGTAAACAGTATCATATATCATAGATGGTGATATCATTGAAATATGTTCAAAGATGCATATATTCTTCCTTGAACCAGCAAAAATATTCATTGATAATTGATTTCCAAGGGTGATGATCGAGGGTTTACCGCTTTTTTTTATGATGGGGTAGACGACGACTCCAACTGCGGCAGAAATGACAATGAAGCTTCACTACGTTGGCGTCGGGACTACCAAATGTCCTGAATGCAGCAACTGCCGATGGGCGAACTTGATGGGTGAGGATCGGTAATGCCGTCGAGGAAATGCAGTCGGGGAGACGGACGCGGTCAGGGACCTGTAATGCGATTAGGGAAGACGCGGTCAGAGACGCCTCAGAGTCAAGAATGGATGGACGCAATCAGGGAAGATGCGAGAATGTTGTTCGCGGTCGAGGAGACGTGTCAACAGGCGTGATTGGGGAAGATGCCTTGGAGTTGGATGCGGTCGGAGACAGATATGGTTGGGATGGACGAGATTGGGAAGACACCTCGGAGTCGGACACGGTCGGAGACGGAACCACTCGGGACGCGATGGACGATGTCGGGAGATTTCCTTGTCTTGCCGAAGGAACGGGGTTGAGGGGAGAATTTTGTTTTTTCCCTCATTTATATATTGTTGTAGTGGGGGGAGATTTCCCCCCATGTCTTGAATGCACATATAGTGGATGGAAATAGGTAGAAATTATTTCATTTTTCATGATCACATGTCAATTTTTAGTACACCATGGTAGTACAAATCTTTCCTAAAAGGTACATAAACGAAGGAGAAAATTTATCAGTTAAAAATATCAAAGGTTGATGTCCTAGAACAATACTCCATAATGTTATAAGAAAAATAAGATGATGAAAGACCATTAGAACCTTAAGCGCAACTTACATGAAAAATCAAAGACACACAAAAGCAACCACCACCTAAAGGAAAATTGCAAAAAATATGAGAAAAGAAAGAAATGAAAGTTTGAAAAATTTATTAATTATTTGTGTCTATTTAGAAACTTAAAAAATTTAAAAAAACTTTCCCAAGTATAAAAAAAATAAAAATTCTAAGATTTCAAAGGCACCCCCTTCTGAAATCTCAAAAATCCACCTTCTATTTCTCCATTGAGCTCACTTGACATTTGTTATGCTCACCCAATGCCTATTGAGCTCACTCGACGTCTATTGACCTCACTCTAGCTCAAAACACCCTTGATGCTCAAACACATCTCGCTAAGATGCCCTCCAAGATTAAAGTTCTCACACCTCACCCGAGCACATCTCCCACCTCTCCCAAGCACATCTCCCACCTCACCCAAGCACATCTCCTATCTTGTTGGTTGCATTGTCGCCACTTACATGTCATGTCGTCACAAGTAACATATTTTGTGGGGTTTTCCTCGAACCACTATAAATCTTCGAATGTGATTTTTCCTTCTTGTTAGGACCATTGTATTTTGATAATGCAAAAACCTATGTAAGGAAACAAATTGTATTTTACAGATAAGACAATTCAGCAAAAGATCAAAAGACAAATAATTAGATACAGGTAGTTCAGACATTGCTTCTATAGAGCTACAGGAAAATCGTATAGTTACCAGGCTTAAGTATCTAGAAGAAAGTTAATCTTCGGTAACTTACATGCTTAAGTATATGAAGAATCAGTTTAAAGCAGCAAATACACCATCAGATAGGTAGAAGAATAACTATCCGAAAATACAAGGCCTTTAGAGAGTTTGAAAGATAGCTGGTTTAATGATCATAGAGTTAAAACACTAATTATCCAGAAGTTCAAAGAAATTGGAAAATTAGGAAAACCAATTATCCAAAACTTAAGTCATTCAATTACTCACGTGCAGAAATCCAGTCAAAAGTTTAAAAGAAGAATCGAAAGGTTACTGTAGCTAACTATTCGAAAGTTAAAGAGTTTCGATAAGTTAACAGTTATAACCATCTGAAACTTAAGTCGCTCTATTATGCATGTATAGAAATAAGAAGACAATAGTCGGAAGCTTAAAAGAAGAATCGGAAGGTTACTATAACTAACTATTCGAAAGTTAAAAAGTTCCGGTAAGTTAACAATTATAACCATCCAAACTTAAGACACTTCATGTGTATGACTTAAATCTCACATGACAAAAGAACTTAAAGTGGATTTTCAGTGAGTTACGAACATATTTCAGAAAGTTACACAGCTAACTATCCAAAAGTCTAAGAAAATCAAAAGGTTATCATGAAACACCTTTCCAAACGATAACTTACCATATTTAGACCTGCAAACTTAGCAAGTACAATAAAATCAATCCGTTGAAGAGAAAATATGATCGTTGGACTTAAATACAAACAGATCATTCAATATTCAACAGAGCTAACAAATGAGATTACACAAACAATCACATATAGAGATATAGTATACATTGCAAATCAACTACTGTTATAGAAGAAAACTCAATTCAGATTGACTACAACATAAAATCGATTGAAAGCTGGATTTACAAGAAGATTCTTAAAGCTCTCCAAGGGCTAAAAGTCTGATCCAAGAAGGATCATTTGGTTCGTGGCTTCAACCTTAAAGCTTCATTCAAGTGATTGGCTTGAGTTTCGACTTGAAAACTCAAGAGGTTGGTTTACTAAAGTTTAAACTTGAAAACTTTTGAGTGGTTGGTTAGAGCTACAACAAGAAAGCTCAAGTGAATGGTTGGTTCTTGCTTTGACTTGAAAGCAAGTGTATGTAAGTATTGAGACACTTAGTGATGCCCAAGTGACCCTTAGGGGTAGACTAGCCTAGTTGGTGAACCACCTAAAATTCCCTTGTGTTTCTTACTTTTATTTCCACTATGCATGTTTATTTATCTATTTATTACTTGAGCAAACTATTTATTTAAAATTGGTTAATCAAGTCAGAAATAGTTTTTAAATACACATTGATCACCATTCAACCCCTCTAGTGAAGCCATACATTCCTAACAATTGGTATCAGAGCAGGTTGATCTCTTTTTATAGATTTAATCATTTAAGATCATGACATCTTTTCACAAAGAGGGTTAGAACATCTATCCTCCCTTGTTTGATGATATTAACTATAATTACTAGAAAAACAAGATAGAATGTTTCCTTAGGAGATCAAATGTGAGTCTTTGGAAAATGGTAGTTCTAAGAACACCTATTCCACCTAATCATGAGGATGATTGAGCTAAGTAAGATAAGAGAATCATCCAAATGGATACTCGAGGGTTGAACATTATTTACTATGCATTATCTGCTGAACAATACAATAAAGTTTCAGCTTGTAAATCTACTCAAGAGACTCGGAACACTCTTCAAATAACCTTTGAAGGAACCAACCAAGTGAAAAATACAAAAATCAGCATTTTACTTAGAAAGTTTGAATTATTTAAAATGCTTAATGATGAAACAATTACTAATATGTTTTATAGATTTACTGAGATTATTAATAACTTAAGAGGCTTGAGAAAGGAATTTTCTATCCGTGAACATGTGTAGAAAATCCTTAGAAGTTTAACTATGGAATGGAAGCAAAAGTCCACATCAATACAAGATTCCAATGACCTCAACAAATACTCAATAAAGGATTTAATGGGCAATCTGCTAGCCTATGAAGTTCAAATGAAGAAATGGAAAGATAAGGAAGGAAGTACTAAAAAGAAATCAGAAATGAAGAAAGAGCTAGCCCTCCCATCAACTCAAGAACTTCAAAGTTCAGATGAAGATGAAGTTGTGTTATTGGCTAGAAATTCAGAAAATGGATGAAGAAAAAGAACCAAGCCAACACATCAAAAAGCAATGCTCCAATATGCTTTAAATGCAAGAAGTAGGAACATATACCACCTAATTGTCAATTGCAACTAGAAAAAGAAAAAGAAATGAAGAAGAAGAAGAAGAAAAGCTACAAAAAGAAAATGGCATTGAAGGCTACTTGGGATGACAATAGTTCTTCTAGCAACTCATCCATTCAAATGAAGAGGTATTAGTAAACGTGTGCTATACAACATAAGAGGTATGTTCCACTTCATCTTAAAGTGATTCTGATGTAGACAATGATAATCTAGATGTAAATATTCTTTTGTCTACTGTTGACAGTTTATATGTTAAATGCAAAAATTATAAAAAGGAAATTAAGCATTTAACTACATGTTTAGAAGAAGCATATACTGAACTTGAAAATTTGTATGTTGAAAATAGAAAATGCAATAATGATGAATTGATAAACTAAAATGAAAATCTGAAATCTTAAATTACTGATCTGAAAAATACTATACATAAATTTACTAATGGACAAAATGGATTAAATAAAATCATTGGTTCACAAAGACATAGTTCAAATAGATTTGGCCTAGGGTATGCTACTCCACAGGAAATACCCTACTATGGTGGTGTTATCCGATCGTATAAAGATGGTACAATAGTGTTTGCCATCGAAAGAATATCTAGATCAATGTGGCTACCAAAAGGTAATAAATTAAATATTATTAGGACTAACACCTTTGGACTCAAGAAAATATGGGTACCAAAATCTATTTTTGTTTGAATTGCAGAATTATAGTATTTAGGGGGAGCAGCAAATTTACAGTGGCAAATTATTATCTGCAAATTATCAAAATCTAAATATCAATGGAATAATCAATTAGAAAAGGCTGAAAATTTGAAAATCAGTTATGAGAGCAACTATTTGGTATTACAAGAGGCACCATAAATTTGTAGAAAGTGCTACACATAGATTGAGTGGAAATCGTGCCTAAAATCATGATACTCAAGGAGAGCAAAATCTATAGCAGTTAGAAATAAGTGTACAGAAAAGAAAGCAACAGCCAAACTATAGTCTCAAATTGTTTTCTACATATGAGTGAAAGAATCTCTTGAAGAGAGATTTTAAGAAGCTAAACAGTTGGTAATCAAAAGGTAATCAATTAAGAATCAATTATGATATTCTGAAATTAACAATTAGTATCAAAGTGGCATCAATGATTGAATCTTATTCTTTAAAGGAAATAAGATCTGCACGAGCCAAGATGAATGTATACAAATCTGATTTATCAAAGGATAAACAAAATCTGTAGTAGCTAGATTACAGTCTTCAAATTATCTTCTACAAATTGAAAGAAACTCTTGAAATAAAGATCTAAGAGAAGATAAATGATTTAAAATCAGAAGCTAAATTATTGAGAATTATTTATGATGTTTTTGATTAAATAATTGGTACTTAATTCAATTGGTATCATAAATGTCATTTTGCAAAATAGGTGCAACAAATCTATCTGCAAGGAAAAGCATATAAGTAGGGGGAGAACCTATTATATGAAGGGAATTCAGAATGCTACTTCAGTTCAAAAAGAAAGTGTATAACGAGGGCACACATATAGGGGGAGAGCCTATAACTTGCTATTAAAAATCAGAGAACCTCTATACAAATAGGAGGAGAGCATGAGGCAACAACTATAAATATTAACTGCATTTTTATAATTGCTACTTTGACAATTGACATTTCACTGTTTTTCAGTTTTTACAAATGATGTAGTAAGTAAACGAGACAAAGGAAGAAATACCACAAACTAGGAGAGAAATTACTTCTCAGAATTTAATATGTTAACAACTGGTATTAGACAAGGATTGAGGAAATTGACACTTCAATTGATACTGTGCTCGAATAAGAAAGAAGAAAAATAGTACAATATCAAAGGAAAAGAAGAAAATAGACTACAATTATGAAAATATCTCAAAAATTAGTATAAGCACACTAAGAATTAACATTTGATGCAAAATCAAAATTGGTATTCGCAGATATTGATGCAAATTAATTCTTTCAACAATTGATATCAAATAGGATTATGGAAATCAAAAAATTGGTATGACATCAGATATCACATCTTGATAGAAAGGGGAGAAATTTGGCAGCAAAAGAAAATTCAAAGGGAAGAAAGTTATGGAACTCCTTTTCTCTAATGACAAAAAGGGAGAGAAGAATAAAGAGAATTACATAGAAGGCAAGGGGAAAATTCCTAGCACACAAACAGGGGAAGAAATTAACTTTATTGTATTGTATTCACTATAAATCTTTGCTTTATTTAGTTTCTATATGACTAAATGTATATAAATAAACTAGAGAATGAAATACATGTAATTAAATATAAAGGATTTTGTCATTATAAAAAAGGAGGAGATTGTTAGGACCCTTGTATTTTGATAATGCAAAAATTTGTGTGAGGAAATAAATTGTATTTCACAGATAAAACAGTTCAGCAAAATATCAGAAGGTAGATAATCAGATATAAGTAGTTCAAACATTGCTGCTATAGAGCTACAAGAAAATCAGATAGTTACGAGGCTTAAGTATCTAGAAGAAAGTTAATCTTCAGTAAGTTACATGCTTAAGTATTCGAAGAGTTAGTTTAAAGTAACAGATATGCCATCGGATAAGTAGAAGAATAATTATCTGAGAATACAAGGCCTTTAGAGAGTTTAAAAGATAGCTGGTTGAATGATCGAAGAGTTAAGGCACTAACTATCTAGAAGTTCAAGGAAATCGAAAAATTAGGAAAGCCAACTATCTGAAACTTAAGTCATTCAATTACCTACATATAGAAATCCAGTTGAAAGCTTAGAAGAAGAATCGGAAGGTTACTGTAACTAACTATCTAAAAGTTGAAGAGTTTCGATAAGTTAACAGTTATAACCATCTGAAACTTAAGTCGCTCTATTATACACGTGCAAAAATAAGAAGACAGTAGTCGGAAGTGTAAAAGAAGAATCAGAAGGTTACTATAGCTAATTATCTGAAAGTTAAAAAGTTTCGATAAGTTAACAGTTATAACCATCCGAACTTAAGACACTTTACGTGTATGACTTAAATCTCATGTGACAAAATGACTTAAGTGGATTTTTGGTGAGTTACGAACATCCTTCGAAAAGTTACATAGCTAACTATCTGAAAGTCTAAGAAAATCGGAAGGTTATCATGAAACACCTTTCCAAACAATAACTTACCATATTTAGACCTGCAAACTCAGCAAGTACAGTAGAATTAATCCATTGAAGAAAAAGTATGATTGTTGGACTTATAAGCATAAATACAAATAGATCATTCAATATTCAACAGAGCTAACAAGTGAGATTACACAGACAATCACATATAGAGATACAGTATACATTGTAGATCAACTACTGTTACAGAAGAAAGCTCAATTCAAATTGACTACAACATAGAATCAATTAAAAGCTGGATTTACAAGAAGATTCTTAAAGCTCTCCAAGTGCTGAAAGTTTGATCCAAGAAGGATTATTTGGTTCGTGACTTTAACCTTAAAGCTTCATTCAAATGGTTGGTTTGAATTTCGACCTGAAAACTCAAGAGGTTGGTTTACTAAAGTTTAGACTTGAAAACTTTTGAGTGGTTGGTTAGAGCTACAACTAAAAAGCTCAAGTGATTGGTTGGTTCTTGCTTTGACCTGAAAGCAAGTGTATGTAAGTGTTGAGACACTTAGTGATGCCCAAGTGATCTTTGGGGGTGGACTAGCCTAGTTGGTGAACCACCTAAAATTCCCTTATGTTTCTTACTTTTATTTCCGTTGTGTAAGTTTTATTTATCTATTTAGTACTTGAGCAAACTATTTATTTAAAATTGGTTAATCAAGTCAAAAATAATTTTTAAATACACACACATTAATCACCATTCACCCCCCCTCTAGTGAAGCCATACGTTCCTAACACTTCTAACATCATCAGGTTCACATATTTTGTGGAACAACAAACAACTCTCTTTCTATCTTTTTTTGGGATAAAAAATCATGCTTATTTGTCTTCAGTGCTGAATCTTTGGTTTTAATTTCTTCTACTTTTGAGCCTCTAATTGTTGGAAGGTTGCATGTTTGTCCTTTATCCTTTGTGAATGTCTCCTACTCTATGGATTTGCTGTTATCGAAGGGGGGTTTGTGCTTGTCAAGAAATGCCGAAAAGGAAAGAAATGAAAGTCTGAAAAATTTATTAACTATTTGTGCCAATCTAGAAACTTGGGAAAGTTAAAAAACTTTCCCAAGTATAAAAGAAAAAAATTTCCAAGATTTCAAAGACACCCCCTTCTGAAATCTTAGAAATCCACCTTCCGTTTCTCCACTAAGCTCACTTGATGTCCACCAAGCTCACCTAATACCTATCAACTTGCTTAACGTCTGCTGACCTCACTCTAGCTCAGAACACCCTTGACGCTCGAAGACATCTTGCCGTTGACACCCTCTAAGCACATCTCCTGCCTTGCCTAAGCACATCTCCCACCTCACCCAAGCACATCTCTCGTCTCGTCTATTGTGTCATTGTCGCTCGCGTGTCGCATCGTCGTAGGTAACATATTTTGTGAGTTTTTCCTCTAATCACTATAAATCTTCGAATGAGGTTTTTCCTCCTAACATCATGAGATTCACATATTTTTTGGAACGATAAACAACTCTCTTTCTATCTATTTTTTGGGATAAAAAATCATGCTTATTTGTCTTCAGTTCCAAATCTCTAGTTTTGATTTCTTTTGCTTTTGAGCCTCTAACTGTTGGAAGGTTGCTAGTTTGTCCTTAATCCTTTGTGAATGTCTCCTACTCTATGGATTTGTTGTTACCGAAAGTTCTTATCTCATGATCTTTCATTTTCTTATTCTTTTTACTTGCTGATATTGTCTTTGATATTCGTTTTATCACTAATATCTTTTATTAGTTCAAGCCTAATATTGTGTGATACGACTACCAGGTTTTGATCTTGCTACACTTTTGAGGAAGAAAGTCTTGAGTTCAAATACAAGCAAAAGACATTATTGTTATCAAACAAGAGATTGTAGAACGTTATTTATAGCTTAAAGTTATGCAGATAACCAGTCTATCTTACAATACAAGCCATCAATATTGGTGTCTAGGTGCTAGAAATAGAAGGTGTTAATTATGTGCTAAATATTAACATTTTCTTCAATGAAAATGTTTAATTTTTTGCATGGAAACTCATCAAAGAATATATTTTTCATAGTATTCACTTCTTTTGTCCTAAGACTATTTAAGTGTCAATCTACAAATGAAAGGAAAATTTTAGTGTCTTCATTTTATCTTTTAATAGAATAGTATTTCTTTTCTATTACCACTTTGTTCTTTGTGTCTTGGATCTTGATTCATAGACCTAAAAGGATAGATTCTTCTCATTCCTTAAATATTGCATCTTTCAATGGGATTCATGCAATTTTGCAGGCCATTAAAAATAATAACAATGTTTTCTTTATAATAAATTGGTAGTAGACCCTTAAAATTCTAGGTTCTCTTGATAACACATCATGTAAACAAGTGATCAACTCGGACAAAATCCATTTTCAAGCTAAATTCTAGCTTGCAAATGTAAGAACCATCATTCTAACATGGTGGAGCAAAGAAAAGAAATCTTTTACCAATTTCAGTAGATGGATATTTTCTTATATGTTTTGTTTTATATCTCATCTCATCATCTTTATTATGAAAATTTTTTAACACTCTTACACACTTATGACCTTTCAACTCAAAACTAATTGACTAAGAGTAAAGAGATCTTGTATCTGTGAGATTTAATTTTTTTTCCTATTATTTTTTAAGATGCAATAGTTTGTGGACATTAATTATTGCATGATATGGTAATACTTATTTTTTATGTCTCATTTAAGCCATCATCAAAACTACAGTAATGATGTTTATCCATTTCTTATTACATTAATGATGTGATATGTCAAAAAGATTTTTGAATGAATAGTAACTTATTTAAGTTATTCATTCTTATCCACTTTTAATACATGTCAATGAATGAATAGTAACTTATTTAAGTTATTAAATTAATGATTGATGTCAAATCTAAACATATTATGAATATTATAGTATTCATGCATGCAATTTTTAAATCTTTATTTTGTTATTTACTCAAAGTCCTTGTCATACTTATTTCAATGATGTGCTTTTAAAATGGTGCATATTCTAATGATGTGCTTGTCATACTTATTTCAATGATGTGTTTTTCATTTATATATATGTGTTGTAAATTAGATATGACTAATATAGAAAATACAACACAAGGTAGACAAAGATCTTACACTAGTTGGAATGCAAAAGTAGATGCCACATTTTTTAGTATATTAGAAGATGTTTTAAATGAAGGGAATAGAAAGACACATGATAGAAAAGTTAAAGTCCAAACATGGAACAAGGTGATAGAGAAATATAACAAGAACACAAATGCATGTATCACAAAGAAACTAATTCAAGAGAACTTTGAAGGAAATTGTTCTTTGCTCTTATTTACTCAAATATATGTATATCTAATAATTCTTTAAGTAATCAAGCAATTTTCTCGAATAAGATTTAAGTTCAGTAAATTTGTTCATTTCATTAACTGCAAGTGCATAATGTCTGTCACATAAGTGTGCAAGTACAGGTTGATCTTATAGAGAGTTAGTAAAATTTCGTACTATTTAAATTTTCATAACCTAGGGATATCATATTTTAAATTACTCACTCCATTGATTTACAATTAACTCAACGGACTTAGTTCATTAAGTTATAGTTATCTTAATAGACTATCTTCATAAAGTTAAGGTTAACTCAACGAATCTCCTTAATAACTTCAAATTAAAATTGTTGTCCATAAAGGAATACGACCATCCATTGGACAATTCCATAGAATGTAAACAATATCAATTAAGCTTCTAATACTAGTTTATACTATAATTATCATTGTTCCACACTAGTATGCAGGATTTAATACTAACTAGTTTCAGTAATCAGTAATACGATTTTCTATTCACTGGAATAAATTAAACATAAAACATTCAACAATACTAATAATACAAAACAAACGATACAACATAGATTTGATAAACATAAAAATAGATAATGAGTTTTGATTTGTTTTTGTTTTCTATTTCTAAAGATGGACAAAATGTGAAAGGTAAAATTCTCATCAATAGTAAGAAACTTCCATCATTACATGCAACGCGATTACACCATTAAAAACTTAATTACTTATCGTCAAGCGCTCTTCTCCCTACTAAATTGCGAACCTAGACTTTTGTAAGTTGATCTCCCCTTTAGTATAGCGGCATCAACCTAAAATCAAGGCTAGAAGCTTTAATATTTCCTTAGAGATGATTCAGTGCTTGGTGAAAATGTTTTTCCTTCTTATAATGCAATCACTCTTCATAGTGGTTGTCAGTCACCATACTTGGCTTAGAATCGACTAGACATCTAGAAAGTATCTTCACAAAGCTCCGTTGAATTGGTGGTAATTGGTGCTTCAAGGAACTTCCAACACTTATTATAGTTAGCATGATTCTCCACCCACACTTCTTTGTTCTTTTCTCTTTTCCTTTTATATTCTTTTTAGTAATAACTATTTCTGCCTAAATGACTGGTTGGATTTCCTTCCTTTACATCAACGATGGTAATTACTTTTTCATTCCATGATTTAGATCATGGTATAATTCGTGCAATGTGGTTTCCTTCAAATTTCTTGCAACTGCTCACAATCAAATATTAGAAAATAACTAGTCCATGAAATTAGTGTAACTCAATGAACTTACTTCATTGACTTAACTGTAACTCAATGGACCGACCTCATTGAGTTAAACTTAACTTAATGGACTCATTCAGTTCTGTAGTTTAGTAAAACAAATACATATTCATATAACATTTAGCACTTGACATGTAAAATAAGTAATTTCTAATCATTCATAATTAGACATGTGAAATAATTCCTATCTTTACGAGGTTCTGTGAACTTACCTAAGTAATATTATGAGGCTCTATAAACTTACCTTAATAATATTACAAGGTTTTGTATACTTACCTGAGTAATATTATGAGGTTCTATAAACTTACCATAGTAACATTACGAGGTTCCATGTTTTATACTATAAAACCACATGTAAACTAGGTTTTCAATCTTTTATAAATAATACTTAATTAACATTTAATTCCTTGTAATTATGTATATTCTTCAATTAAGACATGTATTCATATAATTGTAAAATAATGGCTTAATTCTCATATGATAAACTAAACATTATGCACTTTTTTATTCTAAATAGAAATCATTGAGTTGTAAGTCAATCAAATGGTTTCAAAATAAATTAGATGGTTTCACACTATTTTAGATAATTTCAAAGTCGATTGAAAGGTTTCACAGCTAATCGGATGGTTTCCTAGTTGATTGGATAGTTTCACAGATGTTTGAAAGGTTTCACAGTTTTTCGAAAGGTTTCAAGCTAAATAGTTAGAATTTAAATGACTTCACGTGCCAAACTTAAAGATTCACATGAAGCACGATAGAAAGACTTCTCAAGTTTTCAGATAGTTTTAGGAAGTTTCGGAAGGTTTGGACAAATTTTCGGATAGTTTCAGATAGTTTTGGAAAGTTTCAAGATAAATAGTCTGAAGTCAAGTGATCTCACGTGTAGAACTTAAGTTATCACGTGACAAGTAAAAAGGAAAAGTTGTTTAAGCTTTCAAAAGGTTTGAAATAACTATTTAGTATTTTCGAAAGATTTGAACAAATTTTTGGATAGTTTGAAGACAACAACTAAAGTTTTCAAAAGGTTTCAGGTAGTAAAATAATTTGAATATCTAATAGTTAATAGAATGATAACTTGCCATTTTTGGGATTGATTGATCAATAAGTACAACAAGATAAATAATGTTGAAAGAAATTTGATCGTTGTACCGCTTGGTACAAGAATGATCAACATGTGAAAAAGAGTGAACAATGATTATCATATACACACATATATAGTGAGAGCTATTGAGTGAAAAAAGAAAAAGAAAATTTAGAATCATTACTAATTCAACAAGTTAAAGATTGAAGACCTTTCAAGCTAGCTCAAGTGCAAAAAGCTCTCTATGCGAAAATCTCTAATTAAAGAATAGCTCGTTGGTTTACTAAAGTTTCTACTAGAAAACTTTTGAGAGGTGTTGGTTAGAGCTATGACCAGAAAGCTCATGTGTGGCTAGTTCTTGCTTCTGCCTTAAAGCAAGGGTTGTTAGTGATTGACTTAGTGAAGCCTAAGTTGTGCCTTGGAGGTGGACTAGATGTTAGTGGTGAAGCACCTAAAAATTCACCTATGTGCTTTCATTACTTGCTTTAGTCTCTTCTACATTGATTGTTTTGAATCATTAAATTTACGTTACATATATATACTTAAGTAAATAATTAAGTTAAATATTGTTAAAAATAACACACTCACCATTCACCTCTTGTTTAGAATGAAAAAGTACATAATATTAACGGTTAAATAATGGTTAATTACATATTATTTAGCTTATCATATGAGAATTAAGCCATTAAGTTATAATTGCACTATTATTTACTTTAATGAAAGAATCTACATAATTTCATGGAATTAATATTAATTAAGTACATTTATGCATTATCGATGAGTTAATTCCTAAGTATCCAAATTATTTGTTATTTTAGAGAGTTACATTTCATATACTGGGACAGTTATGTTTTAAATGCTTAAAGAATACTTTATTATTTCCTAAATGACACGTGTTGTAACCTTAATGCATGACTTAAGTAGATTTTCGGTAAGTTAGATGCTAACTATCTGAAATGTGTCTAAGCATTGGATAGTTAGGTTTGCAAGTATCTGAAATACCTTTTTATCATAAAACTGACTGAGGACACATGTCGCGATTTGGAAACTTGACTTAAGTTATCTTTTAGAAGGTTAGGTACTAACTATCCAAAATGTGTGTGAGTTTCAGATACTTATAGTTGTAACTATCTGAAACATCTGAACTCGTTAAGTTATTTCTTTATTGCACGTATTTTATAGTTAAGTCAACGAAGTAAGTCCGTTGAGTTACACTAACTTCATAGACCTTTTATTTTCTAACATGCCACTATAGTAGTTGCAGAAATAGGAAATTTGAAGGAAGACCACGATTGCACATATCACGTAGGAATTCACTCGTAGAATGAAGAAGAAATCACCATCGTTGATATGAATGGAGGAAATCTAACTGATCATTTAAGTAGAAACAATTACTACTGAAAGAAATATAAAAGAAGAAGAGAAAGACGAAGAGTGAAGTGGAGGATCGTGCTAACTGCAAGAAGTGTCGGAAGTTCCCTAAAGCTCCACAACACCACCAAAATAACCAACCATCGGAGGCCTATGAGGATACTTTTTGGATGTCGAGTCGATTTCGAGCCAAACACGGTGACTAACAACCATTGTGAGGAGTGATCGCATCGTAGGAAGGGAAGTCATTTTCACCAAGCACCAACTCATATCTCAAGAGATCGTAAAGCTTCTAACCTTGGTTTTAGATTGATGCTAGTACGCTGAAGAAGAGATCAACTTACAAGTCTTGGTTTGTGATTTTATAGGGAGAGGAGGCAAGATTGTAAGTGATTAAGTTTTCAGTGGTGTAATCGCATCACATGTAGTGATGGAAGTTTTTACTATTGATAGAGATTTTTACATTTCACCTTTCATTCATCTTTAGGAACATATCAAAACAAAAATACCAAAAACAATTAATATTCTATTTTTACTAGTATTAAAGTGTTGTATTGTTTGTTTTGTAACATAATTAATGTTATCATTATCAGTATTATGAATGTTTAATGTTTGTTTGATTTAGAAAATAAAAAATAGTTTTATTATTTACTGAAATTGATTCGTACAGAATACTAAAAATCTTAATGGTTACTGTTTGAAATATTTGAATGTTAGTGTTGCTTAGTAACAAATCTCAAATTAACTAACATTAAAAAGCTTAATTGATGTTATTTATATTCTAGGGAACCACCCAATGGATGGCCGAATTCCTTTGTAAATAGCAATCTTTAACTAAAAAGGTAGACTTGTGGAGTTAACTTAAGTCCACGAGGTTAGTCCATTGAGTTAACCATAACTCCACAAACTAAATTCGTTGAGTTAACAGTAACTCAATGAAGTGCTTAACTAAACACAGAGAAATTCCAATATAAAAATTGAAATAGTACACAATTCTTACTCAATCTCTATAAGATCGACTTGTACTTGCACACAAATACAATATATACTGTGCACTTGCAGTTAAAAATACAAATTAGACTTAATATCTAATTTATGTGAAAAGTTGTTTGTTTACTTCTAAAAGAATTTATTGATAGAAGTATAAAAACAAATCAAACAAGTTTTCCAACCTAAACAAGTTTTCTAGCGTCGTTGCTAGGGATTGAGAAGCTAAACAACTGTGAGTGCTATTTTATTTTAATATCAGAAGGAGTGTTGTGTGTTTTTATTATATAATTGAGAATATGACATGCTTATGCTCAAAGATTTCTGAAACTTGTAGTTAGCATATGTGAATTCTGCAATTTGAAAGGTCATGACATTTCTGATTGTTTGAAATTGAGACGATTGCAAATGGTTAGATCACATGAACAACAAATGAATTATATTTAATATAATAGAATTGAGTATGAGAATCCTATAGTTTACCTAGCTAGTGGTTAGTTTAGAACAAATAATATGTTAAGAGACAATGAAGTTTGGGATAAGTATGACAAACTTGAGCGTAATTTAAAGCAAAACATGAACAAACTGGAATAATACATGTATCAACAACAAGAAATCAACTAATTAAATTATAAGGAAGAATATTCAAAACCTAAAATTGATATCATATATGAAACGAAAAAAACCATAATGAAAATTGATCAAAAATTAAATACAATGAGACTATATGATTTGGAAAGAAAATTAAAGGCACTTAATGAATTTACAATAAAATTACAAGTAAAGCAAAATAAAAAATACAAATGAAAACTTTAATATTGCAAATCTGCATAATTTATAAGACATACAGACAAAAGAAAATACCAAAGAAATAGAATTTAAAGAATGTAAGTTAAAACTAAAAACAATTGAAAATTAGAATCATGAAAATGAAATATAAGAATATCATGAAAGTAATGAAAATCTGGAAGATGTATGTATAACATTAAGATCTGGAACTGATATGCCACCAAGAATTCAAAAAGAAAGCAATGCAAAGGTGGATAAGAACAAAATTCAAAATGGCAATAAACATGTAATATTTGAAAACTTAAAAATCAATGAAGAAAAATCTAAATTTGAAAATGAGACTAAAAATGATCAAAGAATGAAATGAAAGAAAAAGAATATTATAAATCACAATCATTAGCACCCTATCCTAAAATATTACAACAAACATTTCCTAAAAAAGAAGAAAAAATTAGAGAAATTTTTGAAAAAGTACAAGTTAACATTCCTTTGTTAGACTTATTGCAAAAAATGCTACATTGTGCTAAATTTCTTAAGGATTAGTGTACTAAGAAAAGAGAGCGAAAAGTTTTAAGGAAAGTCTTTTTAGCTAAGCAAAGTAGTTACCTATTTCTACTACAAATTCCTAAAAAGTTATTTGATCTAAGAATCCCTGTTATATCATGCACCATAAGAAATATCATTCTAGAGAGAACCTTAATAGATCTAGGTGTAGGTATAAATGTTATACCTAGTGATATATTTGCATCCTTAGGATTAGAAGGCTTAATCCCTACTAGGACTGTAATTCAATTAGTAGATAGAAGTATAAGATACTCTAGAGGAAAAATAGAAGATGTCCTAATTAAAATTAAGAACTTCATATATCCTATTGATATTGTGATTTTGGATTTCTAATAAATTGAGCATCAGAATCATGATACATCTTTAATTTTGGGAAGACCATTTTTAGCAACATCAGAGGCTATTATAAATTGTAAAAATGGAGTAATGAAATTAGCATATGGTAATGAGGATACTCAATTAAATATTTTCAAATCAGAAAAGTTTGAGGAGTTAAAAATATCCTTGCATACTATAGACTTTTTAGAGGATGAAGGAGATATGCTAGATGATGTGATTCAAAAAGAATTAAATAGGCAATTAGATTCTAAAACTTTAGAAGTAAGTGAAAGCATAAATTTAAAAGGAGATCAAGAAGAGGTTAATATAGAAGATAAAAATGTTAGATGAGGAGCTTTAGCTTCTGATGGTCAATATTTAGATTTAAAACTTTTATCTCCTAAATTAACCTATATATTTCTGGAAGAAAAATGAACATGTCCAATCATTATTGCTTTAGATTTAAAAGAATATCAAATTTCTAAATTAAAAGATGTGGTAAAAACTTATAAAGCAGCAATAAGATAGACTATGATTGATATAAAAGGGTTAAGTGCAACTTTACGTTGTCTCAACATATATTTAGAAGAGAATGTTAAACCAATTAGAATTCCTGAGAGGAGATTAAATCCAAACCTTAAAGAAGTAGTTAGGAAGGAAATAGTGAAATGGTTAGATAATGATATAATTTATCCAATTTCTAATAGTCCATGAGTTAATCCAATCTATGTTGTCCCCAAGAAATCAGGATTAATAGTTATTAGGAATGAAAGTCAGAACTTGATACCTACTAGAATTCAATCAAGCTGGAGAGTGTGTATAGACTATAGAAAGTTGAATGTTGTAACTAAGAAAGATCATTTTCCCTTAACTTTTATAGATCAAATGCTAGAAAAATTAGCAGAGCAAGAATATTTTTGTTTCCTAGATAGGTATTCAAGATATAATCAAGTTCTAGTAGCATTAGAGGATCAAAAGAAAACAACTTTCACATGTCTTAATGGAACTTATACTTTTAAAAGAATGTCATTCAGATTATGCAATGCACCAACTACCTTTCAAAGGTGTATACAGAGCATATTCACTAGAATGACTAAAGAGTTTTTAGAAATATTTATAGATGATTTTACTATATATGGAACTTCATATGAAGTGTGTTTAAACAATTTAGACCAAGTATTACAACATTGTGTGGAAAAAAATTTGGTTCTAAATTAGGAAAAATGTCACTTCATGGTTAAACAAGGAATAGTCTTGGGACATGTTGTTTCAAAGAAAGGGCTGGAAGTAGATAAAGCTAAGATAGAAATAATTTCTAATCTACCAGAACCTAAATTAGTAAAAGATATTAGATCATTTCTAGGACATGTAAGATTTTATAGAAGATTTATTAAAGATTTTAGCAAAATAGCTAGACCTTTAACTAATCTATTAAAAGATGTCCCATTTAACTTGGATAAAAACTGCAAAGAAGCATTTTTCAAACTTAAAAATAGCTTAATTTCAACTCCTATAATACAAGCACCTAATTGGAGCCATTCATTTGAATTAATGTGTGATGTATCTGATTTTGCTGTAGAAGCTGTGTTGGGACAGAGGATAGAAAAATCTCCTAGAGTGATTCATTATATAAGTAAAACTTTAAATGATGCTCAAGTTAATTATACAACTACTGAAAAAGAACTATTAGCTATTGTGTTTGCCTTAAAAAAGTTTAGATCATATATGATTAGAGCTAAACTGATAATATACATAGATCATTCAGCTTTAAAACACCTAATAGCTAAGAAAGAGACTAAACCTAGGTTTATCTAGTGAATATTGTTATTATAAGAATTTGATCTAGAAATTAAAGATAAAAAAGGATGTGAGAATGTAGTAACCGACCATTTATCAAGATTATAAATAGAAAAATCAAATATTGAAATTAAGTATAATTTTCCTAATGAACAATTAATGACCATAAAGACAATGTCTTAGTATACAGATATAGTTAATTACTTAGTTACTGGTTTAACACTTAAGGATTGGAATAAATAGCATAAGAAATTATTTTTTTCAAGAGTAAAATATTATTATTGGGAAGACCTATACTTATTTAATAAATGTCATGATTTGGTTTTAAGGAGGTGTGTTCCAAAAGTTGAATATTAGAGCATATTGTCTTTCTACCATGACAAGAATGTGGAGGACATTTTGGTTTAGGGAAAACTACTACCAAAATTCTGTAATGTGAATTCTATTGGCCAACACTATTTAAAGATGCTCATAAATACTACTTAAGTTGTTTAAGATGTCAACAAATAGTAAGGATATCAAAGAGGAATATGATGCCTCTAAACCTTATTGTTGAGGTTGAAATCTTCGTTGAGCTTAACTCAATGAACTTACTTTGTTAAGTCTAGGATAAGTTAACTAACTTACTCTATTGAGTTAATTGTAACTCAACAGAGTACTTAAGGTAAGTCCATGGACTTAGTCTGTGGAGTTAACCGTAACCCCATGGAGTAGTACGTGTTATTAGTGATAGTTTGCGCAAGAAATAACCTGATTTCCTGCCAAAAAAAAACTTAAGATTTATTTATACTAAAACTTGAGATTTGAGGGCATTATCCATAGAAATCATTTAAAACTTAGAACAGTAAAGATCAGAGCGATTCCATTCTGTTCTGTAACACCACGAAGACAAAGAGAGAGCAAAACTTCTAGGATCAGTTTGACACTACAATATTCCTTAGTTTAAGTTTAGGATTTGTTAAATTTGGTAATAATGAAAAATGTAAAATTACTGCAATAGGAAATATAACATCTGAAAATGGTAGAATTGAGAATGTCTTGCATGTTAATAGATTAAAACAAAATTTATTAAGTGTAGGACAATTGTGTGATAAAGGTTATAATGTTTCATTTACTACTAAAAATTGTTATATCATTGATCAAGCTACAAATGAGATAAAATTTACTAGTTTTAGAAATTGCTCAATATACACACTAAACTTTCCATGTGAAAATTCTACAAATAATTCCTATTTGGTAGCATCTAGTGAAAATGATTGGTTGTGGCATAAAAGACTTGGTCATGTCAGTATGAAGATTCTTAGAAGGTTATCCAAGAATGATTTAGTCAGGGGTCTACCTAAACTTGAATTCAAGAAAGACAAGGTGTGTAGTGATTATATGTTAGGCAAGCAAAAGAGAACTTCCTTACATAGCAAAAATGAAATTTCCACCAAAAAGCCACTAGAACTTTTACATCTGGATCTTTTTGGCCTAACTCAAATATCAAGTCTTGGGGGTCGAAAATATACTCTTGTTATTGTAGATGATTTCTCTAGATTAACTTGGGTAATATTTTTGACACATAAAAATGAGGCATGTAATGAATTCAAAAATTTTTGCATAACAGTTCAAAATCAAAAGGAATTGATAGTGAAGAAAATCAGAAGTGATCATAGAGGAGAATTTGAAAATTATGAATTCGAAAACCTTTGCAATCCTTTTCGAATCTCACATGAATTCTCTTGCCTAGAACTCCAACTCAAAATGGAGTTATGGAAAGAAAGAATTGAACATTGCAAGAAATGGCTAGAACTATGTTGAATGCCACTAATCTACCAAAATTTCTTTGGGCTAAAGTTGTAGGTATAGCTTGTCACATCTCTAACAGAACTCATATCAGATCTATGCAGAATAAGACACCTTTTGAACTTTGGTTTGATAAGACTCCAAATGTTGGATATTTTAAGACATTTGGATGCAAATGCTTTGTCTTAAACACTAGAGATGCTAAAGACAAGTTTGATTCAAAATCTGAACATGTTATACTAGTTGGATACTCATCTAGAAGCAAAGCTTACAGAGTATACTTACAATGAAAATACAAGTTATGCAATAGGACAATGAAAATTATAATGTTATAAACCTATATAATTTGTAAAATATACAGCAAAAAGAAAATATTAATGCAAGAGAATTTAAAGAATGCACTTTAAAACTAAAAATAATTGAAGATCATAATCACGAAAATGATATACAAAAACATCATGAGAGTAACGAAAATCTAGAAGATGTATGTGTAACATTAAGATATGGAACTAATATACCACCAAGAACTCAAAATGAAAATGATATAGAGGTGAATAAGAGTAAAAATCAAAATGATAATGAAAATGTAATAGTTGAAAATCTAGAAATCACTGAAGAACAATCTGAATCTGCTAATGAAGCTAAAAATGATCAAACAAATCAACTGAAAGAAAAAGAATCTTTTAAATCACAATCTTTAGCACACTATCCTGAAAGATTACAATAAAAAATACCTGAAAAACAAGAAAAAATCAGAGAAATTTTTGAAAAAGTACAAGTTGACATTCCTTTGTTAGATCTATTGCAGAAAATGCTACCTTATGCTAAATTTTTGAAGGATTGGTGTACTAAGAAAAGAGAGCGAAAAGTTCTTAGAAATGTCTTTTTAGCTGAGCAAAGTAGTTCCCTATTTCTACCATAAATTCCTAAAAAGTTATCTAATCCTGGAATCTTTGTTATATCATGCACCATAGGAAATACCATTCTAAAAAGAACCTTAATAGACTTAGGTGCAGGTATAAATGTTATGCCAACTGATATATTTGCATCCTTAGGATTAGAAGGCTTAACTCCTACTAGTACGGTTATTTAATTAGCTGATAGAAGTATAAGATACCCTAGAGGAAAAATAGAGAATGTTTTAATTAAAATCAAAAACTTTATATATCCTATTGATATTGTAATTTTGGATTCCCAACAAATTAAACATAAACATAGTGATACATCTTTAATTTTGGGAAGGTCATTTTTAGCAACATCAGGGGCTGTTATAAATTGTAAAACTAGAGTAATGAAGTTAGCATATGGTAATGAGGGTACTCAATTAAATATTTTCAAACCAGAAAGGTTTGAGGAGTTAGAAATGTCCTTACATACCATAGACTTTTTAGAGGATGAAAGAGATATGTTAGATGATGTGATTCAAGAAGAATTAAATAGGCAAAGCAATTCTGAAAATTTAGAGGAAAGTGAAAGCATAAATATAGAAGGAGATCTGGAAGAGATTAATTTAGAAAATGATGATGTTCAATTAGGAGCTCTAGCTTCTAATGAGCAACATTTAGAATTAAAACATTTACCTCCTGAATTAACCTATATATTTCTGGAAGAGAAACAAACCTGTCCAATCATTATTGCTTCAGATTTAAAAGAGGATCAAATAGCTAAATTAAAAGATGTAGTAAAAAGTTATAAAGAAGCAATAGGATGGACTATGACTGATATAAAAGGGTTAAGTTCGACTTTATGCTATCACCACATATATTTAGAAGAGAATGCTAAACCTGTTAGAATTCCTGAGAGGAGATTAAATCCAAACCTTAAAGAAGTAATCAGGAAGGAAATAGTGAAATGGTTAGATAATGACATAATTTATCTAATTTCTGATAACTCATGGGTTAGTCCAATCCATGTAGTTCCTAAGAAATCAGGATTAACAGTTATTAGGAATGAAAGTCAATACTTGATACCTACTAGAATTCAATCAGGTTGGAGAGTATGTATAGACTATAGAAAGCTGAATGTCGTGACTAGGAAAGATCATTTTCCCTTACCTTTTATAGATCAAATGTTGGAAAGATTAGCAGGGCAAGAATATTTTTGTTTCCTAGACGAGTATTCAGGTTATAATCAAATTCCAGTAGCATTAGAGGATCAAGAGAAAATAACTTTTACCTGTCCTAATGGAACTTATGCTTTTAAGAGAATGCCATTCTGATTATGCAATGCACTAGCTACCTTTCAAAGGTGTATGTAGGGCATATTTACTAGAATGACTGAAGATTTTTTAGAAATATTTATGGATGATTTTACTATATATGGCAACTCATATGAAGTCTGTTTAAAAAATTTAGACTTAATATTAAAACATTGTGTGGAAAAAAAATCTGGTTTTAAATTGGAAAAAATGTCACTTCATGGTTAAACAAGGAATAGTCTTAGGGCATGATGTTTCTAAGAAAGGGTTGGAAGTAGATAAAGCTAAAATAGAAGTAATTTCTAACCTACCAGAACATAAATCAGTAAAAGATATTAGATCATTTCTAGGACATGCTGGTTTTTATCGAAGATTTATTAAAGACTTTAGCAAGATAGCTAGACTTTAACTAATCTATTAAAAGATGTTCCATTTAACTTTAATAAAAATTGCAAGGAAGCATTTTTCAGACTTAAAACTAGCTTAATTTCAACTCCTATAATTCAAGCACCTGATTGGATACATCCATTAGAATTAATATGTGATGCATCTGATTTTGCTGTAGGAGCAGTGTTGGGATAGAAGATAAAAAAATCTCCTAGAGTGATTCATTATGCAAGCAAAACCTTAAATGATACTCAAGTTAATTACACAACTACTGAAAAAGAATTATTAGCTGTTGTGTTTGCCTTAGAAAAGTTTAGATCATATCTGATTGGAGCTAAAGTAATAGTATACACGGATCATTCAGCTCTAAAACATCTAATAAAGAAAAAAGAGACTAAGCCTAGATTGATCCGATGGATATTATTATTACAAGAATTTGATCTAGAAATTAAAGATAAAAAAGGTTGTGAGAATGTAGTAGCAGATCATTTATCAAGATTACAAATAGAAAAATCAAATATTGAAATTAAGGATAATTTTCCTAATGAACAATTAATGACCATCAACACAATACCTTGGTATGCAGACATAGTTAATTATTTAGTTACTGGTTTAACACCTAAGGATTGGAATAGACAGGATAAGAAATTGTTTTTCTCAAGAGTAAAATATTACTATTGGGAAGACCCATACTTATTTAAGAAATGTCCTGATCTGGTTTTAAGGAGGTGTGTTCCAGAAACTGAATATCAGAGCATATTGTCTTTCTATCATGACCAAGCTTGTGGAGGGTATTTTGGTTCAGGGAAAACTGCTGCAAAAATTCTACAATGTAGATTTTATTGGCCAACACTATTCAAAGATGCTCATAAATATTGGTTAAGTTGTTTAAGATGTCAACAAATAGGAAGAATATCAAAGAGGAATATGATGCCTCTTAATCCTATTGTTGAGGTTGAAATCTTTGATGTGTGGGGAATAGATTTTATGGGTCCATTTCCTATGTTTAATCAATTTAATTACATATTGTTGGGGGTGGATTATGTATCTAAATGGATAGAAGCTATTCCTACAAAAACTAATGACAACAAAGTGGTAATACAATTTATAAGAACCAATATATTTGCCAGATTTGGAATACCTAAAGCTATTATTAGTGATAGAGGAACTCATTTCTGTAATAGAAGTTTTGAAGCCTTAATGAAGAAATATAAAGTAAACCACAAAATTGCAACATCATATCATCTGCAAACAAGTTGACAAGTAGAAAGTGCAAACCAACAAATTAAGTTAATCTTAGAAAAAGTAGTAAATCCTACTAGAACAGATTGGGCTAATAGATTGATAGATGCACTTTGGGCTTATAGAACTACTTATAAAACAAGTTTAGGTATGTCACCTTTTAGGCTAGTATATGGAAAAAGTTGCCATTTACTAGCTGAAATAGAACATAAAGCTTATTGGGCATTAAAAACTCTGAACACTAATTTAAATCAAGCTGCTGAAAATAGAAAAATGCAATTAATTGAATTAGAAGAATTTTGAAATGAAGTTTATTTGAAGACTGTAAGAGAAAAAGAGAAAATGAAATTCTGGCATGATAGAAAAATTATTCCTAAAAGCTTTGAAATAGGATAAGAAGTATATCTTTATATGGCTAGACTCCATAACCATCCAGGAAAATTAAGATCTAGATGGGCAAGACCTTACATAGTTCAAAATATTTATCCTTATGGAGCTATTGAAATTGAAAATCCTAAAAATCAGAATATATTTAAAGTAAATGGACAAAGACTTAGACCTATTCTGAAAACACCAAAAAGCTCCTTTGGAATTATAGAAGAAGTCAAGGTAGAGGACTACTTGAGCTTTACTTAGTAAGAAATTAGTTTTTATCTTTATATATATATATATATATATATATAAAAGTATATAAAATATATATATATATATATAATATAAAAATCATTGCGGTTCAACCGATCGGATCCATCGGTATGACCGGAACATAAAAAATATGTATATTAATTTTCAGAAAAAATGTTGGTTTTACTGAAATATAGTATCGGTTCAATTGGGAAAAAAATTAAGTCTGACCAAAACATAGTATCGGTTAAACCGGTAAAAAAATAGAAAAACTATTATCTTAAGTATTTTTATTATTATATCTGTTTGTACGGGAAGTACGTTGAGTTACGCTTAACTCAACGAGCTTACTCTGTTGAGTCTTGAGTTAGTCAACGAGCTTATTCTGTTGAGTTAACTGTAACTCAACGGAGTACTGTAGCTAAAACCGCGGATGAGAGAGCAATAGTTGGTTCGGGAAATGACCCGATTACCCGACTAAACTTAAGGCTTATTTAAACTAAAACCTAGGCTTTTGGGGGCATTATCCGGCAAATCATTTAGAATCTAGAACAGTAGAAATCAGAGCGATTCCATGTTGTTGTGTAACTCCACGATGAGGAAGATGACACTTGAGTTCTAGGAAGATGTAGTTGACACAACACAATTTCTGAAGGAATCAGAAGAATGGCACACGCGGCAAAAGATTCGGAATACGACAAGAGAAAAAGAGTTACAGAAGGTAGAATCCAAACTTTTTAGATTAAGAAGAGTATTAGTAGATTGTGGTATACAGATACCCCAAATAATGGAGACAGAATTAGAAAGAACAGTTACAGAGTAGATTGGTAGTCAGGAGGAAGAAGAAAGAAGAGAAAATGAAGAAGAAGCTGAACGAAGCCATTTGGACAAAAATGACTTTACAGATTCCACTAAAGAGCAAGAAACTCTTCAACAATTTATGGAAAGAATTCAAGACAGAGTGGAGAGTTCTACCGGCTCACCACCACAGACAAAAGCAGAAGCAAAAATTCAAGAATCTATAGAGCATGTTCAAGTTCAGCCTATGTTAGAGGAAGATCAAGAACAAACCCCTCTAGAACAACAAAGTCACATTCCTAACCCGACTGACACAACAATTCTGAATGAGGTACATTTTTGGAGTCAGGAAGCGTATAATAAATACCAAGAAATTAGGGGTTATGATATTATTTACAGTAGACTAGTAAATTGGGATGGAATGCAAGAAATCAAAGAATTATTTGAATTCCAAGGTCTACTGAATTTTATTTCTCAAGAAAGAGGGCATGCAGTATATGAGAATCTAGTGCCCTGTTTTTATGCAAATTTAAGAGAAGGAGAAGGAGGATTAATTTAAGATAACAACAGAGCTTCTCCACAACATTTTTAGATTAAAGAATGAAGGGCAGGAAATTTTGGAAAGTACAACTGCCGTTGAATAGACAGAACAAGAAATTAAGGACAGTTTGGCTATTAATCCTGGTGTGCCTTTATTAAACAGACTGAAGCATTAAAATGGTAAAGCACACATGGTAGCCAACATTTTGATTAAAAATGTCTATCAACGACAAGGCCATGACATAGAATTAAGTCAGTTTGTCAAATGGGCCACATTTGTAGTTATAAATAGAATTCAGATAAATTGGACTGTAATTTTTATCTCCAAGCTGAAAACAGTAAAGAAGAAATTGTTTTATGGAGATTTGATTACACTGCTGATGGTGGATTGTACTGATTTCACAAAATGGGCATCAAAAAGGATCAGATCAAGAACCATTTCAGTGAAAGAATATAGAAATTTTGTAGCTACAGAGATAGTTGTACCTTCTGGAGGAATTGCAGGAGCTGTAGAAAGAATTAATCAATTAGAACTTCAATTAGAAAAACTCTAGAAGGAAGTAGATGAACTTAGGAATAGAGACTAAAATGTATTGTTCGTCTACTTGTATAGAAATATATGAAAATGTCTAATGTATTTGTAATGTAAATTGATTCATATTAATGAATATAAATTTTTCAAATGAACTTTTCATACGTGTTTTGAATGTGAAATGAAGGGAATTTATTGAATGTTATATATATTTTGTGGAACTTTATGAATGAATGTTTAATAGATTTACAATTTGTTGAATGACAGGATAGATGCTTGAAAATTTCTACATGTTGCAAGGGAAAATGTAAATTCTACATAACATAAAATGACCTGCAAGTTAAATATTTATATAATATTCAGATTTAAACAAATTTTGATTAGAATGATGCATTATTGACATAGATTTAACTTTATTTCAGTTAGCAAAATGAAAAAGAAAAAAAGTAGAAAGGTACTTACGAGGAGTAAAACTTAGAAGTTGCGAAGTGTTAACTCAACGAAGTAAGTTCATTGAGTTAAACGTAACTCCACGAGGTCAGTAATATAATATAAGGTCACTCCGTTGAGTTATCTGTAACTCAATGAAGTTAGTCTGTAGAGTTAGCAACAGTAACCAACTTTGTTCCGTTGAGTTATTTGTAACTCAACGAGGTTAGTTCATGGATTAAGCAAAATGGTTATTCTTTTAACCACGAACGAAACTTCGTCGGTTTAGCAGTTACCAAAATTTGAAATTAGTAGTGGTACATGTACCCATAAAAACAGGGACCATGATGCACGTTGCAAGACACATTCTTGCAACGAGATTTATTCACTTTATGGATGTGCATTATATATATAAAACATAATGTTATTTACGAGTTACTAGCACTTTTAAAAGAAAGGAGAATGCGTTGGAGGAACTGGAAGGAGAAGTAACAGCCATGTAAGTTTGTTAATTAAAGGAATTAAAATGGTACTGCAAAGTTTTGTGAAAATTGAAAATTTTTATGAACTTGCTATAACTATCTGATAATTGAGACTGTAAAATTTTTATAAACTATAACGGCTTGAATGTTATATTTAGAAGGTTATATAAGATGCTATAGAATTTACTATTAATGTTTTTTCTGAATTTCATGAGTTTAACAGTTTCACGATTTTAAAATGAAATCAGAATGCTTAATGAAAAATCAGTAAATTATCTGAAGTCCTGAAGGAGCTGAGATGTGAGTTCTAGATTAAATGAAACACATATGATTAAATATACATTTAATTTGACTGATTGAACTTGTAGAATGATTTATGTGTAGATATTATTAAACTACAGAAAAGTATGAGCTTATTGTTATGGATTCATATTTTCAATAAATGATAGAAGCAGGACTATATGAGATTGGTGTTTTACTGCATTTGTATTAATGAAATAAGTACATATATAATATGTGATTAATGTTTTGTTTTGTGTTTGTATTTTGATTGAAAAAAAAAGAGAAAAAAAGAAAAAACAAGAAAAAAAAAAGAAACTTTGAGAGTTTATTGACTTGTTTGATCATGAGCATTTTGTACTTGAGCAGATAGGTATGTAAGGATTGTTGACCTGAAAAGGGACTCTTGAAATCTAACAACCTAAGATCCTAATCAGATCTAGGATTGTTGACTGAAAGCTTGTTACATCGGTACATTAGAAAGCTCTTGTATGATTCAAGCTTGTCAAATTAACTTTAAAAGTACAAAAAAAGAAAAATATATATATATACATATACTATTCTGAAAAGATACAAGTGTTTTGTGAAATACAGATATCTTATGAATCGAGTATATTTTCTGTTATCTAGAATTGCTGAAATATGATTCTAGAATTGACTTTTGAAGTTGTTTTAATGGAGATACAATTCTTTATTCTACTTGTCTTAATCAGATTGAATTGGATTGTACTTTGATTAGTATGTTGTTGAAATTTCTTCTAGAAATCTTATTGGAAAATTCAGGATGACAGATGATGAAAAGAAGAACAAACGATAATATAATTAACACATATGTGATGATGATATACTTTGTATGTACTTTGCATATATTCTAAGTATATTTGCAGGTTGATTACTGAAACATACAAAATATCTAATACCAGTTCTTATGCTGAACAGAAGAAAAAAAGAAGAAGAATTAATTCTAGCACTTTTAGAAAGACCAATTAATTAGATCTTAGTTTGCTAAGGGACTAGCAAAATTTAGGTATGGGAGAAGTGTTTAGAATGAAAAAGTGCATAATATTAACGGTTAAATGATGGTTAATTGCATAATATTTAGCTTATCATATGAGAATTAAGCCATTATGTTATAATTGCATTGTTATAAGCTTTAATTAAAGAATCTGCTTAATTTTGGGGAATTAATGTTAATTTAGCACATTTCTAAACTGTCGGTAAGTTGCAGGCTGTGAAATTCTTAAGTATCCGAATTTTCTAATATTTCGAACAGTTATGTTTAACATACCGAGCATATTTCGGACAGTTATATTTAACAGACCGAACATGTATCAGATAGTTATGTTTAAATTGCCGAACAGTTATGTTTTAAAACAATATTTTATTATTTTCTGAAGTACACGTGTCGAAACCATAATGCATGACTTATGTGAACTTTCGGTGAGTTATCTATAACTATCCGAAATTGCAGCTGGGCATCAAATAGTTATATGTGTAACTCTCTGAAATATCTTTTTATTTATAAAATAGTTGTGGACACGTGTCATGTTCTGGGAAAGTGACTTAAGTGGATTTTCATTGAGTTATCTCTAACTATCCAAAATTGTAGCTGAGCATCGAATAGTTAGACCTGTAGCTCTCTGAAATGTTTCTTTTATTATTAAACTACTGTTGACACATGTCAAGATCTGGTAGATTTACTTAAGTTATATATCGGTGAGTTATCTATAACTATCCGAAATACATCTAGGCATCGAATAGTTAAGTTTATAAGTATCTGAAATGTATCTAGGCATCGAATAGTTAAGTTGTAAGTATCCGAAATGCACCTAAGCATCAGATAGTTAAATTTATGCAAGTGTTTTATAGTTAAATCAACGAAGAAAGTCCGTTGAGTTATCTGTAACTCCACAAACTATTTATTTTCTAATATGCCACTGTAGCAATTGCAGGAACAAATAGTTGGAAGAAAAACCACGATTGCACGTATTGCGTAGGGAGAAGAAAGCATCGTCGCTGATATGAATGAAGGAAATCTGACCAACCATTCAAGCAGAAGTAGTTACCACTGAAGAAATATAAAAGAAAAGAAGAAAAAGAAGTAAAGGGTGTGTGATCGATGGGCGGCCAATGTGTACAGAGGAGGAGCACCAAGCTTTCTGCAGACAGTATCGGTAATTCTCCAAAGTACCACACCAACCATCATTACCACCACCGTAATCACCAACCATCGGAGGTCTGTGAGGATACTTTATTGATGTCGGGTTGATTCCGAGCAAAACATAGTGCTTGACAACCATTGTGAGGAGTAATCGCGTTGCGGGAAGGGAAGCCATTTTCACCAAGCGCCGACTCATATTTCAAGAGATCGTAAAGCTTCTAGCCTTGGCTTCGGGTTGATGCCTATATGCTGAAGAGGAGATCATCTTGCAATTCTGGACTCGCGATTCTATAAAGAGAGGAGACAGAATTGTAAGTGGTTTAATTTTCAATGGTGTAATCGCGCCGCATGTAGTGACAAAAGTATTTACTGTTGATTGAGATTACTTTATATTTCACCTTTTGCCCATTTCCATGTTCATATTAAAACAAAAATACCAAAAACAATTTATCTGTGTTTGTATTTTGTATTTGAGTGTTGTATTATTTGTGTTGTATCGTGATTAATGTTATATTTGTTAGTGTTGTGATTGTTTTATGTTTGTTTTAGTTTTACAATTTACTGAAATTGGTTCGTTCAAAAGACTTAAAGATTTTAATGGTTACTATTTGAATTATCTGAATGTTAGTATGCTTAATGATAAATCCAATGTTTACTAACATTAAAGAGCTTAATTGATGTTATTTACAATCTGTGGAACCGCCCAATGGTTGGCTGAATTCCTCTGTAAATAGCAGTATTAAAAAGAAAAGACAAGCTCATGGAGTTAACTTAAGTCCACGAGGTTAGTCCGTTGAGTTAGCCATAACTCAACGAACTTTGTTCATTGAGTTAACTATAATTCAACGGAGAGCTTATTGAATATATAAATTTGATTGTTAACAAACGGATAGTTCTAAATTCTTAAGCAATTCCCTATGGAATCGATCTGTACTTGCACACTGATACAATAGACACTATGCACTTGCAGTTAAAGTACGAATTGGAATTAATATCTAATTTGTATTAAATGTTGTTTGTTTACTTCTAAAAGAAAAAGAATAGGCATAAAGATAAATTAAGTAAAAACAGAAGTTAACAAATCCATGTTTTTTTGGTGCGTTATTAGAGATCCAATTAGGTTTTCTAGTGTCGTGCTAGGTAAACCAAACAATGCCCTATTGTAAATACTACAAGCTCAGATTTCATTTTTTCTTAAGCCTTAGGCACTATTTCTTTTCTTTTTCTTCTTCTAATTAATTGTGTTTGCTCCTCTTCCTCCTTAGATGATATTAAATCAACAAAAATAGGCTCTTTAGGCCCTCGAGCCATTGGTTCTAGCTCTTCTTATTTTACTTCTTCCTTTATATTTGCTAGTCTCGAAGGACCAACCTTGGCCTCTTTTGCAATCGGTATTCCAACTACTTCCTAGTGCTTTTATACCTTAATTTTATATTAGGTCTTCAACTTTTCTTTAACCCTTCTCTTCTGAAGTGCATCAAATAGAAAATTTGCTTTGACTACTACCATATCTTCTAAGTCTCCTTGGCTCTTCCCAAATCGAACCAGTTCGTCAAATTCTTTTAACTCATCTTTAGATGTTGGTCCCATGAATACTACCTTCTCTATTGGTCTGTGTGGTGGAATTGAAGGTCCTGGTTGTTGCTCTACTTCTACAGGCACTTCAGTTTGTTCTCTTTTTTGTTTCTCATGTTGTTGAATCCTAGCATGTGTTGTTATAGTTTGTATGAACCACAGTCTTGACTTGCGTCTAATAAGTTCTAGGACAACCTCATTATTTGGTCTAATTCTTCTTTCTTTATTTATAACTGTTTCAGTAGCTACTCATATTCTAGTCTCCATTATTGCAGGTATTCTAACATTTAAATCTACTAAAACTCTCATAAAATGAAAAATGTCAACCTCTACCTTTTCTAGATATTTTTCTTTTGTTGTATTTCTGATTTTTTGTCTTGAATGCCACTCCTCTAACTTTCTAAGGAATATTGTAGTGTCAATCGAATCTTAGAAGTTCTACATCATCTTCTCCTTAGTGGTGTTACAGAACAAAAGAAAACGACTCTAACTTTTGCTGTTCTAAGTGTTAAATGATTTCTGCAGATAATACTCCCAAATCCTAAGTTTTAGTTTAAATAAACCCTAAGTTTTTGGCGGGTACTCAAGTCATTTCTCATGCAAAGTTATTGCTCTCTCACTTACCTCTCCGTGGAGTTATAGTTAACTCCACGGACTAAGTTTGTGGACTTACCTTAAGTTCGTTGAGTTACAATTAACTCAACGGAGTGAGTTCGTGGACTTATCATAGACTCAACAAAGTAAATTCGTTGAGTTAAGCTTAACTCAACAAACCTGTCGTAAAGTTATAACTAATAAAATAATGCAAATATAATATTTTTTATTTAGTTAAAATCAAAAGATCTCTAGTCTGACCAACTCTTGATTTTACTATTTTCTAAACTTCAATTAGACCGTTGTACTTACTTGGTTGAACCAAAATTACATTTCTTTTCTACTCGATTAAATCGATACTATGTTTCAATCAAACTAACACTTTTACTTAATATAAATTTTTCCGTTTTTTTTTTTTCATTTCGGTCAGACCAATGGATCCTTTTGGTGTGACCATTACAAAATTTTTCTTTTAATTTCCTACTTCAATAAAACCGATGACTTCTTTTGGTTAGCTCGTTACTATATTAAAATAATAATATATATATATATATTTACTTAATAGAACTTAAGTAGTCCTTTACTCTTACTCCTATAATTCTAAAGGAACTTTTTGGAAATTTCAAAATAAGTCTAAGTCTTTGTCCATTTACTATAAATATATTCTGATTTTTAGGATTTTCAATTTCAATAGCTCCATAGGAATAAATATTTTGAATTATGTAAAGTCCTACCCATTTAGATTTTAATTTTCCTAGATGGTTATAAAGTCTAATCTTGTAAAGATATACTTCTTGTCCTATTTCAAAATTTTTGGAACAATTTTCTTGTCATGCCATAACTTCATCTTCTTTTTTTCTGTTATAGTTTTCAAATAAGCTTCATTCTTAAATTCTTCTAATTTAATTAATTGTATCTTTCTATTTTCAGCAGCTTAGTTTAAATTAGTGTTTAGAGTTTTTAATGCCCAATAAGCTTTATGTTCAATTTCAATTGGTAAATGACAACTTTTTCCATATACTATCCTAAAAGGTCACATACCTAAGCTTATTTTATAGGCTATTCTATAAGCCTAGAGTGCATCTATTAGTCTATTATCCCAATCCTTTCTAGTAGGATTTACTACTTTTTCTGAGATTAACTTAATTTGTTTATTTGCACTTTCTACTTATCTACTTGTTTGCAGATGATATAATGTTACAATTTTGTGATTTACTTCATATTTCTTCATTAAGGCTTCAAAACTTCTATTACAGAAATGAATTCCTCTATCACTAATAATAACTTTAGGTATTCCAAATCTAGTAATTAGATGAGTTCTTATAAAATGTATTACCACTTTGTTGTCATTAGTTTTTGTAGGAATAACTTTTATCCACTTAGATACATAATCCACCCCTAACAATATATAATTAAACTGATTAGACGTAGAAAATGGACCCATAAAATCTATTCCCCACACGTCAAAAATTTCAACCTCAACACTAAGATTCAGAGACATCATATTTCTCTTTGATATCCTTCTTATTTGTTGATATCTCAAACGACTTTAGTATTTGTGAGCATCTTTCAATAATGTTGGCTAGTAGAATCCACATTGCAGAATTTTGGTAGCAATTTTCCTTGAACCAAAATGTCTTTCACATACTTGATCATGGCAAAAAGAAAATATGCTTTGATATTTAGTTTTTGGAACAAACCTCTTTATAACTAAATTAGAATATTTCTTAAATAAGTATGGGCCTTCCCAATAGTAATATTTCACTCTTGAAAAAAACAATTTCTTATCCTATCTATTCCAATTTTTAGGTGTTAAATCTGTAACTAAATAGTTAACTATGTCTACATACCAAGGCATTATTTTTATGGACATTAATTGTTCATTAGGAAAATGATCCTTAATTTCAATATTTGATTTTTCTATTTGTAATATTAATAAATGGTCTGCTACTACATTCTCACATCCTTTTTTATCTTTAATTTCTAGATCAAATTCTTGCAATAATAATATCTACCGGATCAGTATAAGTTTAGTTTCTTTCTTTGCTATTAAGTGTTTTAAAGCTAAATGATCCGTGTATATTATCACTTTAACTCCTATCAAATATGATCTAAATTTTTCTAAGGCAAACACAACAATTAATAATTCTTTTTTAGTAGTTGTATAATTAACTTGAGCATCATTTAAAGTTTTGCTTGCATAATGAATCACTCTAGGAGATTTTTCTATCTTCTATCCTAACATTGCTCCTACAACATAATTAGATGCATCGCACATTAACTCAAATGGATAGCTTCAATTAGGTGCTTGTATTATAGGAGTTGAAATTAAGCTAGTTTTAAGCTTAAAGAAACCTTCCTTGCAATTCTTATCAAAGTTAAATGAAACATCTTTTAATAGATTAATTAAAGGTCTAGCTATTTTGCTAAAACATTTAATAAATCTCCTATAAAATCCTACATGCCCTAAAAATAATCTAATATCTTTTACTAATTTAGGTTGTAGGACATTAGAAATTACTTCTATCTTAGTTTTGTCTACCTCTAGCTCTTTCATTGAAACAACATGTCCCAAGACTATTCCTTGTTTTACCATGAAGTGACATTTTTCCCAATTTAGAACTAAATTCTTTTCCACACAGCGTTTTAATACTTGATCTAAATTATTTAAACATACTTCATATAAAGTTCCATAGACAGGAAAATCATCCATAAATATTTTAAAAAAATCTTTAGTCATTCCAATGAATATGCCTTGTATAATTCTATTTGAAAGGTGGCTAATGCATTGCATAATTCGAATAACATCCTTTCAAAAGCATAAGTTCTATTAGGACATGTGAAAGTTATTTTCTCTTAATCCTCTAATGCTACTAGAACTTGTTTATACCCTGAATATTCGTCTAGGAAACAAAAATATTCTTGCCCTACTAATTTCTCTAACATTTGATCTATAAAAGGTAAGGGAAAATGATCTTTCCTAGTCACAACATTCAACTTTCTTTAATCTATACACACTCTCCAACCTGATTGAATTCTAGTAAGTATCAAGTCTTGACTTTCATTCCTAATAATAGTTAATCTTGATTTCTTAGGAACTACATAGATTGGACTAACCTATGAGCTATCAAAAATCAAATATATTATGTCATTATCTAACCATTTCACAATTTCCTTCCTGACTACTTTTTTAGGGTTTGGATTTAATCTTCTTTTAGAAATTCTAACTAGTTTAGCATTCTCTTCTAAATATATCTGATGACGGTATAAAGTAGAACTTAACCCTTTTATGTCAGCCATAGTCTATCCTATTACTTCTTTATAAGTCTTTACTACATCTTTTAATTTAGAGATTTGATCCTCTTTTAAATCTGATGCAATAATGATTGAACAAGTTCTTTCTTTTTCCAAAAATATATAGGTCAATTCAGGAGGTAAAAGTTTTAAATCTAGGTGTTGACCATCAGAAGCTAGAGCTTCTAATTTAACATTTTCATCTTCGATATTAAACTCTTCTTGATCTCCTTCTACATCTATGTTTATGTCTCCCTCTATATTTTCACTTACTTCTAAATTTTTAGTTTCTAATTACCTATTTAATTTTTTTTGAATCACATCATCTAAGATATCTCCTTCATCTTCTAGAAAGTCTACAGTATGTAAGGACATTTCTAACTCTTCATCTCCTTTTGGTTTGAAAATATTTAATTGAGTATTCTCATTATCATATGCTAATTTCATCATTCCATTTTTACAGTTTATAATAGCCCTTAATGTTGCTAGAAATGGCCTTCCCAATATTAAAGATGTATCATGATTCTGATGCTTAATTTGTTGGAAATCTAAAACAACAATATCAACAAGATATATGAAGTTCTTTACTTTAATTAGGACATCTTCTATTTTCCCTCTAAAGTATCTTATACTTCTATCTGCTAATTGAATGATAATTCTAGTAGGAATTAAGTCTTCTAATCCTAAGGATATAAATATATCACTACGCATGACATTTATACATGCACCTAGGTCTATTAAGGTTCTTTTCAAATTGGTATTTTCTATTGTGCATGATATAACAAGGATTCCTGAATTAGATAACTTTTTAGGAATTTTTGATAGAAATAGAGAACTACTTTGCTTAGTTAAAAAGACTTTTTTTAAAACTTTTCACTTCTTTTTCTTAGTACACTAATCCTTAAGAAATTTAGCACAAGGTGACATTTTCTGCAATAAGTCTAACAAAGGAATGTTAACTTGTACTTTTTCAAAAATTTCTCTAATTTTTTCTTGTTTTTCAAGAAATGTTTGTTTTAATCTTTCAAGATAGGACACTAATGTTTGTAATTTAAAAGATTCTTTTTCTTTTGTTTTATTCTTTTGATCATTTTTAATCTCATTTTTAGATTCAAATCTTTCTTCATTGATTTCTAAATTTTTAGAAATTTCTTGTTCTTTTTCATTTTGAATTTCATTTTTACTTACCTCCTTTTTTTTTTCTTTTTGAATTCTAGGTAGTATATCAGATCTAGATCTTAATGTTATACATACATTTTCCAGATTTTCATTACTTTCATAATGTTCTTGTATTTCATTTTTATGATTTTAATTTTCACTTGTTTCCAATTTTAAATTACATTTCTTAACTCCTATTTCATTAGTATTTTCTTTTATCTTTATGTTTTATAAATTATGCAGATCTTCAATATTAAAATTTCCATTTGTATTCTCATTTTGCATAACTTGTAATTTCATTATAAATTCATCTAATGCCTTAAGCTTTCTTTCCAGATCATCTAATCTCATTGCATTCACTTTTTTATCAATTTTTATTATGGTTTTCTTAGTTTCATAGATGATATCGATTTTAGGTTCTAAATAATTTTCCTTATAGTTTATTTGGTTGACTTCTTATTGATAATACATGTATTGTTCCAATTTGTCTAAGTTTTACTCTAAATTGCGCTCAAGTCTATCATACCTATCCTAAACTTCCTTGTCTCTCGACATATTACATATTGTAAATTGACTCCTAGTTGGGTAAACTATAGGATTCTCATACTCAGTTCTATTGCATTGGATATAATTCATTTGTTGTTCATGTGATATAACCATCTGCAATTGTCTTAGTTTTAAACAATCATCAATGTCATGACCTTTCGAATTACGGAATTCACATATGCTTACTATAGGTTTTAGAAATCTTTGAGTATAAGCATATGCCATATTCTCAATGATAAAAACACACAACACTCCTTATGCTATTAAAACAAAATAGTACTACAATTGCTTAGCATTTTCAATCTCTAGCAATGGTGCTAGAAAACTTGTTTAGGAATAATAAATCTTCTTTCATTTAGTTACTTTTAATTGTATATTTATAAGTTTTGCTAAAAGTAAACAAACGATTTTCACAAATCAGATATTAAATCCAATTTTTTTTTAACTACAAGTGCATAGTGTCTATTGTATTTGTGTGCAAGTATAGGTCGATCCCATAGAGATTGAGTAAGAATTATGTACCATTTTGATTTTTATAACTAGAGTTTTATATGTGTTCAATTAAGCATTCTATTAAGTTATTGCTAACTCAATGGACTTAGTTCATGAAGTTATAGTTAACTCAATGGACTATCCTTGTGGACTTAAGTTAATTCCACGAGCCTAATTAGTAATTTCTAATTAAGTTTTTGCTATTCACAAAGGAATTCAATCAACCATTGGGCAGTTCCATAGAATGTTAATAACATCAATTAAGCTTTTAATGTTAGTTAATCTAAGATTTATCATTAATCAACACTAACATTCAGATATTTTGAATAGTAACTATTAAGATTTTTGAGCATTCTATAGTATTCAATAAAACTATTTTTTATTTTCTAAATCAAAAAAACATAAAACATTCACAATACTAACAATAATAACATTAATTACGATACAAAATAATCAATACAACACATAAATGCTAACTACAAATACAGATAATTAGTTTTTCGTATTTTTGTTTTGATATGTTCCTAAAGATGAACAAAATGTGAAATGTAAAAATTCTCTATTAACAGTAAGAACTTCTATCACTACATGCGACACGATTACACCACTAAAAACTTAATCACTTACAGTCGCGCCTTCTCTCCCTATAAAATCCCGAACCAAGACTTGTAAGTTGATCTCATCTTCAGTATATTAGCATCAATTCAAAACTAAGGCTAGAAGCTTTATAATCTCCTAAGATATGAGTTAGTGCTTGGTGAAAATGGTTTTCCTTCTTACAACGTGATCACTCTTCACAATGGTTGTCAATCATCGTGTTTTGCTTGAAATCAACCCAATATCTGGAAAATATCCTCACAGACCTCTGATGGTTGGTGATTGTGGTGGTGTTGTGGAGCTTCAGGGAACTTCCGACGCTACATGTAGTTAGCGTAGTTCTCCACCCACACACACTACATTTTTCTCCTCTTCTTTTTTATATTTCTTTCTATAGTAACTACTTCTACCTAAATGATCGATTGGATTTCCTTCATTCATATCAATGATGGTGATTTCTTCTTTATTCCACGAGTTAATTCCTACGCGATACGTGCAATCGTTATTTTCCTTCGAATTTCCTATTTCTACAATTACTAATAGTGGTATGTTAGAAAATAGCTAGTCTGTGGAGTTAGTGTAACTCAACGGACTTACTTCATTGACTTAACTGTTAACTCAACGGACTTCCTTTCGTTGAGTAAAGCTTAACTCAACAGAGTTAATAATAAAACATGTGCAACTCACGTGACATAATAAAACATTTAAATTTACATGTGTATAATGATAACTTTACGAGGGTTTGTAACCTTAGTGTTGTAAGTTTATGAGGATTTGTACACTTAACTAAAAACTTTACAAGCTTCCATAACCTTAGTAACTTAAATTTAAATTTAAAACATAATAAAACATTTAAATTTACATGTGTATAATGATAACTTTACGAAGGTTCGTAAACTTACATGAGTAACTCTACAAATTTGCATGTAATAATTTTTTACTTTTAAACCTATAAAAGGGTATTTCAGATACTTTAAAAATATAACTATCTGATACTTAAACACATTTCAAATAATTTGCCTCTATTCTTTTGAAAGACAACTTAAGTCATGTATTAAAGTTTCAACACATGTCATTGAAATAATAATAAAGTACTCTTTAATCATTCAAAACACAATTGTCTGGTATATTAAATGTAACTCTCTGAAATAATAGACATTTCAGATACTTAGGAATTAAAAAGCCTATAACTCATCGACAATTCACAAATATACTTAATTAATGCTAATTCACTAGAATTATGCACATTCTTTAATTAAGGCATATAATCATGCAATTATAACATAATGGCTTAATTCTCATATGATAAGCTAAATATTATACAATTAACCATTAATATTATACACTTTTTCATTCTAAACAAAGTATGATTGATTCACTACTTTATTTAATAATCAACCGATCTAATATCATGTTTAGTGTGTGTACCTATGCAAGATATCAATCTAATCGTAAAGAGTTACACCTACTTGTTGTTAAAATAATTTTTAAATATCTTTTAGGAACCATCAATTTTAGATTATTTTGTTTTAAACATAGTTCTATAAATTTAGTAGGTTATAGTGATATTGATTTCACAAATGTAAGTCTAAAAGAAAAAATACTAATGACACTTGTTAGTTATTAGGAAATTCTTTAGTATCATGGTTTAGCAAAAAACAAAATTGTGTAGTACTATCAATAACATAAGTTGAATATGTAGTTATTGCATTTTGCTGTGCTTAAATCCTGTGGATTAGACAAACATTAAAAGATTTTAATTTAACCTATGAACTAACTAAGATTTTCTGTGATATTAATTCTATAATAAGTCTATCTAAAAACCCAGTTTTACATTCAAAGGCTAAACACATAAAAGTTGGACATCACTTTTAAGGGACAATGTGATAAAAAGAAATAGAGAATTAACTTTTGTTCCAAGAATAGAATAATTAGCCGATTTATTCACCTAATCCTTAGATAAAAATACTTTTTCCAAATTAAGATTATAACTTGGTATTTGTAGGTCATCTGATGTTTAAATATTCTATCCATTATTGAATATTTTGGTTTGTTGAAATTAACTTAGGTTTAAAATACTTTATATATAGAAAACTTAAGTACCTACTTCATAAATTTTATTGTACCATAGTTCTGAAATTTGAAGTTAAATTTTTGACATTTGATTGAAACAAGTTTACTTTAAAATTTTTTAGAAAAGATTACTTACAAAAAAATTAACTAATTCCAAATGAGTATCAATAATATTTTATTTTATTTATGTATATGTGTTAACATAGATTTTTACATTTTGTTAGACAATTGAATCTTGGGGTTGTCTCTCTTTTATTTATTTACTTTTTTTAAAAAAAAAAATCTAAGTCATAATCTGAATTTACTTGAGTTATTAAGTCTGTTGGGGAATTGTAAACTTTAGTCACTTGAATCAACTGGTTTGAGATGTGCTAACCAAAAACTCTTTACACAAGTAATTAAGATTATTGATTTCAAAAAAGAAAAAAAAGGGAGAGACAATGTACTCAAGCTTAGTTTATTCTATGAGTGTTATGACAATTTTTCTATGAACTGTATATAATCAATGTGAATTTTAGTTATTATTTATATTTTACACATAAAGTATTGCATTTTCTTTTTTATGTTGGATACTCATTAACAGATTTTTAGTTTTTCTAAATGTATATCTCTATGAATTATTTTTTAGGCAAACTAGTTAGATTGATTTTAGAAACTTTAAACTTATGTTCAATACTATCTTATATTATATGAAAAATTAAAAGTGAGAGAAAAACTAGATTTCATAGAAAAATTTGTAATGGAGCTTGACAACCCATTTAAAGTAAGTCATATGTCTTACTTGAGAAAAATTTATATTAGGGCTTAGGCAACCTAGTTAAAGTATGTCATAGCTTATCATTAATACATTAATGTATGGGGAACTAAAATAAGTAAAATAGTTTATCATTAATACATTAATGTAGTGGGAACTAAACTAAGCAATAAAAATTATGTTGAATTTCAAGAAGAACAAAGATTAAACTAATTTCATTTAGTTTGACATAGAGTTATGCATTCTCCAAATTTGTCATTCTATTTTAATAATATCTTACACATAAGGTAAATAACCATTCGAATTTGTTGAATAGTTATGCCTTTATTCCACTAGAAACTCGAAGAATTAGGCTTTTACTTAAGTTTTTAATGCTTTATTACTTCCTAGAAAACTCAAATAGTTATGCTTAAATGTTTGACTTTTTCACATATCTGTCTGAGAAACTCGAACAATTATCAAATAAAGAACTAATGGTTTTTATTGTTATTTTTATACTTTTACTTGTCAAGATTACATGTGACAATAACTATTCTAGTTTGTCATATAGTTGTGTGCTTTACTACTCATAAAACTTGAATAGTTATTGTTAGGTATTTAATTTTGATGATGTATGCTTTATTAACGTATTTAAATAAGTCTACATAATATTCTCTAAGTATAATAGTTAACAGATTATTGGAAAGTTTCATTTTTATGTCGAATAAATTAAAGATTTCCGAAGAGCTAGATTTGCAATAGTTAAACTTTTGGATAGTTAACGTTTCGTTTTTGTCGAATACTTTATGTTAAAAAACTCGTATAGTTAAGTTATCTGCACGTGTGTTTTTAATGTTTTAAGTTGTCACGTGTTTTCCATGTACGTTCGGTAATGAAAAATCGAATAGTTAGATAACTGTTCGAGTTTTTATACACATGGATAGATAACTATTCGAGTTTTATAAAAGGACTAACGAACAAATAAGTTTTCTTATTTAGTCACGTGTTTTGCAAGTGCAAAAACTCGAAGAGTTAAAGGATAAGTGTTTGAGTTTTGATAGAAGTTAAAGGATAAATGTTCGATTAAATCGAAGACATTCTACAAGACTCCAAGAAGATAAAATTTCAGTGAATCTACGAGTGGAGATCGTGGAAACTCAAAATGTTAGTGAAGAAAGTGGAAATTTAAATAGAAAGTAATTTGGATTAAAGAGAAAATTAGTACGTGGATTATGGATTATGGATTGTGGATCAAGTGGATGAACATGCTGAATGTGAAAGACAACAGAGTTCGACTACTAATAGAGAGTACGAGCTACATTACAATGGGGGATCCCAATCTCAAAAATAAAGTCTGAATATTCAATCTGGATCCCTAACTGAAAAGTTAAGTTTGAATATTCATATTCTGAAAAGTTCTCCAACATCAGAAGAAGTTCGAAATTTCAAGCAATTTTAGAAAAGGAGCTGCAAACGCAAGAAGTCTGGAAATTCGACAACTGGAGAAGAAGAGATACAGAAGCTGAGCAAAGAGAAAGAAAAGAGCTGTGTGCATAAAGATCAGGTTTTATACAATTCAAAATTAGTTTTGAAAAAGAGCTTTTTTTTCCTATTTGAATTGTATATCAAAAATTACTGTATCAAAACCGTCAAGAAGGGAATTGAGCTGAAAAGATATTGTAAATTCTGTCTTGAAATAAAAGAATAGAATTTCATTTACGAGTGTTTTGTGCTTTTGTTTTATCCACTAGTTTAATTACTAAAGACACAATTCACCCCCCCTCTTGTGATACAAACGATCCTACAACTGGTATCAGAGCAGAATAAATTGTTTAAAACATCCAGAAGACTTCATTTCTCTATTTAGGAATTGGTTTTTCCTGTCATTTACTTCGAATCATCTATTTAAAATGGATAATTCTGAAATCTTAGTTATAACTGAAGGGCAGACCACTAATCATCCTCCTATGTTCGAATGTAGCAATTATGGCTACTGGAAATATAGGATGAAAGTATTCTTTTAGTCAATCGATTTCAAATTATGGCATATAATTAGCAATCCTATAGTGTTAGTTACGACTCCATATGATACTTGGACTTTTGATGAAAAGGAGCGAATGACACTAAATGCTAAAGGTTTAAACATCTTGTTTTGTGCTTTATCTCATGATCAATTTAATAAAGTTTCTGCATATCAAACTGCATATGAGATATGGCATGCATTAGAAGTTGCCAACGAAGGTACTAATCAGGTTAAGGAATCTAAGATCAATATGTTAGTACATAAATATGAGCTTTTTAAAATGCACGAAAATGAATGTATCTCTGACATGTTTTCCCGTTTTCTTGAGATTGTAAATTCATTAAAATCTTTAGACAAGAAATTCGAGGAAAAAGACTTGTTAAGAAAGATCATTAGATCTTTAACTAAAATTTGGGCTCAAAAGACAACATCTATTGAAGAGTCCAAAGTCTTAAATACATATACTCTCAATGATCTCATAGGAAATCTAACAGCCTATGAAGTACAACATTTAGATCCAAAAGGGAAAAATCCTAGAAGAGATCTGGCTTTTGAGGCTGATAAAGTCTCAGAAGTCACTAGTGATTCTAACGATGATTTATTGTTGTTGACCAGAAAATTTAGAAATCTGTTGAAGAAACGTAGGAACTTCAGGTCAGCAAGGACATCTGGAGATATGGAGAAGAAGTCATTCACGAAAGACAAAAGTATATGCTACAAGTGCAACAGGTTGGGTCACTTTCAAACTGATTGTCCTCTCAACAAAGATAAGAAGAATTCGAGGAGGAATTTCAAGAATAAGAAATTCAGAAAGAGAATGGCGCTTAAAGTGATGTGGGATGACTCTTTAGCTTCACAAAGTGAAGAAACAAAGGATTCAGCATCGAACAATGAATCCTCATCAACATCAGATTTAAAAGAAAATCTGGCAAATGTATGCTTTATGGCAAAATCCAGTGAGATATCCTCTGATCAAAATGCTAATTTTGATAGTTTTGATGGATTACTTGTTGAATACAATAGACTGGCCAGAAAATATAAGAAAGTCAAAATAGAAAGAAAGGACACTAGGAAAATGCTAGATGAATCTGAAAATAAGATTGATTTTCTGAACTCTACGTTGAATAAATTTAAAGAAGAAAATCAAAGGCATGCATAGGAAATTTTAAAGTTCACTACTATAGAAAGAAAATTGCATGCTGATTGTGAAAATTTAATTGCTGATAAGAAGAAAATGATCTGCGAAATTGAAAAATTGGAACTGACTATTACTGATTTAAATTTAGAAATTGATGTGTTAAAGATTAAAGTATGTGATCAAAAGGCTATATTAAGTAAATGGAATAATAGTCAAACTTTAACAAATGAACTTAGTAGTAAAATATCAAATGTAGAAAAACATGGTATTGGTTTACACGATGCATCTTCTAAAAATTATATATTACATGATGGTACTACTAAAAATAATGTCTTTATTTCCAGTACTAAGAATAGTAAGAGAAAAACTATTCCATGTGTAATCAAAAAGGGAGAAAAATATGTGCAAATTGATGAAATGCAGCATATAAATGATAGCACATGATGCAAGAATTTCAAAAGAAATCTTCAGAAGAATCAAGCTAAGACATTTGAGAATTTTAATATTCTTGATCAATTTTCTTCATATTTAAAGAATATCAGATATTGGAAATCAAATAATGTCAGAAATGAAAATTTCAACTTTGGTTTACATGGAGATAAATGTTCTGATAATTATAACACTAAGAGAAAGAAACACAAAAATAATTATCAGAAAATAGATAAGTTGAAGTCTAAAAATATGGATTATTTTGATATGACTCTCTCTAAAATTCTTGGACCCACTCAAAAATGGGTTCCAAGAGATAAAATCTCTTTTTGACTGTTTTGTAGGTACACAAATCAAAATGGATAATGGATAGTGGAGCATCCAGCCACATGACTGGAGATATACGATTACTTACAAAAATAACAAAGACCAAGAACGGACAAGTTACCTTTGGAAATAAAAGCAAAACAAATACCGTTGGGTCTGGCAAGGTTCAGGTAACTGAGAAATGTTTTATAAATGATGTCTTATTAGTTGAAAACTTAGGTTTTAATTTATTGAGTGTTCCTGTTTTAATGAGGATTTACAGAGTAATTTTTGAAAAAGATTTCTGTAAAATTATGGACATAACTACAAACGAAATTTTATTCACTGCATACAAGAAAGGATCTGTTTGTATTCTAAATTTGCCTTCTGATATTATTAAAGACAATGCTTGCTTAATTGCAAAATCGGATGAAGTCATTTTATAGCATAGAAGGCTAGGACACTCAAACCTAAAATTATTACAAAAGCTGTCTAAAAAGAATCTAGTTAGAGGTTTACCTAGTATTAAGTACTCGAAAGAGTTTGTGTGATGCGTGTCAACTAGGTAAATTACATAAAACATCCTTTAAAAGCTTAAATGAAATAACAAGCAAAAGAGTATTAGAACTAGTGCATATGGATTTATTTGGACCTACTAGAACAACCAATCTAGGAGGTAAACATTATGCTTTTGTACTAGTTGATGACTATTCTAGATTTACTTGGGTCTATTTTCTAGCTAATAAAACTGAAGTTTTTGAAATATTTAAGATATTCTATAATAAAGTTCAGAATGAGCAAAATGTTAACATTCAAAAACTTAGGAGTGATCATGGTACAGAATTTGATAATGATCAAATGGACACCTTTTGTGAAGAATTAGGCATAGATCATAGGTACTCATTTCCAAGAGCTCCTTCACAAAATGGGATAGTAGAACGAAAGAACAGATCACTTTAGGAAATGTCTAGAACCATGTTAAATGAGAATAAGTTACCCCTTTTTCTCTAGGCAGAAGCAATTCATACAGCATGCTATGTTATAAATAGAGTACATCTAAGACCAATTTTAGATAAAACTCCTTATGAGATATGATATACCAGGGTTCCCAAAATAAGTTATTTAAAACCCTTTGGCTGTAAGTGTTTTATTTTAAACACTAAGGAATGAAGAGACAAATTTAAAGCCAAATCAGATGAAGGGATTTTTGTTGGTTATTCCATTAGAAGTAAAGCATATAGAGTTTATAATAAATCAACAAAAACCATTGAGGAAACCTTGCATGTGAAATTTCATGAAAATTCTCATTTGGATTTAAGACATGTTGAAAACTTTGATTCAGAAATTCTCCCAGAAATAGTACCAAATGATGTTGACAGAGAAATTGATAGATTATCTGATGGAATAAGAAATCTAAGTTTGAATGATGAAAATTTAGAAGAAAATAATGTCATACCTATAGAAAATATGGAACAACATAGAAATTGGTGTTATGCTTCATCTCATCCTATTGATCAGATAATAGGCGATCCTAATCAAGGAGTTAGGACTAGGTCATCAGTAGTCAACATTTGTGGTGCTTATTCATTTGTTTCTTTAATAGAACCTAAGAAAATTGAAGATGCCTTAGAAGATGAATTTTGGTATTTAGCTATGCAAGATGAGCTAAATCAATTTATAAGAAATGAGGTATGAGATCTAGTTCCACCACCTGAAAATCAATCCATAATAGGAACAATGTGGGTATTTAGAAACAAAGTAGATCAAGATGGGCATATAGTTAAAAACAAAGCTAGATTAGTTGCTCAAGGTTACAAGCAAGAGGAAGGAATTGACTATGATGAAACATTTGCTCCTGTTGCTAGACTAGAATCAATACGAATTTTGTTAGCATATGCTTGTTATATGGATTTCAAATTATATCAAATGGATGTTAATACTGCTTTTTTAAATGGATATATAAAAGAAGAAGTGTATGTAAAACAACCTCTAGGTCTTGAAGATTCAAAACATCTTGAGTATGTTTACAAGCTTAAGAAGGCACTATATGGCCTTAAACAAGCTCCTAGGTCTTGGTATAAAAGATTATCTAAATTTCTTATGGAAAAAGGGTATTCTATGGGAAAGGTAGATCACACTCTTTTTATCAAGAAGATCGAAAAAGATATATTAGTAGTTCAAATCTATGTAGATGACATCATATTTGGAGCAACAAATGATAAATTAGTTGAGTCCTTTTCGAAAGACATGACTAATCAATTTGAAATGAGTATGATGGGTGAACTATCACTTTTCCTAGGCTTACAAATTAAGCAATTAGATCAGGGTACTTTTATTTCACAAGAAAAATATACTCAAGATTTATTAAAGAGGTTTGGTTTAGACAACACTAAAACAAAGAATACACCAATGAGTACTATCACCAAGTTGGATAAAGATGACTCTAGAAAAATTGTAGATGTAAAACAATATAGAAGTATGATTGGTTCATTACTCTATTTAACAGCTAGCCGACCAGATATTATGTTTAGTGTGTGTACTTGTCCTAGATATCAATCAAATCCTAAGGAATCACACCTATTTGCTGTTAAACGAATTTTTAAATATCTATTAGGATCCATCAATTTCGGACTGTTTTACTTTAAACACAATTCTTTAAACTTAGTAGGTTATAGTGATGCTGATTTCGCAGGATGTAAGTCTGAAAGAAAAGGCACCAATGGCACTTGTCAATTGTTAGGTAATTCTTTAGTGTCATGGTTTAGCAAAAAGTAAAATTGTGTAGCATTATCTACAACTAAAGTTGAATATATAGCTGCTGCACTTTGCTGTGCTCAAATCCTGTGAATCAGACAAACCTTAAAAGATTTTAATTTAGGCTATGAACCAACTAAGATTTTCTGTGATAGTACTGCAATAAGTTTATCTAAAAATCCTTTCTTACATTCACGAGCAAAACATATAGAAGTTCAATATCATTTTCTAAGGGATAATGTTATAAAAGGAAAAATAGTATTAAATTTTGTTCCTACCACAGAACAATTAGCAGATCTATTTACATAACCCTTAGATGAAAATACATTCTCAAAATTACGATTAGAACTTGGTATCTGTAGGTTATCTGATATTTAATGGTCCTATTCATTGTATTTTGGTTTGTTATAAGGTAGTTTTAGAATTTAATGTCTTTATTATTAAAAAAAAACAAAACAAAACAACATAACTTTTTTCGAATTACAATTTTCTAGTAGTTAAGAATTTATGAAATTCTGATTTTTATTGAAGTCAATTTATTTAAGAAAAATTCAGAAAAGATTACTTAAGGAAAAGTTAATTTGATTCAATGTGAGTGCCAACTATATTTTTGTTACTTATGTATATGCTATTACGGAGATTTTAACAGGAAAATACATAGAAAGTATGTACTTTTTATTAAAGGAAAGTTATTAACATTCTATTAGAAAAAAATTAAGTCTTGCGGTTGCCTTTAATTTAATTTATTATCCTATTTTATTTTATTTTTATTTTTTGTTTGTAATTACTTGAGTAATTAAGTCCATTGGGGGATCTTAAACCCTAGTCTCTTAAACCAACTAGTTTGGAATGTGTTGACTGAAAACTCATTTTGCAAGTAATTCAGATTATATTTAAAATAAAAAAAAATTACCTGTTCTCACTTGTCATTGAGTAACTAGTTATCTTTCCCCTAAGCAAGGGATTATGATCACGTAAAAAGATGATATTGTGGGAGGTAATACAAAAAATATATATATATGAATATAAAAAAAAAAAAAAAAAAGGGGGCAATGTACTCAAGCTTAATTTATCTTTCAAGGTGTTATAACAATCTTGACATAATCTGTGCATATAATCCTTGTTATTTTTGTTATTATCTACTCTTTACACATAATGTACGATATTTATTTGTCTTAAGTTGTGTACTCATTATTGAAATCTTTTAAGTTTCTGTAGGTATATCTCTATGAATTATCTTTCGTAAACTGAATAAGATAAAAGTCAGAAAGTCTAAATTGTTAACTCTACTACTTATTTCTGTATTTCATTCAAATTATAATAAAAAAAAAGACTCAAATCTATTTAAGGCTTAGCATCCTCTATAAGTAAGCTATTTGACATTTTTAAGCCAACTCTACTTAGGGCTTGGCAACCCAGATTAAGTACACCATAGATTCTTTACACTACATTTATGTAAGGGGAGCAATTTCTCGTATAATAATTCATCACTTTTGAACTATTATATGTTTTTCATGAAAGAATATGCATAATTTCAGGAAATACACCTTAATTAAGTACATTTCTAAACTGTCGGTGACTTGCAGGTATTTTAATTTTTAAGTATCCGAATTTTCTATTATTTCAGCAAGTTATATTACAAGTATCGGACAGTTGTGTTTTAAAACATTCAATAGACTATTTTATTATTTCTTGAAGTACACGTGTCGAAACCATAATGCATGACTTAAGTGAATTTTTGGTAAGTTATCTAGGCATCGAAAAGTTAGATTTGTAACAATCTGAAACATCTCTTTATTATAAAACTGCTTAAGTACATGTGTCATGATCTAGACGATTGACTTAAGTTATCTTTCGGAAGGTTATCTGTAACTCTTCGAAATGCACCTGAGCATCGGATAGTTAGGTTTATAAGTCTCCAAAACTTTCTGAACACCTTAAGTTCAAATTGTGCACGTGTTGAATTTCACTGCTTTATAATGTCTCAGTCGAAACTCGAATAGTTATGTTTAAATCTTCAACTTTTCACACCTATTCCTTCAAGAAATTCGAACAATTATCATAAGTCTTCGAGTTTTCTCACTTTTTCACTTAGCCTGAAGTTATTTTCTTTATATGCACAGTTACGCTAAGTATTCTGCAATTGTTGGTTGTAAAACTTATACAGTTATTGCAAGCACTCGAGTTATTTGTCGGTAACGGATCTTATATTTATGATTTCAATGATTGAATCCGTTTGTCCATTTATAAACTCGGAGAGTTATGAATGTTTTCCTAACAACCTTTCGTGTTTCTACCTTGGTAAAACCCTAACTTCACAATCTTTCCTTCCACTAAGTTCTACAATGCAAAGCAAAGATTAATCAACAATGTCAGGACGTGGAAGAGTACGTGGTAGAATGACCAAAGTGCAGAAAAGAGAGCTGGAACTTCAGAAAGTGCAGAATGAAATCAACGATATTTACTCCAGGTACACTTTTTCAAATGAAGTACTACACGAAATCAGAAAAGCTGTTCAAGATGAGAAAAATTTCTGTTGGAAATTTATTCGAAATTATGCTGAAACACAGTTTAAACTAAAACAGACAGAACTTTCCGCATTGCATTTATGGAAAAGAAATTTACAACCTAACCCTGCGATTGTAAGTTCTAGACATGTACTAAAGACATCGGTACAGTCTATCACTTATTATGGAAAGAAGTGGGGACCAATGATCGAAAATGCAAACAGGGAATTACAATCCTTGTATTCCCAACATTATTTTCCCCCAGCTGTTTTAGATGATATTAAACAGTATATCGATGAACAGAAAACTGTCATTAGCAAAATAGGCCTTCGAAGTGAAGGACAAAGAGTTTATCAACTCAAAATGGCAGAGGTGGAGAGCTTAAAACTCTATATTCCATTATTACCACCTAGGCATCATGGTGAAGGACCATCAAGACAACAGGTGCCTTTAACAGGAGAAATTAAGACAATTTTAGAACCTTCTGAACAACCTGAAACACTGTAGACTTATAGTCGGACAAAGAAAAAGACAATTGAATATTTTGGACTAACTGCAAGTGTACAAGGAATATTGCAGCAAAAAGAAGAATTAGTGAAAAATGGAAAACTATGCTCTATTGCAAAAGCTAGACAGATATTTTTGTCAGGAATCCCAGCAGATGTGACAAATATTGACTTACAAGCATATACTCTAAGGTATTGTGTCACATTAGTGCATAATGTATCTTTTAATACAATAGACAATTTTTCACACAATGCTGCAAGCACACATTCTTTTCCTACGGAAAGTGAGAATGTAGGAAATTTTGATGATATATATACATATGATATCAAATTTGATGATATTATTGATGACATAGACACTAAGTCTATGAATTTTGAAGATATTTCATCTGAAGAGGAATGTACAGATATTCTTCCTCTTACTGTATCTCGAATAGAGACTTTTGAATTTTGGTACAGTTGCTTATACTACACTTTATATGTATGGTTATGTCTGTTACAATATATCGTATACTTGTTGATAAATGTCTATAATCAACAACATATACAGTTACAAATAGAATATGATACTACCAATGTCTCACATATACAAATTTCAGAAATACAGGATGATTCTATTCCACAGATAGATATAGAACATTCTTTCATATAGAGACAGTTGTATAAATCACATATAGATATACAGGTTGCTGATATACGAATTTTTACAAAGACTGTTGTTACTGAAATGTTTCCAGAAGAACAAACAGAAGAAATTCAGCAGATTATTGATACGACAATAACAGATATTTCAAACATTTATACTAGTTTTGATAGAAATTCCACCAGTTCTGAAAGATCTGACAATATAGATGCTACTGATAATATTGAAACAAGTCCCAGATCAGAACATTATGACTAGAAAATACCTAATCCTAAACAGAGTTTAGATGCAAATACACTATTATGGTTTAGAAATAATTCCTATTATGACAAATTTCAAACATATAAAACTTTTACAATTTTATATTCAAGACCAATTAAGTTTGAAGAGATGGCACACATACGTGAACTGTTTGAATTTCAATGTCTGTTGACTCTACTTCCACAACAGCCAGGCCATCTTGCTATACCCGAACTTCTCAGTTGTTTTTACTCAAACTTAACAGTGGAAGAAGGTATTCCTGTTTCTAATATACAAGAAAATGACATATATTTAACTCCAGATTTTCTTCATTAGGTACTTGGTCTAAAAAATGGAGTTAAAGAAAATAGGTTTATCGATTGGGATGGGACATTACAAGTTTAGCCAAAGATCGTTACTATTTAAACAAACCATTGACATTACTAAATGATTTAAATGGCCAAGCACGTTTTATTGCAAAAATATTGCATGCTACATTGTTTTAGAGGTTTGGTCATGGGGCAAAAGTTGGCAAATGTTGTCTTTATGTTACATACGCATTAATCAACCATATACAAGTGAACTGGTATGTTATTTTTGTTTCTCATATTTTACATTTGCAGAGTAAATTATTTTATGGTGATACAATTTTGAGAATTGTGGCAAGTCAAACAAATATTACACCTTGGCCATAGAAAAGATTAAAGTCATGATCTTTCTCTGCAAAGGAACTCCAAAAATACCAAGCGGCAGATACACCTATCCTTAGACAACAACAACAATAGGTTCGGCAAACACAGCAACAATCCGCAGAATTTACAGAAACACAGCAACATACAGATATACAAGGTATACATAGAGAAATACATACAGGTATAGATACAGACATACATATTGAATTTTTACAGCAACCATCATAAGTTTCTCAAAATGATTTAGATCAGGCATTACTTGATCAGATAAACAGAGTTAGTACAAATATTGCAAAGAAAATTTTAGATACCCTAATTGATATTTTTCGAAGACAAAGAGGCTTGTGATTATACAAATTATGTATTACATGATTTATTTTTTGTAATTTGTAACCAAAACCATTTATGTAAACTGTTTACTGATTTTAATGTTACGTGATTATTTTTCACAGTTTATGATATTAAACAATTTTTGCTTAATCCATAAATCCTATGAATGGTTGACACTATCATTTTGATTAATATATACTTAGTAAGATATCCTTCCTTACATTTATAAAACTTAACTTCCTAAAGGGGGAGAAAATAGTTTGTTTACTTTTTTATAATGCCAAAAAGGGGGAGATATAAATTATGTGACTTATTAGGTTTTGGCATCATCAAAAAGGGGGAGATTGTTAGGTATTTAATTTTGATGATGTATGCTTTATTAACGTATTTAAATAAGTCTACATAATATTCTCTAAGTATATTTCTCTAAGTATAATAGTTAACAGATTATCGAAAAGTTTCATTTTTATGTCGGATAAATTAAAGATTTCCGAAGAGCTAGATTTGCAATAATTAAACTTTCGGATAGTTAACATTTCATTTTTGTCGAATACTTTATGTTAAAAACTCGTATAGTTAAGTTATACGTACGTGTGTTTTTAATGTTTTAAGTTGTCACGTGTTTTCCATGTGCATTCGGTAATGAAAAATTGAATAGTTAGATAACTGTTCGAGTTTTTATACGCATGGATAGAAAACTGTTCGAGTTTTATAAAAGGACTAACGAACAGATAAGTTTCCTTGTTTAGTCATGTGTTTTGCAGGTGCAAGAACTCGAAGAGTTAAAGGATAAGTGTTCGAGTTTTGACAGGAGTTAAAGGATAAATGTTCGACTAAATCGAAGACTTAGAAGATATTCTACAAGACTCCAGGAAGATAAAATTTCAGTGAATCTACGAGTGGAGATCGTGGAAACTCAAAATGTTAGTGAAGAAAGTGGAAATTTAAATAGAAAGTAATTTGGATTAAAGAGAAAATTAGTACGTGGATTATGGATTATAGATTGTGGATCAAGTGGATGAATATGCTGAATGTGAAAGACAACAGAGTTCGACTACTAATAGAGAGTACGAGCTACATTACAACGGGAGATCCCAATCTCAAAAACCAAGTCTGCATATTCAATCTAGATCCCTAACTGAAAAGTTAAGTTTGAATATTCATATTCTGAAAAGTTCTCTAACATTAGAAGAAGTTCAAAATTCCAAACAATTTTAGAAAAGGAGCTGCAAACGCAAGAAGTCTGGAAATTCGACAACTAGAGAAGAAGAGATACAGAAGTTGAGCAAAGAGAAAGAAAAGAGCTGTGTGCATAAAGATCAGGTTTTATACAATTCAAAATTAGTTTTGAAAAAGAGCTTTTTTTTCCTATTTGAATTGTATATCAAAAATTACTGTATCAAAACCGTCAAGAACGGAATTGAGCTGAAAAGATATTGTAAATTCTGTCTTGAAATAAAAGAATAGAATTTCATTTACGAGTATTTTGTGCTTTTGTTTTATCCGCTAGTTTAATTACTAAAGACACAATTCACCCTCCCTCTTATGATACGGACGATTCTACAGTTATCATAAGTCTTTGAGTTTCTTACTTTATCTCTTTTACTTAGTCTATTTTTAACAATGGTAAAATCGTACAATTATGCTAAGTCTTCTTCTTTATTAGGTTGAAAACTCATATAGTTATCATAACCTTTCAAGTTATTTCTACATTTAATTGTTGAAAATAGATCTAACATTTATGAAATCACTAATTGAATTCAAATATCCAATTATAAACTCAAAGAATTATAAATGTTTATTGACAACCTTTCGTGTTTCTACCTTCGTAGCCTTAGATAGAAAATTTCTACTTTCACTAAGTTTTAAGTATAGTACGAAGATTAATTAATAATGTTAGAACGTAGAAGAGGATGTGGTAGACTTAGTAAAGCATAGAAGAAAGAGATAGAGTTAAAGAAAATTGATAGTGAGAATTAGGAAATTTACTCATGGTATATATTTTTCTTTGAAATTTTACATGAAATAAGGAAATTTGTTCAAGAAGAGAAAAAATTTTTGTTAGAAATTATACTAAAACATAGTTTAGACTAAAACAAACAAAGCTTTCCTCATTGAAATTATGGAAAAGAATGTTACAACTTGACCCTAAGGTTGTTGCCAATTCTAGACAAGTATTAGAAAAATTGATATAGTCCATCACATATTATGGAAAGAAATGTGAACCTTTGATAAATAATGTAAATTGTCAAGTTTATATTCCTAGCATTATTTTCTTCTTGTTGTTTTAGATGAAGTATAGAAATATATAAATGAATAGAAAACAACAATATGGAAAATGGGCCTTCAAAGTGAAGGTCAAAAGGTTTTTTAGTAAAAAATGGCTAAGGTTGATGCATTACAATAATATATACCATTACTGCAACCAAAGCAACCTAGTAAAGGTCCGCCAAACACACAAGTGCCACTTATAGGAGAAATAAAGAAAACCCTAGCACCTTTAGAAAAATCAGAAATATTGTAGACATATAGTTGAAAAAAAAGGACAATTGAACATTTAGGACTAAATGCAGGTGAAAAAAAAATTTGCAATAAAAAGAAGAATCATTGAGAAATGGAAAACTTTATTCCATTGCTAATGCTAGACAAGATTTCGTAACTAGAATCCTAGCAAATGTGACAAACCTTGGATTAAAGGTTTATACATTAGGGTATTGTGTCACAGTAATCTATAATGTTTCTTTTTATATGATGGAAAATTTTCTAAGAAATACTGCTACAAAATAAAATTTATTCTCTACTTATCTTATAGAATAGCAAATGTAGAAAATTTTGATAATTTTAATACATATACAAATGATATTAACATAGATGATATAATTGATGACATAGATATATGAATTGATAAATCACATACAAGTGAACTGGTATAATGTTTTTATCTATCATATTCGGAATTTGTAGAGTAAATTATTTTTTGGTGATACAATTTTGAGAATTATGGCAATTCAAACAAATCTTACACCTTGGCCACAAAAAAGATAAAATCAAGATCTTTCTCTACAAAAGAATTACATAAGTATCAAGAAATAGATCCACCTAAAATTTATCATTGATAGCAAGATCATTATTAGGAATAGCCACAACAACAAGAACAGTAAGAACAACAACATCAACAAACAAAACAGTCACAACAAGAACAGCAATAAAGGCAACATATAGTACAACAAGAACAACATTATAGAGATAGACATACAGACACAATACAACAACCTTCACAAGTCTGAACTATTGACCTAGATCAAGTAAATAGAGTTAGTCTAGAAATAACACAGAAAATTTTAGAAACTCTATTAAACATTTTTAGAAGACAAAGATGCTTGTGAAATACTTAAAAACAAATTATGTATTACATGAAAACATTTATTGAATTTGTTACCAAAAATATATAACTATTTTCATCTTTTCATGTATGCACATTAATTTATTATGAATCCATGCTTGATTTATGCATGTTTAAAGTTCTTTTTGACTTTGTATACTTCGAAATTTTTCTTCCTTATATGAGTTATTGCTTTTTATAATGACAAAAAGGGAGAGAAAGATTACTTAGAAAATTAGACTTGTTAGGTTTTGTCATCATAAAAAAGGAAGAGATTGTTAGGAATTTTGTTTTGACGATGAATATTTTATTAAGTCTATAAATAAGTCTAAATATATGTGGTAACTCAACAGAGCCAATTCGTTAAGTTAGTAGTTAAGTCAATGGAGTTAGTCCATTAAGTTATGTTACTCTATGAACCAGCTTTTATTAGTTACATAGTTAGGCATTTACATATTTTAAAATGTCATATAATTATAAGTTAACGTTTTGTGTTAGTCGAAAAGTTATGTTAAAAACTCATATAGTTAAGCTATTTACACATGAGTTTTTAATATTTTAAGTTTTCATGTGTTTTCCATGTGCGTTTGGTAAAAAAAAATTGAAGAGTTAGATAATTATTCAAATTTTTACACATGGATGGATAAATGTTTGAGTTCTTTTAAGTGTTTAATGAAAAGTTAAGTTTGTTTGTTTTAATCACGTATTTTGTAGGTGGAAAAACTCAAAGAGTTATAGATAAGTGTTTGAGTTTTTAGAGGTCTTAAAAGATAAATGTTCTATTAAAGCAATGACTTAGAAGATTTATTTTATAATTCTCCAAAAAGAAGACTTTTGATTGTTCTATAATAAAGGATCATGAAAATACAACAAGGAAGCGGAGATCATGGAAATTCAAAAAGATAATGGAAAATGCAGACAAGAAAAATTTGAATTAGTACGTGAAATCATGGATCATAGATTAAGTGGATGAACATGTTGAATATGAAATCACAATTCTATTATTATAAGTAAATGGTATGAACTATATCTTAGATAATCCCAAAATCAATAGAGAAATCTTTACACAAAAATAGAAAAATACTAACTAAGAGAAAGAGATATTCAACCTATACATCTCAAGCAAAATAAAGAAAAAGAGTTATCTTAAAGAAATCTCAAAGATTCAAAGAAAAGAGAAAATAGATATAGAAGCTAAGCAAACTTTTTAGAAGAATTAGAAGCTACGTGTAGAAGTTTAAGTTTGAAAAATACAATTCAATCAAAGTTAGAATAATGTATACTTTTACATTGAATTGTATTTTAGATTAAATTGTATTAGAATTGACAAATAGGAAATTATGCTGTAAATGATTGTAATTTCTTACTTTATTAATAAAAATTTTAGAATTACAAATAATGAGTGTTTTGTGCTTTTACTTTTATCTGTTAAATTTTTAATTTCTAAAAAAATAATTCACCCATCTCTTGTGATACTATGATCCTATATAAGTTAAGAAAAAGATGAATGGATATAAAGATGCAAAACAAACCAAGGAGCTGGAGATCAATTCAAGATGAATAAAAAGTTTGAATAACTCAATAATGCAAGAAAACTTATATTATTTATAATATATTATGTTTATCATAAGGAAAATGAAAAATATGTAAAAAAGAGTCGAGTCAAAGAAAGAGAAGAAGGAATTGACCTAAAGATACAAAATAAACAAAAAGCTTAAAAAAGTTATAAATTATTTATAATATGTAAAAGGCATAAATTATTTATAATATATTGAGTTTATTATAAGAAAATTTTAAAAAGTAAAAAAAGAAGATAAATTAAAGAAAATAAAGAAAAGGAAATTGACATAAAGATGTAAGATAAGAGCTTTACAAGATTAATTTAAAATGAAGCTTGAAGAAGCTAAGGATGAATAACCACTATGTTAAATTGTAACGATGTGTGCTTTTAGGAAATATTGTAAATTTTCTTGATACATTTACATGAAAAAACATCATATATATATGTCGCAGCGTCGAGCTAGGGTTTCACCGTTAGCGGCGGCCGCCAGCGAGGACAATGGTGAAATTCCTGAAGCCGAACAAAGCGGTGATCGTCCTGCAGGGAAGGTTCGCCGGGAAGAAGGCGGTCATTGTACGGAACTTCGACGACGGGACTCGGGATCGGCCGTACGGGCACTGCCTAGTGGCCGGGATCAACAAGTACCCGAAGAAGGTGATCCGGAAGGATTCAGCGAAGAGGACGGCTAAGAAGTCGAGGGTAAAGCCCTTCTTCAAGCTCGTCAACTACAATCACGTCATGCCGACACGCTACACTGTCGACATCGACCTGAAGGACGTCGTCAACCTTGAGGCTTTTCAGTCCAGGGACAAGAAGGTCGCAGCCCTCAAGGTGACCAAGGCCAGATTCGAGGAGCGCTTCAAGACCGGTAAGAATAAGTGGTTCTTTGCCAAGCTCCGGTTCTGAGCTACGGCCTCTTCCCTGCCATTAGTTTGCTTCATTGTATCATGGTTTTAGTTGAAATGTGATGAATTTTCTTGTTCCATGTTTTCAACGATATCTTCAAAAAATTTGATGTTATTTGCATGGTCCAGGATGAATTTTGAAACCTATTTGCTATTTTGTATGATTAATCCTTCTTTAAAGTTTAAGCTTTCTGATTTATTCTGTATTGTTTGATGAGTAGAGATATCAATTGAGTCATGTTATTGCGGACCAACCTAACTTAGTCTAATCTGTTACAGGTTAATTTGATCTCATTCAATTTAAAAAATTAGATTAGGTTAAGCTATAATATATTAAAAAATCGATTCACAGGTTAAGTTAGTTTGTAGGTCAATTTGGATTGGATTGGGTTAACTTATAGGTCGATTTAGGTTGGGTTGAGTTGGCTAGGCCAATTCAAGCACAATCTGTATTAGGTTAAAACTTAAAAATAAAACAACGGTAAAAAATGTTTGTAATGTTGTTTTCGACATTCCTAAAAAAAGTGAACGTTGAAACAATGGTAAAAAAAAAATCCTAACATATGTTATTTCAACGTTTGTAAAAAATAAACGTTGAAATAATGTTGGTAAAAAACAAACATTGAAACCAATGGTAAAAAAAAAGGGAAAAAAAAAAGAGAAGAAAAGAGATGGGAGAGAGGAATGATGATGAAAAAATCTATAAATAAAGAAAAATATTAGAATTTTTTTTACAATTTATACTCATTCAATCTTCTCTCTTTCTTTCACAAAATACAAAGATCATCTTTTATGTTTCAACTTTCTTAAACTCTCAAGTCAGATTCCTTGCAAAAATGGCACACAACTTTAATGACTTCATCTTCAATAGCGTTGTCAATGTTGGCGACAATTTTAAGCAATAACAACAATACTTTCAAGCTTAAATTATAAAAGAAGGTGAAATATTGACTTCAACTACTAATGTTAAATCAAGTAAAAGGTCAAATTTATGGTCAAAGTTTATAATAAAGATGAAAGAGCTAGGAGATGGTACTATGGTGAAGAAGGTTTACTACAACATTTGTAATGTAGACTTTTCATGCAAAACTTTAGGTAGTACAAGTCATTTATCTAGGCATGTAAGTAGTTGTTCATCTAAAAATCTTGAAAAAAATAAAATGATTCAAACACAACTTAATTATAACGCTAAAGGTAATATAACACAATGACATTATAATTCTAGTAATGTTAGAGAATTACATACTAAATTTATTGTTGTTCAAAATTTACCTAGTAATTTTGATGATAGTCAACATTTTTAAAAATATATTTCACAAGCTTATTCTTCACAATTTATAAAAGTTTCTAGAAATATAGTTAGGTAAGATATTATTGAATTTTATAATAAACTTAGAATGAAATTAGTTAATATAATAGATTTTATTAATACATCTATAACATGTACATTTGATATTTGGAAAGGTAGAAGTAAAGCAAGTATATTACTATTATTGTACATTTTATTGATGATAATTGAGTTTTACAAAAAAGATTAATAAGATTTAGAATAATAAATCATCCACATAATGCTTAAAATATTTTTTTTACCATTATGAAAATTTTTGAATTTTATGGAATTAAAGAAAAAGTTGATAATATTACATTTGATAATGCATATAGTAATAATGCATCTAGAAAAAGTAGGTAGCAAAATGAATTCTACACTATTTGGAGAAATATTTCATCAAATTTGCAAGCATACAGTGATGTCAATTGGAGAGGAGATATTGATAACAAGCATTATCACTCTAAATGCTGTATATATTTTGGTCTCAACCTCATTCCATGGTGTACATGCAAACAATGCGTAATTTGCAAATCTAGCACGAAAGTAGAGTATCGAGCTTTGGCCCTTACTACATGTGAACTCTTATGGATAAAATGTTATTGTAGGAGTTACAAATACTAGTTTCATTACCAGTTTATGGTATGACAACCTTAGTGCCATTTATCTCACTACTAATCTCATCTTGCATTCTCATTCAAAATAGAAATTGATATTCATTTTATCGAAGATCACGTCAAGCACAAGAGATTGTAGTCAGATATATTTCCACTTATGATCAAATAGCAAATATCCTAATTAAACCACTTGGATCACAACAGTTTGAGTCGTTGCAAGCTGATTGTTGGAGATCCACCATTAGCTTGAGGGAGGCTCTTAAGATATGGAATTATTTTGTTGTAATAGATTTTGCTATTCCTCTTTGTCCTTCACCAAAAGTTTGTTATGATGTTATCTAGAAGAAGGTTCTAGATACATGTGTAACTTGTATAAATACCATGTATACTCCTACAAGTTAATGTAATCTATCTTCACTTTTCTCCACTATATCTCTCTTCCTCTCATCTACTCAGCAACTTATTTTCTATTCTAGAAATTTAATTGGCATCTTAGGGAGTTTTGTTTTTATGAGTGGTCACTAGACATACAGTTTATCAAGAAAACGTAGATGAGTGTTTTTTAATCCTCACTCATAGTCAATTTAAGTTGAATGTCTATATTGCAACATGAAAAAGACAAATTAAATATTGATTATTCCACCGTCACATATAATGGCAATTAAAAGTATCAAACATAATATTCATGAAGATGTATGTATGTATGTATGTGAGACCATGAAAGTCGATCGAAGAGGAAGAACTAGAAAATAAAATTTATATATAATTGGAAGTAAAGGTAGGGGAGTAACAGCACTGGCAGGTATATATGAATATTATTTATCATTTTAACTAAGATTGTAATTTCTAGTTACATACATACGCGATCATTCGGATTTAATCACAAAGAAGAAAACGCAGATTTACATACATATGAATCAAGGTTAAAGTATTTTGATTTGATCTTAATTAAATTGATAAAATTGTAAAAATAGGAACCATGCTACTTTTTTTCTTTTTTTTCAGGTTTGATTAAATTTGTTAAAAATTCATTTCAAAATCTATTGGTAATAAAAGAATGAGACGGTTATAACATAGAATCCAAGTTTAATCACATTTTAATCAATGTAGAAATTTCTTTCCAACAAGATATATTTAGATTTAGACATTGATTGTATTGTCGATCATGAATGGTGGTGCTAAAAATTGAGGTTGTTGATTTTGTGGTTTAATAAATATTATAAAGGGTATCAGAAAAAATATATATCGTGTCTTGAATGTATGTGTATTAAAAATAATGATTATGATTACGAGAAAAATTAAAATTGATCACATTTGTTTCAGGTTTGAGAGTTCAGATTGATGACGTTAGAAAAATTAATGACCGAATTGGTCCTTCATCTAGTTAGTTATATTTGTAGATTAATTTGACTTAATTTACACCGTCACAAAAAATTAAGGAAATTAATAGAGGCGCGTATTGAGATAAATTAAAGAGCTAGCCGTTCGATGATATTTATATATTAAAAAAAAAAGAGAGAAAAGATGAAGTTTAAATTAAAATAAAACAATTACAAATTTAAAAAAGAAGTTTCCTAATTTGAATTTTGAAGGTTAGTTAATTTAAAGCCGTTACCTTCTTTACTAATATGTTGTTCTATAACTCTCCCTTGCTAGGGTTTACTGCAATTCGTGCTTTGATCAGTACTACTCACGCTACTTCGCATGGCTCTCCCTCCCGTCGACGATGTGTCGTCGTTGACGCCAGGGGATGCTGCACCCGGCGTGAAGAGGCCTCCGCCCGAAGACGGGCCACCGAACGACGGGTGTAAGAGGTTCAGAACAAGAAAGGGTGCTTCGGCACAAGAAGAACAAGAAGAGGCAAAGCAACAGGAGACGTCGATGACGTGTCCTCACTCGATCATCAACGCCAGCGACCGATGCTTCAAATGCGGACAGCAGCTTGTCCTCCCTAACCCCATGGAGGACCTCGTCGACGGGAGGCTGCTTCCGTTCAACTACGTCGAGGAGGGGCTGAGGATCCGGGCCGGCCACCTGAAGGGCATTCGACGGTCCAAAACTATCAACATGTTGACGAGGGAGAGGCTCTTCCTGGTGCTCGACCTCGACCACACCATCCTCCACTCGCGCTCAATACAAGACGTCGACGCCGGCGTCGTGCAAGACCCCGGCCGGGGTCTGTACGAGATGGGAATCATCGGGTGCTTCACGAAGCTGCGGCCTTACGCGAAGGAGTTCATCGCGAAGATGTCCACCTTGTTCAACATTTACATATACACCATGGGCGGCCGGGAGTACTCGCGGAGGATGGTGACACTCCTCGACCCCAACGGTGGCCGATATTTCCACGAGAAGGTGATCTGCCGCGAGGACGGCAGTGTGGCGGGAAAGAAGGATCTCGACGTCGTGCTTGCCGATCCATACGCCGTCGTCACTCTCGACGATACCCCGTCGGTGTGGACGCCCAACTCCGGAAACTTGGTCCACATCGACAGGTTCTTCTTCTCTCCTTTCAAAGATCCAAACCAGAAGGGCAGGGCCGGAGAAGGAGAGGACGGCTGTTTCGCCTGCAATTCGAGGCTCGTGCATACGACCAGCATCCTTCAGAGAATACACCGGGAGTACTTCGATGACCTCAAATCTGGGGCCTTCGGTCTGGTTGACGTGAGGAAAGTGATCATCGACATAAGGAGCCGAACGCTTAGAGGGTGCTATCTGGTGTTCAGCTACGGACAAGACGGGGTCGGCATCGTCAACCGACTGTGGGGCATGGCGTCGCTGCTGGGAGCGGTGTGCTTCAAGGGCGTGTCGCCGGCGGTGACCCACGTGATCTCCTGCGGACTGGAGTGGACGGGCGAATCGCAGTGGGCTTCAATGAACGGCAGGTTCTTGGTCACCAAGAAATGGTTGATGGAAGCATATTTCTCATGGAGAAGACCAGAAGAGGAGAAGTACTCACTCCCCTCGTTATTCTTTTAATTATTCATCGCAACATCGATTGGCCCATCATAATGCTACTGTTTTGATCTGATTGTTTATGCTGTGCTTCGAGCTTCTGCTTCATTTCCCTTAATTTCATGTATGTATCAATGTAAGCCCTTGACAATTAAGCAAGTTTTTTATGCATGCAATTAGTGATAACGATTAATTAACGTGTGATTTGTAACGTACAACAAATTAATCAAAGCACGGGTAAAGGAAGAGATTGAGACTTCTACAAGATGTTTGTCTACCTGTTCTTCATTACATGGTTACCTCTGTTGTTGTATTACCACCGTGTATATTAGGAAGACTAGATTTAACTTTTCTCAATCTTAAATCTTGAGTTCAAGACTCCGAATTTAAAGGATACTTACACGACCACTGCACTATCTCATACCAAAATGAAAGTTTTTATTTCCGAATGACTACTCAAATGGAAAAAAATGCATCTTTTTCTTCAGACCAAAATTTTATTTTCGTCTTTTATTTTTCATAAATCATATTAAAAATATAAAAGTAGTGAACTTAATTAATAGCACCAACATATTAATTAATCTGTCAACGGATGGGGTTGAGACTCAACCCATGATCCGACCAATGCATGTATGCATGTGTTCTAGGTAAAACATACTAGACAAGGATCCCAATTAATTGCACGTAATCAATACGTAGTATAATGCCATTAAATTATATTCCATAATTAAATTACAATATTTGAATTTTTATTTTTACAAGCTTTGAAATTTAACTCTGCGTTAACTTCTTATGTCCATTTTAAACCAAGATAAAGGAGAAATATTAGAATTAAATTGAAAGTCAGCTGTAGAAATCTATCAACATTTTACAGACATAAATCGATCTTAAAAATAATTCATTAGGGTGTAATCCTCTTAGGGATGTGTTGCATCAAACCTTATGTGGAATGAAAAGAAAAAAGAGGGAATTATTGCATATTCTAGATGTATTCTTAAGTTAGGATTTCTGCATCAAATGCAATGAAAATAAGTAAGGATTTTCACACTTTAATGAGTAGGTATGGACAAAGAAAGTAGTCCAAAACGCCAAAATTAGATTAACAACTTGGAATGTAAAAATCAACATTGGCAAGTGTATGGAATTAGTGTGTATATAATGATAAGAAGGAAAATTAGTATATTATACATGTAAAAAGCAAAATGGGTAAATAAAAATCTAAGTAATTTAGGACAGTAGTTTTACAATGTAGCATACAAAAAAGATAAGCATAAGGATTAATGCCATTGGAATAATAGTTGATAAAAGTTCGAAAAGACAAACTTATGAAGTAATAAGAATAAAAGATAGAGTTATAATGATTAAGCTTGAGATAGGAAATGAAATAATTAGTATAATTAGTACGTATGCTCCACAAGTAGGATTACGAGAAACTACTAAACAAAATTTCTAAAAAAATTTAAATAATTTAGTTTATAGTCTTGCTACGAGTAAAAAACTCTTTATTGAGTAGATCTAAATGGTCATATGTAAGAGAACAAAATAGAATATATAAAAGAAAACATGCGGAATTTGATTTTAATAATAGAAATAAAGAAGAAAATTCAATGGCAGACTTTAGGGTAGCTTGTGAACTTTTTATAACAAACACTTAATTTTCTTCAACGAAAACTTCGACTAGAATTATTTTTAATAATAATTAATGCCTTCACGACGGAAAGTCCATGGGTTTGATTTCTTTTTATTTCGATAAAATTTTTACAAAATTACTGTCGTCAAAAATAATCCATCAATAATAGTGATAGAATTTATTTTATAGACGTACAGGGATTCGTTGTCGTTGCTGCTGATGGAATTACTTCCGTCGACAATATATAATTCATCGATATTATACTTATTTATAAAGAAATGCAACTACATGATTATTAAATTGACATTAGGCCTGTTAAGATGAATTTTTCTACTTATAATTAATTAATTTTGACTTGGAATTTTGTATGATATTAGAGTAGATTTATATACATCCATTTATATGATATGTATATATATATAAATAAGCCACAAATAAGAAGAATATTGGAAAATTCTAAAATAAGATGACATTATTAATAAAGTTCAAAGTACATGTACATGAAGTAACAAGTAATTCTAAAATAACCACAAAGGTAAAAATGAAATAAATATAAAATGAATGGTCTAATAATTGGTTCTTTGGCTCGATCCTTTGACGTGATCGTTGGCACGACCGTATGTGTAGCTGTTGCAATAATGACGTAAATCAAAGATCTGTTTGTGCCCTGTCAAAAAATGTAGAAAGTTAGGAAATAAATAGTTAAAAAATATTAAAAAAAAAGTTTAAAAATATTGAAAATAAAAGTCAAAAAATAAAATTCGAAGATATTTTATATCATTAAGGAAAAGTTAAGAAAATTATATAATTTAAGTTTTCGATTATTAACTTAAACTATAATATAAATATTATTAAAATTATAATAAATCATAAAATTTTAATAATTAAATTATAATATATATTTGAAATTAAAAAATATAAATTTAAATAGAATTATTCAAATACAAAATCCTGTTTTCCAATATTTAAAATATATCACAACAAACTCTTAAATCAAGAGATTACAAAACATTGTTTATGACTTAATAATGAAATTTATTTATTGAAATTTTTTTCTTAATTTAGTTATAATACATATTTTAAAAAATTTATTTAGACATTATCTTTTATTCTTTTTGTGATTTGGGTATGGAAATAACAAATCATTTATTTCAATTAATTATGATCATAAATTTTAAAAGTATAAATCAGGAATCGATGGTAATTCTAGTAAATAAAATTATTCAAATACAAATTCATATGTCTCGATATTTAAATTATTTCACAACAAACTTTTAATTCAAGAGACTACAAATATATATATATATTATATTATATATACATATAAATATATATATAATAAAATAATAATAAATATTGGCCTAACCTAATGTGTTTGATTAAACCAATTAAAAATAGTCAAAAACTAAAATAAAACAATAATAATATAATATAATAATGTTAATAGTTCGCACTTGACATTTCTAGGTAGAAATTATAAAAAAATTTAAAAAAATAATAATAAATAAATATAAAAAATAATAAATATCAACTTAATCGAACATGTTTGGTCAAATCGATTAGTATCGTATTTTTAAAATAATATATATATATATAATTAAAAAAAGTAAATTATGTTAGCCAGATGAAGCACATGAAACCGATTTGATCATCGAAAAACAAACAACATACACTATGATTATTAAAAAAAGAAAGAAACGAATGCAAACAATGAAAAAAAAAATTGAAACAAAAGATATATGAAAATTTTGGTTTAAACAAAATGTTTTTAGCTGAACTGTTGAACAGAATGATATATATGTATTAATCGATGTTCTTAACTTAGTTTCACAACCAACAAAATTAATTAATTAAATATAATTATTTACTTTTTATACAAATCATCAAAATATAATACTTAATAATCTCTCCCTTTTTTATGATAACAAAATCATATTAAATCAATTATGAAATATGTTTAAATCAACGAAATTCCTCCGTTACATTAAGATTTAACACAATGAACAAGTTTATTGACTTAATTTCACTTAAGTTTATTTTTATTGTTTGTATCTATATTTTTATAAATCATCTACTAGAAGTAATAATTTTAACAAACAACACATTAACTCTCTCCCTTAATCATAAATTTTAAAAACATAATCATCTTTCCCTTTTTGTCATTAATCAAAAAGATGATTACACAATATTAATTAAGAGAAAATTTACAACATAATTTTCTATAAACTTGGATTAAACTTGAAACATATTTACAGTAAATATAATGTTCAAAAATTCATACATAAATACAAATATTATATTTGTATTTAGAAAACAAGTAAAATAAACAAATGATAGTACATTTATCTATTCTTCCTTAGAATATCTCCTATTGTATTACAGATTTTATCTCCTAAATGTTTAATATCATTTCTGATTTTATTAAGTACTACATCTAAGTCAGGAGGTAGTTCAAGTTGTCGTTATACTTAATCTAAATAAGATGTTGTTGGTATCTTTGCAAATCCTTAATACTAAAGGCTCTTATGCCTTTTATTTTAGATAACCATTCAGATAAATTTAACTAACTTGTTATGATTCGACATACAACAACACTATAAAATAACTTTGAACTCATATGTTATAATTGATATATGAAAACATTAAACTAATTTATTCGTTTTCTATTAAGTATGTCATAAGTTGCATATAAACAACTTCTACTTACTTTTAAATTATGTCTAATTCTTTGAAATAAATTTGCATGCAATCTATTTGCAATGAACCTAACTTACACATTCAGATTTTTCATTAATCCCATTTTTGAATATACATTTAGAATTTTTGATAAAGACTAAATATCTCATTCTAGTTGTCTAATTATGTCAAATATGTTTGTAAAAACAACTCCCTCATTCTGTAAGCCCAAAACTTCAAAAATCTATTTAGTAGATATAGTAAACTCCTGTTGATTAATTTGAGTTTGCAAAATATTTTCAATTTCTATTAGATTGCTATAAAAAATTGCAATAAGCTCTTTACATTATTTTCATCTAGTTCCAATTGGTAAAAACTAAGTTAAACTTGATATTCAAATAGATCTCTAATATCTAATAAATTTTTAAATTTAATTGGTCTAGCATGCAAAATTTGACATGAAATCAAATTATTGTATTTTTATAATGCTTCATCAGATCTAAAATATAATAAGTTACCTTGAATATCTAAGGTTCAATATTCAAAAGGTGATACCTAAAGCCTTGATTCTAAATTTAATTCTTCTTAAAGAATCTCTTTTTCAAAATGAATGTCTTGTTATTCCTCTAGCAAAATGTTTTCTTGAAGTTACTCTAGTAATCTTAATTTTTCAACTTCATCAATGTAAGGAACATTTTCAATATCTACAACATCCATTAATTCAATCTCTACAAAATGTTTAGAATTTTCTTTTTCCTTAGATTCATCAACCCTTGTATTTGTTTGTTCATTTTCATTTTCCTCAACAAATATTTTCTTTTCCTCCTGTTGTGAATCTCTAGATTCTATTGATAGGTATTTAATTTTGATGATGTATGCTTTATTAACATATTTAAATAAGTCTACATAATATTCTCTAAGTATATTTCTCTAAGTATAATAGTTAACAGATTATCGGAAAGTTTCATTTTTATGTCGAATAAATTAAAGATTTCCGAAGAGCTAGATTTGCAATAGTTAAACTTTCGGATAGTTAACATTTTGTTTTTGTCGAATACTTTATGTTAAAAACTCGTATAGTTAAGTTATCCACATGTATGTTTTTAATGTTTTAAGTTGTCACGTGTTTTCCATGTGCGTTCGGTAATGAAAAATTGAATAGTTAGATAACTATTCGAGTTTTTATACGCATGGATAGATAACTGTTCGAGTTTTATAAAAGGACTAACGAACAGATAAGTTTCCTTGTTTAGTCACGTGTTTTGCAAGTGCAAGAACTCGAAGAGTTAAAGGATAAGTATTCGAGTTTTGATAGGAGTTAAAGGATAAATGTTCGACTAAATCGAAGACTTAGAAGATATTCTACAAGACTCCAGGAAGATAAAATTTCGGTGAATCTACGAGTGGAGATCGTGGAAACTCAGATTGTCAGTAAAGAAAGTGGAAATTTAAATAGAAAGTAATTTGGATTAAAGAGAAAATTAGTACATAGATTATGGATTATGGATTGTGAATCAAGTGGATGAACATGCTGAATGTGAAAGACAACAGAGTTCGACTACTAATAGAGAGTACGAGCTACATTACAATAGGGGATCACAATCTCAAAAACCAAGTCTGAATATTCAATCTGGATCCCTAACTGAAAAGTTAAGTTTGAATATTCATATTCTGAAAAGTTCTCCAACATCAGAAGAAGTTCGAAATTCCAAGCAATTTTAGAAAAAGAGTTGCAAACGCAAGAAGTCTAGAAATTCGACAACTAGAGAAGAAGAGATACATAAGCTGAGCAAAGAGAAAGAAAAGAGCTGTGTGCATAAAGATCAGGTTTTATATAATTCAAAATTAGTTTTGAAAAAGAGCTTTGTTTTCCTATTTGAATTGCATATCAAAAATTACTGTATCAAAACCGTCAAGAAGGGAATTGAGCTGAAAAGATATTGTAAATTCTGTCTTGAAATAAAAGAATAGAATTTCATTTACGAGTGTTTTGTGCTCTTGTTTTATCTGCTAGTTTAATTACTAAAGACACAATTCACCCCCCTCTTGTGATACAGACGATCCTACATTTGTATCTGTAGATTCTAAAATAGGTTGATTTGCATTAAGCTCTTCTAGTGTCTTTTCTTTTTCAATAGCCTCTACTCTAGACAATTCAACCTCTGAACTAGTTATTGCATCAATATCTTCAAGAACTTCAGCAATAATCTATTTAATATCGTCTACCTAATGCTCTAATTATTCAATTTCTTTATCATCAGGGCTTGATTCTATAGAAAAACTTGAACTAATTTGTTGTTTTTTCCTCTTTTCAAGTTTTCTAATATATGATAATAAAGTTTTATTATCATTATCAGTTTTAATATGTTTTGAACTAACTATCTTTTCAGATGTAGTGTAAGGTACAATATCTAGACATACATTGTCCTTTGGAAATGAATCATCAATTGATTTTTCTTTTTGAGATATATTTGTTTCATTAGAAACAATTTCCTTTTTCTTTATTTTTCTATCTTTTTTTTCTTTTATAACTTGTCATTTGCTCTTCTTCTTGTCTTTTTGCTATACTCTTTTGTATTTGTTCCAATAATGCTTTCTATTGTAATTCATCGAAAGAACTCTCTATAGCTATTGGTTTTCTAATTTCTTGAACCTTTTCTTAATCTACTATAATTTCCATTTATTTGTCTATTGAAAACAATGGTATAGGTATAGTAGATTCATATTCTTCCTCAAGTAATTTAAGTCTTGTTTCATTTATAGGTGTTTGAGGAATTCTACTAAATGAACCTATATCTTTCTCCAAATATTGAGCATATTGTTCCAAAAAGGCTATTTCAACACATTTCGACTAAAATTTTTCATCAAGTATAATAACAAAACATTGTGTTAATACTAACTAAACATGTAAAACAAATAGACTTATAACTCAACACGTCTAACTCAATGAGTTCAATATGTGTTATACACATGACATGCTTTGTTGGGTAAAGTGATAACGAACTAACTCTATAGTGTTACTAATAACTCAATGAATTAGTATATAAATGTTTAAACAATAATGTATTTATCACAAGCAAAAATTATAACTGTATAAATTTAATACTAACCTAACGCGTTGCCTTAGTATTTAATTTAGCAACTCAACACGTGCAATTATGTTAACTTAATGAGTTAAATGTGTGCAAGTCACGTGATATAATATAATATTTGTAAACTTTAAATTCAACACATGTATAAAACTAACGTAACGAGTTCGATCATAAAACTTAACATTTTATTCACTAAGTCAACAAGTTCTCACGTGATCTTTTTTAACCTTTAAATCTATAACTCAACAAGTTCTTACATGATCTTTTTACAAAAAGAACACTAACTCAATGAGTTGCTTAATGTGCAATGTACACGATACATAAATATGCAATAAAAAACATATCATACTTTACAATAAAAGCACATGTTAACTTAACGTTTAGATATATGAAAAGTTAGTATAACTTAATGATTAGTTATATAACTTAACATAATTCCAAATCTATTACAAAAAGTATATAACATTAAACTTTTTTATATTAATTGATGTTCTTAATTTACTTTCACAAATAATAAAATTAATTAATTGAATATGATTACTTACGTTTTGCACATATTATCAAAACATAATACTCAATAATTTCCAAGCATTAAATGACTATCAGCTAGGTGAACTATAGGCATGTCGTAATCATTTCTATTATATTTTATATAATTCATTTCTTGCTCTTTTAATCTAGACGTTTACAAATGTTTGAACATTAAACAATCAATAGTGTCATGACCTTCTAAATTGCAAAATTTAAGTCTAATAAATCTACAAGCATACGCATATGCCATGCTCCAAATAATAAATTCACACAACACCTATATGCTATGAAAACAAAACCTAGTGTTTTATGACTTCAGGCTTTCACTCTCTGACAATAGTGCTAAAAAATGCTTAGTTTGTTGGTTTTGTTCAAGATACGAAGCAATTGTCAAATGAGACTTAAATTAATTAAATTTATTCGTTTACTTAACTACAAGTGCACAATGTTTGTTATAAAAGTTTGCAAGTATAGGTCAAAGTATAAGGAGTGATTAGAATCAGTTTCTAGGTTGTTTTTAGTTGGTGTCAATGCTTTACTAATTAAGTCTTGTTCACAACTCTTTAGTATACTATATTTAATTACTAAATAGTTGATATTTTGTATACCATAAGTGCACAGATTCAATTGTAAATAATATGCAAATACGAATTTGTCCTCAGGGATTAGATTTATCAATTCTACTTAGGATGCCTAACAATTACTTAGAAACTTAACAATGTCACTCTTGCTCTTCCTAAACTAATTGACTCTTAGTACTATTTTTAGAAATTTTAATTTCTTTTAGTAAATTTTTCTTAACATGCAAACTCTACTTAAACTATATTTAACTATGTTTAATTATCAGGAATCTAAATACTCCTACTTAATATATTATATTAAAAGTTTATACTTATCGGTCTATCATTGGTAAACATCTTTACCAATGATATGGCCATTGGTAAATGACTTTACCAATGATATGAAATTAGTGAAGATATTTCTCAAAATTGTTGTTGATCGCAAGATTACCTGTTATAAATCTTTTAAAAATCAATTAACTAAAATGATTAAAATGTAGGTGCAACAAACATAACACAAACATTACGATTATGATAAAATGCAAACATAATTATTTACATAGTATAGATGCAAAATAAATTAAAAAGGAGAGAACACCTAATCTAGTACTACAACATTCACCCTTTGAGACTTGCTTAGGTCAAGATCTTCTCCTTGTCTTTACTTCCAAACCAATAGGTTGTTAGGCTAGCAATCCTTCCTTCACGACTTGCACCAAACGTTTGTGTGTCACTCACATAAATTTCATGGTATGAAGTTATGAAGGGATGTAGCCGACGTCGAGAGACTTTCCTTCAAGAATACACTTAGGTTAGAGAAGCATGCAGTGAACACATCAAGGCGGAGAATGAAGAAGAAAATGTCGTCAATCTCCTCTCGAGAAGAATTGGATGGGTGGATTGTGGAAGTTCCGAATTAGATGTGCACTAGAACGACATTGGACAAAGAGGGAGAGATTGCCAATGTAGTTTCCATGTTCCCTTATATGGTAGTACTAGAACGAGACCACATTCTTGTGAGTGCAGATAGTGTGTTGCGTTGTCAATTGCAGTAGTAGTTACTACTAGTATAACTTACTAACTTTGATCCTTCTAGTGAATAAAAATTCTCCATGTAAACCATATTCTTTTCCATGTTAACCACGTTCTTCATTTCTTGGAAAATAAATTTATCTACTTTCTGCAACTAATTTAATACATGTAAAATTCTCGTTGTATCCATTGATAAATAAAAGAGATATAAGTCTTTAAGTGGTTCATAAATAATCAAAATTTCCATACATTCTTAGAAATGGAACAAAATAAACTAAGATTGCAGAAATACTTAAAATGTGCAATTATTGGTAAACTAGTTAACCAACGATTCCATTGTTGGTAAGCCTTTTAGCCAATGATAACCTTTTAATAAATATATGTGAAATACTAGAAATAAGATCATTGGTAAACTAGGTTACTAATAGAGTTAGTTCATTAGTTGTTTAGTTAACCAATAGACTAAGTACTCATATAAAATTAATTATGCATGAAACATATAATTAACAATTACACAAGTAACAATTGCAATTAACATAAAAATCATCTTTAATAACATATAATTGCATTCTATAAAAATACTTCTTCGTGGCATGTTTTATACCTGTATAGAAATCATAGTATAAGATATTACTATTCAAACATGCAACCCAACACATGCAGTTGCGCTAACTCAATGAGTTACATATGTAGTAACTATTCCATTGGTAAAATGATAACCAACGAAGTTAGTTCGTTGGTTATTGAAATAACCAACGGACTTGTCATATCATACAAAATAACCCCAGATTTACATAACTTGTGACATTCATTAATTAACATGATAGAAATTCAATTCAAATAACTAGTTTCTATATTTTTTCACCAAAGGATCCTCAATAACCTTAAAAATAGAATTTATGCATCAATTAATTACATATAAAACATGCATCAACTTGAAATTATACTTATCATTCCATATTAAACTATATTAATGGCAACTTGAATTTGACAAAATGCATGATTTAACTTATAGAAATTGCATAAATTCAAATCTAAACAGGTCTCTCACTTCATTGAGTTAGTACTTAACTCAATAGACAAGTCCATGGACTTAATTTCAATATAGTTGTTTGCACTTAAATTCGATCAACCATTGGGCATTCCCAAAGAATGCAAATAACTCACTTTGTGCTCCCTGTTTGCTACATATCTCAATTTTAACAATGAATAGATTTAGCATTCAAATAATCTCAAATAATAATTAGTTAAGGTACAATTTCAAAGATTAAAATTAACTAGTTTCAAAATAAAGTCGTACAGTTTCATACTGAAATGAAAAGTAAATATACAACATTTGACAATCATGAACAAACAATACATAAGCAAAACATAGTATATATGTAACTGTAAACATTAATGTTGATGTTCCTTAAGGTGGACCATAGATGAATGGTAGTACTCTTTATTGAAAATCAATAACTTACAACCTTGTATGTGACGTGGTTACACCTTTGAAAATTTAATCACTTACTATCAAGCACTTGTCTCCTTACAAGATTGTGAATCAAGACCTTTGTAAGGTGATCTCTTATTTGACAAATTGGCATCAACCTAACACATGGTTGGAAGCTTTAATCTTTCCACTAAGAGATGATTTGGTACTTAGTGAAGAAACATTTCCCTTCTATGATGGGATCACTCCTTTCTAGTAATTGTTAGTCACCATGGTTTGATTGTAATCAACTCAACATTAGAAATGGCTCCACAAACCTTTACTAAATGGTTGATGGTAACAGAAGAAGGATATCTCAAAGAACGTCTAATGTTCTCTATAGTAAGCGCTCCTTCCCTCTTTTTTCTCGATTTCTTTCAATCCTTTTATGTTTCTTTTCAATAATAACTATTAGTGCCAAATTAAATGGCTAAATTCTTCTTTCCTGTTCATCAATGGTTGTAACCCCTTCTTCATTCCACGATAGAGATCATGGGCATAAATCATGCAACATGGGTTTCTAATGTAATTCTTGTAATTACTCAAATTCAAATATTAAATAAAATAACTAGTTCATAGAGTTAACATAACTCAACGAACTAAGTCCATTGGATTAATCACTAACTCAACAGACTAGATCCATTGAGTTACATGATAACTCCATAGACTCAGTTTAGTCCTATAGTTCAATAATATAAATAGGTAATAAAACAAGTTATATAAATAATACATGTACTACATAGGTGTAAACAACATTTAATAATATCTTTAGGGGATATTTTATAATAATTCCAAAATAATACTTAGTTAATGTTAATTCCTTTTAATTATGCATATTTTTCAATTAAGCCTTAGATTTTTGTAAATGTAACATAATGGCCTAATTCCTATCTGATTAACCATATAACATGCCCTTAATCATTAATTTAAGCTTTAAGAATTAAGCACTTTTTTACTCTAAAAATTCATGACATTGGGTTTAGAGGTGATAGATGGAAGGCAAATAAGGGTGTCTAGGTGGTAGCCTCTAGTTAGAGGTTTGGGACCCTATATCTTATGACGAACGGGGTGGAGGAAGACCAATCGTTGGTAGTGGTTGCCACCATAGGGGAGTCTAATTAGTGGCAATGCAAACTAGGCATATGAGCAAGAAAGGACTGAACACACTAGTTGCCGATGGAAATTCCAAGGCTAAAGAAAGTCAGTCTAGATAGTTGTGAGAACTACATCTTAAGGAAGTAGAAGCAGGTCAACTTCTCAAGGGCAGCACACGAGCCAAAATTGAGTAAGTTAGACTTAGTTCACACAAACGTGTGAGGGCCAACTCATATCTACTCCATAAGTGAATCCCAGTATTATGTCACATTCATTATTTCATCAGTAATTTCATTTATCTTCATGTTTTGTACTTGATACATATTTTCAAGATTTGACTATTCATTTATATTATCTTGTTGATCTTGTATGACTTGTAGTTTTATTGTAAATTCATTAAGTGCATTTAACTTTCTTTCCAAATCATTTAATCTTATTGCATTCGGTTTTTGATTAATTTTCATTATTATTTTTTCAATTTCATAAACAATATCTATCTTAGGTTCTGAATAATTTTCTTGATAATTTACTTAGTTAACTACTTGATGATAATGCATGTATTCTTCCAATCTGTTTAGGTTTTGTTCTAAACTTTGTTCAAGTCTGTCATATGTATCTCAAATTTCTTTTTTTTGGACATATTATTCATCCAAAAATGACTATTAGTTGGGTAAACTATAAGTATTTCATACTTAGTCCTATCATATTGGATATAGTTTATCTATTGCTCATTTGATCTAGTCATCTACAATCGTCTCAACTTTAAACAATCAATAGTATCATGTCCTTCTAAATTGCAAAATTCACATATGCTAACTACATGTTTTAGAAATCTTTGAGCATAAGTATCTGTCATATTCTCAATGATAAAATCACAAAACACTCTTTATGCTATGAAAACAAAATAGTGCTACGATTTTTAGATTTTCATTCCCTAGCAACGGTGCTAGAAAAACTTGTCTTGTCAGCTTAAGTGTACTTTTATAAGTAACAAGTAATTTCATGAACAATATTTAATTTTAGTAACTTAGTTTGTTAAATTGACTGCAAGTACATAGCATCTATTGTATAAGTGTGCAAGTACAGGTCGAACCCATAAAGAATGATCAAAATCAATTTAACTCTTTAAATTTTCATAGCCAGAGTTTAGTGTATACTCAAAATGTGATTTACAGTTAACTCAACGAAATTAGTTCATGGAGTTACAATTAACTCAACAAGCTTCCCTTGTGGAGTTATAGTTAATCCAACGAGCTCTTTGGTAACTTTCAATTAGTATTGTTGATTATCAAAGAACTCGACCATCCATTGAGCGATTCTATATATTACAAACAACATATTTTAAGTTTTTTAATACTATTTTATATTACATTCATCAATGATCAATTTTAGCATTCAAATACTCCAAACAGTAAACATATTAATCAAAATTTTAGAGATTTATATTAACTAATTTCAATAAACCTTAATACAATTTTCTATTACTAGAATAAAATAAATATGAAACATTCAATAGTTACTAACTAACAATACAAACACAGACAATGCAACACAAACTTGATAAACAAAAATATGTAAATGAAAATAAGTAATTGTTTTTATTGTTTTTGTTCTATTTTGTTCCTTAAGATGGGCAAATTATGAAAGGTAAAATTCTCCATTGATAGTAAGAAACTTTTGTCATTACATGCGATGTAATTACACCACTAAAAACTTAACAACTTACTATCGAGTGCTCCTCTCCCTACTAGATTGCGAACCTAGACTTTTGTAAGTTGATCTCTTCTTCAACATAGTGGTATCAACCTGAAACCAAGGTTAGAAATTTTATTGTCTATTGAGAGATGATTCGGTGCTTGGTGAAAATGTACTTCCTTCTTGTGATGTAGTCACTTCTCATAATGGTTGTCAATTACTGTGTTTTACTCAGAATCGAGCTGACATTTGGAAAGAATCCTCACAAACCTTTGATAGATGATGGTAATGGTGGTATTGGTGGGAGTTTAAGGAACATCCAATACTTTCTGTAGTGAGCATGATTCTTCCCCCCTTTTCTTCGTTCTTTCGCTCTTCCTTTTATAGTTCTTTCAGTTATAACTACTTCAGCTTAAATCATTGGTTGGATTTACTTCATTCATATCTATGATGGTAATTACTTTTTCATTTGATGATTTAGATCATGACGTAGTTCATGCAACATGGTTTCCTTCGAATTTCCTACAACTGCTCACAATCGAATATTGGAAAATAACTAGTCCTTAGAGTTAGTATAATTCAATGGACTTACTCTGTTGACTTAACTATTAACTTAACAGACCGACCTCATTGAGTTAAAGCTTAACTCAATGAACTCGTTCAATTCTACAGTTTAATAAAACAAATATTTATATAATGTTTAATACTTAATATGTAAAAGAAGTAATTTCTAATTCATTTATAAATGATAATTAACCACTAATTTCTTTAAATTATGCACATTCTTTAATTAAAGCTTATAATTATATAATTGTAATATAATGGCTTAATTCTCATATGATAAACTAAATACTATGCAACCATTCATTAACCACTAATATTATGAATAATTTCATTCTAAACATGTTGCTATGCTAAAGAGGAGATTTACAAAAGTCTAGGTTCACAATCCAATAGGGAGAGGAGCGCTTGACAGTAAGTGATTAAGTTTTCAGAGGTGTAATCACATCGCATATAGTGACAAAAGTTTCTTTTACTATCAATAGAGAATTTTACCTTTCATGAATCGTCCATCTTGAGGAACAAAATAAAAACAAAAACCAATATATGTTTACATTTACATCATTGTGTTTATCAAGATCTATGTTTGTATCGTATGTTTAAATGTTTATGTTTATCATATTTCAGTTTATATAGAATCGTGTGATTTAGTATTGAAAACAGTTAGTATAAATCTTTGGAATCGTGATTGATTTGTTTGCTATTTGTAGTATTTGAATGCTAGAATTGATTAATGATAAATTTAATATAAAATAGCATTTGAAGAGCATAAATGATGTTGTTTGCAATGTATGGAATCACCCAATGGATGGCCATGTTCTTTTGAAATCAACTATACTAATAGGAAGTTACCATAGAGTTCGTTGAGTTAACTATAACTCAACGAGGGAAGTTTATTAAGTTAATTGTAACTCCACAAACATAGTCTGTTGAGTTAATAATAAATCAATGGAGTCAGCAGATTAAAGTATACACTAAACTCTAGCTATGAAAATTTAAAGAGTCAAGTTAATTTCAACCATTCCCTATGAGTTCGACTTATACTTGCACACTTATACAATAGATGTTGTGCACTTGTAGTCAATTTAAGGAACTAAGTTATTGAAATTAAATATTGTTCATGAAATTACTTGTTACTTATAAAAATACACTTAAGCTGACAAGACAAGTTTTTCTAGCGCCGTTGCTAGGGAATGAAAATCTGAAAATCATAGCACTATTTTGTTTTCATAGCATAAAGAGTGTTGTGTGATTTTATCATTGAGAATATAGCATATGTTTATGCTCAAAGATTTTTGAAACATGTAGTTAGCATATATGAATTTTGTAATTTAGAAGGACATGATATTGCTGATTGTTTAAAGTTGAGATGATTGTAGATAGCTAGATCAAATGAACAACAGATGAACTATTTCCAATATGATAAGACTAAATATGAAATACCTATAATTTACCCAACTAATAGTCATTTTAGGACAAATAATATGTCCAAAAAAAGAAATTTGCTAAGGTATGAATGACTTAAACGAAGTTTAGAACAAAACCTAAACAGATTGAAAGAATACATACATTATCTTCAAGAAGTTAACTAAGTAAATTATCAAGAAAATTATTTAGAACCTAAGATAGATATTATTTATGAAACTAAAAAAACTATAATGAAAATTGATCAAAAACTAAATGCAATGAGATTAAATGATTTGAAAAGAAAGTTAAATGCACTTGATGAATTTACAATAAAACTACAAGTCATACAAGATCAACAAGATAATATAAATGAATAGTCAAATCTCAAAAATGTGCATCAAGTACAAAACATGAAGATAAATGAAATTACAAATGAAATAGGAATTGAGAAATGTAATCCAATTAAAGAATATATGGAAACCATCATTGATAAAAATTTTGAGAAAGAACCAGAAATATAAGAAAATCATGAAATTTTTGAAAATGTGGAAAACATATATGTAACATTGAGATCTAGAACCTATGTGCCACCTAGAATGCAAAAAGAAATGAGTTAAATTCAAGTAAGAACAATCTTCAAAATGGAAATGAACATATAATATCTGAAGACATCGAAATTAATGAAGAAAATTCTAAATCTGAAAGTGAAATTGTAAATGGATAAGAAAAAAATAAGGATAAGAAAGAATCTGATGGTAATTTGGGACAAGAAAAAGAATTCTTTAAATCACAATCATTAGTGCTCTATCTTGAAAGATTACAACAAACATTTTCTGAAAAATAAGAGAAAATTCAAGAAATATTTAAGAAAGTGCAAGTTAACATTCTTTTATTAGATTTACTACAAAAAATGTCACCTTGTGCTAAATTTCTTAAGGATTGGTGTATTAAAGCTATTATTAGCAATAGAGTAACTCACTTTTGTAACAAAAGTTTTGAAGTTTTAATGAAAAAATATGGAGTAAATCATAAAATTGCAACTTCATATCACCCTCAAACAAATGGACAAGTTGAAAGTGCAAATATAAAAATCAAACTAATTTGGAAAAAGTAGTTAACCCTACTAGAAAAGATTTAGCTACAAGATTAATAGATGCACTTTGGACTTATAGAACTACTTACAAAACTAATCTAGGAATGTCACCTTTTAGGATAGTATATGGAAAGAGTTGTCACTTACTTGTTGAATTAAAACAGAAAACTTATTAGACATTAAGGACTTTAAATATTGACATAGATAGAGATGTTGAGCATAGAAAGATACAATTAATAGAATTAGAAGAGTTTAGAAATAAAACTTATTCAAGAACATTAGTGTAAAAAGAAAAATGAGGTTATGGCATAACATAAAAATTATCTCAAAAACTTTTGAAATATAACAAGAGGTGTATCTTTACATGTCTAGACTTCATAGCTACCTAAGGAAATTAACATCTAAATGGGTAAGACCATACATAATTAGAAATATTTATTCCCATAGAGTAATTGAAATTGAAAATCCTAAAAATCAGAATTTATTTAAGGTTAATGGACAAAGACTCCAACCCATCCTTAAATTTCTAAAAAGTGTATTTGGAATTATAGAAGAAGTAAGAATTGAAGATTACCCAAGTCCCATTACATAAGAGAAATGCATCATAAATATACATATATAAAAAAATAAAATAAAAAAAGTTATAAATATATATATATATATATATTAATACATATAATATATGTCATTTCGGTTAAACTAGAAGTTTGTTGGTTTGGCTAAAGCAAAAGAATATATATATATATATATATTACATTTAATTATTGGTTTGACCAAAAGTCAAGTATATACATGTAAGATTGGTTCGACTGAAGTTAACATCGATTTGATCGAAAAGCAATATATATCTATATAACTATTAATGTTAAAGCAATTTCAATTTGATCGAAAGGTAGTCTCGATTCAACCAAAGTCTAAAGAAAAGATTAAGAAATTTTTATATATAATTATGTAGTGTCACTTTCACTAGAATAGAGTCTTGGTTTAATCAAAGTATTGAAAATGTTTATTTATATATATATTCCATTTCAATCTAACTGGAAATCTAGTGGTTTGATCGAAACCAATAATTAAAGAAAAATATATATATATTAACATCGGTTTGACTAAAGTAGAATAGCAGTTCCACAGAATTTAGGAAAAATTATATAATCAAGAGTCGGTTAGACTGAAAATTCTTTAGTTTTGATCGAAGTTAAAAGTACATTTATATTATATTTTATTAGATATGGCTTTTATGGAGATTTGTTGAGTTACGCTTAACTCAACAAACTTACTCTATTGAGTCTATCGAAAAGTCCACAAACTTATTCCATTGAGTAAACCTATAACTTAATAGAGTACTAAGATAAGTCCATGAACTTAGTCATTTGAGTTAACATATAACTCAACAGAGTGAAATGACCTCTGTATTTTGATAATACAAAAATCAATGTAAGGAAACAAATTGTATTTGACAAGTATCACGAGACAACTCAACAAAACTATAGATCAAAAGGTAGATAAATAGATGCAATCAGTTCAAAAATTACTACTAGAGAAAAACAGGACTTTCAAAAGGTTACCAGGCTTAAGTATATGAAAGAAATGGATCTTTGGAGAGTTACAAGCTTAAGTATCTTAAAAGTTAGTTTAAAAGTAGCAAAAATACCTTTGTAAAGTTAGAAGGTTAACTATCCGAAAATAGGTTTTCGGAGAGTTAATAAAATAGTTGTTTGAATGATCAAAGAGTTAAGGTGCAAACTATCCAAAAATGCAAGGATATCGGAAAGTTAGGAATGCCAACTATCTAAAACTTAAGTCATTCAATTTCGCACGTGTAGAAATCCAAAGAGAAACTTAAAAGATTTTCGGAAGCTTAAAAGATTTTCAAAAAGTTAGGAAAGCTAACTATTTGAAAAATAGGAATTTCGAAAGGTTATAGATTGAACCATCCGAAATTTAAGTCAATCAATTATGCACGTGCAGAAATAAGAATATAGTAGTTAGAAGCTTATAGGGAAATTCAGAAGGTTATTGTAGCTAACTATCTGAAAGTTAAAGCATTTCAGTGAGTTAACTACTACAACTATCTGAAAGTTAAGTTACTCAAATACACACATGCAGAATTCAAAAACTAAGTCAAAAGCTTGAAAATGATGTTTTAGTAAGTTAGGAAAGCTAACTATCCGAAAGTTAAATATGTTTCAGTAAGTTACAGCTTCAACTATCCGAACCGAAGGAGATTTCACATGTATGACTTAAATCCACACATGATAGACTTAAAGACAGTTTCTCTTCATCGGAAGGTTATAAATAAATATTAGAAGGTTACCACTACTAACTATCTGAAAGTTATAAGGAATCGAAAGGTTATCTTGAAAAACCTTCCTAAACAGTAACTTACCATATTTGGACCTACAATTTCAGAAAGTATAGTAGAATACATCCGTTAGAAGTGAACATGATCATTATGCTTGATGTTATAAATATAAACGGCAAACAAGAGAGTTAGACAACTTTTTAAATATACATATCCATACACCAAGCTCCATAGATATAGTAGAACATATTCAAGATCAAATCTTCAGCAAATACAAACTCAAGTCTAGAGCTCTCCACACAAATAAACTCTAATCTCCTAAAGTCAACGGTTTATTGAAGTATGCCAACTGAAAACTTCAGAGATAGGTTAGTTAAAGCTACGACCAGAAAGCTCAGTTCGATTAGTTGGTTCTTGCTTTGACCTTAAAGCAAGTATTTGTAAGTTTTAAAATATTAGTGAAGCCCAAGTATCCCTTGGGGGTGGACTAGCCGTTAGTGGTGAATCACCTAAAATCTCTGTAAACATTATCTTCATTTACTTTGTGTTTGCACTAAGAAAAATCATTTTATGCTTGTTGAATTAAATTGACAATCAGTCATTTATTATTAAATCTTGAAATCTCTCAAAGATCATTAAATCTTACCATTCACCCCCCTCTGATAAGTCATTAGGTCCTAATAATTGGTATTAGAGTAAGGTTGATCTTATTAATAGATTTAACCATTTGAGATCATGGCTTTCCACACTATAGAGTGACAGAATATCCATCGACCTCTCCTCTTTGATGGTAGCAATTATTGCTACTGGAAAAACAAGATAAAGTGTTTTCTCAAGAGCACTAATGTGAAACTTTGGAGGATTGTTGTACATAGTACACTACTTTTAATCAGTCATGAAAAAGACTAAACTAAGGAGGATGAAAGAATCATCCAAATGGATGCTCGTGAGCTTAACTCTATTTACTATGCACTAACTAGTGAATAGTATAATAAAATATCTACATGTAAGTCTTCTCGTGAGGCCTAGAAGACCCTTCAAATTACATATGAAGGAACTAGCCAAGTGAAAGATACTAAAATCAACATTTTGTTAAGAAAGTATGAATTATTCAAAATGCTTGAGAAAGAAAATACTACTAATATGTTTTCAAGGTTCACTGAAATTGTGAATGAACTAAGAGGCCTTGGAAAGGAATTTTCTAATCGTAAGCAAGTATAGAAGATTCTAAGAAGCCTGACAATTGAATGGAAACAAAAGTCTACTTCCATACAAGATTCAAAGGATCTAAACAATTATTCAATAGAAGATCTCTTAGGAAATCTTCTTGCTCATGAAGTTCAAATGAAGGAATGGAAGGAAGAAGAGGGAGCCACTAAAAGAAAGGCTGAGAAAAAAAAAGAACTAGTTTTTCCCTTAACAGAAGAACAACCAAGCTTGGATGAAGATGAAGTTTTACTACTGACTAGGAATTTCAGAAAAATGATGAGACAAGAAGGCAAAGCCAGCTCCACAAGATCAAAAGTCTCTACATGCTACAAGAGCAAAAAATTGAGACACATCCAACTCTATTGTCCCTTTCAATAGGAAGAGGATAAACAAAAATGGAAGAAGAAGAATAGGAAGAAAATGGCCTTGAAAGCCACATGAGATGACAACAGCTCATCTAGTAGCTCATCAGATTCAGAAGAAGATGCCTCTGTAAACGTGTGCTTTGCTACACAAGAAGTATACTCTACATCCCCTTATTGTTCAAAAAATGAAAATAATGGTTTAGATGTAGATAGTCTTCTTTATATGGTAGATAATTTATATGTAAAATGTAAAAACTATAAGAAAGAAATTATGAGTCTAAATTCTTTTTCAAAGGATGCATTTGCTCAATTAGAAAAAGCCCCGGTTGATAACAGGGAATTAAAAACAAAACTTGATAACTATAGTTGTAAAAATTTTGATTTAAAAGAAAAAAACAAAAATTTGTGATCTAAAATTATTGATTTGAAAAACACTATATGTAAGTTCATTAAAAGTAAAAATAGCTTAAATAAAATCATAGGATCTCAAAGAACAAGAACAAGTAAATTTGGCCTAGGGTATGTTGTACCACAGGAAACTCTCTATTATGGTGGAAAAATTAGATCTTACAAACATGGCACAATTGTTTTTGTCATTAAAAGAAGATCTACTCATATATGGCTGCCAAGTGGCAACAAATTTAATATGCTAAGGACTAACATTGGTGGACCCAAAAAGATATGGGTACCAAAAGCCTTAATTTCAACATAATTTGCAAGACTATAAGGACAAGGAAGCTAAAACATCAAAGTGGATCATTGATAGTGGATGCTCAAGGTACATGATAAGTAAGAAAAGATTTCTAGAATCTATTAAATCCATAAATTCAGAATCAGTTAAGTTTGGTAATAATGAAAAATGTAAAATTACTACCATAGGAAATGTTGCATCTAAAAATGGGAAAATAGAAAATATCTTGCATGTAAATGATTTAAAACAAAATATGTTAGGTGTAGGTCAATTATGTGACAAATGTTACAATCTTCTATTTACTGCTGAAAACTATTTTATATTATAGCAAGATACACTTGAGATTAAATTTACTAGATATAGAGATAATTCAATTTATGCTTTAGAATTTCCATTAGATAATATGACTAGTGATGCATGCTTAATTGCTTCTTGTAAAGATGAATGGCTATGGCATAAGAGACTAAATCATGTAAATATGTGAACCTTAAGAAAGTTGACCAAACATGATCTTGTTAGAGGTGTGCCCAAACTCAAATTCAAAAAGGATAAACTATGTAGTGACTGTACTATTAGAAAATAAAAGAAATCAGTACACAAGAGTATTGAAGATATTGCCACAAGTCAGCCACTAGAATTACTACATATGGACCTATTTGGTCCTACTTAGACAGCCAATTTAAGAGGAAAAAAATATACCTTAATAGTGGTTGATGATTACACAATATTGCCTTGGGTTATTTTCTTAGCACACAAGAATGAAGCTTATAATGAATTCAAACATCACTGCATTAGAATTCAAAATGAAAAAGAATTAATTGTGAAGAAGATCCAAAGTGATCATAGAGGTGAATTTGAAAATTCTGATTTTAAAGACTTATGCAATTCTTTTGGTATATTACATGAGTATTCATGTCCAAGAACTCCTACATAGAATGGAATTGTAGAAAAGAAAAATAGATCAGTACAAGAAATGGCAAGAACAATACTTAATTATAGGATCATTGTATCACAAGAGGGGAGAGTGAATTATGTCTTTAGTAATTAAAATTACCAACGGATAAAATAAGAGCACAAAACACTTGTAAATAAAATTCTATTCTTTATAAACTTTAAAGAAAGAATTTACAATATCTTTTCAGCTCAATTCCCTTCTTGACAGTTTTGATACAGTAATGTCTGTAATGTTTGATATACAATTTAAATAGAAAATGAAGTCTTTATTCAAAACTAATTTCGAATTGTATAAAACCTGATCTTTATGCACGTAGCTCATTTCCTTCTTTTTGCTTAGCTTCTATATCTCTTCTTCTCCAGTTGTTCAATTTCCAAACTTCTTACGTTTGCAGCTCCTTTTCTGAAATTGCTTGGAATTTCAAACTTCTTCTGATGTTGGAGAATTTTTCTAGATATGAATATTCATACTTGATTTTTTTAGTTTGGGATCCGAATTGAATATTCAAACTTGGTTTTTGACATTGGGATCTTGATTGTAATGTAGTTCATACTCTCTATTAGTAGTCGAGCTATGACTTCACGTTCAACATGTTCATCCACTTAATCCACAATCCATAATCCATGTACTAATTTTTTCTTTAATCCAAATTACTATCTTTTTGAATTTCCACTTTCTCCACTATCATTTTGAATTTCCACGATCTCCACTCATAGATTCACCGAAACTTTATCTTTCTAGAGACTTGTAGAATATCTTCTAAGTCTTCGTTTTAGTTGAACACTTATCCTTTAAGTCCAGTAAAAACTCAAACACTTATCTGTAACTCTTCGAGTTTTTGAACCTGCAAAATACGTGACTAAACATAGAAAACTTATCTATTCGTTAGTCATTTTATAAAACTTGAACAGTTATCTATCCATGCGTATAAAAACTCCTACAGTTATCTAACTCTTCAATTTTCATTACCAAACGCACATGAAAATCACGTGACAACTTAAAACATTAAAAACACACGTGTAGATAACTTAACTATACGAGTTTTTAACATAACTTTTCAACTAAATCGAAATGTTAACTATCCGAAAGTTTAACTATCTTAAATGTTAACTATCCAAAAACTTTAACTATTCGAAAATTTTAACTATCCGAAATTTTAAATGAAACTTTTCGATAACTTGTCAACATTTAATTACATGACTATTATACTTAGAAAATATTATTTAGACTTATTTAAAGACTTTAATAAAGCATTCATCAACAAAATAAAATTCCTAACAATCTCCTCCTTTTTGATGATGTCAAAACCTAATAAGTCAAATAATATATTTTCTCCCCCTTTTTGGCATTATAAAAAAAGTAAATAAAATCTAAGGAAGAAAAACTTGCTAAGTATGTATTATTCAAAAAGATATTCTTAAACATGCATAACTTTCATGGATAAGCATAAATTGTTTAAATAAAACTATTTTAAACATAAACTATCAAAAACAAATATATGATCATTTAATGCAGTAAACAGTTTACATAATGTGATTTCTTTACATAAATAATTTTTGGTAACAAATTACAATAAATAAAACATGCAATACATAATTTGTTTAATCACAAGCCTCTTTGTCTTCAAAAAATATTGATCAGAGTATTTGAAATTTGCCTTGCAATTTCTGTACTTACTCTGTTGATCTGATCAATAATTGCTTGATCTAAATCAGTTTGTGAAACTTGTGATAGTTGCTATAAAAATTTAGTATTTATGTCTATATGTGTACCTATATTTGTATTTATATGTATACCTATATGTGTATCTGTATGTTGCTGTTGTTCTGAAAACTGTGTCGACTGTTGCTGTTGTTGTGACTAAGTTTATCGATCCTATTGTTGTTGTTGTTGTCGAATTACAAGTGTATCTGCTTCTTGGTATTTTTGTAGTTCATTTGTAGAGAAAGATCTTGACTTTAATCTTTTCTGTGGCCAAGGTGTAATATCTATTTGACTTGCCACAATTCTCAAAAGTATATCACCATAAAATAATTTACTCTACAAGTTTAAGATATGAGAAATGAAAATATCATACCAGTTCACCTGTATATGGTTAATTAATGCATATGTAGCATAAAGACAGCATCTGCCAACCTCTGAACCATGACCAAACCTCTAAAAGAGTGAAGCATGTAATATTTTTGCAATAAAACATGCTTGGCCATTTAAATCATTTAGTAATCTCATTGGATTGTTGGCAGTCGAATCTTTGACTAAACTTTTAATGTCTCATCCCAACTAGTAAACCTATTTTCTTTCTAATAATTTAACTCCTTCATTTTTCAAACCAAGTACTTGATAAAGTAATTCTGGAGTTAAATATATATCGTAGTCTTGTATATTGGAAATAGGAGTACCTTCTTCCACTATTAAGTTTGAGTAAAAACAACTTATAAGTTCTAGTATAACAAAATGGCTTGGCTGTTGTGGAAGTAGAGTCAACAAGCCTTGAAATTTAAATATTTCTCATATATGTGCCATCTCTTCAAACTTAACTAGTCTTGAATTTAAAACTGTAAAATTTTTATATGTTTGAAATTTTTCATAACAAGAAAGATTTCTAAACCATAGCAATGTATTGTCATCTAAATTCTGTTTAGGATTAGGTATTTTCTTGTCATGATATTCTGAATTAGGACTTGTTTCATTATTATCAGCAGCATATATATTTTCAGATCTTTCAGAACTGGTGGAATTTCTATCAAAGCTAGTATAAATGTTTGAGATATATATTATTGTTGTATCAATAATCTGCTGAAATTCTTCTAATTGATATTCTTGAAACATATCAGTAGCAATAGTCTCTATATTAATCTGTCTATCAGCAACATTTATCTCTATGATTTGTCTATACATCAACTGTCTCGGTATGAAAGAATGTTCTATATTTGTCTATGTAATAGAATCATCCTGTATTTCTGAAATTTCTATAATTGAGACATTGGCAGTGTTATATTTTATTTGTAACTATATAGTTTGTTGATTATATACATATATCAACAAATATGCTGTATACTGTAACAGACATAACCACATGTATAAAGTGTAGTGTAAGTAACTATACCAAAAATTAGAGGTCTCTATCCGAGATAGAGTAAGAGGAAGAATATCTGTACATTCCTCTTTAGATAAAATATCTTCAAAATTCATAGACTCAGTGTTTACGTTATCAAAAAAATCATCAAAATTGATATCATCTGTATATATATCATCAAAATTTCCTACATATTCTCTTTTCATAGGAAAAGAATGTTGGTTTGCAACATGATGTGAAAAACTATCCATTGTATTAAAAGAAACATTATCCACTAATGTGACACAATATCATAGAGTGTATTCTTATAATCCAATATTTGTCACATCTGCTGGGATTCCTAAAACAAAATCCTATCTAGCTTGTGCAACGGAATATAGTTTTCCATTTTTAACGATTCTTCTCTTTGCTGCAATATGCCTTGTACACCTGTAGTTAGTCCAAAATATTCTAATGTCTTCTTCTTTTTCCGACTATATGTCTGCATTGTTTCTGGTTGTTCAAGAGGTTCTAAAGTTTTCTTAATTTCTCTTATTAAAGGCACATGTGGTCTTAATGGTCCTTCACCATTATGCCTAGGTTGTAATAATGAAATATAAAGTTTTAAGCTCTCACCCTTTGCCATTTTTAGTTGATAAACTTTTTATCTTTCACTTCGAAGGCCCATTTTCCAAATGGCAGTTTTCTATTCATCAATAAATTGTTGAATGTCGTCTAAAACAGTCAAGGGAAAATAATGTTGGGAATACAAAGATTCTAATTCCCTGTTGGCATTTTCTATCATTAGTCCCCATTTCTTTCCATAATAAGTAATAGACTGTACCGATTTTTCAGGTATTTGTCCAAAACTTATAACAACCTTAGGGTTAGATTGTAAAGTTCGTTTCCACATTTGTAACGTGGAAAGTTCGGTCTGTTTTAGTCTAAACTATGTTTTAGTATATTTCAGATAAATTTCCAATAGAGATTTTTCTCGTCTTGAACAGCTTTTCTAATTTCATGTAATACTTCATTAGAAAAAGTATACCTTGAGTAAATGTCATTGATCTCATTTTCTATCTTCTGAAGTTTCATCTCTCTTTTTTGCACTTTTGTCATTCTACACGACCTCTTCCACATCTTAACATTGTCAATTAACCTTCGCTGTTCACTGTAAAACTTAGTGGAAGTAAAGATTGTGAAACAAAGGTTTTACCAAGGTAGAAACACGAAAGGTTGGTAGTAAAACATTTATAACTCTTCGAGTTTATAAACAGATTCAATCATTGAAATCATAAATATAAGATCCATTACTAATAAATAACTCGAATGCTTACAATAACTGTACGAGTTTTACAATCGACAAAAGTAGAAGACTTAGCGTAACTGTTCGGGTAAAGAAAATAACTATTGGCTAAGTAAAAATGAGAAAACTCGAAGACTTATGATAACTATTCGAGTTTTATGAGCAATAAAGCACATAATTATACGACAAACTAGATTAGTTATTGTCAGATATTAAGTCTTTCATAAAAATATAATAATATTAAGTTAACTGTTCAAGTTTCTCGAATGGATATGTGAAAAAGTCGAAGACTTAAGCATAACTGTTCGAGTTTCAACATGAGACAGAATAAAGTAATTAAATTCAACACATGCATAATTCTAACTTAAGGAGTTCAGATATTTTGGATACTTACAAACCTAACTATCTGATGCTTAGATATGTTTCAGATAGTTACCAAATAACTTACTAAACATTTACTTAAGTCATACATTAAGGTTTCAACTTGAGTACACTAAGAAATAATAAAATATTCGTTAATCGTTTAAAACATAATTGTCTAATGCATGCAATATAACTTTCTAGGACAATAGATAATTCGGATACTTAAGAATTAAAAAGCCTGTAATATCTAAGTAATATCTAAAATTTTGCATAAGATACTATGCATTTATTGTAAAATTATAGTACTATTTTATTGATTTTACGTATTTTGTCAAATTTGATATTTTTCAAAATTTTAAGTGGAAGTGTACATGAAAAGCATTAAATACTTCTAGAATCCTGAAATTTTGATTAAATGTTTTCTTTAGATCAATGAAAGTACATATGATCATGCATGAATTTGACTTGATTGATTAAACTTGTAGAATAATTTATATGTAAATCATCTTAAACTACTAATCAAAAGTATGAGCTTATTGAAACTGATTCATATTTTCAGTAAAATCATAGACATAAAAATTGTATGAGATTTGTGTTTTATTACATCTGTATTAATGGAATACATATATACTATACTTATAATGAAAAGTGCTTACAAAGTGAAAATCTTTGAGAGTTTATTGATCAGTTTGATCACGAGCCTTTTATACTTGAGTAGATAGGTATGTAAGGATTGCTGTCTTGAAAAAGGATTCTTTAAATCTGGCAACCTAAGGTCCTGATCAAACTTGGGATTGTTGACTGAAAGCTCATTACACGGGTACATTAGAAAGCTCTTGTATGATTCAAACTTTTCAAACTAACTTTTAAAGAAAATTATCAATATTTATTGTTTTGAAATGATAAAAGTTGTTTCATTAATTACAGAGATCTTTGAATCAAATATGGTTTCTACCAATATGACTGCTGATTTGTTGAATCAAAATTAGTACTTTTGAAAATGTTTATTTGAGATACATTCCTTTATTCTTCTTGTGTTAATCATATTAAGTTTAAAGTTATGTTTTGATTCATATATAGTTGGAATTGATTCTTGAAATCATTTTTAATGAATTAAGGATGACAGAAATCATTTGAAAAGAGAATTTAAAGTGTAGCTAAAATTAACATCTATTTTATACAAATATATTTTGTATGTAATTGAATATATATTTGAAGTATATTTGTAGGGGGAGGAATAACAATGCCCAAAACAAATTAATATAGTTTAGAATATAAATCTTGGTTAATCTAAGTTTAGTCCTCTTAAGATCTTGATGAAACAATTTAAAAGACAAACAAACTATTTTAGATTCATAAAAAGAATATTAGAATAGTTCACAATGTTCTCAATATGATGTTATAAATGTTAAGGTTTAGCTTGTGTGTTGTCTTCAGAAGATTTCAGTTGAAAACATCTGAAACTTGTTTTTGGTAAAGTGTACTAATTGAACGTTATGTTATAGAAGGTAACGTGTAAAACTACCTCTAGACAGTATTTTACTTGTTAGGTTAGTTAACTCAAAGAGTTATGCTTAAATAGTTCGAGTACCTTAATTGAATAAACTATATTTAATATTCATTTAAAATCTAAACCCGACTTATGTACACGCTAAGTTAATCGCCTAAAACCCTATTTAAACATTTATTACATGGGAAGAGATACTGACTTATTATAGAAAAAGAAAAATCAGGAAAATTATGTTTGAGGAAACAAAGTCTGTTGGAAAAGAAAAATCAGATGAGCATTTATTTCCAAAGGACAATGTATGTCTAGACATTGTTCCTTATAATGCATCTGATAAACTCATCATTTCTGAGTATACTGAAACTAATGAAGATCATGAGACTTTATTTTCTCTTGCTAGAAAACTTAAAAAGAAATCTAAGTCAAATATGAGTTCAAGTTTTTCTATTAGTTCAAGCCTTGATGATGTAGAAATTGAAAAATCAGAGCATTAGGCAACTGACATAGAACAAGTTATTGTAAATATAATTGACAATGTTGAGGTTGTAACTAATTCACCAGCTGAATTGTATAAAATAGCGGATATTGAAAATGTTAAGACTCTAAAAGAGCTTAATGTCAATCAGCCTTCTTCAAAATCTATAGAAGCAGAGTTTGAGAATTCACAGCATATATCAATGGAGATATCTGTTGAACAAAATGAACAATTATAGACAAATACACCAGCTGTAGAATTTGTGGAACAATTGCACTCTAGACATTCTATAGAGACTGAATAGTTGAATGTTGAGCACAATGAAGATGTTCCTTACACTGTTGAAGCTGGAGAATCAAGCTTACATAGGCAACTTTAAGAAAATATTTTCACAAATGAACAACATGACATTCATTTTGAAGAAGAGGTTCCTGAAGATAAATTAAACTCTGAATCAAGGCTTTAGGTATCACCTTCTTCGTGTACAGTATTACAAATTCAAGGTAATTCAATTCATTTTAGATCTGAGGAAGCATTGCAGAAATACAATAATCTGATTACATGTTAGATTCTATATGCTCATTGTTTAGAATGAAAAAGTGTATATTATTAACGGCTAAATGATGGTTAATTGCATAATATTTAGCTTATCATATGAGAATTAAGTCATTATGTTATAATTCACTGTTATATGCTATAATTGAAGAATCTACTTAATTTTGGGGAATTAATGTTAATTTAGTACATTTATGAACTGTCGATAAGTTACAGGCTGTGAAATTCTTAAGTATCCGAATTTTCTGATATTTCAGACAGTTATGTTTAACATACCGAACAAATTCGGACAGTTATGTATAACAGACTGAATATGTATCAGATAGTTATGTTTAAATTGCCAAACAGTTATGTTTAGAGAGAATATTTTATTATTTCTAGATGTACACGTGTCAAAACCAGAATGAATGTCTTAAGTGAACTTTCGGTGAGTTATCTATAACTATCCGAAATTGCAGTTGGGCATCGGATAATTATCCCTGTAACTCTCCGAAATCTCTTGTTATTTATAAAATAGCTGAGGACACGTGTCATGTTCTCGGTAAGTGACTTAAGTGAATTTTCGGTGAGTTAGCTGTAACTATTCGAAAATGCATCTGAGCATCGGATAGTTAGACCTATAACTCTCTGAAATGTTATTTTATGTTTAAACTGCTGCTGACACGTGTCGAGATCTGGTAGATTTACTTAAGTTATAACTCGTTAAGTTAGCATAACTGTACGCGTTGAGTTACATGAATATACACTAAGGTAACGCGTTATGTTAGCAGCTTATTTCTTTATTGCATGTATTTTATGCACGTGTTGAATTTAAATGCTTTAGAATATCACGTGAGATGCACATGTTTAACTCGTTAAGTTAGCATAACTGCATGTGTTGAGTTACACGAATATACACTATCGTAACGCGTTAGGTTAGCAGCTTATTTCTTTATTGCATGTATTTTATAGTTATTTTCCAAAATGCCACTGTAGCAGTTGCAAGAATAGAAAGTTGGAAGGAAAAACCACGTTTGCACGTATCACGCAGGAATTCAATCGCGCATGGAGAAGGAAGCATCACCGTTGATCTGAGGGAAGGAAATCCAACCGATCATTCAAGTAGAAGCAGTTACTACTGAAGAAATATAAAAGACAAAAAGAAAAAAAGAAGAAAGTGTGATCGATGGACGGCCAGTGTATACAGAGGAGGAGCACCGAGCTTTCTGCAGACAATATCGGCGATTCTCCGAAGTATCACACCAACCATCGTTATCACCACCATAATCACCAATCATCAAAGGTCTGTGAGGATACTTGCCTAATGTCAGGTCGATTCCAAACCAAACACAATGCCTGACAACCATTATGAGGAGTGATCGCGTTGCGGGAAGGAAAGACATTTTCACCAAGCGCCGACTCATATTTCAGGAGATCGTAAAGCTTTTAGCCTTGGCTTCGGGTTGATGCCTGTATGTTGAAGAGGAGATCATCTTGCAATTCTGGACTCGCGATTCTATAAGGAGAGGAAATAGAATTGTAAGTGGTTTAATTTTCAATGGTGTAATCGCATTGTAAGTAGTGTCGGAAGTATTTACTGTCAAGTGAGATTACTTTACATTTCACCTTTCGCCCATTTCCATGTTCACATCAAAACAAAAATACCAAAAACAATTTATCTTTGTTTGTATGTTGTATTTGAGTGTTGTATTGTTTGTGTTGTATCGTGATTAATGTTATCTGTATCAGTTTTATGATTGTTTTATGTTAGTTTTAATTTTACAGTTTACTGAAATTGGTTCGTACAAAAAACTTAAAGATTTTAATGGTTAATGTTTGAATCATTTGAATGTTAGTATTGCTTAATGATAAATCCAATGTTAACTAGCATTAAAAAGCTTAATTGATGTTATTTACAATCTGTGGAATCGCCCAATGGTTGGCCGAATTCCTCTGTAAATAGCAGTATTATAAAGAAGAGACAAGCTAGTGGAGTTAACTTAAGTCCACGAGGATAGTCCGTTGAGTTACCATAACTCAACGAACTTAGTCCGTTGAGTTAACTATAACTCAACAGAGTGCTTATTGAATATAAATTTGAATTGTTCACAATCAAACATTTCTTAAATTCGTCAGCAATTCCCTATGGGATCGACCTGTACTTGCACACTGATACAATAGACACTATGCACTTGCAATTAAAGTAAAAATTGGAATTAATATCTAAATTGTATTAAAGGTTGTTTGTTTACTTCTAAAAGAAAGAATAGGCATAAAGATAATTTAACTAAGTAAAAATAGAAGTAACAAATCCAAGTTTTTCTAATGTAGTGCTGGGAATACCCAAACAAGTTTTATGGCGTCGTTGCCAGGGAATTGAATTGAATTGAGTCGAAGTGAATTGAATTGAATTGAATTAATATAAGTAACTGTTAGAGCTGTTTCGTTTTAATAGCCAGAGTTGTGTGTTTTCTTCTGTAATTGAGAATATGGCATATGCTTATGCTCAAAGATTTCTAAAACCTTTAATTAGAATATGTGAATTCTGCAATTCTGAAGGACACGACATTTCTGATTGTTTGAAATTGAGACATTTATAGATTGTTAGATCCCATGAACAATAAATGAATTATCCTCAATATAATAGAGCCGAGTATGAGAATCCTATAGTTTACCCAATTGATGGTCAGTATAGAATGTGTAATATGATGAGAGACACTGAAGTTTGGGATAGTTATGATAGACTAGAGCATAGTATAGTGCAAAATCTAGACAAACTAGAATACTTTGTGTGTCAACAACAAGAAGTCAACTAGTTAAACTATAAGGAGGCATATTCAGAACCTAAACAGGATATAATTTACGAAACTGAAAAATTCATAAAGAAAATTGATCAAACATTGAATGCAATGAAATTTAGATGATCTGGAAACAAAATTAAAAGCATTAGTCAAAAATGCAATGAAAATACAAGTTTTGCAACAGGACAATGAAAATTATAATGTTATAAACCTGCACAACTTGCAAAATATACAACAAACAAAAACACAATTGTAAGAGAATTTAAAGAATGCACTTTAAAACTAAAAACAATTGAAGATCATAATTACAAAAATGATATACAAAAACATCATGAAAGTAACGAAAATCTGGAAGATGTATGTGTAACATTAAGATCTGGAATTGATATACCACCAAGAACTAAAAATGAAAATGATATGAAGGTGGATAAGAGTAAAAATCAAAATGATAATGAAAATGTAATAGTTGAAAATCTAGAAATCACTAAAAAACAATCTAAATCTGCAAATGAAGCTAAAAATGATCAAACAAATCAACTTAAAGAAAAAGAGTCTTTGAAATCAAAATCTTTAGCACCTTATCCTAAAAGATTACAACAAACAATACTTGAAAAACAAGAAAAAATCAGAGAAATTTTTGAAAAAGTACAAGTTAACATTCCTTTGTTAGATCTATTGCAGAATATGTCACCTTGTGCTAAATTTCTGAAGGATTGGTGTACTAAGAAAAGAGAGCAAAAAGTTCTTAGAAAGGTCTTTTTAGCTGAGCAAAGTAAGTCCTTATTTCTGCCACAAATTCCTAAAAAGTTATCTGATACTGGAATCCCTGTTATATCATGCACCATAGGAAATACCATTCTAGAAAGAACCTTAATAGACTTAGGTGTAGGTATAAATGTTATGCCAAGTGATATACTTGCATCCTTAGGATTAGAAGACTTAACTCCTACTAGTATGGTTATTCAATTAGCTCATAGAAGTATAAGATACCCTAGAGGAAAAATAGAGGATGTCTTAATTAAAATCAAGAATTTTATATATCCTATTGATATTGTAATTTTGGATTCCCAACAAATTAAGCATAAAAATAGTGATACATCTTTAATTTTGGGAAGGCCATTTTTAGCAACATTAGGGGCTGTTATAAATTGTAAAACTAGAGTAATGAAGTTAGCATATGGTAATGAGGATACTCAATTAAATATTTTCAAACCAGAAAAGTTTGAGGAGTTAGAAATGTCCTTACATACCATAGACTTTTTAGAGAATGAAGGAGATATGTTAGATGATGTGATTCAAGAAGAATTAAATAGGCAAATCAATTTTGAAACTTTAGAAGAAAGTGAAGCATAAATATAGAAGGAGATCGGGAAGAAATTAATTTAAAAAATGATGATGTTCAATTAGGAGCTCTAGCTTCTGATGGACAGCATTTAGAATTAAAACTTTTACCTCCTGAATTAACCTATATATTTCTGGAAGATAAACGGACCTGTTCAATCATTATTGCTTCATATTTAAAAGAAGATCAAATAGCTAAATTAAAAGATGTAGTAAAAAGTTATAAAGAAGCAATAGGATGGACTATGACTGATATAAAAGGGTTAAGTTCAACTTTATGCTGTCACCACATATATTTAGAAGAGAATGCTAAACCTGTTAGAATTCCTGAGAGGAGATTAAATCCAAACCTTAAAGAAGTAGTCAGGAAGGAAATAGTTAAATGGTTAGATAATGATATAATTTATCCGATTTCTGATAGCTCGTGGGTTAGTTCAATCCACGTAGTTCCCAAGAAATCAGGATTAACAGTTATTAGGAATGAAAGTCAAGACTTGATACCTACTAGAATTTAATCAGGCTAGAGAGTATGTATAGACTATAGAAAGTTGAATGCTGCGACTAGGAAAGATCATTTTCCCTTACCTTTTATAAATCAAATGCTAGAAAGATTAGCAGGGCAAGAATATTTTTGTTTCCTAGACGAGTATTCAGGGTATAATCAAATTTCAGTAGCATTAGAGGATCAAGAGAAAACAACTTTCACCTATCCTAATGGAACTTATGCTTTTAAAAGAATACCATTCAGAATATGCAATGCGCCAACTACCTTTCAAAGGTGTGTGCAGGGCATATTTACTAGAATGACTGAAGAATTTTTACAAATATTTATGGATGATTTTATTGTATATGGCAACTCATATGAAGTGTGTTTAAGCAATTTAGACCAAATATTAAAACGCTGTGTGGAAAAAAATCTGGTTTTAAATTGGGAAAAATGTCACTTCATGGTTAAACAAGGAATAGTCTTAGGGCATGTTGTTTCTAAAAAAGGGTTGGAAGTAGATAAAGCTAAAATAGAAGTAATTTCTAATCTACCAGAACCTAAATCAGTGAAAGATATTAGATCATTTCTAGGACATGCTGGTTTTTATAGAATATTTATTAAAGACTTTAACAAGATAACTAGACCTTTAACTAATCTATTAAAAGATGTTCCATTTAACTTTGATAAAAATAGCAAGGAAGCATTTTTTAGACTTAAGACTAGCTTAATTTCAACTCCTATAATTCAAGCACCTAATTGGAACCATCCATTTGAATTAATGTGCGATGCTTCTGATTTTGCGGTAGAAGCAGAGTTAGGACAGAAGATAGAAAAATCTCCTAGAGTGATTCATTATGCAAGCAAAACCTTAAATGATGCTCAAGTTAATTACACAACTACTGAAAAAGAATTATTAGCTGTTGTGTTTGCTTTAGAAAAGTTTAGATCATATTTGATTGGAGCTAAAGTAATAGTATACATGGATCATTCATCTCTAAAACATCTAATAAAGAAAAAAGAAACTAAACTTAGATTGATCCGATGGATATTATTATTGCAAGAATTTGATCTAGAAATTAAAGATAAAAAAGGTTGTGAGAATGTAGTAGCAGATCATTTATCAAGATTACAAATAGAAAAATCAAATATTGAAATTAAGGATAATTTTCTTGATGAACAATTAATGACCATCAACACAATGCCTTGGTATGCAGACATAGTTATTTACTTAGTTACTGGTTTAACACCTAAGGATTGGAATAGATAGGATAAGAAATTATTTTTCTCAAGAGTAAAATATTACTATTAGGAAGACCCTTACTTATTTAAGAAATGTCCTGATCTGGTTTTAAGGAGTGTGTTCCAGAAACTGAATATTCGAGCATATTGTCTTTCTGTCATGACCAAGCTTGTGGAGGACATTTTGGTTCAGGGAAAACTGCTGCAAAAATTCTGCAATGTGGGTTTTATTGGACAACACTATTCAAAGATGTTCATAAATATTGCTTAAGTTGTTTAAGATGTCAACAAATAGGAAGAATATCAAAGAGAAATATGATGCCTCTTAATCCTATTGTTGAGGTTGAAATCTTTGATGTGTGGGGAATAGATTTTATGGGTCCATTTCCTATGTCTAATCAATTTAATTACATATTGTTGGGGGTGGATTATGTATCTAAATGGATAGAAGCTATTCCTACAAAAACTAATGATAACAAAGTGGTAATACAATTTATAAGAACAAATATATTTGCTAGATTTGGAATACCTAAAGCTATTATTAGTGATAGAGGAACTCATTTCTGTAATAGAAGTTTTGAAGCCTTAATGAAGAAATATAGAGTAAACCACAAAATTGCAACATCATATCATCCACAAACAAGTGGACAAGTAGAAAGTGCAAACAAACAAATTAAATTAATCTTGGAAAAAGTAGTAAATCCTACTAGAACAGATTGGGCTAATAGATTGATAGATGCACTTTGGGCTTATAGAACTACTTATAAAACGAGCTTAGGTATGCCACCTTTTAGGCTAGTATATGGAAAAAGTTGTCATTTACCTACTAAAATAGAACATAAAGCTTATTGGGCAATAAAAACTCTAAACACTAATTTAAATCAAGCTGCTGAAAATAGGAAAATGCAACTAATTGAATTAGAAGAATTTAGAAATGAAGCTTATTCAAAGACTGTAAGAGAAAAAGAGAAAATTAAATTCTAACATGATAGAAAAATTATTCCTAAAAGCTTTGAAAAAGGACAAGAAGTATATCTTTATATGGGTAGACTCCATAACCATCCAGGAAAATTAAGATGTAGATGGGCAGGACCTTACATAGTTCGAAATGTTTATCCTTATGGAGCTATAGAAATTGAAAATCCTAAAAATCAGAATATATTTAAAGTAAATGGACAAAGACTTAAACCTATTCTGAAAACACCAAAAAGCTCCTTTGGAATTATAGAAGAAGTCAGAGTAGAGGACTACTCAAGCTTTATTTAGTAAGAAATCAGTTTTTATGTTATATATATATATATATATATATATATATATATATATATATATATATAAACATTAAAAATATATATAAAACATAAAAATAGTTGCGGTTCGACTGAAGCATAGCATCGATATGACCGGAAAAAAAATTGTATATTAATTTTCAGAAAAAAATATTGATTTTACCGAAACATAATATCGGTTCAACCGAAAGAAAAATAAAAAAATAAAAAATATTTAGGTCTGACCGAAGCATAGTATCGGTTAAACCAGCAAAAAAATTGTATATTAATTTTTAGAAAAAAATATTGGTTTTACCGAAACATAGAATCAATTCAACCGAAAGAAAAATAAAAAAAATAAAAAATATTTAGGTCTAACCGAAGCATAGTATCGATTAAACCGGTAAAAAAACAGAAAAACTATTCTCTGTAATATTTTTATTATTATATTTACTTATACGGGGAGTCTGTTGAGTTACGCTTAACTCAATGAGCTTACTCCGTTGAGTCTTGAGTTAGTCAACAAGCTTATTCCGTTGAGTTAACTGTAACTCAACGGAGTACTGTAACTAAGACCTAAAATTAGAAAAACTCCAGAATAAAGTAGATGAATTTAGGCATAGAGATTAAATTGTATTGTTCGTCTACTTGTGTAAAATTGTATGAAATTGTATGATGTACTTGTAATGTAATTAATTCATATTAATGAATATAATTTTTCAGATGCAATTTTCATACGTATTTGGATGTGAAATGAATGGAATTTATTGAATATTATGTAATTTGTGGAACTTTATGAATATGTAACAGATTTACAATTTGCTGAATGATAGGATAACTGCGTAAAAATTTCTGCATGTTATAAGGTAAAATGTAAATTCTGTATAATGTAAAATGACCTGCAAGTTAAATCTTTATATAATGTTCAGATTTAAATGTATTTTAATCAAAATGAGGCATTAATGACATAGATTTAACTTTATTACAATTAGCAGAATGAAAAACAAAGAAAAAAAAATAGAATAGAAAACTTACGAGAGTGAAACTTAAAAGTTGTCAAGTGTTAACTCAACGAAGTAAGTCCGTTGTGTTAACCGTAACTCCACGAGGTCAGTAATATAACATAAGGTCACTCCGTTGAGTTATCTGTAACTTAAAGAAGTTAGTCCGTGGAGTTAGCAACAGTAACCGATTGTGTTCTGTTAAGTAATCTATAACTCAACGAGGTTAGTTCGTGGATTAAGCAAAACGGTTATTCTTTTAACCACAAATGAAACTTCGTCGGTTTAGCGGTTACCAAAATTTGAAATTAGTAGTGGTACACGTACCTATAAAAACAGGAACCACGATGCACGTTGCAAGCCACGTTCTTGCAACGAGATTTATTCACTTTATGGATGCGTAGTATATATATGAAATAGAATGTTATTTACGGGTTACCAGCACTTTTAAAAGAAAGGAGAAAGCGTTGGAGGAACTGAAAGGAGAAGCAGCTGATTCAACCTTCATCCGACAACAAATATTTATAGAATGGTAAGCTTCAAACAGAATCGACAAATGGAATTAATGCAATTACTGTTGGATGCACTAAGGGAAGTACTAAGTAACTTGTTAGCTAAAGATCTGTGCAGGCTGTGTTGTGTATCAAAGGAAATTAAAGACTGTATTAAAGAAAAATATTTTCAGGGACTACAAGCTTCAAAAATGACTAAGATTAGAGATGGATTCAAATGGAGGTCATTTAATCGTAGTTCAAATACCCATGAATATCTGGCTATGGAAGAAACTACTGAAATTCCACCCAATGCATTAGAAGGAATGAGTCATATTATGGGGATAGATGAAGGATTAATCATATACAAGACGAGACCAAGGTATGCAAGTTTATCATTACCTGATATTTTGATAAGAAATCCTATAACAGGAGAAGAATGGAATATAGGAAGACCTAATATATTTGAAGCACCAACTAAAAATTGTAGGTCAGCTTTAATATTTTCTGATAAAAATTCTGCAATTCCTGAAAAATTATATTATTGGAGACCTACAGGAAATTGGGGTGAAGATTTATGCTTAAGTGTGTATAATTTTCTAAACAGATCTTGGAATGAAAAGATTATAATATATCTAGGACAGAAATCATTAATTAACCAAACACATGTCATACTTGATGGATATATCTATTTAGTCACGGAGATATCATTAGCATATGGATCTAATTTATACATAGTGAGCATAGACAGTTATGATGATTATATAGAAATTTTACCTGTACTGAGTGAAATAGCTAAACCACCATTTGCAGAATTTAATGAAATTCAAATAGGAATGTGGTATAATGAAGAAGATGATCCTACTTTATGTCTGATAATATGGTGGGATGAACTGATGAAATTTCAAATATGGATTATGGAAGACAGGAATGAATGGAAGTGGGAAGAGGAGTATATTGAAATAGATGTAGAAATAGAAACTGCTACATTACCTTGGAACCAAAAAGGATCTCTTTCTGCATTACATATCATTAATGGTAATACACTCGTATTTGAAATTTATAATATATTGCATGTTTACAAATTAAAAAGGAACAAGAACTGCATTAAAACAGAATTAATAGCAAGAAGAACTATGCCTAAAAAGTTTACTTAGACTGATACATTTATTCCATTTGTTTCTACTTTTTAATCATGTTCTTAAGTTGTGATTTTGTGTGTTTAACATATGTATTCTGCATTTATTTTTAGAGAAAAAAAAAAGGAATTTTGAAGTTTTTCATGTTCATTTTATAAAAAAAAAAACAAACAAAACAAAATATCAATCCAGTTTGTAGGTATCTGTTCTGGGAAACCAACTGGCTTGCTTGTGAGCCACCAAAGGCATAGGAGCCTGGGTTCCACACAAGACACTGATTTATTAATATCTGTTAAATGTTATTTTGTTTTATATTCTATGTTTATCTGGGAATGAAAAGTTTTTCAGAATCAAAAATCGGAATATGTAGAAAGAGATACAAATGGAACAAGGTATGTAACCAATTACTTATCCTGAATTTTAAATCAAACAAAACTTTATTCATGCCTGCTACAATTACTGTACTTATTGTCAAATCTTTTACATTGAGGACAATGCAAAATGTAGGTATAGGGGGAAGGTAATTAAAGTAACAGCCATGTAAGTTTGTTAATTAAAGGAATTAAAATGGTACTGCAAAGTTTTGAGGAAATTGAAAATTTTTATGAACTTACTGTAACTATCCGATAATTGAGACTGTAAAATTTTTATAAACTGTTTGAATGTTATATTTAGAAGGCTATAGAAGATGCTATAGAATTTATTATTTATGTAAATCTAGATATAGTATCTTATGATTTTTATGAATTTCATGAGTTTAACAGTTTCACGATTTTAAAATGAAATCAGAATATTTAATGCTTAATCAGAAAATTATCTGAAGTCCTGAAGGAGGTGAGATGTGAATTCTAGATTAAATGAAACACATATGATGAAAGATACATTTACTTTGACTGATTGAACTTGTAGAATGATTTATGTGTAGATCTTATTAAACTACAGATAAAGTATGAGCTTATTGTTATGGATTCATATTTTTAGTAAATGATAGAAGCATTATTATATGAGATTGGTGTTTTATTGCATCTGTATTAATGAAATACGTGCATATACAGTATGTGATTAATACTTTGTTTTGTGTGTGCATTTATTTTTAGAAAAAAAAAAACTTTGAGAGTTTATTAACTTGTTTGATCACGAGCCTTTTGTACTTGAACAGATAGGTATGTAAGGATTGTTGACCTGAAAAATGACTCTGAAAATCTGACAACCTAAGATCCTAATCAGAACTAGGATTGTTGACTGAAAGCTCATTACATGGGTACATTAGAAAGCTCTTGTATAATTCAAGCCTGTCAAATTAACTTTTAAAGTACACAAAAAAAAGAAAAGAAAAAAACATATACTGTTCTGAAAGATACAAGTGCTTTGTGAAATACAGATATCTTATGAATCGAGTATATTTTCTGTTATCTAGAATTGCTGAAATATGAATCTGGAATTGACTTTTGAAGTTGTTTAATGGAAATACAATTCTTTATTCTACTTGTCTTAATCAGATTGAATTGGATTGTACTTTGATTCGTATGTTGTTGAAATTTCTTCTAGAAAACTTATTGGAAAATTCAGGATTATAAATGATGAAAAGAAGAACAAACGATAATATAATTAACACCTATATGAAGATGATATACTTTGTATATAATTTACATATATTCTAAATATCTTTGCAGGTTGATTACTGAAACATACAGAATATATGTTTATGCCGAACAGAAGAAAAAAAACAAAAGGGGAAGAATTAATTCTAGCACTTTTTGAAAGACCAATTAATTAGATCTTAGTTTGCTAAGGGACTAGTAAAATTTAGGTATGGGGGAAGTGTTTAGAATGAAAAAGTGCATATTATTAACGGTTAAATGATGGTTAATTGCATAATATTTAGCTTATCGTATGAGAATTAAGCCATTATGTTATAATTGCACTATTATATGCTTTAATTGAAGAATCTACTTAATTTTAGGGAATTAATGTTAATTTAGTTCATTTATGAACTGTCGGTAAGTTGTAGGCTGTGAAATTCTTAAGTATCTGAATTTTCTGATATTTCGGTAAGTTATGTTTAACATACCCAACAAATTCGAACAGTTATGTTTAACAGACCGAATATGTATCGGATAGTTATGTTTAAATTGCCGAATAGTTATATTTAGAGAGAATATTTTATTATTTCCAGATGTACACGTGTCGAAACCAGAATGAATGTCTTAAGTGAACTTTCGGTGAGTTATCTATAACTATCCGAAATTGCAGCTGGGCATCGGATAGTTATCCCTGTAACTCTCCGAAATCTCTTGTTATTTATAAAATAGCTGAGGACACGTGTCATGTTCTGGGTAAGTGACTTAAGTGAATTTTTGGTGAGTTAGGTGTAACTATCCGGAAATGCATCTCAGCATCGGATAGTTAGACCTGTAACTCTCCGAAATGTTATTTTATGTTTAAACTACTGTTGACACGTGTCAAGATCTGGTAGATTTACTTAAGTTATAACTCGTTAAGTTAGCATAACTGTACGCATTGAGTTACATGAATATACACTAACGTAACGTGTTAGGTTAGCGCCTTATTTCTTTATTGCATGTATTTTATAGTTATTTTCCAAAATGCCACTGTAGCGGTTGCAGGAATAGACAGTTGGAAGGAAAAACCACGTTTGCACGTATCACGTAGGAATTCAATCGCGCATGGAGAAGGAAGCATCGCCATTGATCTGAGGGAAGGAAATCCAACCGATCATTCAAGCAGAAGCAGTTACTACTGAAGAAATATAAACGAAAAGAAGAAAAAAATAAGAAAGTGTGATCGATGGACGGCTAGTGTATACAGAGGAGGAGCACCGAGCTTTCTGCAGACAGTATTGGTGATTCTCTGAAGTATCACACCAACCATCGTTATCACCACCATAATCACCAATTATCGGAGGTCTGTGAGGATACTTGCCTGATGTCGGGTCGATTCCGAGCCAAACACAGTGCCTGACAACCACTATGAGGAGTGATTGCGTCGCGGGAAGGGAAGACATTTTCACCAAGCGCCGACTTATATTTTAGGAGATCGTAAAGCTTTTAGCCTTGGCTTCGGGTTGAGGCCTGTATGCTGAAGAGGAGATCATCTTGCAATTCTGGACTCGCGATTCTATAGGGAGAGGAGACAGAATTGTAAGTTTAATTTTCAGTGGTGTAATCGTGTTGCAAGTAGTGTCGGAAGTATTTACTGTCAAGTGAGATTACTTTACATTTCATCTTTCGCCCATTTCCATGTTCACATCAAAACAAAAATACTAAAAACAATTTATCGTTGTTTGTATGTTGTATTTGAGTGTTGTATTGTTTGTGTTGTATCGTGATTAATGTTATCTGTATCAGTTTTATGATTGTTTTATGCTAGTTTTAATTTTACAGTTTACTGAAATTGGTTCGTACAAAAAACTTAAAGATTTTAATGGTTACTGTTTGAATCATCTGAATGTTAGTATTGCTTAATGATAAATCCAATGTTAACTAGCATTAAAAAGCTTAATTGATGTTATTTACAATCTGTGGAATCGCCCAATGGTTGGTTGAATTCCTCTGTAAATAGCAGTATTATAAAGAAGAGACAGGCTCGTGGAGTTAACTTAAGTCCACGAGGATAGTCCCTTGAGTTAGCCATAACTCAATGAACTTAGTCCGTTAAGTTAACTGTAACTCAACAGAGTGCTTATTGAATATAAATTTGAATTGTTCACAATCAAACATTTCTTAAATTCGTCAGCAATTCCCTATGGGATCGACCTATACTTGCACACTGATACAATAGACACTGTGCACTTGTAGTTAAAGTATAAATTGGAATTAATATCTAAATTGTATTAAAGGTTGTTTGTTTACTTCTAAAAGAAAGAATAGGCATAAAGATAAATTAACTAAGTAAAAATAGAAGTAACAAATCCAAGTTTTTCTAGTGTAGTGCTGGGAAAACCCAAACACTCGTCCAATAAAATTCAGAAATTTGATGGAAATAAGAGATCTATTTGAGTTTCAAGGCGTAATTCAATTCTTGCCAGTTGGAACGAAATGGAAACAATATAAAGAGCTTATTGTAGCCTTTTATAGCAATTTGGTCAAGAATGATAATCTATTGAAAATTCAAATAAATCAACATGAGTTTACATTGTCTCCTGAATTAATTTTTGAAGTTTTGGGATTAAAGAATGAAGGTGTTGTTACAAATAGATTTGACATGATCAAATAGCTAAAATGAGATATTCACTCACTATCAAAGATTCCAAATGTATATACTAAAATGAGGTTAATGGAAAATCTGAATGCAGAAGCTAGGTTTATTGCAAATATATTGCATGCCAATTTATTTCAAAGAGTCGGACACAATATGGAAGTCAACAGAAGTTGTTTATATGCAACTTATGGTCTACTGAATAGAATTCAAATAAATTTGTTTGATATTTTCATTTCTCAACTACAACATATGAGTTCAAAGTTATTTTTTGGTGATACTGTATGTAGACTCCTTGCAAACCAATTGAATTTATCTGATTGGCCCTCTAAAACAAAAGGCATGAGAGCTTTTAGTGTAAAAGATTTGCAAAAATTCCAAGCCATGCATTAACCTCAACCTCATCAACAATAACAATAACAACCAACTAAATGTATAGAACAGATTCAACCACAATAGCCTAGTTATTTAGATCGAGCAGAACAATATCCTCAGCTACCTCCTTCCCTAAATGATGTGCTTAACGACATCAGAAATGATTTTAGGCATCTAGGAGATAAAATATGTAATGCTATAAGCGATATACTTAGGAGAGATAGATAATTGTTTATTTACTTGTTTCTGAATACAAAATGTAATGTTTGTATTTCTTGTTTGCTTATTTGAACAATACATTTTTTTCTGTAAATGATTCAATTCTTATTTATGTTTATAGAAAGTTGAGCTGTATACTCTTATCTCTTGATTTATATGATATGTAATCATCTTTTTGATTAATGACAAAAAGGGGGAGAAATGTTAATTCAAAAGAAGAAGATGATTATGATTTTAATTGCATATATTATAAAGGGAGATGATATTTAAGTGTTATTGTAATCTGACAGATGATAATGTAATCTGAAAGATAATTATATGGTTATTAAAATCTGAAAGATACTTATGTACTTATTGGCATCTGAAAGTTTTATCTCTGAGAGATGAATTTTACACAAACAATAGAAATAAGCTTAAGTGAACTTAAGTCAACAAACTTATTTGTTGAATTAAAAGTAACCCAACGAAGGTGCTTTGTTGAGTTAAAATATATTTCATAATTGATTTAATATGGTTTTGTCATCATCAAAAAGGGGGAGATTGTTGAGTATTTTGTTTTGATGATGTGTGTTGAATGAAAGTAATCATATTTGCTCAATTACTATTGCTTATGAAAAGAAATTAAAAACATCAATTAATACAGAAAAAGCTTACTAATATAAATACTTGTCTATATTAGATCTGAAATTATATTAAGTTAAATAACTAGTTATTTCGTTGCATTAATTTCTCATTTAACTAAACGTTAAGATAACGTGTGTTTTTATTGAAAAGCATGATATGTTTTAAAGTTATATCTTCTATATCATGAACAGTGTACGTTTAGACAACTCGTTAAATCAGAGTGTTATTTGTATAGAGGTCATGTGAGAACTCATTAAGTTAGAGGCTTAAAGGTTAAAATAGGTCACGTGAGAACTCGTTAAGTTAGTGAGTAAAAGAAAAGATGAACTCGTTAAGTTAGTGTTATACACGTGGTGAAATTAAAGGTTACGAATGTTATATTGTATCACGTGAGGTGCACATATTTAACTCGTTAACATAACTAAATGTGTTGAGTTGCTATATTGAACACTAAGGCAATGCGTTAGGTTAGCATTATAAACTTAAGTTATTATTTTTGCACATGGTAAAATTCTTATTATAAAAACATTTGTTTATCTCTAGTTCGTTGAGTATCGTAATATCACAGAGTTGGTTCGTTGAGTTAGCATAACACCACAGACTTAGTTCGTTGAGCTAGCTACAGTACTTGTCAAGTGAGTTAGCACATGAGGAACTCGTTAAGTTAGAAATGTTAAGTTATATACCTACTTGTGTTACTCGTTTAATTAACATTAAAGTAACGACTACTTATTATTACACTTGATGAAAAATTTTTGACAAGAAAGTTTATTTTACAGGAAATTTTTCAGAAATCCAGGATTGATGATTAAAGAAAATTTGAAATATAAATGTGGGTTAGAACGTGTGTATTTCGATGAAGGAAAAAGAGAAGACGTGAAGAAGTGGAAAACTGGTAGTGATTAAACGTGGAGGATATGCATGAAATGAAGATACAATATAAAAGGCATAGAATTTTCATTGATCAACTATCCCTACACACCAAATGAAAAATCTTTTCAATGATCAAAAACACTCTTCGAGGAAAAGCTCTCAGATGGAAGAAAATTCAGTAAAGCAGAAAAGGTCAGATTTATATCACTGAATATCTAAAGTATCAATAGAAAGCAAATTCGATGAAATAGAGAAAGATAAGATATTTGTCACTAAAGAAGAAAAGGAAGAAAAAGAAGAAAGATCGCAAATAAGGAGAAATGTTTTAAATTATGCACATTAGTTTTCTTTATTTGTAGTTATGAAATTATATAAATGAAACATGGTATTAAGATATAATTGCATCTACAATTTCTTAGGAGAATTAAATTGTATATTGTAATTGAAACCTTGAATAAAATGATTTTATGAAAACAATGTCTCTACTTGTTTTTGAGTTTTGAAGTTTCAATTATAATCTGAAAAAGTTGAAAAACACAATTCACCCCCCTTTTGTATAGCCATATGATCCTATAGAAACCTTCCAAAAATTGAAACTTTCCAACATAAAAATTGCAATCCTCCAAAATTAAATGAAACTATCTAATACATTACTAAAACCTTCTGAAATTTTCTAACATTATTCAGTTGAAGAGAGGAAATTGTTGAAACCTTCTAACATTATTCAATTGAAGAGAGGAAATTTTTTCCATGTATTTCACTTCAATAGAGACGGAAAATCATTTCTAACTATCTTTATATAATTTCAACCATTATATATTTTCATCTTTATAATGAGGTTAATCAAGGCAATTAATGGAAGTAGGATCATCCCATAATACTATTAAGGCAAAGTACTAAATTTTTGTCTATTTGGGAATTATCTTCCTCATTTATTATTGTCTTGCCTTAGCAATTTTTGTGGAGCATATCAAATAGTAGTTGGTTCAAGAAAGTTGAAGTTATGACTTTGGTCAATGTACCATAGAAAGAAAAAATAGAAAGAAAAAAGTGAAAAAAGAAACAAAAAGAAAAGAGAAATGAAAGAGCAAAGAGAAAACTCTTTTCCCAAAAATGTTTGCACCATTTTCCATTCAATTTTTGTAGCACGACAAGAAGTTTTTACGATCAACAAGGAAGCAATGATTTTTAGTAGATATGATAAGTACACTTGTTGCCAAGATGAATCAATATTTTCAAAGGATGAGAATATGTACATTAAAGTTTTAATTAATGTCATTATCTATATAAAGTACATATGGTTTAAGATTAGACCTGGATATTAAAAAACATGTGCATAAATCTCTGTTTGATTTGATATATGTGTGAGATTGAATCACTTTCTAAGATTGAATTTTTGTAGGAAGGTATAGATTTAAAACAATAGAAGTAATATAGTCCTAATACTTTAGAAAGAAAATTTTTAACAAGACTATAGTAGGTTTACTAAGGGACTAGTAAAACTTAGGTATGGGGGAAGTGTTTAGAATGAAATTGTGCATAATATTAGTAGTTAATGAATTATTAATTACATAGTATTTAGCTTATCATATGAGAATTAAACAATTATGTTACAATTATACAATTATAAGCCTTAATTAAAGAATATGCATAATTTAAGGGAATTAAACATTAATTAAGTATTCTTTCTAAAAGATTGAAAACCAAGTTTATGTGTGGTTTTATATTATTAAACTTGGTATGTTTTATTTTTACATATTTGTATCATGTATAGTGTACAGTAACAACTCATTGAGTTAGTGTTTTTTTCGTAAAAAGATCATGTGACAACTCATTGAGTTAGCGAGCAAAATTATAAATTATATATTTGAACTTGTTAAGTTAGCATTGTGCACGTGTTGCACATATTTAACTTGTTAAGTTAACATAACTACACACATTAAGTTATTTAATTAAATACTAATGCAATGCATTAGGTTAGCGTCATAAACTTTCAAACAGCCTGGTGAACACCAGGAGTATCTTTAGAGGTGATGGACACTCAAACAGCTTGGTATCCATGGAGGTGATAACATGTGAGTCTCAATGGATACTCAAACAGCCTAATAGGTGGTGGACACAGCTACAACTTGCCAATGCTTGAGTAGAGCCAACACAACTACCCATAGAGGCTGCACGAGAACTTCCCAAGTGGTCACCCATCCTGATTCTGCTCCCGCCCAAACACAGTTAACTCCAAAGTTTTTATAGGAGTCAGTGCTTGGTAGTAGGTGTAAATGCACCTAAGTCTATTGAGTTAGGAATTAAGTCAATGGAGTAAGTCCATTGAGTTAGGAGTTAAGTCAATGGAGTAAGTCCATTGAGTTACACTAACTCTACAAATTAGTTATTTTCTAATGTTCGATTGTGAGCAGTTGTAAAAAGTACAAATGAAACCATGTTGCACGAACCACACCATGATCTCAATCATGGAATGAAGAAGTAATTACCATCGTTGATACGAAAGAAGGAAATCTAACTAGTGATTTAGATAAAAGCAATTATTACGGAAAGAAATATAAAAGGAAAGGAAAAAGAACAAAAAAAAGGGAGAGAAAACCGTGCTCACTACAAAAAGCGTTGGACATTCCTTGAGCTCCCACCATTACCACCATCTATCAAAGGTTTGTGAAGATACTTTCTAGATGTAAAGTCAATTCCAAGCAAAACACAATAACTAACAACCACTGTGAGGAGTGATTACATCACAGAAAGGAAGGACATTTTCACTAAGCACTGAATCATCTCTCAAGAGACAATAAAGCTTTTAATCTTAGTTTTGGGTTAATGCCACTATGTTGAAGAAGAGATCAACTTACAAAAGTCTAGATTCACAATCTAGTAGGGAGAGGAGTGCTTGATAATAAGTGATTAAGTTTTCAGATGTGTAATCGTGTCGCATGTAGTAATGGAAGTTTCTTTTACTATCAATAGAGAATTTTACCTTTCATGAATCATCCATCTTAAGGAACAAAACAAAAACCAATATATGTTTACATTTACATCATTGTGTTTATCAAGATCTATGTTTGTATTGTATGTGTTTATATTGTTTGTTTAAATGTTTGTGTTTATTGTATTTCAGTTTATGTAGAATTGTATGATTTAGTATTGAAAACAATTAGTATAAATCTCTAGAATCGTGATTGATTTGTTTACTATTTGGAGTATTTGAATGCTAGAATTGATCAGTGATAAATTTAATATAAAATAGCATTTGAAGAGCGTAAAAGATGTTTACAATGTATGGAATCGCCTAATGAATGGTCGTGTTCTTCTGCAATCAACAATACTAATATAAAGTTACCATAGAGCTTTTTGAGTTAACTATAACTCAACAAGGGAAGTTTGTTGAGTTAATTGTAATTACATGAACTTAGTTCATTAAGTTAACAATAAATCAATGGAGCCAACAGGTTAAAGTATACACTAAACTCTGGCTATGAAAATTTAAAGAGTCAAGTTAATTTCAACCATTCTTTATGAGTTTGACTTGTACTTACACACTTATACAATAGATGTTGTGCACTTGTAGTTAATTTAATAAACTAAGTTACTGAAATTAAATCTTGTTCGTGAAATTACTTATTACTTATAAAAATGCACTTAAGTTAACAAGACAACATCCATTAGGGACTATAAGAGAGTGGGAGACCAATTGTACCCTAGCTACTAATTAGACTAGTTGAGTTGCTACGGTAAGGCATAGTTGGTTAAAATCGGTTAGGCCCCTACTAGCGAAAGTAAGAGGATAGGTAGGTATTGTTTAGAATGAAAAAGTGCATATTATTAAAGGTTAAATGATGGTTAATTGCATAATATTTAGCTTATCATATGAGAATTAAGCCATTATGTTATAATTGCACTATTAAATGCTTTAATTAGAATTACTGCTTAATTTTGGGGAATTAATGTTAATTTAGTACATTTCTAAACTATCGGTAAGTTGCAGACTATGAAATTCTTAAGTATTCGAATTTTCTAATATTTCGGACAGTTATGTTTAACATACCGAACATGTCAGACAATTATGTTTAACAAACTGAACATGTCGAATAATTATGTTTAAATTGCCAAACAATTATGTTTTAAAATAATATTTTATTATTTCCTGAAGTACACGTGTTGAAACCATAATGCATGACTTAAGTGAACTTTCGGTGAGTTATCTATAACTATCTGAAATTGCTGCTGGGCATCGGACAGTTATATGTGTAACTCTCCAAAATCTCTTTTTATTTATAAAATAGCTAACACATGTCATGTTATGGTAAAGTGACTTAAGTGGATTTTCGATGAGTTATCTCTAACTATCTGAAATGCATTTGAGCATCGGATAGTTAGCTCTATAACTCTCTGAAATGTTATTTTATGATTAAACTGCTACTGACACGTGTCGAGATCTGGTAGATTTATTTAAGTTATATATAGTTAAGTTTATAACTATCCGAAATGCATCTAGGCATCGGATAGTTAAGTTTATAAGTATCTGAAATGCACCTAAGCATCAGATAGTTAAATTTATGCACGTGTTTTATAGTTAAATCAACAAAGAAAGTCCGTTGAGTTATCTGTAACTCCACAGACTATTTATTTTCTAATATGCCACTGTAGCGGTTGCAGAAACAGGATAGTTGGAAGAAAAACCACGACTGCACGTATCGCACAGGGAGAAGAAAGCATCGTCGTTGATATGAATGAAGGAAATCCAACCGACCATTCAAGCAAAAGTAGTTACAACTAAAGAAATATAAAAGAAAAGAAGAAAAAGAAGTAAAGTGTGTGATCGATGGATGGCAAGTGTATACAAAGGAGGAGCACCGAGCTTTCTGCAGACAGTATCGGCGATTCTCCGAAGTACCACACCAACCATCGTTACCACCACCACAATCACCAACTATCGGAGGTCTGTGAGGATACTTTCTTGATGTCGGGTCGATTCCGAGCCAAACACAGTGCCTGACAACCATTGTGAGAAGTGATCACGTCGCAGGAAGGGAAGCCATTTTCACCAAGTGCCGACTCATATTTCAGGAGATCGTAAAGCTTTTAGCCTTGGCTTCGGGTTGATGCCTGTATGCTAAAGAGTAGATCATCTTGCAATTCTAGACTCACGATTCTATAGGGAGAGGAGACAAAATTATAAGTGGTTTAATTTTCAGTGGTGTAATCGCGTTACAAGTAGTGTCAAAAGTATTTACTGTCAAGTGAGATTACTTTACATTTCACCTTTCGCCCATTTACATGTTCATATTAAAACAAAAATACAAAAATAATTTATCTATGTTTGTATGTTGTATTTGAGTATTGTATTGTTTGTATTGTATCGTGATTAATGTTATTTTTGTTAGTGTTGTGATTGTTTTATGTTGTTTTAGTTTTACAGTTTACTGAAATTGGTTTGTTTAAAAGACTTAAAGATTTTAATGGTTACTGTTTGAATTATCTAAATGTTAGTATTGCTTAATGATAAATCCAATGTTAACTACATTAAAGAGCTTAATTGATATTATTTACAATCTGTGGAATCGCCCAATGGTTGGCCGAATTCCTCTATAAATAGTAGTATTAAAAAGAAAAGACAGGCTCGTGGAGTTAACTTAAGTCCACGAGGTTAGTCCGTTGAGTTAGCCATAACTCAACAAACTTTGTCCATTGAGTTAACAGTAATTCAACGGAGGGCTTATTGAAGATATAAATTTGATTGTTAACAAATAAACAGTTCTCAAATTCTTCAGCAATTCCCTGTAGGATCGACCTGTACTTGCACACTGATACAATAGACACTGTGCACTTGCAGTTAAAGTACAAATTGGAATTAATATCTAAATTGTATTAAAGGTTGTTTGTTTACTTCTAAAAGAAAGAATATGCATAAAGATAAATTAACTAAGTAAAAACAGAAGTAAGAAATCTAAGTTTTTCTAGTGTAGTGTTGGGAAAACACAAACAGGTATCTACTAGGGGAGATAGCAGGTGCCAAGGTAAAAAAGGGAGGTAGATAGGGTTGGGAAGCATTGACAAGAGGAGCTTACCTCATAGCAAAGGCGACACTCCCCACTAGAGGAGGAATGTTTCAAACAAGAGGCAAGAGTATTGGAGGGTCAAGTGTCGACTAGAAGGTTTGTAATACTTGAGAAAGGAGGCTCAAAAGAGTTGGAACAAGAGTCAAGACTTAAGGGGAGAGCCCTCCTTATTAATAAGGGAATTTATCATCCCTTAAGCATATTGGGCTAAAGACAGAAAACTTGCCAACTACTACTCATGAGATAAGGAGGTTGATGCCTTTAGGACAAGGCCAATAGGAGCTAGGAAGGCAACCACCAAGGTAGACAAAGGCAGTTGGGTTGGAGACAACATGAAAGCAATAGGGAGAGATGGTTACATGCTTAGCATTAGCTACCAAGGGGGCATCCCATATTGGTATGAGGTGATAGGGGTGCTTGGGATTCTTGAGGAGGTCATTGCATACAAAGTAGTGATAGAAGAAGAGGGGTCAATGATCACAACAAATAAGGCTAGTGATGAAAGGGTAAGAGGACTAGTCAGGGTAGAAATGATAGGTCCAATAACACTAAAAGCAGTGGAAGATGTGGGAGTGGAGAAAGTCGTGGCCTTAGAATGCAATTGGGTGAAGATAAGGCTATAGTGCATAAACAGGTAGGGATCCTACAAAATAAAGAAATAGGTTAGTGCAAATGAGGAAATTAATGGCCATGAAGCTAACAATTGAGTACAAACTAAAGAAGCAATGACATACAACAAGAACACATAAGGTACAATTACCTCACAACTTAGAAGTAAAGGCATGGACCAAAAACAAAGTTCACCCTTGGTTAGGGGGGCAAGAGGTATTTTTACCTCATGCCAAACAAGCAAGAAGATATGAAGTATTTATTCATATCTAGGAAGGTAAGATATTCAAAGTATTTTTACCTTAAATGAGCAAAAAAGGTATGAAGTACTTTTACTTAATATATCAAAAGGAAAAGTAAGGATATGAAGTATTTTTACTTAACACACCAAAAATGTTGTAGGTACTCCTACCCCATGCTAGTAGGCCAAGGGAGCATAAAGTATATTCACTTTATGGCAAAGAAAAGGGGTGAATGTGAGTATTTACAATACTGTCATATGCTTGAGAATGGCCTATTTACATACCAAGGAGGGTGAGCATAGTAGGCACTCATCCTACAACACCTTGAACACTAAAAAAGTTAGTCTATGATCATACCAATACATAAGACTAAATAAGGAGGCAAGTTTATAGGTGACATGTAATGCAAGTCCTCTAAGTATGCATGCACTAAAATGAGGGGATTTTTCCTAACCAAAATACATTGCATACAAAGTATGCAATTATCATTATAAACTTAATCTACCTCCTATGTTACACTTATCTTACCTAAATAAGGTGAGGCTAACCTTATTAATTAAGTGAGAGTTTTTGATATTTTATAGCCTCATGTTTGAGAAGCTACCAACCAATCAAACAAACCAACAACCCATTGACCTAACCAATCGAACTCAATCTCAATTGTGCATCTTGCTTAGTTGAAGCTATAGACCATAAATTTCTATGACATGTTTTACCATGCACATTTATTTCATCATCAACATCATAATCTCACAATCAAAAAAGAAAAAGATTTCATCGATTATGATGTCCCTAGCTCATATAGAGTCACTATTTATGATCTTATTGATTTGTAGAGAAAAGGATATTTGGTAGTAAATCTAGAAGAAGGAAATAAAATAGGCAAGTACATATAGACAGAAAAGAAAACTAAAATTTACATGGTTCAACAAGATACAAGTCCATTGTCACACTAGGATTCTTCTTCACTAATGTTCTACATGTTATAGAAGATTGCCTCCTTTTATATAAAAGGCAATTAAGGCATCACATTGATGTAAAATTAAAATATAACCTCACAACAAAAACTATCAGTTAGATTTGTGGGCCTAGGGCTCAACAAAATCAGTCTTCTCATGCCTTACATGATTTTAAATACAATCTATCATGACAATGTTACTTGGTTCAAGTTATGATCACATCATTATGATTGTAGGATTCATTGTTAGGATTGTATGGCTCACCAAAGGGGGGGTGAATGGTGTGTATATGTAATTTTAAGTTCTTTTCAAACTAAACTAGTTGATTTGCTTAATAAGTGAGTACGAATATTTAATAAGCATGCACAATAGTAATAAAGCCTAGACACAAAGAGATTTTTAGGTGATTCACCAACTTAACTAATCCACCCCCAAGATTCACTTGGGCTTCACTAAGTATTTAAATACTTACAACACTTGCTTTCAGGTTGAAGTAAGAACCAACACTTGAGTTTTCAGATAGAAGCTCAGCAACTAATCTTCCTTGAGCTTTTAGGTTGAAGCTCTTAACCAATAGTGAGTATTTAGGTAGAATCTCATGAACCAACAACTTTAAGCTTTGAACTAGAGTTTGAGCACAAGGAGCTTTTGTGCTTCAATATGCTTAAGAATATTTCTCTTCTATATTTGCAGACTGAGTATATTGCTGGAATTTTTGAGTAGCTCATAATATTTGATAATCATTATGTTTATCTTCCCTTTACTGATCATATTTATACCAAAAGATATAACAATTATATTCACTTCTAACGAATGTTTTCTACTATATTTACTGAACTTACAAGTCCAAATATGGTAAGTTATCGTTTGGGAAGGTGTTTGAAGATAACCTTCCAATTTGCTTTGACTTTCGAATGATTATCTATGTAACTCTTCGAAGGAAATCTGTAACTTACCAAAAATTCACTTAAATCCTTTTGTTTGTCTTAAGTTTGGATACTTGTAGTTGTAACTTACCGAAATGTTTTTAACTATCAAATAGTTAGCTACTGTAACTCTCTGATCTCTTTCAAAGCTTTCGACTGTTGTATTCTTATTTTAGCACATGCATAATAGAATGACTTAAGTTTCGGATAGTTCATTTTATAACCTTCCAATAACATTCTGTTTTTCAGATAGTTAGCTTTCCTAACTCTCCAAAAAGTCTTCTAAGCTTTCGACTAAATTTCTGCACGTGTGAAATTAAATAACTTAAGTCCTCGGATGGTTAAATCTCATAACTTTTCGATTTCCTTAATCTTTTAGATAGTTCTTTAACTCTTTGATTTTCCAAAGTAGTCATCTTATTAACTTTCTAAAGGCCCTTTTATTTTCAAATAGTTATCCTTCTAACTATTCGAAGATATTTCTACTGTTTTTAAGTGGTCTTCCGGAAACTTAAACATTTAACCTTCCGATTTTCTTCTTCTTTCAGATACATAAGCTTTAACATGTGTTGTAACTATCCGAAGTTCCTGTATCTATTTATCTACCTTCTGATATTCAGTATGCTGAACTGTCTTGAGATATTTGTGAAATATAATTTATTTCCTCACACAGGTTTTTGCATTATCAAAATACAAGGGTTCTAACAATATTCCCCTTTTCGATAATGACAAAATCTTTTACATTAAATTACATGTATTTCACTCCCTAGTTTATTTCTATACATTCAATCATACAGAAAATAAGTAAAATGAATTTACAGTGAGTATAGAATATTGAAATAAATATCTCCCCCTATTTGTGTGCTAGGGATTCTCCCACTACCTTCCATGTAATTTCTCTTTATTCTTCTCCCCCTTTTTGTCATTAGATAAAAGGAGATTTCTTTGTTTGATACCATAATTCCTATAGGCAAAATCTTCTCCCCTTGTTAATTTTGAGTTTAGACAGATCTTTTCTTGTTGATTTCTCCTATTTCCTAACTTGCTCTTCCCTTAAGAGGATGCACACGTTAAAATCCTGCAAGAGTACACGTTAGTAAAAAACAAGCTCCCATATGATGAGCTTGAGGGGCAATAAACATAAATCCAATATGAATGTATTATAAGTCATGTATAGAGCATATGCCTAGATTTCTTCTAATATGATTAAATGTTGATTCATTTAAAGGTTTTGTGAAAATGTCTGCAAGTTGATTTTTTATTGGAACAAACTTAAGTGAGATATGCCTTTTTTCCACATAATCTCTCAAAAAATGATGTCTAATCTCGATATACTTAGCTTTGGAGTGAAGTACTATATTCTTAAATAAACTTATTGTACTACTGTTATTACAATAAATTTCTGTATTCTAAATTTTCAATATGTAATCTGTTAAAATTTGCTACATCCATAGAATTTGAGCACAACATAGGCCTGCTGCAATATAGTCTACCTTAGTAGTGGATAATGCAATACAATTTTGTTCCTTACTGAACCATGAAATTAAAGAATTTCCAAGCAATTAGCATGTGCCACTTGTACTTTTTTTATCTAATCTACTTCCTACATAATCTGCATCACTATAACCTGTTAAAGTTAAACTGCTATCAGTTGAGTAATATAATCCGAAATCTTTAGTACCTTGTAAATACTTGAAGATTCTTTTAACTAATTTCAAATGAGATTCTTTTGGTGATGCTTGAAATCTAGCATACAAGCATACACTAAACATGATGTCTAGCCTACTTGCTGATAAATACAACAGAGATTCAATCATGTCTCTGTATTTCTTTTGATCTATTACAATACTTAAGTCATCATTGTCAAGTTTAGTATTTGAACTCATTGGTGTGCTTGTAGATTTGATGTTCTCATAACCAAATTTCTTTAGAGTTTCTTTGCAGTATTTTTCCTGATTAACAAAGATGCCATTTTCCACTTGATGGATCTGTAATCCTAAGAAAAACTTCAACTCTCCCATCATGCTCATTTCAAATTTATTTTTCATCAAATTTTGAAATTCATGACATAGTTTTTCTAATGTAGCTCCAAAAACAATATCATCAACATAGATTTGAACAATCAACATGTGCAAATCAAAAGTTTTATTAAACAAAGTATTATCCACTTTGCCTATGATGAAATCATTATGAGTTAAGAACTTTTTCAATTTTCCATATCATGCCCTAGATGCCTATTTTAGACCATACAAAACTTTGTTTAATCTGTATACATGATCTGATTTTTCTTCATCTTCAAATCCGGGAGGCTACTTAATAAATACTTCTTCTCGTATTTCTCCATTTAGAAAAGTACTCTTTACATCCATTTGAAACAATTTTATTCTCATACTGCTTGCAAAAGCAAGCAACATTCTAATAGCTTCAATTCTAGCTACATGTGTAAAAATTTCTTCATAATCAATACCTTCTTACTGATTATATCCTTGTGCAACCAGTCGAGCTTTATTTCTGAGTATGTTTCCTTCTTCATCTAATTTATTTCTGAAAATCCATTTAGTCCCAATGATGGATTTTCCTACAGGTTTCTTCACTAATTCCTATACATTATTTTTCTAGAATTGATGTAATTCTTCCTACATAGTCATTGTCTAGTAATTATCCTTACAAGCTTCATCCACTAATTTTAGCTCAATTTCTAATACAAATGCACAATAATTACAAATATCTTGTGTCTTGCTTCTTGTTTGTACTCCTTTGGTTATATTTCCAATTATTTGTTCTATTAGATGATCTAATTTGAATTTCCAACTGTTTTTATTCTGATTTGATGCTTGCATTCATCTTTTTCAAATTCTTCATTTTCACCTTCACTCTCAATCTTCAAATTTTTGAAATTTTGTATCACATCTTCATTAAACTAAACATTTATACTTTCCTCTACTCTTTTGTCTTTAGTAAAATATACTCTATATGCTTTACTTCTAAAGGAATATCCAACTAGTATAGCAGATTCAAATTTTGAGTCAAACTTATCTTTAGCATCTCTAGTGTTTAAGACATAACATTTACATCCGAATGTCTTAAAATATCCAACATTTGGTGTCTTATCACACCAAAGTTCAAATGATGTCTTATTCAGCATCGATCTGATATGAGTTTTGTTGGAGATATGACAAGCTGTACCAACAACTTCAGCCCAAAGGAATTTTGGTAGATCAGTAGCATTCAACATAGTTTTAGCCATTTCTTGCAATGTTCTATTCTTTCTTTCTACAACTCCATTTTGAGCTAGAGTTCTAAGGCAAGAGAATTCATGTAATATATCAAAAGTATTACATAGATTTTCGAATTCATAATTCTCAAATTCTCCTCCATGATCACTTTTGATTTTCTTTACAACTAGTTCTTTTTAATTTTAAACTCTTGTATAGAAATTTTTGAATTTATTGCATGTCTCATTTTTTTGTGCCAAAAATATTACCCAAGTTAATCCAGATAAATCATCTACAATAACAAGTGTATATTTTTTACCCCTTAGACTTGATGTTTGAGTTGGACCAAAAAGATCCAGATGTAATAGTTCTAGTGGCTTTCTGATGGTAATCTCATTTTTGCTATGTAAAAAAGTTCTCTTTTGCTTACCTAACATACAATTACTACACACATTGTCTTTCTTGAATTCAAGTTTGGGTAGTCCCCTAACTAGATCATTTTTGGATAACTTTCTAAGAATTTTCATACTGACATGACCAAGTCTTTTATGCCACAACCAATCATCTTCACTAGATGCTACCAAACAGAAATTATTTGCAGAATTTTCACATGGAAAGTTTAGTGTATATATTGAACAATTTCTAAAACCAGTAAATTTTATTTCATTTGTAGCTTGATCAGTAATGTAAAAATTTTCAGCAATAAATGAAATATTATATCCTTTATCATACAATTGTCCTACACTTAATAAATTTTGTTTTAGTCCATTAACATGTAAAACATTCTTAATTCTACCATTTTCAGATGTTATATTTCCTATTGCAATAATTTTACGTTATTACCAAATTTAACAGACCCTGAACTTAAGCTTTCAACTGAATCAAGAAATCTTTTCTTACCTATCATATGCTTTGAGCATCAACTGTCCACAATCCATTTTGTTGTTCATGTTTGGAGTTCCTTGTTATCTTGCAATTTATACCGAAATTAAGGCTTTTGGTACCCAAATCTTCTTGGGTCCAGTAGAGTTAGTCCTTAAAACATTAAATTTATTACCTCTTGTCAGCCACATATGACCCAATCTTTTTCTAATAGCAAATACAACGGTGTCATCTCTATATGATCGAATCATGCCACCACAATAAGGTATTTCCTGTGGTGTAGCATACCCTAGGTCAAATTTAATTCCATTTTGTCATTGAGATCCTATGATTTTATCTAACCCATTTTAACCTTGTGTAAATTTGAAAAATGTACCTTTTAAATCAGAGATTTCTGCTAATAAATTTTTATTTTCTTCTCTTAACTCATAGTTATCACAACTATATTTATCCATTTTAATTTTCAAGTTTCTATTTTCAATAAGAGCTTTTTCTAACTTAACAAAAGAATCTTTTAAACAATTATTCAAACCTTTAATTTCTTTCTTATCTTCTTTACATTTAACATATAGACTATCTACTGTACAAAGAAGACTATTTACATCTAAGTCATTATGCTTATTTTCTGAACAATAAGGAGAAGTGGAGCATACCTCTTGTGCTAAGCACACGTTGGCTACAGCTTCATCTTCAAAATCTGAAGAACTACTTGAGGAGCTACTATCATCCCAAGTAACTTTAAGAGCCATTTTCTTTTTGTTCTTCCATCTTTTCTTCTTATCTGCTTGATCGTCTTCTATCTACAATAGACAGAATGTCTATATATGCCCTTGCCTTTTGCATTTAAAGTATGTAGGGATTATTCTTTTGGAAGAGCTAGTCTTATTTTTCTTCTTCATGAATTTTCTGGAATTCCTTGCCAATAGCATAATCTCATCATTATCTGAGCTCAAAGCTTCTTCTATTGAAGGAAATACAATTTCCTTTTTCTTCTCAGCTTTCTTTTCAACAATTCCCTCCTATTCCTTCTAGTCTTTCATCTTAACCTCATGGGCCAATAGATTGCCCAATAGCTCTTCAACAGTGTAGTTGTTGAGGTCCTTGGAGTCTTGAATGGAGGTAGATTTTTGTTTCCACTCAATAGTTAAACTTCTCAAAAATCTTTTGTACCTGCTCATGTGAAGATAATTCCCAAGCCTTTAAGACTGTTAATAATCTTAGTAAATCTTGAAAACATTTCAGTTTTGCTTTCGTTATCGTTCATTTTAAATAATTCTAGTTTTCTTAATAAGATGTTGTTTTTTGTGTCCTTTACCTAGCTTATACCTTTGTGTGTAACTTGAAGGATTTTCCAAGCTTCATGTGCTAATTTACATGCAGAAACTTTATTATACTATTCAGCTGTTAGTACATAGTATATAGCATTCCACCCTCGAGCATCCAACTAAATGATTCTCTCATTCTCCTTAATCTAGTCCATAACATTACTACTAGGAAGTATAGTTCCAAGAATAACAATCTTCTAGAGTTTTACATCATAACTCCTAAGGAAACACTTCATTCTATTCTTCCAATAATTATAGTTGGAGCCATTAAATAGAGGAGGTCTATGGATGTTTTGCTCCTCAACAAATTGTGCCATTTAAAATCTAGATGGTTAAATCTTTAAACGGATTAACCAGGCTCTGATACCAATTGTTAGGATCATATGACTCACCAAAGGGGGGTGAATGGTGTGTGTGTGTGTAATTTTAAGTTCTTTTCAAACTAAACTAGTTGATTTGCTTAATGAGTGAATACAAATATTTAATAAATATGCACAACAGTAATAAAGTTTAAACACAAAGAGATTTTTAGGTGGTTCATCAACTTGACTAGTCCACTCCCAAGATTTACTTGGGCTTCACTAAGTATTTAAATACTTACAACACTTGCTTTCAAGTTGAAGCAAGAACCAACACTTGAGTTTTCAGGTAGAAGCTTAGCAACCAACCTTTCTTGAGCTTTTAGGTTGAAGCTCTTAACCAACAATGAGTTTTTAGGTAGAATCTCACGAACCAATAGCTTTAAGCTTTAAACTAGAGTTTAAGTGCAATGAGTTTTTGTGCTTTAGTATGTTTGATAATATTTCTCTTCTGTATTTGCAAATTGAGTGTATTGCTAGAATTTTTGAGTAGCTCACAATATTTGATAATCATTATGTTTATCTTCCCTTTATTGATCATATTTATACCAAAAGGTATAACAATCATACTCACTTCTAATGAATGTTTTTTGGTGTACTTACTGAACTTACAAATCCAAATATGATAAGTTACCATTCAGAAATGTGTTTGAAGATAACCTTTCGATTTCCTTTGACTTTCAGATGGTTATCTGTGTAACTCTCCCAAGGAAATCCGTAACTCACCCAAAATCTACTTAAATCCTTTTGTCTGTCTTAAGTTTAAATACTTGTAACTGTAACTTACCGAAATAATTTTAACTATTGGATAGTTAGCTATTGTAACTCTCCAATCTCTTTCAAAGCTTCCGACTACTATATTCTTATTTTGGCACATGTATAATAGAATGACTTAAGTTTCAGATAGTTTATTCTATAACATTCTAATAACATTTTATTTTTCGGTTAGTTAGATTTTCTAACTCTTCGAAAAGTCTTCTAAGCTTCTGATTGAATTTCTACACATATGAAATTAAATAACTTAAGTTCTCAGATATTATCTCATGGTAATTTTATAAACAAATTCTAATGAAATATATGTTGTTGGTAATTTATGGAGTGATGTCATGTGGATGGTACAGCTTGTAAGTACGTCGACCCTTACAAACATATGAATATCATGAATACTAAAAAATAATAGTAATTATTTTTAAAAGATTAAGACTTGATCCAATTGAGTTTAACAAACCAATGATATTTTGGCTCAGTTTGTATTTTGGGTACTGTTGCATATAGTTATGATAGTAGTTAAAATCATTTCTACGATATGATAGATTTTGAAGAGAATCCTGTAGATTTTGTGCGGAGTTTTGTGGTTCATTTTTCCAAAATTATAGAATCTAGAAGAAGTTTAATTTCAATTAATTTTGCATACTTTTTAAATATAAAATTAAAAGAAATAATTCAACTGTGACGTAAAATATCAAGAAATTAACGTTTTACTTAATGACTAATCAAGGAGTTGTTTATTTGATCATCCTCAACCATGCAAGCAATCAATTACTTGAAAGTAGGTACTAGTGTACGTCCATATATATGCGAGTGAGTACGGGCCAAATAAACAAGCTTAACGTGTACGGCAATCAACCATTTGGGTATAAACACAACTGAAACATAGAATAATGTCTACGCCGCAGCAAAAATTGAATAGCTTCGATCTTCTTCACCACCCGGAAGGAAAAACACCACCGCATCACAAGCATGCATCCATGGTCTTCAAACATTTCTTTTCTGTGAAAACCAAATGGAGATAAATTTGACGCTCGTCCATGGAAGAGGTGTTTGCCTTTGATATGGAGGCATGTGTTGCTTGAAGATCCAACCATATCTCTCGGGATAATCTTTCCAGCATCATCAATCGTAGAATAAGATCACGTTGAAAGTTCATTTTAAAACAAATTAACGATAAAAAAATAAAATTATTATAATATAAAGTCTAGATTCAACTACATCTTAAATGACGTGAAATTTTCTTTTTCGACACTACTCTCTCGTATTTGTATCCCCTTTTTATACCCTACAAGTAACTTGTGGACATACGTCCATAAACCTACGTACCCTGATTTTCTTTCCAACACTCTCATATTTGTGGCTGTTTTATAGCCTAAAGTATTTTTTGAGTAAATGTCTATGAACTTACTTTAATAGTATGTTAATGTTTATCATCTTAAAATTAATTAATAGTAAAAGAATATGACCATCAGAGTTCTAATAATTAATTAATTATTAATTCTAATTCAAAATCAATTAACTATGAATAAAAGAGTTCATCATAATAAGGTCTAATACTGTCCTTACTTTTATTGTTATAAGATTTTTCTAACATTTTTTCTCATTTATGATTTATTTATATGTCTAAAGTGTTTATAAGCGAGTGCACATAAATTGACTCCAATATCATATTAAAATTCTAATTAAAAATCAATCAACTATAAATGAAAAAGTTCATCGTATATAAGACTTAATACTTTTTAACAAGACAAGGAGAGCATTCTTTATTTAGCCGACGCGAGAAACAGTATGAACCGCGTCTCCAACGAGGTCCACACGTCTCCCTCTCCTTCTCACGTGTAGAGATATAAATATGTACATAATGTGGATCATCCATCATCGAAGACTGCACAGAAGCAACGATGGAAAAGATAGAACAGCACCATGTCCTCCTCCTCCTCGTGGCTCTGCTATTGCTCACCCGCGTTGATTGCGCGTCGCCAGTAGACAACGTCCCCGTTTACTACGAACTCGCCCAGCGTGACCACCGCATCGTCGACGCCGCCGAGAGCGACATCCTACGACAAATGAACGTCAGGCGTCGTCTGGGGAGGAGGAGGATGTTATCATCATCCTTCGCGATGCCGATGAACTCCGGTGCCTACGCGGGCGTCGGCCAGTACTTCACCCGGTTCACGGTGGGCACTCCCGCGCAGAGCTTCGTGCTGGCGGTAGACACCGGGAGCGAGCTCACGTGGGTCGGGTGCAAGTCCACTTCCACCGACAGCCGGCGGTTGTTCGACCCCAAGAGGTCGAAGACCTTCCGACCCATCGGCTGCGCGACCAAGCTGTGCAAGACTCTTCCTTTCTCTCTCGCTGCTTGCCCGACGCCCAACGACACTTGCTCCTACGACTTCCGGTGAGAAACTGCTCGTTTATCTCCATCGTAAATCTCTGCTCCGTGTTTACATCGTCTTGTTAGTTTTGGTTAAGATTTTAAACTCGTTTTTTCTTTTTAAATACGATATTGTTGAAAATCTAGCTATTTCGTCTTAAAATCAATCGATAATAAATTTAAAAAAATTCATCGTATATTAACCTAAATCTTATCGTAAAAAAATCCTAAAAAGTTATGATGTCTTCTTATTGTGTATAATTACCATGCTATTAGATCATATTAGAAATTCCTTAGTTTGTCTTTTCTACAACTTAACCCATCAGAGTAATTAAAGTTAGATTAGATTTTGTCTAGCCAGTACCATACTTGACGAACCTAGAAATCAAACTTCAATTTTCATTTATTTTCCAAGATGCTTGCAAGATCAGCATTGAATTCTCTTTTTGATTTTATCAATCCTCAAAGCATACATAGGAAGATTAGAGAACCATAAATTGTCGTTGAACAAAAAAAATATTAAAATTTACAACTTGACAGTTGGAATGAAAAGAACCAAAATGAGATTTCATAAAATCAAATGTCAACAAAGTCAAAGAGAGATTATTTTTACTCTTACCGTGCTTGGGTACGTACGTGTGATTTAACAGGTACCAAGAAGACTCGGTGCAAGGCTCCTTTGCATGGGAATCCGCCACCGCCCTCCTCTCTGATAGCCAACGACGGGCAAAGCTCCCAAGAATCATCATCGGCTGCACATCTTCCACCACCGGCACGTCCTTCGGCAGCTACGACGGCGTCTTTGGCTTGGCTTACGCGAGGAGCTCCTTCTCTGTCATCGCCACCCCATCGTTTGGTGGTAAATTCTCCTACTGCCTAGTCGACCACCTTAGCCCAAAGAACGCCTCCAACTACCTTGTGTTCGGAGAACGACATGACCCTGAAGCTGCCGACCTCGATTATGTTGAGCTCAACGTTGCAAAGCCACCTCTAGACCCTTTCTACACCATCAACGTCTTGGGGATATCCGTTGGCGATCGAGTTCTCAAGATCCCATTGTCCGTTTGGAGTTCGAAGGCTGGTGGAGTGGTGATGGATTCAGGGTCTAGTCTAACGACGCTGGTGGAGCCAGCCTACAAGGTAGTGGTGTCGGCGTTAAACGCTTCGCTTACCCACGTGCCAAGGATCGACATGCAACCATTCGAGTTTTGCTATAATTGGACTGGCCTGAAGGTGATGAAGATGCCGAGGTTGGTGATACGCCTGGCCAAGCACGGTAATAAGGAAGGGTTCGTCAGGTTCGTGCCACCGGTTAAGAGCTACCTGATCGACGTTGCAGACAATGTAAAGTGCATTGGGTTCCTGTCGACCAAGTGGCCTGGGACGTCAACGTTTGGGAACATATTGCAGCAGAATCATTTGTGGGAATATGATATACAAAAGGGAAGATTAGGGCTCAAGCAATCATCTTGCGTTAAGCGAATGAGTTGAGGATCAATTGGTTGATTGATATTGTCGGTGTTCTTATTACTGATTTCTTTTTCTTGTGTATGATGCGAAAAGCTCCAAGAGTAGTGATTCATAGTCGACGGATCGTATTAAGGACTTACACATTTCCATGGTCAATGGATTCCTATTTGTGCACGTTTCCCGTATACAAATCAAACGACGGGAGACGTAGAAATAAAAAGGACATGAAACATTATTTGTGCACGGCATAAAATGATAAGAAATAACAAAAAGTAAAATGGTGTTTAGGAAATAATAAGAATTTTGAAGTATTTGTGTACTTGTAGGAGATTATTAGAAATACATTAATTAAGAATTTTTAAATTATTAAATATTACATTTTAAATATGAAATATTTAAATTTAAAAAGTAAAATTATAAATAATGTATTATATATTAACAATTTATATTACTATTAAGAAAATTTTAGTTGTTTATATAGAAGATGCAAGTTATGAAATAACTTTTTCATCAAAAATTATAATTCATTACAAGTAATTTTCAAAAAAAAACTACATTTTTTTTTTCTCACATAAAATACTTAATTTCTTCACATAATATATCAGCTATTTTTTTGCATTGATCTACACTCAAATTAGTACTATAAGGAATACTTTCTTCTTCAACATGAATAGTTGATTATTCTTACAAATCATTAACATTTTCTCCAACTAATTCATCCATGAGATCTTCAAATAAATCTTCACGATCTGCTCTTCTAATAAAATTGTGCTAGAAAAAATATGTTAAAATTATCTTCACTTGTGTTTCAAACAGATATGGCATGTATCCTTGTAAAATGGCAAAACAATGCTCAATTACTCTAAATATACGTTCAATTACATTTCTCAATTATGAATGTCTATAATTGAAGTTCTTGATTGCATTCTTTAGAAGTCAATTCTAATCATATTCTGATAAATAATATCGTACACATCAATATGGAGAAATAAATTATGGGCAATTTGGGAATCCTACATCGACCAAATAATACTTACCTACACAAAATATACTACAATTATCAACTTATACAATTCAATATTAAAAACTAAAAATAATGTAAACATAATTAATAACATACTATGTCGTCAAGAAGTAGCGTCTTGTAAAATTCGTGCATCTACAATTGATTCTTCCCATCCTACAAGAATGCATGTGATCGCTTTGTCAAAATTACAAGCTGCTAATATATTTTGAGACAAGTTTCCTTTTCGATTTCTGAATCTAGCATTTTCTTCTTCATAAATAGTGGCATTAACATATGTGCCATCAATAGTACCAATGCAATCCTAACAAAATGATACAATGTCAATTTCATTAAAAATACTAGCAATGAATTAGAAGACACAACATAATATAATGATAAGTTTACTTGAAAATATGGGTAGATATTTGGATCATTTTGAATTCTACTTGATGTTGATGTAGAAGGCTTAGTTATAAGTACATGATGTAATCTAATTATAACATTGTCAATCTCATTAAAGTATGTGTTAACTATCCAAGAGGATCGATGGAATCACTCAATTGTCACCTCATACTGTTGGTTCTAACCAATTGTAACTAGAAAAATTGCTAATTTTTCTTCTATACTTATACTTTGACTATCTTCTATTATTCTCTCCCTTCTGAGCAATCCACAAAATTGTATGAATACATGTTGACTCATGTGATATATTTTTCGATAGTTGTATACTTGGTGAGGTATTGTAGGATCTAGCAACCTCCTTATATAAATTTGTTATTCATTACTATATATTCATTCTACTGCTTAAGGAATGAACTCTACAATATAATGTGCAAATGTTGTCGACAATTGTGTAAGTAACATTACTAGCTTACGTCGTCTTCATAGTCACCTTTGTAATAGTTGTTGCAAATGTTCTTCATCATTCTCTATTTAAATACCAACTACCTACATAAGTACATCATTATAGCATAAACTTTTAAACAACTAACTTAAACATGTATAAATAATAACATAAATAGTAACATAAATACTTAACATCAACCTTCAAAACATAAACAATAACATACTATATTCAAATGAAATAAATGTCAATTACATATGTCCAACTAGAAAACAATCAATAGAAGAAACATCAATCTTTCCCATGTAGCAATCACAACTTTAATAATGAACATAAGTTCAGTCTTTTGGAAAATTAAATCGTAACTGCTTCACCCGCAATGCATTAGTACATAAGGTTAAAAAAATGCCCTTTTCATTGAATTCTCTAGCAATTACATAGCTAATAGTTGTTCATCCTCTATAAGCTCTAGTAAATCAAGTATTTGGGGAACACATTCCTTTGTCTATCTTCTTAAGATAGTTTTTTGATATACATTCTAATATATTTCTTGATCTTGGTCCACAATCTTCTAGATAGCATCACTAATACAATTCATAAACTTAGCAATAAATTGAGCAGATTCAGCATGCGATCGAGCTCTTTTCCTTGCTCTTTTAACTACATTTTCTATGATAAATGGGTTTGGACTACCTTCTCCCTCTTCCACATTAGGAAATGTTGATAGAATCTGAGTATTGAAAATAGGAAAGGTCTCTACAGGTTCTTCAGGTTCCACATCTTGTGTCTATTGTAAATCTTCAAGAACTACACTATGTTGTCCAATAGTCATATTCCCCTCAAATACTAAATATAAATCATCATAAATTGTACATAGCATCCTTGCACATGCTTTATATTCTGGATGTTGCTACAAGAAAAAAATATATGTAAAGTTTCAATAATTTGAAAGTTTACTTGCAATTGAATAATACAACAAAAAATTCAATAATTACCTTTACAAACTCATCTCATATTTCTTTTGGAATGTCAATATGGCCATGGATGTAGTCTCACCCCCATCCACTTTGCTTTGAAATTTTAGTATAATTTTTATACATCATCCTCCAAGTCTTCATCCTACTTTCAACATCTTTTTTCTCAACATTTAGAGATGTCTTATTATTGTATTATGTAATCACTTTATTTCATGTATCTAATCTAATTTTCCCATCCTGTTGCTTTGCATTTCCTTCTCTAATTTCTATGACTAAAATACCTAAAAATATTTCATCTTATTTGGTGCTCTAGTTAATGTATTTCTTCTTTTCGGAAGTCATTTCCCTAAAAATTAGAACTTTATAGATAAAAAGGAAACCTACTGTTAGGACCTAATGACTTACTAGAGGGGGGTGAATGGTAAGATTTAATGATTTTTAAGCAAATTCAAGTCTTAGCAATAAATGGTTGATTACAGCAAGCATAAAACTATCTTCCTAGTGAAACACAAAATAAATAAAGATAATACACACAGAGATTTTAGGTGGTTCACCATTAACGACTAGTCCACCCTCAAGGGTTACTTAGGCTTCACTAACTTTCCTGAACTTACAAACACTTACTTTCAAGTAGAAGTAAAAACCAACACTCAGCTTTAAGGTTCACGCTCTAAACCAACCTTTCCTTTGAGCTTTCTAGTGCAAGTTTTGAACCAATAGTGAACTTTCAAGTGCAAGTCTACGAACCAATACTTTTGAACTTTGTCAAATAGAGCTTTATGCACAGGGAGCTTTTGCTATTCTTCTTCTTGAATTTTTACTGAAATGTGTATCATGGAATAATTTGTGTAGCTCTCAATAGTATGTGATAATCGTTGTCTTTTCTTTCTATTCTGATCATACTTATACCAAGGTGTATAATGATCATATTATTCTTAACGACATTTGTCCTATTGTACTTACTACACTGTCAGTCCCAAAAATAATAGGTTACCGTTTTAAAGAGATGCTTTAATGTAACCTTCCGATTCTATTTGATTTTTAGATAGTTACCTATCGTAACCTTTCGAAAGCTTTCTGTAACCCTCCAATGGATAAATACCTCCTTTAACTAACCCTATTATGGAGGAGAAGAGGGATATAGCAAAAGATATTATGGAGCTACTTAACATAAATTCAATTACTCCCTCAACTCATGTATTGAAAAGACAAGATGACCCCCAAGTGGAGGAAATTGAAGAGGTTTTTGATCAAGAAAAGAGGAATGGCCAGATTAACTTGCTTATTAAAGATGATTTAGTACAAGAGGAACCCATTCAAAATGTAGATCTTTTGGAGCCTATTATGGAGTTGCAAAAATTAGATGAGGAGAACATAGATAGTAAACCAAGTCTTGTTGAAGATAGGGATATAATGGTAGATACTTGTCATATCATTTCACAAGAAATTATTTTGGAAAAACCTAGATCAACTAGTGAGCCTATTATTGAAAAGTTCTCTATTTTAGAATTACAATTCTTATCACAAAATTTTAAGCATACTCCCCTTAAAGAAAGTGATATAGGAAAAGATAAAGAAAGTGAACTAGACTCAAGAAGCATGGGAGTAGAGCACAAAATTTTTTTTGAAAGTACTGAAATTGAATCAAATACTATTGAGGAAGTTGGGATGGTGATTTCTAAAGAGGACATTTTTGATTTAAGGAAAAAGGTTATTAAGGATTTGAATGTAATATTTGCGACACATATAGTAAAAGTCCCAAAGGAAGAGGAGTTATTGGAGGGGAAGAAAATTACTCTAGAATCTAAATGTCTAAGTCACGAAGATAAGGTATTTGAAGGAGTGGGACCTAATGATCAAACAAATAATTTTCAACAAGTGATGGTGGAAAACAAATTATCAAATGTTAACAATTTTGAGTTTAGACCAAGGTACTTTGATTAAGACTTTGAGAAAATGTCTAAGGAGTTGTTGTTCATGGAAACATTGGTTGAGCAATATGGCAAAATAGCTATGAAGTTCACCTTGACAAAACCCAAATTTATTCATGATTCTTATATAACAAATCCACCTATCATAGGGTTTAAAACTCTTCTTGGGAAGTTCAAGCCCAACCACCTTAAGCATGCAATTTTCTCTACAAAGTATATTAAGGATGTTGTTGTGTTGGTGAAATGTCTAATTGAAATTTTTATTACGATTGTTCTCTTTGATATCAAGCATAATCCTCCCGAGCATATTATGAAATGAGTGGAAGTTCTTAAACAGCATAAGGAAATACTTATTAATATTTATATAGGAGAGAATGACCTATTAGAGGACAAGGAGGAATATAGTTTTAAGTTTGATTGTTATGGTAAAATGTTTAATCAAACATCTAAGTACGAATTTATGGAAATGATTTATATACACAGGATGTATTGTAAACCACCTAGAACCCTTAAGAGAGCTTTTATGAATATCATGTCAAATCATTTTTGGAGTTATCCATGGAAGGAATGGGTGATGGAGTTGACTTTCCCCATTATTATTATTATTATTGTGTAGTCTAATGCTATTAGAAATCGATCGAGAGAAGATTTGTGTAGCCAATCACACCTAAATCCTTGCTATTAGCAAGTTCCTGGACCTAGTAATCTTGGGGCAAGTGGTGGTCCTCAAGGACTACACTAGCATGTCTTTTTATTATCAAGGTTTGACAGTTTGGTGGTATCTGTTCTACGAAACTACATGGCTTGCTTGTGAGCCACCAAAGGCGTAGGAGCCTAGGTTCCACACAAGCACATTTATCCTTTTATTTTGATTGCATTTCTTGTATTGATAGCTTTAACTTAGTGTGGCTTTATTGTTTTTATTTTAAGTTGAGGGAATGGATGGTCAGTATTATGCTCTTTTGATGCCATTTATTTGATGACATGCTATTTCACCCATGAAGTTTTATTGCTTGTATGGTAGTGCCATTTATTTATTTATCAAGCTTAATTATTTTGATACCATGTTTACATCATTGCTATGAAATTATTGTTGAGTTAAGTAAAAAATGAATGGTTTCAAATTGTGCTCAATTGTCAATTCTATGTGCATGCTACTCAATCTCCATTGTGTGCATATGGGAATGAAATTAACATATACTTACTTGGCGAATTAATGTCTAAGCATGGGGGAATGAAATTTTATGTGCATTTATGATCATTGTTATGTTTTAAGTAGTGTTGTAGAATGGAACTTATGCTTAACAAGTGAAGGCATTATCTTTATTCGGAATACATATGGACTTTAGGTATGCTCCCTTATACCATTTTTAATTTATGTTCATCATGCTCATATATATCACATATTTACATTGAGGACAATGTAGAATTCAAGTATGGGGGGGAGGTAATTTGAATTGTATTTTATTTGTATTCTAAGAGTTTTTACTATTGATTTGAAATCACACTTGAGGATATTGTAAGTTCAGATGTTGCTATTAAGATTAATGGGATAATTCCATTTTTTTTCTTGAGTGGTGAGTATCCAAGACCAAAAAAGCTAGGACCTAAGAGTTATATTCTCCAAACTAGACAAGTTTTATTCTATTTGTGTTAAGGGTTGAGTCTTCCTACTCACCAAAACTAATGTCTTATTATTTGATGTACCCTTTTGAGTGATCCCTAAACTAAGCGCCACCAAAAAAAGGTTTACTCACTATGTAAGCTTTAGGTGAGTTTATTTAGGATCCTCTCAAACTTCCACAAAAGTCTATAAGATATGCTTAAGAGAGTACCAGACTATCACAATTGATATACTAAGGAGTTTTATTGGGTTTAGGTTTTGGGAGTCATAAGGTGTTTCCTTCACTACTAGTAGTTATTATTGAAATAAAGAAGAAGAAAAAAAAAGAGGAAAATGTTATATGTTAAAAAAAAAAATTTGAAACAAAGAAAAACAAAAAAAATTGAAACAAAGAAAAAAAAAAATTGAAATAAAGAAAAAAATTTGTATTTGAAAAAAAAAAAAAGAGAGTTGAAAGTAAAGTAGAAAAGGGGTTGGAGTCATTTGGGTTGTGAGGTTGAAGTAAAAAAAAAAGAGTAAAAACTCTTTTCATCCTTTATTCTTCTTTTCATCTTGAGTGTTATTGGATGTGGTATATCAAATGTTGGTACCTGGATCACTTGTATTAGGCATATTTTAATAGCTTTCATAGGAAAAGAGGGAATGTAACCACTACCTAATATTTTTGTCATTATTGTGTATCTATATTTGTGCGTAATTGAAGTTCTTTTGAGTAGTGAGGGTGTGAATTTCATTATTACAAGGCAATGGTTTGTTTGAGTAGGTGACTCCTCTTACTTTTTAGTGTAGACTTATTGAATCTAGAGAATGATGTGAGATGTGAGTTTGAGCCACCACAGTGCCTAATGATTTGAATAACGACAATTGAACTAGTTAGTTTTTCATGTGATTTCAAATGTGTTTATTGAGATTGGGACTTTAGTCTTGTTTTAATACATATTCACTTGAAACGAGTAAAGTTCAAGCATGGGGGAATTTGTTTAGGTATAAATGTTGCACATATTTATGAGTTTTTATGGGATAGATAATTTGACTTATAAGTTATTAAGACTTTATTATGCATAAATTCTAATATTAAGTTAAATTAATAACTTATTCTTAATTCATGTATTTTATATGAAAATTAATCTCATTTATGCTAATTGATTTGATAAAATGTGATATGTGTGATATTATTTTATTTTGGTAGATACAAGGTATCTTGTAGTAATTTCAAGATGAATGAAGATTAAATGTAAAATATCAAGTGAATCAACTCTCTCTCTCATTTTTCCACAACTCATCCATCCCAAGGGGCACCATCCGCTCGTCCAGCAACCGTCGACACTCATTCCCGCAACCACCGCGTGCAAGCTACTGTTCACCGGAAGATCGACGCAAATCACTGTTCACCGGTCGCAGATCACTGTTCACCGATCACGAAGATCACTATTCACTCACGTCGCTCGCACCGCTCATCCCGCAACCGTCGAAGCACTTCCGCGCACACCACAAGACATAAATCACTGTTTACCCGCTCGTAGATCACTCTTCACCCGACTTTTGGAAATCACTATTTACACTCCACCGCAAGTCACTGTTCATGCTCAACGCAATTCATTATTCATCTGTTCCACCGCAACCACGAAGACGGGAGATTGATTGCTCGTGAGTCACTGTTCATCCGCTCCTCGCAAGCTACTATTCACCCTCACGCAAATTACTATTCATTCAAGCAATTCACTATTCATCCACTCCTCGCAAGTCATTGATCATCCACTCCTCACAAGTCATTGATCTTCTACTACTCGCAAGTCAGTATTTACTGCTTGTTCACATAGTTTGTGTGAGGACTTTTACTACTCATTTCATCTTTCATTTTTTTTTCCTTAATTTCATGGGTTATCTTAGGACAATAGATTTTTATTAAGTTTTTATATCATTTTCGTTTTTTTTGTGTTGTGCTACATTAAAAACATCAAAAATACTTTGTATCCTTGCATAATTTATGTTTTTAGTATTTGTTGTTTGTATTATTTAATTTTTGTCTTATTTATGAGTGACTCAATTTTATCACTGTGAAATCTTATTATATGTTATTGTCTGAATGGTAGTTAAGTGAATTTTAGAAATATCCATTTGAAAGAAATCAAAATTTGAAGTGAGTGTGCAAGTGTCTGATTGAAGATTCATAACTCTATTTTCTATCCATGTGTTCTGAGGTTTGAAGGTTGATTTGAGTACTAAAATGTTTGAGGAAAAATATGAAACTCCTCTGATATGTGTGGCTATGTTTCTACTTTTATTTTCTGAAATTTCGTAATATTTAGAGTTGATTTGATAAGGTTTTTGAAGTGAAAAGATCAGTGTGCGGAATTTCAGTTTTCTCTATTTTATCTGTAATGTCTTGTGAATTTTCTCTTATCTAAATTGTGAAAATTCTAATTTAACAACTCTATTTTGATCCTTATTCTAAGAAGCTTCCAACGCACTTGATTACATCTAATTTGGATAGGTATTCTTTGAGATATAAGGTTTTTAAGATAGGGATACTGGCAGACGTAATTTTCTAATTTTTAAGGCTATTTTCACATCTAAATTTCTTGCCAATGCTTTGTTTTGTTTGAAGTTATATAAATTTTATCTTCTGATCTACGCTTGGTTGCAAGCTTATGATTAATTTCCTGAGCCTATTTGACATATTCATATGGAATTAAAATTCTGTTAATACAAAAGTTGTGTATAAATCTTAATCTGCATTAGTAATTGAGACAACTTCTTAATCTTGAAATCTAAAAGTAACCAACAAGTTCCTGAGGACGACTCATATTTGCTAATGTCTACATCTGACATCGTGTACTTGCGGTCTTATAAATTTTAAAACTTAAAATTAACGAACAAGTTTTTTCACACCTGAAGGTTTGTGAGGATACTTTTCGAATGTCAAGTCAATTTCAAGCCAAACATGATGATTGACAACCACTATGAGGAGTGATCACATCGCAGGAAGGGAAGTCATTTTCACCAAGCATTGAATCATCTTTTAGGAAATAGTAAAACTTCTAGCCTTGGTTTTAGGTTAATGCCAATATACTGAAAAGGAGATCAACTTATAAGTCTCGATTCACGATTCTATAGGGAGAAGGACGTGTGACAGTATGTGATTAAGTTTTTAGTGATGTAATCACATCGCATATAGTGACAGGAGTTTTTACTATCAATAGAGAATTTTACATTTCACCTTTCGTTCATCTTCAAGAACATATCATAACAAAAACAAACCAAAAACTCATTATATGTTTTTATATTTATCAAATCAATGTTGTATCATTTGTTTAGTATTGTCACTAATGTTAGTATTGTCAATATTGTTGAATGTTTTATGTTTATGTCATTCAAGAAAATAGAAATCATTTTAATGATTACTAAAACAAGTTCGTACTCAATTTTGAAATCCTGATTAATATAGTTATTATTTGAAATATCTGAATGTTAGTATTTATTAATGATAAATATTATATAAACTAACATTAAAAGCTTAATGGATGTTTACATTCTGTGGAACCACCCAATGAATGGCCGAATTCCTCTATAAATAGCAAATTTAATTAGAAGTTACTAGTGAGGCTCATGAAGTTAATTTAAGTCTATGAGGATAGTCCATTAAGTTAACTATAACTCAACGAGCTAAGTCCGTTGAATTAGCAGTAAATCAATGGAGTACGTAATTCAACACACATAAACATCTAGCTGTAAAAATCAAAATAGTATGAAATTTTTACTTAGTCTCTATGGGATCGACCTATACTTGCATATTTATGCAATAGACATTGTGTACTTGGAGTTAAAAACAAATTAGATTTAATATCTAATTTGTGAAAATTGTTTGTTTACTTCTAAAAGAAATTATAAACATATATTTAAAGCAAACAAAATTCACCCAAATGACATACATATAGAGATAGCAAATATTCTATAGAAACAAAAAGAGAGAAGAGCTATTCATGTTATACTTGCAAAGCATTGTGCAAAATTCAGCAAAAGACAAATCTTAAGTGCTTCAAGCTCTCCATGCACAAACTCTGATAAAAGTTAAGTGATTGGTTGGTTTGTTGAAGTTTGTACCAAAAAACTTCAAGTTTTGACCTAAAAGCTCAAGTAATTGGTTGATTCTTATTTCGACTTAAAAGTAAGTGTGTAAGTGAAAATTGATAGTGAAGCCTAAGGTATGCTTTAGGGGTGGACTAACCATTAGGGGTGAACCACCTAAAAATTTTCTATGTGTCTTTGCCTTCATTCTTTCTATTTCATCGTGCATAAGTTCATTTACTTGCCCATTATTTAGTTAAGTTTTCAACTGATTAAGCATTTTGTATTAATTCACAAAAATAGTCAAACATTACCATTCACCCCTCCTTTGGTAAACCATCAAGTCCTAATAGAACTATCATTCTTTCTAGATTTGTAAATTAAGCAATTAGAAAAAAGGGTTTTTATTTCACAAAAAATATATACTAAAGATTTACTAAAGAGATTTAGTTTAGACAACACTAAAGTGAAAAATACACTAATAAGTATTATCATTAAATTAGATAAAGATGACTGTGGAAAATCTATAGGTATAAAACAATATAGAAGTATGATTGATTTATTACTTTACTTAACAGCTAACCATCTAGACATCATGTTTAATGTGTGTACTTATGCTAGATATCAATTTAATTCTAAAAAATCACACCTACTCGCTATTAAAAGAATTTTTAAATATCTATTAGGAACCATCAATTTTGGATTGTTTTATTTTAAACACATTTCTTTAAATTTAGTAAATTATAGTGATGTTGATTTCACAAGATGTAAGTTTGATAGAAAAAGCATTAATAGCACTTGTAGGTTATTAGGAAATCCTTTAATATCATAATTTAGTAAAAAGCAAAATTGTGTAGCATTATCCACAATAGAAGCTAAATATGTAGTTACTACACTTTACTATACTCAAATCCTGTAGATTAGACAAACATTAAAAGATTTCAATTTAACCTATGAACCAACTAAGATTTTCTATGATAGTAATTCTACAATAAGTTTATCTAAAAATCTTGTTTTACATTCAAAAGCTAAACATATAAAAGTTAAACATCACTTTCTAAGGGAATGTGATAAAAATAAATATAGAATTAAGTTTTGTTCCAATAACAAAATAATTAGCTGATTTATTTACAAAACCCTTAGATGAAAATACATTTTCAAAATTAAGATTAAAACTTAGTATCTATAGGTTATCTGATGTTTAATTATTCTATCTATTAATATTTTGGTTTGTTGAAGTTAGTTTAAGTTTTAATTTCTTATATATTTAGAAAAACTTAACTATATGCCTTATAATTAATGCATTACAGTTTTGAAAATTTGATTTTATTAAAATTAGTTTACTCAAGAAAAATATTTAGAAAATATTACTTAAGGAAAGATAAATTGATTCATTATGACTATCAACAATATTTTTTTTTACTTATATATATGTCTTCGTAGAGATTTTAACTAGAAAACACATAGAAAGTATGTTCAGTTTATTAAAAAAATCTTTTTAACATTCTGTTAGACAATTAAGTCTTGGGGTTGCTTCTCTTTTATTTATTTACTGTCTTAAAATTTTTGATCATAATCTTAAGTTACTTGAGTTCTTAAGTTTGTTGAGAAATTTTAAACCTTAGTGACTTAAATCAACTAGTTTAGGATATGTTGATAGAAAACTTATTATACAAGTAACTAAGATTACTGGTTTAAATATATATATATATATTACTTATTTTTACTTATTGTTAAGTAATTGATTATTTTTCTCTTAAAAGATTGTGATCATGTATAAAGTTGATATTATCGAAGAAAACTAAAATTATATCAAAAAAAATAAGAGTGAAGCAATGTACAATAAATATATATAATTCATATAAAATTTAATTATTATCTATCCTTTACAAGTAAAATATTATATTTATTTTCTTATATTATGTACTCATTTATTCTCCTCCCTTCCTTACCCATTATCGTGTGGTCAACGTGACCAAACATGAGGTGGATGGGTCTTTGATTGTGTGATCAGCGAACTCCTCAAGCTTCTCCTCTAGTTCATTGGTACTTGAACAAAGGTAGTGGATCTCTTCGAAGCTTCCAAGAAGTGACTAAAAAGTTTTTGCTGTAGTAGCCAACAAGTTGGGTGTCAAAGCCCAAAGTTCGGGAAGGTTTCCTCTGTCTTGACATTTTTGCTTTTGCCGTTTCAAATGTCCTCCTCCGGTCTTCTTTCCTTGGTCGGCGCCGTGGGGGAAAAAAAAAAACTCGCAAATGACCATGACTTAAGCACAACATCCTTTTTTATCGTTCACCGAAGACGATTAGCAATGCTAATCACGCACGAGAGGATGAGGCCACACACATTGTTTGGTGGTGCTTACTGGCTTACCGTGGAGCACCCTGTCAATCTCTCGCATGGAACGATCATTGTGTGTTATCATTGCGAACCATCCATGGTGCTCAGATCGAACAACCAAGATGGATCATTGATGCTACCAATGATCACACTAAGGGATCGGGGCAAAGCATTGACATCGTGGGAATCGAGGTGTTTGTGTAATTTATCTTTATTATTTCAAATATGCAGCACAACTAAGATATTTTATTTTTGTAATTTTTAATCCGAACGTTGCAAATATTCAATCGTTCAGATAAATCATCAATTTAATTGATTTTAGTCGAGTTTTTGAAAATATAAAAGTTATAACGGTTGAACCAAAAAATCATCGGTTCGACAAACTTTTATAAAAAGAATTATTATAATAAAAATATATAATAATGGTTGAAACGAAAGATCATTAGTTCAATCGATTATTTTTTTTAAAAATATTATTATTATTATTGATTAGTTGAACCGAAATGATATTAGTTTGACTAACCTTTTTAGATAATTTTTTTTAATTTAACCATTGAACTGAAACAATATCCGTTCGGCTGATTAAAAAATAATAATAAATATCAGCTGAATCAAAACGTTATCAGTTCGACTAATTCAAACATAATATATAATAATAATAATAACAAATTTCGATTAAACCGAAACATCTTTAGTTCAATTGACCTTTAAAAAAATATATTTATAATAAAATATAAATAAAGTTCCGATTGAATCAAAATACCTTCCGTTCGATCAATCTTAAAAAAATAAAAATATATATAATTTATCGGTAGAACCGAAATTTTTTTTTGATTCGATTGAAATTTCCTTTTTTATATAACAAGAACAAGTTTTAAAAAGTAAAAATTAATCGACTCAATCGAAATTCCTTCGGTTCCATCGATTCAAAAAATAATAATAATATAATAATTAAAACTTTTCCAGCTTAATGGAGATACTTTCGGTTTAGTTGATTTAAATAAATATAAATACATATATATAATATTATTATTATTAATCAAAATAAACATAATAATAATAATAAAGTAATAAAAGTAATAGTAATGATAATAAAGGAAATATTAAAATACTCCATAATAATAATATATGAAATAGAGTCTCTCGGTTTTGGTTAAATATATATATAATAATAAAATAACAAATTTAAAATAATAGATAAATAATAAATATATATTTTTTTAAATGCAATGGAAAAAACACTTGTTTACACCAACTGATTACAAAAATAAAATTTAAAAAAATTAGATCAATCAAACTACCCTCGATTTGGTTGATAAATAATAATAATTTAAAAATACATATAAAACAATTTAATCGAAAGTATATCGATTGAATAATGAATAATTTACAAAAAAATAAAACATAAAAACTTAGCATCACCGAACATTTGATTAAAAAGTCTAGTGGTAGGTAACAATAAAAAAATAATATAAATAATAATAATAAATAAATATTACATCTCAATAAAATTGAAACTGAATAAAATTGTTGTATAAAAGTGATGTTGAACCGTAGTATCACAAGAAAATGGTGACTTGTGTCTTTAGATTTTAATAATCTAATAGATAAAATAAGAACATAAAACACTCAATATTTCTACTTTCAAACTTTTTATTTAATCAAGCAAGAAGTTACAATCATTTACAGTATAATTCTTTATTTGTCGTTTCTAATACAATTTCTGAATTACAATTCAATATGAAATAAATCTATCTTATTCTAACCTTGATTGAATTATATATTCAAACCTAAACTTTTGCACGTACCTTTCTGAATCTTCTGAAAATTTCACTCAATTTTTGTATCTCTTTGCTTCCTCCTTTGAATCTCCGAAATTTCTTTTGTAGTAGTTCTTTTTCTTATTTTTCTTAGGATTTAGTGAAATAAGATTTCTCTCTTAAATTTTGGAATACCTCTCTATTTTGTATAGGGATATAATTTCCTAGGATGAATGAAGTGTAGCTCGTACTCTTTATTTATAGTAGTAGAATTGTGATTTCACATTTAACATGTTCATTCGTTAATCTATAATTTATAATATCACATACTATTTCAAATTTAAATTATTCATAATCTCCATTGTCTTTTTGAATTTCCATGATCTCCACTATATTTTTGAATTTTCACAATCTCCTATCATAGAACAATTGAAAATCTTCTTTCTAGAGAGTTGTAGAATATATCTTCTAAATCATCGCTTTAATTGAACACTTATGTTTTAAGACTTGTAAAAACTCAAACATTTATATATAACTCTTTGAGTTTTCCACTTACAAAACACGTGACTGAAACAAATAAACTTAACTTTTTGTTAGTCACATAAAAGAACTCAAACAATTATCTAACTCTTCGATTTTCTTTATTGAACGCACATGGAAAACATGTGAAAACTTAAAATCTTAAAAATACACGTGTAAATAACTTAATTCTATGAATTTTTGACATAACTCTTCGACTAACTAGAAATGTTAACTTATAACTATATAATTTTTCAAAATATGTTAACACTTAACTATGTGACTTATATACTTAGACTTATTTATAGACTTTAATAAAATATTCATCATCAAAACAAAATTCCTAACAAGTGAATTTGTAGGCTAGCCTGTAGTGATCCACAAGCCAACCTATGGTAGCCCACAAGTTGGCCTATGAAGGCTTGTGGGTTGTCTTATGGTGACTAGTTGAGTTGTATCATGTTAAGGGTTCAGTAAATCTAGATGGCTTAGTACTTTGTGGATCTCGTGGATTAGTTAACCCTTTCATCACTAGCCATAAGAATTTTTCATTTAGGCTATTATGATTATAAGACCCACCCTATTCATATACTAAATCCTAATCAAGATGCTTTCATCTAAAGTGTATACTATGGTAATCACGTGGATACATACATATGGTGAGGATCTGTATTATTATGATGTTTATTCTCTCTACCCCTACGCTCTAAAGAATAACCCCATACCCTTGGGTCGTGTGTTCTAGGTTTGAGACCTAGTGGAGGGGTATCTAGATAGCCTCTTCGATTTCATAGAAGTGTTTAGAATGAAAAAGTGCATATTATTAACGGTTAAATGATGGTTAATTGCATAATATTTAGCTTATCATATGAGAATTAAGCCATTATATCATAATTACACTATTATATGCTTTAATTAAAGAATCTACTTAATTTCGGTGAATTAATGTTAATTTAATACATTTTTGAACTGTCGGTAAGTTGTAGGCCGTGAAATCCTTAAATATCTGAATTTTCTGATATTTCGGATAGTCATGTTTAATATACCGAACATGTATCGGAGAGTTATGTTTAAATTGTCGAACAATTATATTTTAAAAGAATACTTTATTATTTCCTGAAGTACACGTGTCAAAATCATAATGCATGTCTTAAGTGAACTTTCGGTGAGTTATCTATAACTATCTGAAATTGCAGCTAGGCATCGGATAGTTATATGTGTAACTCTCCGAAATCTCCTTTTATTTATAAAATAGCTATGGACACGTGTCATATTCTAGGAAAGTGACTTAAGTGGATTTTCGGTGAGTTATCTGTAACTATCTGAAATGCATCTAAGCATCGGATAGTTAGACCTGTAACTCTCTAAAATGTTTCTTTTATTATTAAACTGCTGATGACACGTGTTGAGATCTGGTAGATTTACTTAAATTATATATAGTTAAGTTTGTAAGTATCCGAAATACACCTGAGCATCGGATAGTTAAGTTTGTAAGTATCCGAAATGCACCTGAGCATCAGATAGTTAAATTTATGCATGTGTTTTATAGTTAAATCAATAAGGTAAGTCCGTTGAGTTATCTATAACTCCACGAACTATTTATTTTCTAATATGCCACTGTAGCAGTTGCAGAAACAGGACAGTTGGAAGGAAAAACCACAATCGCACGTATTACACAGGGAGAAGAAATCATCGTCATTGATATGAATGAAGGAAATTCAATCGACTATTCAAGCAGAAGTAGTTACCATTGAAGAAATATAAAAGAAAAAAAGAGGAAAAGAAGAAGGTGTGATCGATGGGTATGGCCAGTGTGTACAAAGGAGAAGCACCGAGCTTTCTGCAGATAGTGTCGGCAATTCTTTGAAGTACTACACCAACCATTATCACAACCACATTATCACCACCATAATCACCAACCATCAGAGGTCTATGAGGATACTTTCCTGATGTTGAGTCGATTCCGAGCCAAACATAGTGCCTGACAATCATTGTGAGGAGTGATCATGTCACGGGAAGGGAAGCCATTTTCACCAAGCGCCGACTCATATTTCAGGAGATCGTAAAGCTTCTAGCCTTGGTTTCGGGTTGATGCTTATATACTAAAGAGGAGATTATCTTGCAATTCTGGACTCACGATTCTATAGGGAGAGGAGACAGAATTGTAAGTGGTTTAATTTTCAATGGTGTAATCACGTCGTATATAGTGACGGAAGTATTTACTGTCGATTGAGAATTACTTTACATTTCACCTTTCACCCATTTCCATGTTCATATTAAAACAAAAATACCAAAAATAATTTATCTGTGTTTGTATTTTGTATTGTTTGTGTTGTATCGTGATTAATGTTATCTTTGTTAGTGTTGTGATTGTTTTATGTTTGTTTTAGTTTTACAGTTTACTGAAATTGATTCGTTCAAAAGACTTAAAGATTTTAATGGTTACTGTTTGAATTATCTGAATGTTAGTATTACCTAATGATAAATCCAATATTTACTAACATTAAAGAGCTTAATTGATGTTATTTACAATATGTGAAACTGCCCAATGGTTGGCCGAATTCCTCTGTAAATAGTAGTATTAAATAGGAAATGTAGGCTCGTGGAGTTTACTTAAGTCCATGAGGTTAGTCTGTTGAGTTAGCCATAACTCAATGAACTTTGTCCGTTGAGTTAACTGTAATTCAACGGAGAGCTTATTGAATATATAAATTTGATTGTTAAAAATGGAACAGTTCTCAATTCTTAAGCAATTTCCTATGGGATCGACTTGTACTTGCACACTAATACAATAAACACTTTGCACTTGTAGTTAAAACACAGATTGGAATTAATATCTAATTTGTGTGAAAGGTTGTTTGTTTTCTTCTAAAAAAGAATAAGTATGAAGATAAATTAATTAAGTAAAAATAGAAGTTAACAAATCCAAATTTTTCTGGTGCATTGCTAGAGATCCAAACAAGTTTTCTAGTGTCGTGCTAACCAAGCGAACAAGTTTTATGGCACCATTACGAGGGAATTAATATAAGCAACTGTTAGAGCTGTTTTTTTTTAATAGCCAAAGTGTTGTGTGTTTTCTTTTGTAATTGAGAATATGACATATGCTTATGCTCAAAGATTTCTGAAACCTGTAGTTAGTATGTGTGAATTCTGCAATTCTGAAGGTCACGACATTTCTGACTATTTGAAACTAAGACGTTTGCAGATGGTTAGATCCCATAAATAACAAATAAATTATCATCAATATAATAGAGCCGAGTATGAGAATCCTATAGTTTACCCAACTGATGGTTAGTATAGAATGTGTAATATGTTGAGAGACACAGAAGTTTGGGATAGGTATGACAGACTAGAGCGTAGTATAGAGCAAAACCTAGACAAACTAGAATACTTTATGTGTCAGCAACAAGAAGTCAACCAATTAAACTATAAGGAAGCATATTCAGAACCTAAAATGGATATAATTTAAGAAACTAAAAAAACCATAATGAAAATTGATCAAAAATTGAATGCAATGAGATTAGATGATTTGGAAAGAAAATTAAAAGCATTAGACGAATATACAATGAAAATACAAGTTATGCAACAGGACAATGAAAATTATAATGTTATAGATCTGCATAATTTACAAAATATACAGCAAACAAAAAATTCTAATGCAATAGAATTTAAAAAATGCACTTTAAAACTAAAAATAATTGGAGATCATAATCACGAAAATGATATACAAAAGTATCATGAGAGTAACGAAAATTTGAAAGATGTTTGTGTAACATTAAGATCTGGAACTGATATACCACCAAGAACTCAAAATGAAAATGATATGAAGGTAGATAAGGGTAAAAATCAAAATGATAATGAAAATGTAATAGTTGAAAATCTAGAAATCATTAAAGAACAATCTGAATCTACTAATGAAGCTAAAAATGATCAAACAAATCAACTGAAAGAAAAAGAATCTTTTAAATCACAATCCTTAGCACCCTATCCTGAAAGATTACAACAAACAATACTTGAAAAATAAGAAAAAATTAGAGAAATTTTTGAAAAAGTACAAGTTAACATTCCTTTGTTAGATCTATTGCAGAAAATGCCACCTTGTGCTAAATTTCTGAAGGATTGGTGTACTAAGAAAAGAGAGTGAAAATTTCTTAGAAATGTCTTTTTAGCTGAGCAAAGTAGTTCCCTATTTCTGCCACAAATTCTTAAAAATTTATCTAATCTTGGAATCCCTGTTATATCATGCACCATAGGAAATACCATTCTAGAAAGAACCTTAATAGACTTAGGTGCAAGTATAAATGTTATGCCAAGTGATATATTTACATCCTTAAGATTATAATGCTTAACTCCTCCTAGTATGGTTATTCAATTAGTTGATAGAAGTATAAAATACCCTAAAGGAAAAATAGATGATGTTTTAATTAAAATAAAAAATTTTATATATCCTATTGATATTGTAATTTTGGATTCCCAACAAATTAAGCATAGAAATAGTGATACATCTTTAATTTTGGGAAGGCCATTTTTAGCAACATCAGGGGTTGTTAAAAATTGTAAAATTGGAGAAATGAAGTTAGCATATGGTAATGAGGATACTCACTTAAATATTTTCAAACCAGAAAAGTTTGAGGAATTAGAAATGTCCTTACATACCATAGATTTTTTAGAGGATGAAGGAGATATGTTAGATGATGTGATTCAAGAAGAATTAAATAGGCAAATCAATTCTAAAACTTTAGAAGAAAGTGAAAGCATAAATATAGAAGGAGATCTGGAAGAAATTAATTTAGAAAATGATGAGTTCAATTAGGAGCTCTTGCTTCTAATGGGCAACATTTAAAATTAAAACTTTTACCTCCTGAATTAACCTATATATTTCTGGAAGAGAAACGAACCTGTCCAATCATTATTACTTCAGATTTAAAAGAGGATCAAATAGCTAAATTAAAAGATGTAGTGAAAAGTTATAAAGAAGCCATAGGATGGACTATGACTAATATAAAAGGGTTAAGTTCAACTTTATGCTGTCACCACATATATTTAGAAGAAAATGCTAAACCTGTTAGAATTCCTGAGAGGATATTAAATCCAAACCTTAAAGAAGTAGTCAGGAAGGAAATAGTGAAATGGTTAGATAATGACATAATTTATTTGATTTCTGATAGCTCGTGGGTTAGCCCAATCCATGTAGTTCCCAAGAAATCAGGATTAATAGTTATTAGGAATGAAAGTCAAGACTTGATACCTACTAGAATTCAATCAGGCTGGAGAGTATGTATAGACTATAGAAAGCTGAATGTTGTGACTAGGAAAGATCATTTTCCCTTACCTTTTATAGATCAAATGCTGAAAAGATTAGCAAGGTAAGAATATTTTTGTTTCCTAGACGGGTATTCAGGTTATAATCAAATTCCAGTAGCATTAGAGGATCAAGAGAAAACAACTTTCACCTGTCCTAATGGAACTTATACTTTTAAGAGAATGTCATTCGGATTATGCAATGCACCAGCTACCTTTCAAAGGTGTATGCAAGGCATATTTACTAAAATGACTAAATATTTTTTAGAAATATTTATGGATGATTTTACTGTATATGGCAACTCATATGAAGTTTGTTTAAGCAATTTAGACCAAATATTAAAACGCTGTGTGGAAAAAAATTTGGTTTTAAATTAGGAAAAATGTCACTTCATGGTTAAACAAGGAATAGTCTTAGGGCATGTTATTTCTAAGAAAGGGTTGGAAGTAGATAAAGCTAAAATTGAAGTAATTTCTAATCTACCAGAACCTAAATCAATAAAAGATATTAGATCATTTCTAGGACATGTTGATTTTTATAGAAGATTTATTAAAGACTTTAGCAAAATAGCTAGACCTTTAACTAATCTATTAAAAGATGTCCCATTTAACTTTGATAAAAATTGCAAGGAAGCATTTTTCAAACTTAAAACTAGCTTAATTTCAACTCCTATAATTCAAGCACCTGATTAGAGCCATCCATTTGAATTAATGTGTGATGCATCTGATTTTGCTGTAGGAGTAGTGTTGGAACAGAAGATAGAAAAATCTCCTAGAGTGATTCATTATGCAAGCAAAACCTTAAATGATGCTCAAGTTAATTACACAACTACTGAAAAAGAACTATTAGCTATTGTATTTGCCTTAGAAAAGTTTAGATCATATCTGATTGGAGCTAAAGTAATAGTATACACAGATCATGCAACTTTAAAACATCTAATAAAAAAAAAAGAAACTAACCCTAGATTGATCCGATGGATATTATTATTACAAGAATTTAATCTAGAAATTAAAGATAAAAAAGGTTGTGAGAATGTAGTAGCAAATCATTTATCAAGATTACAAATAGAAAAATCAAATATTAAAATTAAAGATAATTTTCCTGATGAACAATTAATGATCATCAACATAATGCCTTGGTATGCAGATATAGTTAATTACTTAGTTACTAGTTTAACACCTAAGGATTGGAATAGACAGGATAAAAAATTATTTTTCTCAATAGTAAAATATTACTATTGGGAAGACCCATACTTATTTAAGAAATGTCCTGATCTGGTTTTAAGGAGGTGTGTTCCAGAAACTGAATATCAGAGCATATTATCTTTTTGTCATGACCAAGCTTGTGGAGGGCATTTTGGTTCAGGGAAAATTGCTGCAAAAATTCTGCAATGTGGATTTTATTGGCCAACAATATTCAAAGATGCTCATAAATATTGCTTAAGTTGTTTAAAATGTCAACAAATAGGAAGAATATCAAAGAGGAATATGATGCCTCTTAATCCTATTGTTGAGGTTGAAATCTTTGATGTGTGAGGAATAGATTTTATGGGTCCATTTCCTATGTCTAATCAATTTAATTACATATTGTTGGGGGTGGATTATGTATCTAAATGGATAGAAGCTATTCCTACAAAAACTAATGACAACAAAGTGGTAATACAATTTATAAGAAACAATATATTTGCTAGATTTGGAATACCTAAAGCTATTATCAGTGATAGAGGAACTCATTTCTGTAATAGAAGTTTTGAAGCCTTAATGAAGAAATATGGAGTAAACCACAAAATTGCAACATTATATCATCCGCAAACAAGTGGACAAGTAGAAAGTGCAAACAAACAAATTAAGTTAATCTTAGAAAAAGTAGTAAATACTACTAGAACAGATTGGGCTAATAGATTGATAAATGCACTTTGGGCTTATAGAACTACTTATAAAATGAGCTTAGGTATGTCACCTTTTAGGCTAGTATATGGAAAAAGTTGTCATTTACCAGTTGAAATAGAACATAAAGCTTATTAGGCATTAAAAACTCTAAACACTAATTTAAATCATGCTACTGAAAATAGAAAAATGCAATTAATTGAATTAGAAGAATTTAGAAATGAAGCTTATTTGAAGATTGTAAGAGAAAAAGAGAAAATCAAATTCTGTCATGATAAGAAAATTATTCCAAAAAGCTTTGAAATAGGACAAGAAGTATATCTTTATATGGCTAGACTCCATAACCATCCAGGAAAATTAAGATCTAGATGGGTAGGATCTTACATAGTTCGAAACATTTATTCTTATGGAGCTATTGAAATTGAAAATCCTAAAAATCAGAATATATTTAAAGTAAATGGACAAAGAGTTAGACATATTCTGAAAACACCAAAAAACTCCTTTGGAATTATAGAAGAAGTCAAAGTAGAGGACTACTCGAGCTTTACTTAGTAAGAAATCAGTTTTTATGTTGATATAAAAAATAAAAAAAATTATTAAAAATTAAAAACATTAAAATACATATATATATATAAAATATAAAAATCGTTACGATTCAACCGACCAAATACATCGGTATGATCGGAACATAAAAAAATATGTATATTAATTTTCAGAAAAAAATGTTGGTTTTACCGAAACATACTATCGATTCAACCGGAAAAAAATTAGGTCTGACCGAAACATAGTATCGGTTAAATCGGTAAAAAAAAATAGAAAAATTATTATCTGTAGTATTTTTATTATTATATCTACTTGTACGGAAGTCCATTGAGTTACGCCTAACTCAACAAGCTTACTTTATTGAGTCTTGAGTTAGTCAACGAGCTTATTCCATTGAGTTAACTGTAACTCAACGGAGTACTGTAGCTAAGACTACGGATGAGATAGTAATAGTTGGTTCGGGAAATAACCCAATTACCTGCCTAAACTTAAGGCTTATTTAAACTAAAACCTAGGGTTTTTAGGGCATTATCCGGCAAATCATTTAGAATCTAGAATAGTAGAAATCAGAGCGATTCTGTGTTGTTGTGTAATTCCACGATGAGGAAAATGACACCTGAGCTCTAGGAAGATGTTGTTGATACATCAGAATTTCTAAAGGAATTAAAGGAATGGCACACGCGATAAAAGATTCAGAATACAACAAAAGAAAAAGAGTTATAGAAGGTAGAATCTGAACTTTTCAACTTTAGAAGAGATCTAGTAGATTTGGGTATACAAATACCTCATATAATGGAAACAAGAATAAAGGTTGCTACGAAAATTGCTGTAAGCAAGGAAAGAAAAATAAGGCCAAGCAATGAAGTTGCCCTAGAAATAATCCAATGTAAGTCTCAGCTCTAGTTCAAAAGACGAATCTGTAGACGAGCTAAATGGGTAATCTAGGAGCAAGAAAGGAAAGAAAATGAAGAAGAGGCAACTAAAGGACAAGACGAGCCGACTGCTGAAAGACTTATTCCTGAGGAACAACAGTTAGGACCTCCAGTTCAGCCAATAGAGCCATTGCCACGAGTAGCATTTGCTTGGCCGAGAATTGATGAAGAAGAGAAAGAATTTACTAGCTTGGTCAAAACAACAAGAGACCAAGGTGATACTCAAGAAATAGCTACAACTAAGGCACATATTTTATATGATGCCATTAAGAGAAGAAGGGTCGAAGAAAAGTTGAGGGCCTAGTACAGAATAAAGGTTGAACAGCATCAGGTAGCAACTAAATCAAGTGCTGCAAGAGAAGCTGAGGCTGGTCCTTCGAGACCAATAATTATAGAGAGAATTAAACAGGAAGAGCCAATACCTATGGCTCGAAGGCCTACAGAGCCTACTTTTGTAGATTTAATCTTAGAAGAAGAAGAGGAAGAACATGCACAATTAATTAGAAAAAGGAAAGAAAAAGAGAAAGTGTCTGACTATCAAAAAGAGATTAAATCTGAGATACCAATTTTAATAGGGCCTGTGGAGCAAATTTTTATAAACTTGCTATCCGATTCTGAGGAGGAGCAGGAGCTGCAGCAATAGGAGCAAAGACAAGAAGAAAAATAGGCTGAAATTAATCTGTAGCCTGTATAAGAAGAAAAACAGAAATTAGGGTAGAAACTGAATTGCCCATGACTCCATCCCAATCTGTTACAGAATCAGAAAGAACAGTGACAGAGTAGATTGGTAGTTAGGAGGAAGAAGAAAGAGCAGAAAATAAAGAGGCTAAATGAAGCCATTTGGACAAAAATAACTTTACAGATTCCACTGAAGAGTAAGAAACTCTTCAGCAATTTCTGGAAAGAATTCAAGATAGAGTGGAGAGTTCTGCCAACTCACCACCATAGACAGAAACAGAAATAGAAATTCAGGAATCTGTTGAGAATATTAAGATGTAGCCTATAGTAGAGGAAGATCAAGAACAAACCCCTCTAGAACAACAAAGTCACATTCCTGACCCAACTAAAACAATAGTTTTGAATGAAGTACATTTTTGGAGTCAGGAAGCTTATATCAAATATCAAGAAATTAGGGGTTGCGATATTATTTACAGTAGACCGGTAAATTGGGATGGAATGCAAGAAATCAAAGATTTATTTGAATTCCAAGGTCTACTAAAGTTTATTTCTCAAGAAAGAGGGCATGTAGTATATGAGAATCTAATGCCTTGTTTCTATGCAAATTTATGGGAAAGAGAAGGAGGATTAATTTCCAACGTGAAGGAAGCTAATGTACAGATAACACCAGAGCTTCTCCACAATATTTTTGGATTGAAGAATAAAGGACAGGAAATTTTGAAAAGTACAACTACCATTGAATGGACTGAACAAGAAATCAAAGATTGTTTAGTTATCAATCCTAGTGTGCCTTTATTAAACAGATTGAAGCATTTAAATGGTAAAGCACACATGGTAGCCAACATTTTAATTAAGAATGTCTATCAACGACAAGGCCATGACATAGAATTAAGTCAATTTGTCAAATGGGCCACATTTGCAGTTGTAAATAGAATTCAAATAAATTGGTCTGTAGTTTTTATCTCCAAGCTGAAAACAGTAAAGAAGAAATTGTTTTATGGAGATTTGATTCCACTATTGATGGTGGATTGTATTGATTTCACGAAATGGGCATCAAAAAGAATCAGATCAAGAACCATTTCAGTGAAAGAATACAAAAATTTTGTAGCTACAGAGATAGTTGGACCGTTTGGAGGAATAATAGGGGTAGTAGAAAGAATTAATCAATTACAACTTCAATTAAAAAAACTCCAGAAGGAAGTAGATGAACTTAGGAATAGAGATTAAATTGTATTGTTCGTCTACTTGTATAGAATTGTATGAAAATTGTATGATGTACTTGTAATGTAAATTGATTCATATTAATGAATATAAATTTTTCAGATGTACTTTTCATACTTGTTTTGAATGTGAAATGAATGAAATGTATTGAATGTTATATATAATTTGTGGAACATAATGAATGTTTAAAAGATTTACAATTTACTGAATGACAGGATAAATGCTTAAAAATTTCTGCATGTTGCAAGGTAAAATGTAAATTCTGCATAACATACAATGACCTGCAAGTTAAATCTTTATATAATGTTCAGATTTAAACGAATTTTTATTAGAATGATGCCATTAATGACATAGATTTAACTTTATTTCAATTAGCAAAATGAAAAAGAAAAAAAAATAGAGAGGTACTTACGAGAGTAAACTTAGAAGTTGATAAGTGTTAACTCAACGAAGTAAGTTAGTTGAGTTAAACGTAACTCCACGAGGTCAGTAATATAATATAAGGTCACTCCGTTGAGTTATCTATAACTCAACGAAGTTAGTCCGTGGAGTTAGCAACAGTAGCCGACTATATTCCGTTGAGTTATCTATATTTCAACGAGGTTAGTTCGTGGATTAAGCAAAACGGTTATTCTTTTAACCACGAACGAAACTTCGTCGGTTTAGCGATTACCAAAATTTAAAATTAGTAGTGGTACACGTACCCATAAAAATAGGAACCATGATTCACATTACAAGACACGTTCTTGCAACGAGATTTATTCACTTCATGGATGTGCATTATATATATAAACAGAATGTTATTTACAAGTTACCAACACTTTTAAAAGAAAGGAGAATGCGTTGGAGGAACTGGAAGGAGAAGCAGCTGATTCAACTTCATCCGACAACAAATGTTTATTAAATGGAAAGCTTCAGACTGGCATGTAATTAATCATCTGTTATTTATTTATGAGCACATGGACTCATTCTATAAGCACTAAACGATTAGTAAGAACACCTACCTAGGAATTTTCATCGTAGAGGAGTATTGAAAAATTTTCTGAACTGAACTTTAACGAAACTCTTTGAGGTGTAGCTAGTCTTTCTTTAAAAGAGAACGTAGAGATGGCTGTTCTAGTAGAAAAACCATTAGGAGAAATTCTGTATCCTGAATTAGTTGATGAACATTCATGTATTCGATTGCCAAACTTTGAGAAAGATAGGTTTGAACTGAAATCTAATTATATTAGTCAATTGCCACATTTTCATAGATTAGAAAGAGAGGATGCCTATTATTTCCTTAGAGAATTTAATGAAGTTTGTCAAATGATGAAAATGTCGAACATGAGTATAGATGCTATTAAACTTAGATATATCCCTTTTTCTTTAAAAGACATAGCTAAGAGATAGTTATATACTTTGTCGCCTGATTCAATTTCTACATGGACTGAATTTTGCTCTGTTTTTCTGAAAAATATTATCCAACACATCAAACGATTAAAAAGAAGAAGGAAATATTAATGTATAGCCAAAAACAGAGTAAATCATTCTAGAAATATTTTGAAAGATTTAAAGATTTACTGACTCAATGTCCACATCATACAATGAGTAAGGCACAACTAATAGGTATAATTTATGAAGGCATAGATGTTTCAACAAAATCTTTATTAGAATCTACTTGTCAAAATGGATTTTTAAAGTTATGTAGTGAAGAATCATAGGCATATTTAGAAAACTTTGCAAAAAGAACTGCATAGTGGAAAAACTTGGCTGAAGCTATTGCAGATAAAAGAATATTGCCAAGAGGAATGCATGAAATAGATTCAAGTACTATGCTTGAGGTGAAATTAACTGAATTAACAAAGAAAATAGAAGAGTTATCATTAAATCGAAAGCTAGCAGAAAAGAATGCAAACATAAATGATTTAGATATTATTTATGCTAGAAACCAGAGAGATAACTTGGGAAATTCTTATAATCCTAATTGGAGAAATCACCCAAATTTATCTTGGAGAAACAACAATTTCCAAGGAGGAGAAAATGTAAATGAGAAGAATATAAGTTATGAAGCATTACTGGAACAAGGACCTAGAATAGAGAAATTAGAAAAGATAATCCAACAATTAAACAATCGTCTAGATTTTGTATTTGGAATGTTGCAATTCAAAATCAGAATAGAAATATACCACTTAGACAAAAGGAACCAATGGAAGTTAGACCTATAGGAGGATTGCCAATACAAGCAGCATATAGAATGGTTAATGAAATTGATACCTCTTCTGGGAGGGTAGCTGAATGAAGCAGCATATCTGAAGCAACTATCTGTATATATATATGTTTTTATTTATAGTTAATAGTATCGTAGAGTTAGTCCTTAACTCAACAAACTTAGTTCATTGAGTTATGCCTTGACTCCACGAGGGTGTGCAATAGTTATGTTAATTTTTGTCTCTACTAAATTTTTGTTTGTGTTATACAGAATCGACAAATGGAATTGATACAATTACCGTTGGATGCACTAAGGGAAGTACTGAGTAATTTATCAACTAAAGATCTGTGCAGGTTGTGTTGTGTATCCAAGGAAATTAAAGACTGTATTGAAGAAAAATATTTTCAGGGACTACAAGCTGTAAAAATGACTAAAATTAGAGATGGATTCATATGGAGGTCATTTAATCATAGTTCAATTAACCATGAATATCTAGCTATGGAAGAAACTACTAGAATTCCACCTAATACATTAGAAGGAATAGATCATATTATGGGGATAGATGAAGGATTAATCATATACAGGACGAGACCAAGGTATGCAAGTTTATTACCTGATATTTTGATAAGAAATCCTATAACAAGAGAAGAATGGTATATAGGAAGACCTAATAGATATGAAGTACCAACTATAAATTATAGATCGGCTTTAATATTTTCTGATAAAAATTCTACAATTCCTGAAAAATTATATTATTGAAGACCTACAGGAAATTGAGGTGAAGATTTACGCTTAAGTGTGTATAATTTTCTAAATAGATCTTGGACTAAAAATATTATGATATATCTAGGACAGAAATCATTAATTAACCAAGCACATGTCATACTTGATGGATATGTATATCTAGTCACAGATATATCAATAGCATTTGGATCTAATTTATACATAGTGAACATAGACAGTTATGATGAATATATAAAAATTTTACCTATACTAAGTGATATAGCTAAACCACCATCTGCAAAATTTAATAAAATTCAAATAGGAATGTGGTATAATGAAGAAGATGATCCTACTTTATGTCTGATAAGATGGTGGGATGAATTGATGAAATTTCAAATATGGATTATGGAAGATATTAATGAATAGAAGTGGGAAGATGAGTATATTGAAATAGATGTAGAAATAGAAACTACTACATTACCCTAGAACCAAAAAGGATCCCTTTCTGCATTTCATATCATTAATGGTAATACACTTGTATTTAGAATTTATAATATATTACATGTTTACAAATTAAGAAGGAACAAGAACTGCATTAAAACAGAATTAATAACAAGAATAACTATGCCTAAAAAGTTTGCTTGGACTGATACATTTATTCCATCTGTTCCTACTTGTCAATCATGTTCTTAAGCTATGATTTTGTGTGTTTAATATTATGTGTATTCTACGTTTATTTTTAGAAAAAAATATAGTTTTCATTTTATTTTATAAAAACAAAAAAAAACAAAATATCAATCCAGTTTGTTGGTATCTATTCTGGGAAACCAACTAGCTTACTTGTGAGCCACCAAAGGCATAGGAGCCTAGGTTCCACACAAGACACTAAATTATCAATATCTGTTAAATGTTATTTTGTTATATATTTTTTGCTTTTATCTGTGAATGAAAAGTTTTTCAGAATCAAAAAAATTGAAATATGCAGAAGGAGATACAAACGAAACAAGGTATGTAACTGATTACTTATCCTGAATTTTAAATCAACAAAACTGTATTCATGCTTGCTACAATTACTGTATTTATTGTCAAATCTTTTACATTGAGGACAATGCAAAATGTAGATATGGGAGGGAGGTAATTAAAGTAACATCCATGTAAGTTTGTTAATTAAAGGAATTAAAATGGTACTACAAAGTTTTGTGGAAATTGAAAATTTTTATGAACTTGCTATAACTATTCGATAATTGAGACTGTAAAATTTATAATATATAACTGCTTGAATGTTATATTTAGAAGGCTATATATGATGCTATAGAATTTACTATTTATGCAAATTTAGATATAGTATCTTATGTTTTTTTCTAAATTTCATGAGTTTAACAGTTTCACGATTTTAAAATGAAATCAGAATGCTTAATGAAAAATCAGTAAATTATCTGAAGTCCTAAAGGAGCTAAGATGTGAATTCTAGATTAAATGAAACACATATGATTAAAGATACATTTAATTTGACTGATTGAACTTGTAAAATGATTTATGTGTAGATCTTATTAAAAAAGTATGAGCTCATTGTTATGGATTCATATTTTCAGTAAATGATAGAAGCAAGACTATATGAGATTGGTGTTTTATTGCATCCGTATTAATGAAATACGTACATATACAGTATGTGATTAATGCTTTTTTTTGTGTGTATTTTGATTAAAAAAAAAACTTTTTGAGAGTTTATTGACTTGTTTGATCACGAGCCTTTTCTACTTGAGTAGATAGGTATGTAAGGATTGTTGACCTAAAAAAGGATTCTTGAAATCTGGCAACCTAAGATCCTAATCAGATCTGGGATTGTTGATTAAAAGCTCGTTACATGGGTACATTAGAAAACTCCTATATGATTCAAGCTTGTCAAATTAACTTTTAAATTACAAAAAAAAAAAAACATATACTGTTCTGAAAAGATACAAGTGTTTTATGAAATACGGATATCTTATGAATTGAGTATATTTTCTGTTATCTAGAATTGCTGAAATATGAATCTAGAATTGAATTTTGAAGTTGTTTTAATGGAGATACAATTCTTTATTCTACTTGTCTTAATCATATTGAATTGGATTGTACTTTGATTCGTATGTTGTTGAAATTTCTTCTAGAAATCTTATTGGAAAATTCAGGATGACAAATGATGAGAAGAAGAACAAACGATAATATAATTAACACCTATGTGATGATGATATACTTTGTATGTAATTTACATATATTCTAAGTATATTTGCAGGTTGATTACTGAAACATATAGAATATATATTCTTATGCTGAATAAAAGAAAAAAAAAAAAAGAGGAATTAATCATAGCACTTTTAGAAAGACCAATTAATTAGATCTTAGTTTGCTAATTGACTAGCAAAATTTAGGTATGGGGGAAGTGTTTAGAATGAAAAATTGTATATTATTAACGGTTAAATGATGGTTAATTGCATAATATTTAGCTTATCATATGAGAATTAAGTCATTATGTTATAATTACACTGTTATATGCTTTAATTAAAGAATCTGCTTAAATTGAGAGAATTAATGTTAATTTAGTACATTTCTGAACTGTCGGTAAGTTGCAGGCTGTGAAATTCTTAAGTATCCGAATTTTCTGATAGTTCGGACAGTTATGTTTAACAAACCGAACATGTATTGGATAGTTATGTTTAATTGCCGAACAGTTATGTTTTAAAAGAATATTTTATTATTTCCTGAAGTGTTTATTTTATTAAAACTACTGTTGACACGTGTCGAGATCTGGTAGATTTACTTAAGTTATATATCGGGGAGTTATTTGTAACTATCCAAAATTCATCTAAGCATCAGATAGTTAAGTTTGTAAGTATCCGAAATGCACCTAAGCATCGTATAATTAAATTTATGCACGTGTTTTATAGTTAAATCAACGAGGTAAGTCTGTTGAGTTATTTGTAACTCCACAAACTATTTATTTTCTAATATGCCACTGTAGTAGTTGTAGAAACAAGACAGTTGGAAGAAAAACCACGTTTGCACATATCGCGCAAGGAGAAGAAAGCATCGCCGTTGATATGAATGAAGGAAATTCAACCGACCATTCAAGCAGAAGTAGTTATTACTGAAGAAATATAAAAGAAAAGAAGAAAAAGAAGTAAGGTGTGTGATCGATGGACGGCTAGTGTGTATAGAAGAGGAGCACCAAGCCTTCTACAGACAGTATCGGTAATTCTCCAAAGTACCACACCAACCATCATTACCACCATCATTACCACCACAATCACCAACCATCGGAGGTCTGTAAGAATACTTTCTTGATGTCCAGTCGATTCTGAGCCAAACACGGTGCCTGACAACCACTATGAGGAGTGATCGCGTCGCGGGAAGGGAAGTCATTTTCACTAAGTGTCAACTAATATTTCAGGAGATCATAAAGTTTGTAGCCTTGACTTCGGATTAATGCCTATATGCTGAAGAGGAGATCATCTTGCAATTCTGGACTCGCGATTCTATAGGGAGAGGAGATAGAATTGTAAGTAGTTAAATTTTCAATAGTGTAATCGCATTGCATGTAGTGACGGAAGTATTTACTGTCGATTGAGATTACTTTACATTTCACCTTTCACTCATTTTCATGTTCATATTAAAACAAAAATACCAAAAACAACTTATCTGTGTTTGTATTTTGTATTTGAGTGTTATATTGTTTGTGTTGTATCATGATTAATGTTATCTTTGTTAGTGTTGTGATTGATTTATGTTTGTTTTAGTTTTACAGTTTACTGAAATTGGTTCGTTCAAAAGACTTAAAGATTTTAATGGTTACTGTTTGAATTATCTGAATGTTAGTATGTTTAATGATAATCAAGTGTTTACTAACATTAAAGAGCTTAATTGATGTTATTTACAATCTGTTGAACCGTCCAATGGTTGACCGAATTCCTCTATAAATAGCAGTATTAAAAAGAAAAGACAGGCTCGTGGAGTTAACTTAAGTCCACGAGGTTAGTCCGTTGAGTTAGCTATAACTCAACAAACTTTGTCTGTTGAGTTAACTATAATTCAACGGAGAGCTTATTGAATATATAAATTTGATTGTTAACAAACGGACAGTTCTAAACTCTTAAGCAATTCCTTATGGGATCAACCGGTACTTGCACACTAATACAATAGACACTATGCACTTGCAGTTAAAGTACAAATTGGAATCAATATCTAAATTGTATTAAAGGTTGTTTGTTTACTACTAAAAGAAAAAGAATAGGCATAAAGATAAATTAACTAAGTAAAAACAGAAGTTAACAAATCATAGTTTTTCTGGTGTGTTGCTAGAGATCCAAACAAGTTTTCTAGTGTCGTGCTGGGTAACCGAACAAGAATCTACTTGTCAAAATGGATTTTTAAAACTATGTAGTGAATAAGCATGGTCATATTTAGAAAACTTTGCAAAAAGAATTGCATAATGGGAAAACTCGGCTGAAGCTATTGCAGATAAAAGAATATTGCCAAGAGAAATGCATGAAATAGATTCAAGTACTATGCTTGAGGTGAAATTAACTGAATTAACAAAGAAAATAGAAGAGTTATAATTAAATCAAAAGCTAGCAGAAAAGAATGTAAACATAAATGATCTAGATATTATTTATGCTAGAAACCAGAAAGATAACTTTGGAAATTCTTATAATCCTAATTGGAGAAATCACCCGAATTTATCTTGGAGAAACAACAATTTTCAAGGAGGAGAAAATGTAAATGAGAAGAATATAAGTTATGAAGCATTACTTGAACAAGGATCTAGAATAGAGAAATTAGAAAAGATAATCCAACAATTAAACAATCGTCTAGATTTTGTATTTGGAAATACTGCAAATCAAAATATAAATAGAAATATACCCCTTAGACAGAAGGAATCAATGGAAGTTAGACCTACTAGAGGATTGCCAATACAAGTAGTACCTAACCTTGTCAATAGAACTGTTAATGAAATTGATACCTCTTCTAGGAGGATAGCTGACTGAAGTAGTATAACTGAAGTAGCTATATATATATATGTATATATAAATTTATAGTTAATAGTATCGTAGAGTTAGTCCTTAACTCAACAAACTTAGTCCGTTGAGTTATGCCCTAACTCCACGAGGGTGTGCAGTAGTTATGTTAATTTTTGTCTCTGCTAAATTTTTGTTTGTGTTATACAGAATCAACAAATGGAATTGATGCAATTACCGTTGGATGCACTAAGGGAAGTACTAAGTAACTTGTCAGCTAAAGATTTATGCAGGCTATGTTGCGTATCAAAGGAAATTAAAGACTATATTGAAGAAAAATATTTTCAAAGACTACAAGCTGAAAAATGACTAAGATTAGAGATGGATTCATATGGAAGTCATTTAATCGTAGTTCAATTACCCATGAATATTTGAATATGGAAGAAACTACTGGAATTCCACCCAATACATTAGAAGGAATAGATCATATTATGGGGATGGATGAAGGATTAATCATATATAAAACCAAACCAAGGTATGCAAGTCTATTACTTGATATTTTGATAAGAAATCCTATAACAAGAGAAGAATGGAATATAGGAAGACCTAATAGATATGAAGTACCAACTGTAAATTATGGGTCGGCTTTAATATTTTCTGATAAAAATTCTACCATTCCTAAAAAATTATATTATTGAAGACCTACAGGAAATTGGGATGAAGATTTATGCTTAAGTGTGTATAATTTTCTGAATAGATCTTGGATTGAAAATACTATGATATATCTAGGACAAAAATCATTAATTAACAGCATATATGTCATACTTGATGGATATATATATCTAGTCACAGATATATCAGTTGCATTTAGATCTGATTTATACATAGTAAGCATAGATAGTTATGATGATGAATTTGTAGAAATATTACCTATACTGAGTGAAATAGCTAAACCACCATCTACAGAATTTGATAAAATTCAAATAGGGATGTGGTATAATGAATATGATGATCCTACTTTATATCTGATAAGATGGTGGGATGAATTGATGAAATTTCAAATATGGATTATGGAAGACATGAATGAATGGAAGTGGGAAGAGGAGTATATTGAAATAGATGTAGAAATAGAAACTGCTACATTACCCTGGAACTAAAAAGGATCCCTTTCTGCATTTCATTTCATTAATGATAATACACTAGTATTTAGCATTGATAATATACTACAAGTTTACAAATTAAAAAAGAACAAGAACTACATTAAAATAGAATTAATAGCAATAAGAATTATGCCTAAAAAGTTTGCTTAGATTGACACGCTTATTCCATTTGTTTCTACTTTTCAATCATGTTCTTAAGCTGTGATTTTGTGTATTTAATGTTGTGTGTATTCTACAGTTATTTTTAGAAAAAAATTTTAGTTTTAATTTTATTTTATAAAAAAAAAAACAAAAAAAATAAAATATCAATCCAGTTTGTTAGTATCTATTTTGGGAAACCAACTAGCTTGCTTGTGAGCCACCAAAGGCATAGGAGCCTAGGTTCCACACAAGACAATGATTTATAAATATATGTTAAATGTTATTTTATTATATATTCTACTTTTATCTGTGAATGAAAAGTTTTTCAGAATCAAAAATCAAAATATGTAGAAGGAGATACAAATGAAATAAGGTATGTAACTGATTACTTATCCTGAATTTAAATTTAAACTCATATGTTGAGTTAGGTGTTAAATCTACGAAACTGTATTCATGCCTGCTACAATTACTGTATTTATTTTCAAATCTTTTGCATTGAGGATAATGCAAAATGTAGGTATGGGGGGGAGGTAATTAAAGTAACAACCATGTAAGTTTATTAATTAAAGGAATTAAAATGGTACTGAAAAGTTTTGTGAAAATTGAAAATTTTTATGAACTTGCTGTAGCTATCTGATAATTGAGATTGTAAAATTTTTATAAACTATAACTACTTGAATGTTATATTTAGAAGACTATATAAGATGCTATAAAATTTACTATTTATGCAAATCTAGATATAGTATCTTATGTTTTTTTTCTGAATTTCATGAGTTTAACAGTTTCACGATTTTAAAATGAAATCAAAATGCTTAATAATAAAAAAATTATTTGAAGTCCTGAAAGAGCTGAGATATGAATTCTAGATTAAATGAAACACAAATAATTAAAGATACATTTAATTTGACTAATTAAACTTGTAGAATGATTTATGTGTAGATCTTATTAAACTACAGAAAAAGTATGAGCTTATTGTTATGGATTCATATTATCAGTAAATGATAGAAGCAAGACTATATGAGATTGGTGTTTTATTGCATCTGTATTAATGAAATACGTACATATACAGTATGTGATTAATGTTGATTGTTTTGGGAAAAAAAAAGAGAAAAAAAAAAATAGAAAAAAAAAACTTTGAGAGTTTATTGACTTGTTTGATCACAAGTCTTTTGTACTTGAGCAGATAGGTATGTAAGGATTGTTGACCTGAAAAAGGACTCTTGAAATCTGGCAACCTAAGATCCTGATCAGATCTAGGATTGTTGATTGAAAGCTCGTTACATGGGTACATTAGAAAGCTCTTGTATGATTCAAGCTTATCAAATTAACTTTTAAAGTACAAAAAAAAACATATACTATTCTTAAAAGATACAAGTGTTTTGTGAAATGCTGATATCTTATGAATCGAGTATATTTTCTGTTATCTAAAATTGCTGAAATATGAATCTAGAATTGACTTTTGAAGTTGTTTAATGGAGATACAATTCTTTATTCTATTTGTCTTAATCATATTGAATTGGATTGTACTTTGATTCGTATGTTGTTGAAATTTCTTTTAGAAATCTTATTGGAAAATTCAGGATGACAGATGATGAAAAAAAGAACAAACGATAATATAATTAATACCTATGTGATGATGATATACTTTGTATGTAATTTGCATATATTTTAAGTATATTTGCAGGTTGATTGTTGAAACATACAGAATATCTATATACTAGTTCTTATGCTGAACATAAAAAAAAAAGGGAGAATTAATTCTAGCACTTTTTAGAAAGACCAATTAATGAGATCTTAGTTTGCTAAGGGACTAGCAAAATTTAAGTATGGGAGAAGTGTTTAGAATGAAAAAGTGCATATTATTAACGGTTAAATGATGGTTAATTGCATAATATTTAGCTTATCATATGAGAATTTAGCCATTATATCATAATTACACTGTTATATGCTTTAATTAAAGAATCTACTTAATTTCGATGAATTAATGTTAATTTAGTACATTTTTGAACTATTGATAAGTTGCAGGTTGTGAAATCCTTAAGTATTCGAATTTTCTGATATTTCGGATAGTTATGTTTAACATACCGAACATGTATCAGAGAGTTATGTTTAAATTGCCAAACAATTATGTTTTAAAAGAATAATTTATTATTTCCTGAAGTACACATGTCGAAACCATAATGCATGTCTTAAGTGAACTTTCATTGAGTTATCTATAACTATCCGAAATTGCAGCTGGGCATCGGATAGTTATATGTGTAACTCTCCGAAATCTTCTTTTATTTATAAAATAGTTGTGGACACGTGTCATATTTTGAGAAAGTGACTTAAGTGGATTTTTAGTGAGTTATCTGTAACTATCCGAAATGCATCTAAGCATCGGATAGTTAGACCTGTAACTCTCCGAAATGTTTCTTTTATTATTAAATTGCTGATGACACGTGTCAAGATCTAGTAGATTTACTTAAATTATATATAATTAAGTTTGTAAGTATCCGAAATGCACCTGAGCATCGGATAGTTAAGTTTGTAAGTATCCGAAATGCACCTAAGCGTCGGATAGTTAAATTTATGCATGTGTTTTATAGTTAAATCAATGAGGTAAGTCCGTTGAGTTATCTGTAACTCGACGGACTATTTACTTTCTAATATGCCACTATAGTAAAAATCACGATCGCACGTATTGTGTAGGGAGAAGAAATCATCGTCGTTGATATGAATGAAGGAAATCCAACCAACCATTCAAGCAGAAGTAGTTACCACTGAAGAAATATAAAAGAAAAAAAGAGGAAAAGAAGAAGGTGTGATCGATGGGTATGGCCAATGTGTACAGAGGAGGAGCATCGAGCTTTCTGCATACAATGTCGGCAATTCTCTGAAGTACCACACCAACCATTATCACCACCACATTATCACCACCATAATCACCAACCATCGGAGGTTTGTGAGGATACTTTCCTGATGTCGGGTCGATTCCGAGCCAAACACAGTGCTTGACAACCACTGTGATGAGTGATCACGTCGCGGGAAAGGAAGCCATTTTCACCAAGCGTCGACTCATATTTTAGGAGATCGTAAAGCTTCTAGCCTTGACTTCAGGTTGATGCCTGTATGTTGAAGAGGAGATCATCTTGCAATTTTAGACTCGCGATTCTATAGGGAGAGGAGATAGAATTGTAAGTGGTTAAATTTTTAGTAGTGTAATCGCGTTACATGTAATGACGGAAGTATTTACTGTCGATTGAGATTACTTTACATTTCACCTTTCGCCCATTTCCATGTTCATATTAAAACAAAAATACCAAAAACAACTTATCTATGTTTGTATTTTGTATTTGAGTGTTGTATTGTTTGTGTTGTATCGTGATTAATGTTATCTTTGTTAGTGTTGTGATTGTTTTATGTTTGTTTTAGTTTTACAGTTACTGAAATTGGTTCGTTCAAAAGACTTAAAGATTTTAATGGTTACTATTTGAATTATCTGAATGTTAGTATTGCCTAATGATAAATCCAGTATTTACTAACATTAAAGAGCTTAATTGATGTTATTTACAATCTGTGGAACCGCCCAATGGTTAGTCGAATTCCTCTGTAAATAGTAGTATTAAATAGGAAATGCAGGCTCATGGAGTTAACTTAAGTCCACGAGGTTAGTCCGTTGAATTAACTGTAATTCAACAGAGAGCTTATTGAATATATAAATTTGATTGTTAAAAACGAAATAGTTATCAATTCTTAAGCAATTCCCTATGGGATCAACTTGTACTTGCACACTAATACAATAGACATTGTGCAATTGCAATTAAAACACAGATTGGAATTAATATCTAATTTGTGTGAAATGTTGTTTGTTTTCTTCTAAAAAAGAATAGGCATGAAGATAAATTAACTAAGTAAAAATAGAAGTTAACAAATCTAAATTTTTCTAGTGCATTGCTGGAGATCCAAACAAGTTTTCTAGTGTCGTGCTAGCCAAGCGAACAAGAAGTTTATGTGATCTATCCCTATAATATGGATCACCCCTTCTTGCCTTATAAGAATGCAGATGGTGCCCTCATCTTTCCAACAAGTCATTTCATTGGTGTGTACTTTAGCAAGGAGCTTAAGTTTGCCCGAGATCTTAGTTAAAAGATTATACCCCTCTACGAATGCATCTTCGAAAGGGAAGGCTATCTCTTTGACAAGTTCATAGATGATACGTACAAGAATAAGGTAAAAACTAAGAGGAGCAATAACAATCCTATGGCCTACGTCTATAAAATCCTAATGAACAACCTATACAATCAATTTGATATTAATCCAAAGTCTACTAAGATGGAGATCAATGAGGAGGAAAGATATCATGAACTCCTTTAGAAGAGTGATATTGATCTCATGTAAATAAACTAGGATAATGATTATTACTACTTGGTTGCCTACAAAACATCCCTATATTGTGAGAATGTTTGGACACTTATGAATCTTGTAGTTCAATTGTCTACGGTAGTGACGATGTGGGCACAAATTCACATGTACAAGTGGTCTTCCCAATTCAACTATTTTTACATGGATACATACTTAGTAGTGTTGGGTAGTTTGTTTCTTGATGAGAAGGTATCTTCTAAACTAAATTAGGTAAAATGAAGCTCGAGTACAAGGTCAAGAAGGGGATTTTCCTAGTACCTAAAAGTTACATGCTCCAAACGATGGATGAAACACAAGGGTGCTACTAAGAGTTTTGTTGATCCTAAGTGGTTTGCCTCACAATACAAGTCTCTATCAAGAATGACTACTTTAGACACTGAGTCCTTTAGAATCAATTGGAAGAACCTTAGTATTGCAAAGAAAAAAATGAGACTAAAGCTAGGTACACCCACAAATACAAAGAGAGAGAACATGATTTTGACTTTTTGTAGAAGTAAGCAACTAAGTTTTGGCATAAGAAGGCAATCATCTTATCTCAAGACTCTAGAGAGGGTTATAACACCCTTAGAGAGGGAAATGAGATAGTAGGTTCTCACCCTTAGGAAGACTAGGTTGGGAAGCTCCCACAAGCCATGCCAATTGAAGCGGCTCCATACCAGGAAATGAAAAAAACCAAAAAGTAATAAGAAAGTCCCTTTGACTAGTACTTTATTAGGTCAATCTTTCTCTCAAGGACCTTCCACCCCTCCTTTTTCGGAATACAAGGTAGTAGGCCAAGGAGAAAATAAAGACCCTTGTAAGGCCCTTGGGATAGAAGGCTCGACGTTAATTGCTTGATCCATCTATCCCTCAGGTCAAGATTTTCTTATTAGCTCCTGCACTTGATTAATGAATAACATGCCCTACATTAATTGCTTGATCTAGTTATTCCTTTTACGTGTGCATACATGGTAATATATATAATTAATACATTTCTTGAGTGGTGAACAAAGAAAGGGAAGCCATCAAGCCTCATGATATCATTGCATTCACATTCTATGATATCCATTAGATTACAAGGTTATATCGTAACATCTTATCTAGAGAGCTAACAAGGCAACTAGATAAGATGTTATTACATGTATTTTCTAGTGAAATCAAATCTACAATATGATTTCATACATTACAATAAAGTTTCTTAAACCTTATGATAATTCCTACTTAGGGGTTTAAGAAACTCACTATTAATGTAATAAACCTATTAATGGGATCTCTTTTCCTTTGATAATTAAGAACTTAATACATTCCCTTCGAATTTCAAAGAAAGCCCTCATCCTCTTGGGTCTCAAGTTCTAAACATTTCCTTCGGGTTTTGATGGAAGTCATCACCCTATGGGTCTTGAAAATTAAGACATTCCCTTGCAAGCTCGAGTAGAAAGGGAAACTCTCTCCCCTTGGTAATCAAACACTTGGTACATTTCCTAAAAAAGAATTTCGGCCTAGCCTAGTTCAAACTTTTGAATCCAATGGGGTTGAACCTATATTTTACGAGTTGAATCTAATTGACCCACGTCAAAGCCCATTTAACATCTCCACCTTTGAAATGTCACATGTTGTATAGTAATTGTTTGTTCAAAATTGGTCATCTAGATTGAGTTTCCAATCATCTAGACTAGTGGTGTTCGCTTGTTCAATTTATCATTGAATTAGTTATTTTCAAAATTGGAACTAATTATGGTGATCATTGAACTTAAGGTAAAAGTAAAATTATATAAATATTAAAATTATTATCTCCGTCGTTATGTTGTTATTACCTAAAATGTATAAGAAATAAATATATATCAATATAACTGTCATTTAGTAAAATATTAATAACTTTAATTATAAAAAATATACTAATATAACTATTATTATTATTATTATTATTATTATTATTATTATTATTATTATGTATTATATTAATATTGATTATAATATAACAAATAAATTAATATAGTAATTATCATTCTAAACATATCAATTTACATTTAAAAAAACTATAATAAGGACAATCTTAGAAATAAAAATAATATCATTTTTTAAAATAAACGTTGTTCTTGAATTCTTTTTTTTCTACTATAACTACTTTACTGAATTACAGTTTCAATATCATTTCAAAAATCTAAAATCCTATTTTTTTTGGCTAGAATCATTTTCTTAAATCAAAATTAAATATCATTTCGAAAAAGAGCTACTCCCGTCGAGAATTTAAACAAACGTACTCTTAATCTTATTAATTTCTCCTAAATGTGATAAATTGCATAGCCTCCACTCACTTCTGTTTTTATTTTTTGCTCGTTTTCATTTTCGGTTACAAACATCATAAATCAAATAGTTTTTATTTATTAACTTTGCTTATTAGTACTATGAAACACGTAATTTACTTTTATTCTTAGTTATTAATGTTGTAAATCATATATCTCGTTCTTTTTTATCAAATTATAAATTACACAATGGATTATTCTCTCATTTCTTCTAGAAAGTATACAAAAATGACATATTAAAATTAAATTAAATTACTATTTAAATGATTTTGACAGAAAGAAATTAAGAAATATTTGTAAATCCCGAATTGGTAAAAAAGATTCTGACGAAATTTCTCTTAACCGTAGATTCCGCTGCCTTATCTCGCTCAGGTATAGAACTCTGCTACCGGTTTGCAGTCTTACGTCTCCCCTTTCGCGCTCTCGGCTTCGCTCCAAAAAGGGAAGAAATGGAAGCTCTAAAAAGTCCATTCCTGTCTCCGATCCCTCCTGTGGAAGTCCCCCGGCGTCGTCGTTCGGCACCCACCACCCTTCACATCTCCTGCTCCTCCGACCCCTGGACCCTGAGCGACGGCAACGAAAACAAGCCCTACCGCGCCAGAAAGAAGCCCCTCTCTGACGACGACGCAAGGCGGATCATCAAGGCCAAGGCGCAGTATTTGAGTCGCCTGCGCCGGAACCAGGGACCACGGGCGGAGACGCCTCGGTGGATCAGGAGGACTCCGGAGCAGATGGTAAGGTACATTGAGGACGACAGGGATGGGCACCTGCACGGAAAGCACGTCGTGGCGGCAATCCGGACCGTAAGGGGTTTGGCGGGAAAGAAGGACGGAGAGTACGATATGAGGGTCGTGATGAGAGGGTTCGTCGCGAAGCTTACATTCAGGGAGATGTGCGTTGTGCTTAAGGAGCAGAGGGGGTGGCGGCAGGCCAGGGATTTCTTTGGTTGGATGAAGTTGCAGGTTTGTTTTTCAACCTTGAATGAGATTTTTCTTGCTATATTAGTTTTCGACTCGCTTTAAATCCTTGACATCTTGTTGGTCTTACTGATTGTTCTGCGTCCGTGGAACTGAGCTAAGCTGCGAAAATAGCATTGGAATTGCTTGTGTCATGCCGACTTACGCTTAAAATTAACGTGGAATTATACTATTTTATAGAGAACAGGAAATATGGCGTACAGTTTTTGAACAGTAAAGTATAACGTGCTGTTAACAGTGAGCAACAAGATAAAATGGAGATCATGAATGGCCGTATTTTGTTAAGAACTCGTTTATCTGACTCCCATATTGATCCATGGCTTTTAGTTTAAGAATCTTGAGATGAATTTTTTGAAGTTGGTCTATCTAGGCATTCAAAAGTTACAAATTTCTATTAAAATAACTTTTCATTAATGTTTATTGTTTAGGCCTGTAAATGGTCATTTGAAATATGAAATCTAATTTGAATCGGAATTAGTTTAATAGGAAAATATCTGATTTGATATTCATCAAACTGAATGCAGATATCAAATTTAATATCCAAAATATTTGAATCAAATTTGGATACACTTGGTACCCATCTGATTAAAATCTAGCTCATGTCTGGTTAGCTCATGTCTGGTTATCTAGTTTTTCTGATATCTGGTTATATATATGTATATATAATTATATAGGTTATTTATTACATGAGAGTATTATGGGGTAGCTCCACTAGGTAAAGAAAGTTGGTGGTGGAATGAAGATGTTCAAAAGATGATAAAAGAAAAGAAAAAATGTTATAAAACCTATCATAAATGTAGAAATGAGGAAAATTTAGAGAAGCGTAAGCTAATGAAAAGCAATGCTAAGAAAATTGTTGATGAAGTTAAAAATCAATCCTATAAGGAATTATATGATCATTTGAATACAAAACAAGGTGAAAATAAAATATATAAATTGGCTAAGGTTAGAAAAATAAAATTTAGAGATTTAAGTCAAGTATAGTAAAGACTAGGATGGTAGAGTTTTAATAAAAGAAAGTGAAATAAAAGATGGTGTAGGTATTTTAGTAAACTTATTGATGAATCTACCATAGGAAACTCTTACATGAAAATTTTGGGTAACAATAAAAAGAATATAAACTATAGTTATTTTAGAAGGATTAGAATTTGGAAGTAGAAGAAACCATTAAAAAAATGCAAAATGGGTAGTAATAAAAAGGATATAAACTATAGTTATTTTAGAAGAATCAGAGGTTCGAAAGTAGAGGGAACCATTAAGAAAATGAAATGTGGGTAATCTATTAAATCAAATGGTGTTACTATTGAAGTGTGGAAGCATATGGGTGAAGTATGAATTAAGTGGTTAACTAAGTTTTTTAATATAATTTTAAAGACTAAGAAGATGCTAGATGATTGGAGAAAGAGTTCTTTAATAGCTATTTTTAAAAATAAGGGAGACATATAAAATTGTTGTAACTATTATAGTATTAAGTTAATGAGCCACATTATGAAACTATGGGAAAACGTAATTGAACAAAGACTAAAACATGTAACCAAAATCATAGAAAATTAATTTGGGTTTGTCAAATAAGTCAACAATAAAAGTTATTTATTTACTTAGCTTACTAGTAGAAAATTTTAGAATTAAGAAAATGACCTTCATATGGTTTTCATTGATTTAGAAAAGTTTATGATAGAGTACCTACAAACTTAATGTGGTGAGTTTTAGAAAGAAAATGAGTACCAATAAGATATATTAATATTATGAAGGACATATATGACAAAGCAATTACAAATGTTAAAACTATAGGAAATGTAATTAAGGAACTTTCTACAGATATAGGTTTACACTAAGGGTCCTTCTTTAGTCCTTATCTATTCATCTTGGTTGTGAATGAAATAACCAAAAGATTTAGATTGAGTAGGGTTTGGTGTACGTTATTTGTTAATAACATAATGTTAGTTAATGATAGTAAGTTAGGAATAAGTTTTAAATTAAAATTATGGAGAGACACTTTAAAGTCCAAAATATTTGAATTGAGTAGGTCAAAGTCTAAATATATGGAATGTAGGTTCAACAATAATAGAAATAATGATAAAGGTATATACTTAGATGACTATAAGATTCATAAAAGTAAAACTTTTAAATACTTAAGATCTATAATAAGTAGCAATGGTAAAATTATAGAAGATGTTATTCATAGGATTAAAGTAGAATGAATGAAGTAGAGAAATATTTTTGAAGTGTTGTGTGATTGGAATATACCCTTAAAATTAAAAGGAAAGTTTAATAAAATTGTAGTGGAGATTAAGGGAAAAATGTGATTAGTGTTTCATTAGTCACAAATCAAAATACATATACACAATACATGGATCCTTATATGGGTGGATCCGAATACCCAACTATCATATATAGTTCTAACACTCTCCCTCAAACTGGAGAGTATAAATTAAACAATCTTAGCTTGTTGCAAAACTCTTTAAATATACTTATGCTAAGTCCCTTGGTCAAGATGTTTGCAAGTTGTTAAGAAGATCAAGTGTAAGTTGTGCTAACAATTCCTCTTTCTGTAAGCTTCTGAATATAGTGACCAATTTCAATGTGTTTTTTTTTACTCATGAAAAGTATCATTACTTGTTATATATATAGTGGTTTAATTATCATAGTGCATAATCATTGGAATGGGAACTTGGATTCCAAGTTTTGTTAAAAGAGATTACAGCCATACTAACTCACTAACAGTCTATGACATAGGTCGGTATTTTGCTTCAACATTTGATTGAGAGATAATATTTTGTTTCTTACTTCTCCAAGTTATCAAATTTCCATCCACATAGGTACATTAACTAGAGGTAAACTTTCTATTTGTTCTATCACTAACATAGCCTGAATCAGAGTATGCAATAACATTTACATGTCCATTCTTTGAATAAATTAGTCCCTTTCCTAGATTGTTTTTAATATATGCTACAACTCTCAAAGCTCCATTACAATTAATCAATCTAAGCTCCTTTATAAATTCACGTAGAAGTCCAATTGCAAAAGAGATATCAGGTCAAGTTACAGTAAGATAAATGAGTTACCCAATCAACTTGCAATATTGTCCAACATCTTCATAAAGTTTAAAAGATGTATCCTAGAATGGTGGATTTGGCTTTATTGGAGTTTGTTCTGACTTGCATCCTAATAGACTTATTTCTTTTAATAAATCAAGTGCATGTTTCCTTCGAAATAATGCTATTTTACCTTTGGAGTATACAAACTCAATACCTAAAAAGTATCTTATCTTTCTCATGTCCTTAATAACAAAGTGTTGTGTTAGGAATTACTTAGTATTGGCAATGCCACTTGCATCATTTATCAACAAAACATCATCAACATATACAACTAGGATTGTGTGAATGGATGGACATTTTTTTATGAAGATAAAATTATCTACAACACACTTCTTAAACCCATTAGACAATATAATTGAGTTAAGTTTAGCCAACTATATTCTAAGACTTTATTTAAGGTCATAGATTGCCTTTCAAAGTAGACAAATCTTATTCTCCCCCTAAGCAACATGCCTAGAAGGTTACTCTATGTAAACTTCCTCTTGTAAATCATGATAGAGAAAAACACTGCAAACATCAAATTAGGAGAGAGTCCATGAATGATTGATCACCAAGGACAGAAGAACATAAATAAAGCTAAAATGAGCAATTAGGGAAAACATTTTGGGATGATCAACTTCATATGTTTGTATAAAATGGTGAACAATTAAGTGAGTCTTTTGTCATTTAATGAAAACATTAGGTTTATACTTGACAATGAACACCTAGTGGCTACCAACAATCAAGATATCTTGAGGGTGAGGAATAAGTTGCTAGGTACCTTAGGATAGAAAAAAGAGTTTATCCTCCAAAAATACATCAGTAGAAACAATATATCAATGCATAGAAGGATGATAACAATGATAACTCTTTTGAATGTGAGAACACCTAATAAAAACACATTTAAGAGATCATAGAGAAAATTTATTCAATCTAGAAATAAGATTCTTAACAAAGGTTATACACCCAAAGACCTTTGGAGGTAAAGGGAATAATTCCTAATTAGGCAAAAGATGTTGAATAGGAATTACACCATCCAAAGGGGAAGAAGGCATATGATTAATAAAATAGGAGGTGGTGACAATAATATCAAACCAAAGGTATTTGCACATATACATTTCAATCATAAGGGTACGAACAACATCAAGTAGGTGATAATGTTTATGCTTCATAACATCATTTTGTTGAGAAGTATGTGTACAAGTTTTGATGAATGATGTCATGTTGAGTGCAAAGAGAGACAACATCAAATTGAATGAACTTAAAAGCATTGTTAGTATGAAAAAGTTTAAGAGTAAGGCTAAACTGTATTTGTATTTTATTAAAGAAATTATGGATTACATCAAAGGCATGTTGATGATTTTTTAACAAATAGATCCAAAACACATGAGAAAAATTGTCAATAAAAATAATATAATATTGGATACTTGAAATAGATGCAACTTGAGAAGGCCTCTAAATATCATAATTGACTAAATCAAATAACCCTAGAATAGATGTTAACTTTTGACTTTTATAGATAGCACAAAACTACTTACTCATGATACAAGATTGACAATGAAATTAATCAACAAAAACCTAAGGAAGCACCTTATGAAACTTACAAAGCGAAGGATGTCCAAGACGACAATGCCAAAAGAAAGGATCACTAGATGTAGCTACCAACACAAGACCACAACGAATATCATCACAAGCGAGGATGTACATACTATGACCTCAATCATGACCTAAACCAATCCTCCTTGTTTGTCAATGACATACTACGTAGTATAATGAGTGGCATTTACATTTAGTGGGTCATTTGTGATATGATGTTCACATGTAAGTCATAAGAAAAGTTTCAAATGCATTGGCCCAATGGTGGTAGTTGGTTTTATTAACTTTTACTCCTACCATTATGAGCTTTGTCAGCTAAGGTTCAATGGAGGAGGAGTCCATTGTGCCAAAGGAAGCACCAACAAGAGATCAAACAAGCAAAAATAGGTTTATTAGTGAGAGCTAATTGGATAGAGAGAAGGGACTATTTAGTGAGATCAAACCAGACAGAGAGAAGAAGAGAAGAATGGTGTTCAATGAGCTCAAACTAGATGGAAGAGGTTGATAGAGAAGTTGTTTAACAAGTGTAAATCACATAGAGAGGAGTTGGGGTAGATTGTTCGTTGAGTGTCCATTTAGAGAACCCAATTGTCATAAGGGAGTGATGACTTGAGTAGCTATGATAGTAGGTGAGAGGGCCCCCAACATTAGAGAAGAGGAGGGCAGGTGAGTGAGGTCTAATCAAGTGAGGTTGAGGGCAGGTTCCAAATCTAATACCAAGTGGAGATTAAGGGGAAAACGTGATTAGGGTTTCATTAGCCACAAATTAAGATACATATGCATGGTACATGGATCCCTATATGGGTGGATCCAAATACCTGACTATCATATAGTTCTAACAATTGTCATTCAGCCAATTATACTTTATGGCCTAGAATGCTAAGGTGAGCATATGTAAAAAGTGTTGTTGAGATGTGCATTTGTGGTAATACCATAAGGGATAAGCTAAAAACACTTTCATTAGGAATAAAGTAAGAGTTGCATTTGTTGAAAATAAAATAAAATCAACTTAGATGGTTTAGTCATATCATTAAGAAACTAAAGAATACATTAGTCAAGAAAGGAGAATTAATTAGTGTAAAAAAATTAAAAGAAGTAGTGATAGATCTAAAATTACTTGGTTTGGAATTGTAAAAATGATTTAAATTTATTTAATTTAATGGAAGATTTAAGAATGGATAGAAATATTTAAAAGAAAAGGATTCATGTATTCAAACCCACGTTGTGAGATTATGGTTTAGATGGTTGTTGTTGTATGTAAATATTAGATTATTAAGATAATTATATGATAAAAATTAAAAAACTTGAAACATAAAAAACAATAAGCCTAAACAAAAATGAAATCAAAACCTAAGTAGAAATGAAAAAACTCTAACAAAACTTAATGAGTGCTTGCTTGGTTGTCTTCTCTATGCCTCTACATCACTCCATGTCTCTATGCCTTTGGAACTTGACATGTGTGCATTTGTGGCTCACCCCTCCACCTCCTCTTCCATGTTTGGAACTTGATGACACATGTGCTTGTGGCTCATCCCTTCGCCTTTGCATTTGGAAGCTCATGGTGCACACACTTGTGCCTCACCCATTTGCCTTCACATCTACCTCTAGAACCTAATGATGCACATGCTTACAACTTGCCTATCCACCTCTACCAATGATATTAAAATTAATTTTATTCTTTTCCTTTGTGCTGCAGATTTGCATTGATTGAAGGTTTGGAATAAGTTGAAGATTATCATGTATTTGCATTGATGTCTTGAAGATTTTAATCTATGAATGTTAAGAAGTTGAAGTCTTAAAAATTGGTGTCTAATTAAAATCACCTAGTGTGGTTTTGGACTATCATTTCTGTTGGCTTATTATTGCTTTTTGGACTATTTTTGTTTTTGGAGTATGTGTTGGACAATGTACCATCAACAACCTTTAATTAAATTTTTCCATGTGTTGCTGGTTGAATTCTTAGTGTGGTACTCATTGAAAATTTAAAATATATGTTGTAGTTTTAAACTTTAATTTTTGTGTGATGATTATGTAGTTTAAATTTTTATACATATAGGTTGTGAGATGAAAGTGATTGAACAATTATGTGAAGGAATTGAGAAGAGAAGACTAACTTAATAGTTGAATTTGGATGTTCATATTTGGATTATTTGGCTAATCAAATTTTTATTAGGTTTGGGTATTATCCGAATTTGGATAAATCTGATGGATATAAATTTGGATATGCGAATAACTATCTGAATATTAATAAAATGAATTTAGATAATCCAAATACTAATTGGACACAAATTCAGATACTGCTATATTCATTTGAATTTGGTTCATTTACAGGCCTATTGCTGTTGTAGAAAAATTCTCTTCTACTGATTAGGATTGATGTATTTGGGCATGCAGCTATGCTATAAACCCAGTGTTATCGTCTATACAATTATTCTTAGGATATACGGCCAAGTTGGAAAGATCAAACTTGCTGAACAGACCTTTCTTGAGATGCTGGAAGTAGGTTGTGAACCAGATGAAGTTGCTTGTGGTACTTTGCTATGTGCATATGCCAAATGGGGACGATGCAAAGATATGCTGACATTTTATAAAGCCGTGAGGAGAAAAGGAATCTTGCCTACTGCTTCTGTCTACAATTTCATGATCTCATCTCTACAGAAACAGAAATTGCATGGAAAGGCTATTCAGTTGTGGAAACACATGTTATCTGCAGGAGCACAGCCCAATCATTTCACCTATACAATCATAATAAATTCATATGTCAAGAATGACCATCTTGATGAGGCTTTAGAAATATATGAAAATATGAGGAATATTAGATTGGTACCTGAAGAGGCAACTTTTGGTCTCTTAATCAGCTTATCTGTAAAACATGAGAATTGGAATGAAGCAGTCAAATTATACAATGATATGAAATCACATGGTGTTATTCCAAGTAACTATACATGTGCCTCTCTTCTAACACTCCATTGCAAGAATGATGATTATTCCAAAGTACTTTCCCTCGTCTCAGAAATGGAGAAAAGAAATATTGTTCCTGATGAAGTTATCTATGGTATAGTTATCAGGATATATGGAAAACTTGGCTTGTATGAAGATGCAGAAAGGACGTTTGAAGATGCTGAGAGATTAGGTCTTCTCAAGGATGAGAAAACATATGCAGCAATGGCACAGGTTCATCTAAAATACAGGGATAGTGACAATGCTTTGAAAATCTTTGACCTCATGAGATCTAGGAATATTAAGTTCTCTATATTCTCATACTCTCTGCTGCTTCGCTGTTATGTTATCAAGGAGGATGTGGATTCTGCTGAGATTATATTTCAGACTATATCCAAGTATGGTATGCCCGATGTTGTTTCTTGTAATGACCTTCTCATTTTATATGTTAAGTTAAAGCTTCTGGATAAAGCCCATGAACTGATAGCTCACATACGGAAAGATGGACTGCAGTTTGATGAAGGCCTTTACAGATCAGCTGTGCAAATGTATTGCAAAGCTGGAATGATTGTTAATGCTGAGCAATTATTAGAAGAGATGCAGAGTATTGATATTAGTTTAGATAAGTTCACCAAGACATCTCTGATGGCTATGTACGGGCACTATGGTGGAATTCAGAAAGCAGAAAGCTTGTTCAAGACCCTAGAGAAACCTGATGCAACTTCACTTAGTGTAATGCTTTGTCTATACATTGAAAGTGGTGATGCAAATCAATCTAGAGAGATTCTTAAATCTTTGCTAGAGATAAATGATGGCTTGGCACTTGCTAGCCAATTGATCAATAAGTTTATCAAGGAAGGTATGTGGGATTTATTGGCATGTATTAACATCAGCATTATTTTTATGTATTAGAAAACTTGTATGTGACGCAAATCAGTCTAGAGAGATTCTTAAATCTTTGCTCGAGATAAATGATGTTTTGACGCTTGCTAGCCAATTGATCAATAAATTTATCAAGGAACATATGTAGGATTTATTGGCATGTATTAGCATCAGCATTATTTGTATGTATTAGAAAACTTGTATACGCCTGAAATTAATGACCTCAAGATATACAGATGCTTTTAAATACTGATCTTTTTGTTATCACTGACTTCTTGTCCACTATGAACTCTGAGAGCTCAGCTTCCTATTTTTTGATTGTACAGGTGATATCAGTAAATCCCAAGTACTTTACAAGCAAGTAATTGAGCTAGGTTATATACCTAATGATGCAACTATGGCTGCATTGATTGGTTCATATGGTCGTCAGAAACAACTAGAACAAGCTGAAAGTGTATTTTCAATAGTGTCAAATCCTCCTAAAGTTGGAGGGCTTGTATATAGCTCTATGGTTGATGCCTATGTAAAAAATGGCAAAATGGATGAAGCATACTCTCTTTATAAACACATGAATCAGCTTGATCTTAAGGTGGATGTTGTTACTTTGAGTGTTTTTGTCAACACATTGACTAAGGATGGTATGCAACCATGTATCCCAACTCTTAATTTTTATTATTTTGTACATTGCAAAGATTAAATATTGAAAATGAATATGGATGGGTCTACCCTACTAAATATTGTTGTCAAGGCTATTTCATGTTTCAGAGAAAAGTACTCCCCTTTCATATTAGTCTCACAACAAAAGTACTTTTAGCTTTTCACTCCATTCATTTTGATTGCCTGTTCTCATCCCTTGTAATATTCAATTTTTAGGTAAGTATGAGGAGGCGGAAAGTATTATCTTTAACACTCTTCAGGATGATATTAAACTTGACACTGTAGCATATAATACATACATCAAGGCTATGTTGGAATCAGGTTTGCTGCTTATTTTCCATCAATGATAACTTAGGAAACAATAATAATCATGCTTTAGTCCCATAATGTTGGGTATGCAAAATGTATAGCTTCCTGAAAATATGAGATGCAGCTAATGTTCCATATGCAGGTAAAACACATTTTGCTCTGAGAATATTCAATCACATGATTTCTTCGGGAATTTCACCTTCTATACAGACATATAATACAATGATAAGGTAAGGGCCTGTAATTTCTTTCTTGAATGAAAGCAGCTATTTCTATATTCTCATTTACTTGTTCTTTGTCCAACTTACTAATGCAGTGTATATGGCCGGGGAGGAAAACTAGAGAAGGCAATCGAGGTTTTCAATACTGCTGAAAGATCAGGCATCTCAATTGATGAGAAAACATATACAAACATGATTTGCTGTTATGGGAGGGCAGGTAGCATACAAGGGTTCAATCATTTGCATGCATTCATGCATTTTTTTGAACTAAATGACTTAGCATATCTGTGTAATGATAGAGTACCTAGAAATCTATAGTGATATAGGAGGAGAAACTATATAGGATATATTGATATTATAAAGGACATGTATGACAAAACAGTTACCAGTGTTAAAACTATAAAAAGAGAAACTAAGGAATTTCTTATAAATATTGGTTTACACTAAGAGTCCTCCTGAAGTACTTATTTGTTCGCCTTAGTTATGGATGAAAAAATCAATGAAATTCAAAGAGAAACACTTTGTTGTATACTATTTGTTGATGACATAATTGTACTTAATGATAGTAGTTCAAGAATTAGTTTTAAATTAGGAAGAGACACTTTAGAGTCCAAACATTTAGATTGAATAGGTCAAAAACTGAATATATGAAATTTAGATTCAATGATAATAAAAATAATGATGAAAATATATACTTAGATAACTATGAGATTCATAAAAGTAAGACTTTTAACTACCAAAGATATATAATAAGTAGCAATGATAAAATTATAGAGAATGTTATTTATAGGATTAAAGTAGGATGAGTGAAGTGGAAAAATACTTTTGAAGTGTTGTGTGATAGGAGTATACTCTTAAAATTAAAAGGAAAATTCTATAAAACTATCATTTACCCAATTATACTTTATGGCTCAAATTGTTGAAGTGTAAAGTATTAGCATATGCAAAAAGTTAGCCTTGTTGAAATATACTTGTGTAAATGGATGAGTGATATTATTATAAGAGATAAACTAAAAATGATTTTATTAAAAATAGAGTAGGAATTGCATCCATTGTAGATAAGAGAAATTTAATTTAGATTAGTTATATTCTTAAGAAATTAAGGAATGCACCAGCTAGGAGAGGACAATTAATTAGTGCAAAAGAAACTAAAAGAAGTAGTTGAAGGTTTAAAACTACTTGATTAGTAATTGTGAGAAAAAAATTTAATTTTATGTAATTTAATTGAAGATTTAACCATAGATGGAAATACATAGAAGAAAAAGATTCATGTTGCTAACCTTATGTAATAAGATTATGACTTGGATTGTTGTTTTTGCTTGTTATTCTGTTTCTTCTATGCATATAAGCATTTTTTGTACATGACTACATTTTAGGTTTCTTTAAAAGTGATTGTAATCATTGATGGATGAATTGCTTTTTGTAAGTCAAATCTCCCAAGTCAGACTTCACTTTTCTTGAATAAATCTTTCTTCATTTGCCTAAATAGCTGTATATGCAGTCCATCTTTTAATGATTTCATATTTTCTTGCATTGCAGGAAAGAGCAACGAAGCATCTTTATTATTCCATAAAATGAAAGAAGGAATAAAGCCTGGGAAGGTAACAAGATCGTCCTAATTAGAAGAATTATGAGATATTGCGTTAGGGGTTTAAATATGATTGTGATTTATTTACATTAGTAGATATAGATTAAGTTCAGTTATGCAATTTTTCCGTAAGTGTTACATTTCACAACCTAATCTGGAAAATTCTTTGCCTTCAGCTAGACCTCCAAAATTTTCCAAGAAAAACCAAATGATAGCTCAACTCATTCATTTTTTTTTTGTCAAATGGTGGGGCCTCCCATTTTTTGTTAATGAAAATCCAGTCAGATTCTACAGAAAAAGACTTCGTAGAAAAACTTCTACAAAGAGGAAAAAAAACCAAAAGAGCATCTCTCCAGGAATCAATTATTTTATACTTTTTAGTAATAGATACTACCCTATATACTTAATCTATGCCAACTGCCTTCATTTAGATTGAAACATCAGTAATCAATCGAGAAGCTGGAATCATGATATAATTTAAAATTTTAAATGAAACATGATATTAAACACAATTTATAAATGCAAAAAATGAGACATTTAAAAGAAAATGGGCATTGAAAATTGAAATATAAGATATCCAACTCAAAACTAATTGGTTACACTACATGTAGCTACTCTTGCCTCCTATGGCATCACCATCCTTGATCGCAACTGTAGCTCATACAACCCCATCTTCTACACTTGATACTAATCTACCTATTGCACTACAAAAGGATAAAAGATCCTACACTGTCCATCTCATTTCTAATTTTGTTTCCCATGATAAATTTAACCCGAACTTTTGCAATTTTGCTTTATCTATTTCCTTTGTGTCTATACTCAAGAACTATCAAAAGGTACTTCAAATTCCACACCAGAAAGTAGCAATGGATGAGAAGATAGAAGCATTGAGATTACATGACACATAGGAACTTGTAATCTGTCTTATTGGAGCAATTGTCGTCATCTACAAATGAGTGTATATTGTAAAGTATAAAACAGATGGTTCTGTAAACTGATATAAGGCTCATTTGGTTGCTTGTGGCCTCTCACAAACATATGAGATTAATTGTGCAGAGATTTTGTCACTAATGTCCCATCTTAATTCTATCCATGTGCTTCCATCTATAGTTGTCAACTAGTCTTGGTAGATATATTAGATAGACATTAAGAATGCATTTTTCTATGGTGATCCAATGGAGTAGGTTCTTATAGAGCAATCTCCAAGGTATGTTGTTTAGGGGGAGGATTGTGTTTACTTATTTAAGAAGGTAATTTAAGGGCCTAAGTAGAATCTAAGAGTATGGTTTGAAATGTTTAGCAAGGTTATTGCAAATGGTGGTTTCCAATGATGTGCAGTTGGCTATTTTGTGTTTTACAAGAAGATAAGTGGCAGGTGTGCAATTCTTGCCATTTAAGTTAATGATATTCTCCTTACGTGTAGTGATGATGCAACAATTTCTGATCCAAGAGAGTATATGAGGAGACTTTTTATCACTAAAGATATGCAAGCTTAAGTACTTACAAAGAGGTAATGTTATCCTTATCATAAAGGAAGTATGCATTAGACTTGTTACAAGAGACACCTATGGAGCTCTTGGAATGTAAACCAGAGAGTACACCTTTTGGAGCTCAATCCTCCCTTTTGTCCTTAGAGTTACCTAACAATCTTGAAAGATATAGACAACTACCTAGGAAATTAATCTACTTGACAAGTATAAGACTAGATATAGTGTATGCAATCAACTTTCCCAATCAATTCATGCATGAACTCAACGTAATAGACTGATATAGCATATGCAAATAGTGCTTCAAGTAATGGACTGACATATAGAAGACAGCAACTTGCAGGTTGAGCCTTATTCTGATTTTGAGTTTGACATGGCCACTTGTGGGTTAAGACTTATTCTTATTTTGGATTCATAGATGATAAAGGTGACAATAAGTTTATCTTTAATTTTTGCACTTATGTCAGGAGCAATTTGGTCAGATCACATAGTAAGAAACAAAATGTTGTATCTAGGTTCAATGCTGATGTTGAGTATTGTTTTATAGTTTTGATTACATATGAGATGGTATGATTGAGGTCACTTCTATAGGAGCTTGGTTTTGTAGTACACTTATTTGGCTATACATTGTAACAAGACATCAATCTTCCTACCTTCCATGAGTATGGATTGTCATTTTGTATATGGTATGGTGATGAAGGGTGTAATATCTACACCCTATACTCAATCTTTAGAGTAATTTGCAAATATCTTTATCAAATGTTTGGGTGTCAAGGTATTTGAGTATCTTTGTATTAAGTTGGGCATAATAGATATATATATATATATTCCAACTTAAGGGAGAATGAATGTTATGTATTAGATTCATTTTATGTGTGTGTGTTTGTAGGTAAATAGATATCCATTTATTTTGAGTATTTTGTCCATCTTGTATATATGTAATCCTGTTTGGTGGTGAATAACAAGCCATTACTTTTTCATTTCACAATTGTAAGTTTACTTAAGATATATGCAAATTTAATTGAATTCTTTCAAGTTATGAAAATTAGCTGAAAATCAGAGAAATTAAAGAAAGACTTATAAATACATTACATTTAATTATGTTAGATCAATCTCTTCTAAGTAAATTTATTTATAGAAAATATATATTTTTAATTAGAAATCTCTATTAATACTCTAATTAGTACCAAAACAAAAAAACGACAAATGTAATATGTATGGTTTTCTCTAATGTGTGGTTTGGTCTGAGAGGGGTTCAATTGTATATAGCCTTGTTTCCATAAATACAGAGGTTTCTGGGTTTCAAATTAATGGAGCAATCTTAGTTTTGTATGAAGCCTTGTCCTCTAACTAGTTGTGAATTAGGAAAAATAAAAAAGGAAATTAAGATATACTGACATTTTGTTAGATTTTATGTGATAGAAGTAAATTTAGGCATTAGGCATGCAATTTCAACTATAAATCTCTAAAAATTGGAATTTTGTAAAACATCAATTGAAATAATTAAAATTTTGGTACTTCTAAAAATGGAAACTATACAAAAAGCATGGTTCTCACCTAATAGAGCAAGAAATATGGTTAAAAACGGAAGAAAAATTTCTTAGAGAAGAAAAAGAGGTTTTTGTTGGGATCATTAGAGAAGAATCATGAGATAAGTCAGCTTCAGAGTGCATCTGCTTTCAAGAGTGGTTTGCTTCCACCAAAAAAGAGGAGAAGAATATCAGAAGAAAAGAAGGGAGAAGAGAAGAGCTGGATAGTTGCTGCAGATCTGTTTCTGTGAAGAGCTGATACCTTGTTGAGAACTTGAGATACATGTGTATCGGTTGAGGCAAGGGGTGTATCAGTACAGAGTCTTCAGACACCTTTCACTAAGTCATTTTTTCACTATCTTGACTGAGATATCATAACAGGTCTTCTACAGTGCAAAATCTCCATCATCAACATGTTTTAACTAAGATACATCTGATTATCATACTGGTAAATTTAAATTTCAATCTGTAATGGCAAATTTTCGCTGATACAGATCAGAACATGCCACCATGAGAAGGCTATCCCACCCTCATCTGTTTCTTAGAAATCCAAGCATGTAAAGAATCCCCATCACTAGTGACAGCAGCACTAAAGTCCTGTTAGAGTCCAGTCAACTTTTCTATTTCTGATTGATTCCAAGTTACCCATTTCTTTTGGTTTCGTCATTTCAAAAGGATTTAGCTGATCAAACCATGAAATCTTCATTTCATTCATGCATGGCCTTGTCATGTGGAAGTAGGCATTGCACCTCATAATTTTCATTCTGTAGCAGATGGAACAATTAATTCTTCGTCATCTTGCTGAAGGATGCTGCAACAAAAAAAGCCACAACTTGCACGTCATTCAATAATTAACTCAGTTAACATAATCCCATGTTGATAAAAGTGAAGACATGACTTTTGGTCACAAATACAATGTTTTCTTAACTTATGATCAATTGGTTTTGTGTTGGATATTTACATTTCAATATGGTATCAAGGTCTAAAATGATCAACATTAATGGCCCCAAGTTCATACACCCACTCATTCCAAAAAGGTTACACTTCTAGGAAAAAATGAACAAAAGTGAGGGATTGTGTTGGAATAGTTTCACATTGATAAAAGGGTGTGATTATAAATACAATGACCTCTTCATGCATAGCATTTGCTTGTAAGTTGGATGTCTGTGGTTCAACAACCTCATCCCTACAATCTTCAAAAAGGAAATATTATTTAAGCTAGTAGCTCTTTTTTCCATTCATATTGCTTTGCCTTAGATATGAATATCATATTGAGGATAAATCTTTTGGAATATATATATATATATATCAAGAATTGAAGATCGTATTGATGAAAACACAATACTTTTGTGGAAACATTCAAAAACTTCAAATTTCAACTTAAAATTTAAGGATAAGATAAAACAAGTTATGATAAGCATATAAAAACACCTAAATAAATTTTCTAAATAATTATCATGCATAAAAGATCAATTAGATAGAAATATAGTAATTGCATGTATGAAAAAAGTTTTAAATTATATACAAATAATTGAAAAAAAAACTCATAATAACAAATGATTAAAATTAAGGTTACATTTCAATAAAATCCAAATTGTAGTTGAATATAAGCTAAGTTACAATTTAATATATTTCAAATTATATTTTGATAGAAATCAAGTTACATTTTAATATATATTAGGGTAGATTTCAATAAAATCTAGATTACAGTTCAATATTTATTAAGTAATATTTCAATAAAATTTAGGTGGCATTTTATATATGAAACACAAATTGATAAAATTATGCATGGTACTAGAGAATTTCCATAATCTCAATAATTAAAAATTTTATTGATTATAAGATTCTTAGAGTAAATTAGAAATTTTTATTTCTATAATGTAGTTAATATCTTTTAAAAAATCTCACATAAATTAATTTAAAAAATAGAAAAATAATGTTTATAAGAATATAATAGATAAGTAAAAGAGTAATGTTATTCAAAAATGGACTTGTCAATTGAATTGGGCTCAACCATATTGGCTCAGCCCAACATGATCAAACAGTGTTATCGATCAATCTACCATGGTTGAACGAGTTGTGTTGACACAATCCCAATGTAGCCTACAACACAAACTAAAGGTTGAACTCGATTGAAAGTCTGAACATCTTCCTCTTTTCTCAAGCCAAGCAAGATTTTGCTTCTACACTTTTGAATTTCACCATCCACTCTACCTCTTTGTCCTCTCTAAGCCCAACCTATTTGATCCAATAGGAACCAAACCAAAGAAGAGAAAAATGGAAGATTCTAGAGAAAAAGAATCAAAATTCCTCGGTGGTGGTGAAAGTTGTGAAGGTGAAGTTGAGCTTAAGGTTGTTGACAACTTAAAGAGGACAAAGTGTCAACTAACACTTTCCCCCAACAATAGTAGTAATCCCATCTTATACTTGACTTCTATGGTGGTGATGATGACAAGGAGGAAGCAAGAGGTGAGGAGGATGAGTGTGGCTAAGGACAATAATAGCAATGTGTCAAAGCCTCGAAGAGTGGCAATAGGCATGTTGAAGATTGGCACTACCCAACCTAAATGGGATCGTGTCTAGGGTGCATTAACTACGACTTGGCATGACTTGATTCAACACGAACAATGCTTAGGCTGGGAAAAATATGGTTGTGCTAACCCAACATAACTTATTAAAATGACTATTCATAAGCAAACATAATTTTTTTTTAAAAAATCAGGATTTTTGTATTTTTTAATACTACCATCATTTTTATGTAATAATTTTTTTTCATTTTTTCTTGTCTTTTTTCTTCTCTTTTTTTCTTTACCTTCTCTATAATCTCCATAATTAAAAATTTTATCAATTATATGATTTTAGAGTAAATTATCGATTTTTATTCCTATAATGTAGTTAGTAGTTTTTAAAAAATTTCACTTGAATTAATTAAAAAAATAGAAACGAGTTTTTAAGAATACAAGAGATAGGTAGAAGAAGAATGTTATTTATAAGTATACATAATATTAAAAAAAATAAAAATATCAAAATTATTGTGCTTTTTTAATACTTTCACTATTTTTTAAATATATTTTTTATGTATTATTTTTTATTTTTTTCTCTTTTTTTCTTTCTTCTTTCTCTTTCTCTCTTTCTTCCCTTTCTCCTTTTTTTTTTTTCTTTTTTTCTCACGTGTAACTCACCCTCCCTCCTCCTTTGACCTTCCCCGCCCACCTGAAAATTCTAATGGGTTCTCATGGTTTGCACAAAGGGAGACCTTGAAGGTCAATGGTAGTGGAAACCTTTGATAGTCAACAATCCATAGAGGCAATGGAGAACCCTTCTTTAGATCTACCAATCCTTTAGTAGATTGATCAATCAATCCAGCCTCCAACAACTCAAAAAATACATCAGATCAAATGATCCGGCATTGTTCCTTGGCAAAAGATTGTTTGATCCATAGTATTTTCAAGAATACATAGGGTATCAGGATCGACAAAAATGAAATCCAATATGGATCAACGAAATTTTATTGATTCATTGCAATTTTTAAACCTATGTATACAACAATAGAACATCTTTTTGGCATTTATCAAGTCAATGTGATTTTTAGTAAGCATTAAATTATCAATGCAACTTTGTTAGTAAGTCCCTCATTGCAGAGATTGGCATCTCACTTTTCTATATCTTTTTTATGCATATTAAAGAGCTGTTGTAGTTTAATGGTGTAATTGTACTTTTAAAAAGGACAACTTTTGCCTAGATTTCTATATTGTGTTTATAGTTATTTTCTTGCTTTGTTTCAATTATTTCCACTGATTGTTACAGATAAGCTACAATGTTATGATTGATGTGTATGCCACAGCTGGGTTGCATCATGAAGCTGATAATCTTTTATTTTCCATGCAAAATGATGGTCACACTCCTGATGCAGTGACATACCTTGCAATTGTTCGGGCATATATCAAGAGCCAAAAATATTCGCAAGCAGAAGACGTTATTAAGAAGATGCTAAATAGTGGAGTTCCTCCATCTTGTGCTCATTTTAAGCATATCATTTTGGCTTATACAAAAATTGGTTCAATTTCTGATGTTGAAAGAGTATGTGGTAAAATGAAGGAACTTGGTTTATCTCCTGATCTTACCTGTTGCCGGGCCATGATGAGGGCATACATGGAGCATGGCCTTGTAGACAGAGGTATTTCTTTGTTCGAGCAGATACATGATTCCATAAAGCCTGATGGATTTATCTTAAGTTCTGCAGTTCATCTTTATGAATTTGTGGGTCAGATCATCAAAGCTCGTGATATTCTCAATTTTATGAATAGAAGGAACATCGTGTTTATAAGAAGTCTAAAGGTTGGATCTAGAGAAGAGATGCCAAATCTTCTTTTGTGAGAATCGTTCTAGAATTTTGGTGTCACTAGATGGATCTGAAATGTTTTTTATTTGATTACTGTGACAAATTTGTCACGTTGTTTAGTTGAGCAGCAAAGTGGGTAGATCTGGTTAGAATGAAAATGATGACCCAATATCGTTCATGCACATTTGCTTTTAGCCTTCAGAACCATGTGGTAGAATGCCCGTTGTGAAATTCAATGATTTCAGATATTTAGTCAAAAACCAGATGCTTGCCCTTAAATATTCATATTGCATGAACATATGTGTACATGCTCTGTATGTTTGATAGAGGAAAACAGAGGGTGCTTGACAACAGTATTTTTGAGCTCGAAAATACATTGATCAGATCTCCTGAGATATGTCAGAAGTTGACTGCACATCAATTCAGACGTGGAAGTCATAATTTTTCTATAACTTGCCCTCATTTTAATCTCATCTATGCTGCCAGCACCGTACAAGCAAAGGTGGAAGTTGATAGCACATTGAAGTGGCAGAGCAGTTGTATATGAATGAATATTACAAGTGCGATGTACTCTGCAATTGGGTTTCCTCTTTTACTATGAACAGCAAGTTAGCAATTAATTATATGCATGGATTGGATCTGATTTCATAATATGCGTTTATCAAGGTAAAGGGTACAATGTTGGCAAATCCTACTTGCAAACACACACAGGAAAATTTTCTGGTGGGGTTCGTGCCTATGATTTTGTTTAGGGTCCTAAATTTTGGCCTTGGATCTGTGCAGTTATTGATTGTTCGGTTTAGGTAATTTTGTACCAGCAATCATTTTCATATGTGGAAAATGATTGAGTCAAATATGTTTCACATTAGATATTTGTAAGTATGATAAGTTGGGGGTATTTAGTGATTTGATTGACATTCTAAGTTTGTATTAAATTAATATTTCAAATCTGTTGACACATTTGGTAATCATCCATCCATTTCTGACGTGATTACTTGGATGGCTTTTTTGGTCAATCGTCATACTCGTGTTTTTTTTTATTGTTTCATTGTAACGTGACAACGGTACCTTTGGGGTGCGACGACATATTGGGTAATCGTCCTTTCAATAGTCGTCAAAGTTGGAGTGCGACGACATTGAGAGTTCTTTGCTATTATAATTTTTGTGTTTAATGCTTGTATGATATTCGTTTAATTTGTTCTATTATAATATTTTTATTCGATTGATTATCAATAATTTTTTCCCTTGTCTAAACGCTTTAAAAGCTTCTCTTTTTTGGTGGTTGAAATGTTTTGCATTTGCAACTTGTTTTCAGATGGAAAGGAAACTTTGCATCTGATAAGGATAGTTGTGTTATAGTTCATCTTGATGTAAACAAAGAGAAGTCTGTTTTCTGTACATGACTTTGTAATTATTTCATTTTCGTTTATATTATGTAATTATGTTTCATTTTTATTTTTTTAGGTCAATGCTATAAATAGGAATATAGAATTGCAACTGAAAGATATTGTGGGATATTTAAATTGTTAGGATGTGCAATCATTTTTACATATTTACTGTTTATTTCTGGTGTTTATTCAAATTGTTAAGAAAAAGATACATATGCTTGACTTCACTTAGTGAAATTATAACTTGGATTCTGCTATTTATGCTTTAATTAAGAAGATACTTTGAATGATGATATTGCATTGGACTTAAAGATATTGATGTTAATGGCTGTTGAATTTTTTTATTAGATACTATTTTTTAAGCTTCAGAAATTCTATTTACTTAGGGATGGACTAATCTATTTGATTTAAATTAAGTAATTATGAATTGTTTTAATAATATTGCCTGCATTGATTGCTTGTAATATCTATCACAGCCTTGATGTTACGTCACTGGATGTTATGTTACCATTAGGATTGTTAAGAAGCTTTAGATAAATCATATTTAAGGTAATCACTTTCTATTGTTGATTGTTCACTCTTATATGGAAATTCTATAATTGCATCTCTATGTAAATTGGAATGGTATCATGTGTTCTCTCTTTGAGTGCGTTTTGAAAAAGGTATATTCAAATTAAAAATAAAATATAAAATCATTTTAATAGGAAAATATTTTATCATTTGGCTATGATGGTTTTTTCCCCTGTAGTGTGGTGATACAAATGACGTACAAGTTATTTTTGGATCATAATGCATTGTTCTTTTAAAAGTAAAATATGTATTTACAAGAACAATTATAAACATTTCATTTGTAGTAGCAATTCGGTGTTCTGGTTTTTGGCATTACTTTTTGTACATTCAGTTGAAATATTCTTCTCCTTGTCATCTATTCAAAAGTATAAAAATTTCAAGAACATGTTTTCTTAGATATTTTGGTGTTGACTTGGTCTTCTATCTTGTAATTCTTGTCTCTTTTATTCCGTGCATACTTTGCTGTGATGTAGAAATAATAAAAACGATATAATCAAAGAAACTAGAACTTGCAATCAACATGACATTTAATGTAACATGAATAGGAAGAAATTGTGTATTTCTTGTTGTACCAAAAAGGTCAGTACGTTGATATGTGTATGTGTTCTCTTTTTTTTCTTTAGGTTTTGTGTCTTGGAAGTCATCTGTTTACAAGAAAAATTCAAGTGATTTTAAATTCAATATAAACTTATTACCCTACTTCTAATCCCTTTCTTCTTTTCAACAAGGTACTTTGAACTCTTGCTTGGGATGTTAAGGACAGTGGAAAGCAAGATGTAAATAATTTAAGTAAATATATTTAAATAAATATGCTTCTTCAGCTAATGAACTATGAAAAATCTGTAATTTTTTAAGAAAAAAAATCGTAATGTTACCTATGCCGTCTCAATTCATATGTATTATATGTCATTTTACATACTATTTTTTTTTTTTTCCGTCTTCTGTTGTCTACTGTATTGAAAAATTTATATGCTCAGTAAATATGACATTAAACATATTTGCATTAAAATTTTCAAAATCACGTTGTGAGTTTCCTGCTGGAGAATTTCTTTACTGTTCTCATCTTGTGTTAAACTTATAATAAAACTTGTCACCCTAACAATAACTACATTGTGGGGGCATTGGTATGATAATTGGAATTTGTTATATAAAAGAGAATATTTAATGTAGCATTGACTTCTTAAACTTACTTTGTGAATTGTGTAATGCATCATAATTTTGCATGTGTTGTTCATGAGTTTATATCCGTAAAATTTAATAAGCTTGAATCTAACAAAACGATTTTGAAATTCTTATAATAATTGTTTTGTTTGTGCAATACAACTGTAATTTGTTTATGTACTTACCGTTATAACATATTTAGGTAAAGTTATAAATTTAAAACAAACAAAAAAAAAATCATAAATTTCATTTTTAAAATAAAATAAAGTACAAATATTAATGTTAATGAAATGCTAATAAAATGTATAGATTAAATACAAGTCCATGAACGTCATTTTTATTTATTGAAAATCAATCGATAATTTTGTTTTTAATCGTCCTTCCGATCAGCGTCGTCGTGAGGAGAGGTCGGGCGGTAGGAAGGCCTGGGACTTTGGGGAAAGGAGACGGAAAGTTAGGGCGACAAAGGATGGACATTGGAGACTTTCGCGGATGGACATCGGGGGCAAGGAAGAGGCGAACGACAAGCCAAGGGGCTCATGAGCAAATGGGCATCCACGGAAACAACAGACGCGCAGGGGTAAACCAAAAACGTGAAGCAAGGTCACCTTTTCAATGCAAGGAAGCATCTTCCACGACAATGCGTGCGAGGAGAAGGAGAAGAAGGAGAAGGAGAAATGGGGGCTTTGCAGGCAGGAGGAATGAGAAGGGGGCGAAGGTGAGAGATTAATTACGAAGGAGAAAAGATAGAAAAAAGCAAGGAAAGTTACCTTACGTATATTGCAGAAAATTTTAAATTACTTCCTTCACTTTCTTCGTTTCTTCCTTGCGCAGTTGCAAATCCATCCCCCTCCCTTCCATAATGTAAAACAACATTGCACATACATGATTTATTGCCTGATATTTCGACCTTACCTGCTACCACAGTGGCACTTCTTGATGTTAAACGTGAACTTCCCGTAGAAATTAGCACTCCGTTGCTCGTACTTTTAAATGTGACGTCTTTTAGATATTTTCCAAGATTTTTAGTACTATTTTTTAGATATTTTCCAAGATTTTTAGTACTATTTTTTAGTTAAAAACATTCTTAGAAGGAGTTGATGTCAACCTGAAATTCGTTCTATTTGAGATCATCATGCTTCCCTCATCCCTCCTTCGATTGCTTACCAATTTGCTTGTAAGCAAACGAGGTTGAAGCAGAGGTTAATTGCAAAACTAGCTTTTTTGTGTTAGCCCTTTCTTTTGCTTCTTTTGTCTCGTTAAACTTACAAAGTCCGCTGTATTCTCTCTACTTCAGTTGTGGGTTTACATACAGCTAACGGTAATTTAATTTTATCGTGAAAAAAATCTTATTTCTACATCATGTTAGTCACAAAATCAATAGTGAACTGCGTAATTAGAGAGGATGGTAAAATCTTATTTCTGCGTAGTTATTTCTTCACGCCTGACGGTGCATGGGCGATGCTGCGAGCCGTTCTTTCACGCAACCAGCACCGCGCATTTGGAACGCTTCCGATATATACAACGCAGATCGATTAATTTTCCATGACAAGTATCGATCGTTTCCTTGGCAATCGATCATGTATTCCATCTCTCTACCTTCTCGTCTTCGTCATTTCCTCTTGGTCGCTTGCCTCGTTCTTCCAATCCTTGCGCTTGTGCCCACCTCCATCGTCACCACTCCTCTTCTTCCCCACATCACACTCGAGTTCCCCGTCCTTACCCATGGCGATGGCGCTTCCGCCACCCACCTTGTGCCGCTGCACGTCGGCGAGCCACCGCAGACCGTCTACGTTTTGCCCGACACCGGAAGCAGGGCAACTTGGGTCTACTGCCGCGCCTATCCTCGACGACGTCACCATTATGCTCACGTCTCCTCCTCCTCCTCCGCGGCCGCTACTCGCGGCGTCTTCGTCTTTACGGAGTCCGCTACGTTCCTACCTCTCGGATGCTTGTCGCGACATTGCAAGAACGCCGGTGGATGCATGCCGCCGCGAGGTTGGTGCCGTTACACTCACAAGTACGCTGATGGCACGTCGGCCAGCGGTCGTTGGGCAATGGAGACTTTGAGGGTGGATACGAACAGAGGAATGGAGATAAAATTGCGGGACGTGATGATCGGATGCAGCTCCCCGTGGCTGTCGGACGTCGAAGGTGTTGACGGCATATTCGGGTTGTCGCCGGTGTATCCTTCCTTGGCCGGCACCCTGGCGAAACAGCTCGGAGGTTGGTACTTAATCTTATCAAAATTTAGTCTTGTCTCTACTTTTATCACCGCAAGATGACTTTTATAATAAATAATAATAATTTTGGATGGAACCAACCAATTAAACTAAGTTTAATCCTTAATAAATTGTTGCACAAGTAGGGGTGTTCTCCTACCACATCTCGGCGTCAGGCGATGAGGACATGCTCATATTCGGGAACACGACGCGGCCGTCGTTCCGCCGTAACCCGATGCGGTACACCGCACTCCACCTTGACGATGGCCGGAGATTCTTCTACGTCAAGATCGCTGGGGTGCTCATAGACGACGTTCAGCTGGACGTGCCAACACCCGACACCTGGGCGTTCGACGAGAGCACGGGAGCAGGTGGCGTGGTCGTCGACACCGGAACCACACTCACGTACTTGCCGGAGGCGGCGTACCGCGAAATATTGAACGCGTACTTGGAGCACCTCATGGAGTACGACGGCCTGATCAGGGTCACGGACGAGGGCGGCATGTGTTTCGACTCCAAGGAGGACCCGACCTTCAAGTGGAGTGGGTTGCCGAGGCTCGCCGTCGAGTTCGAGGGAGGGGCTCGGCTGGCGCCACCGTGGGAGAGCGTGTTCTACCAGGAGGAGGAGGAAGACGAAGGGACGAGGTGCTTGGGGGTGATGAAGGGTGGCAGAGATGGATTGATAATAGGCAGCTTGTTTCAGAGGAACTACTTCTGGGAGTACGACCTCAAGCTCACGAGATTAGGGTTTGCTGCTGTAGACGTCTAACCATAATTTTGATTTAGTTTGATCGTTTTAATTGCTTCGCCCTTAGTTGGAACGTTTAGTAGGAACTACTTTGTCACTCTAGTCACTTCTTAATTATTCTAAATATTGACCAGTTTTAATAGCTCTTTGCAGGAGAAATTGTCTGACTCTGAAATGATGATATCGCCCTCCAAGGGATAATATTATCATACATATTATTAACATATATATGTGTGAGATTTCTCCTGATATATTATTTGATAATGATGACCATGAAAATTCATTTTCTAGAAAAAGTTAAAAAGATAGTAATTAAATTTATTACTTTATTTTCATATGTTGGCTTATAATTAAAACGCTTTAGTGTTATTGAATCTCCTTCCATGTCTCCCGCCCCTCTCTCTTCCCTTGATGTACAGAGATTTTTTTGTAATTCGAAGGGATTAAAGAGGTCCAGTTTTCCAATTTATTAGACCCTTAAATATGTAAGATTTAAATAATATATGTACCTTTTCTTGAAAATTATCTATACATGTTGCAATAGATGATCTGTCTAGATTTAGTGAATTAGAGTCATCTGGATTGAAGTCTTGGTTAACCCCATCTCATGACATCTTCATGATATCCTTGAAGAGCTGCCATGAATTGTGCATGGGATTCTTGCACTGATGTATACATTCGAGATGTGTCATCATTCATTCTTTTTATTTGTTCTTCGTGATCATCAAGGCGTGCAGAAATCTGACTTGGCCAAAGATGCTGTCGTTGTTCATTTCCCTCAACCTGAAATCGTAAACTTGTAATGGAATCATATAACTGCGCCAATTCTTCATTTTGATCAAATTCCTTAGCACCTTGTAAATCATTTTACTTAGTTCATCACAACGTCGACGTCCCTTCTTTGGTATCAAGCTTGCAGCCACATTATGTACAAGCTATAACTCTTGGACCCGGTTTCGATTGATTTATTGTAGTAAGCTTCACTAAGAATTTCTTTTCCTTTGCAATAACCTTACTCATATTTGCAAATGTCAGACAAAGATCTATTCCAGTAGATGGTATATGTCTAATATTCGACCAATCAATATAATACTTCATCAAATGGTAAAGATGTGCCCAAAACTTATGATTTATAGGCATTGTCACCATGAGCAAGATTTGTATAAAACCTTGTTCTACCAGCTAGCATGGGGGTAGCAAGGTACCATTGTCATCGTCAAGGATTTTCAGGCCCATGCATATCCCTAAAATCAACGTACACTTCCACCAACAAGGATTTTCAGGCCCATGCATATCCCTAAAATCAACGTACACTTCCACCAACAAGGATTTCTTTGGTTGCATACTTTTTCTTTGTGGGCTTGAACTGCTTGATCATCCAGAAAATAAAATTAAACATTATCACCTTGTGAAGACGATTTCGTTTCTATGGTTTTCTTCTTTCCTTTGCGGCAGATCGAGCTTCCTCCGTGGCGTGACTCTTCTTTGCTGAAGCTGCGCGTTGTCTTCGTCATTTCGGTGAAGCTACTCGTTTTCCTTCCCAGCGGACCAGTTTTGTTCGTCGGAAGCGGATGTGGTACCGGAGATGCACCCGTCATAAAAGGCCAGATCGGTCGTACAATAAGTCTTTTTGTTCATCTTGAGGTCTTGTGGAGATATCAGACAATTAGTTACCGGTCTTAATATATTTCAAAACAGTATTTCCATTGAAGATCGATGTTACTGCTGAAGGTATGATTGAGATGAAACGGTGAATATCGGTCAATTGATCTCTAGTGTTAATATATTCTAAAATAATATTTTCTCTGTTAACGTGGTCTGATTTCAATATATATTTAACCCTTACGTGTAATACAATATTTTTCTATAAATTTATTGTACTTGTGTTATCATAGTAAATAGAAACTTTGAGAAAATTTAATCTAAAATCGTCTCGAGCTTGTTTGCATTTGAACATAACAAACTCCGCCAGCCATATATTCCACTACATTGTGGATAATGTCACGTTATTTTATTTTTTACCAAATCATGAAACAAAAAGGAATTACCTCAAAAAAAAAACAAGTATCCACTAGTACTTCTTTTATTGTTTTCTGCAAAAATAGCGTCACTAAATTTAAATCAAATCCTTTTTGATAAAACATGCCATGATCTTGTGTGTCCCTCAAATATCTAAGTATTCTTCTAACAAGAATAAAATGTAAATCTTTAGGTTTTATCTCAAAATATCCTACAAGCACATACATTAAATGTAATATCAAGTTTATTTACAAATAAATAGATTAAAAAATCAATTATACCTCTATATTTTTTTTGATCAAAATTAACTCTATATTTTCATCTTTGTCAATTTTAAATGTAGAGCTCATTGGAGTTCTAATACCTTTGCAATTTTTCATTCCAAATCTTTTTAATAATTCTTTAGTATATATTTTTCTTAATTTATGAATATAACATATTTGATTTGTTTAATTCGTAAATCTAAGAAAAATGATAATTCTCCTATGAGACTCATTTTGAATCTATTTTTCATTAGAGGTGTCAATTGGGTTGGGTCATTGCAAGCCAACCCAACCCTACCTAGTCTGATTTTTTAAATTGGGTCAAGTTGGGCTACAATATATTAGAAAATTAGCCTATGGGCCAGGCTGACCTACAAGCTAATTCGAGCCAGGCCAAGCTAGCCTATGGGTCGATTCAGGTCAAGCTTGGGCTGGCCCACAAGCCAATTTAGGTCAGGCTCTGTAAGTTATTAAGTCTGTGTACATTAAACAAACATTAAAATAATGTTCATTTTTCAACGTTCTTAAAAAGCAAACGACGAAATCAATGGAAAATAAAAAATAAAAATTGGAATATGATACATCTCTTATATACATTAAGTGTTTGTTTAAATCCTAGAACTAAAGTAAAAGTTGTTAAAAAATTAATAAATGTAATACAAACTTGTTTAAATATAAAACTTAATGTAAAAATTGAAAATGTAGAACAAAATTTGAATAATATGTTTGATATATATATTACAAAATATGGAACACAACAAACACAAAATATGTCCTATTTTTCACAACCATCATCATCAACATCAATAATTGATTATAGTATATTTGATGATGAACATAGTGATTTATCGTAACAAATAGGAAAGAATTAAATAATTTTAATCATAGCTATTTAATAAGAGGTAATCCTAACTTTCTAGATTTTGATGTAATAAATTGAAGAAAAACACAAAAATGCACATTTCTTATTTTATCATTAATGTCAAGAGATTTACTAACAATTTCAACTTCTTTTATGAATAGGCATTTAATATTAATGGTAATATATTAGATGATAGAAGAGTAAGATTAAAATATGACATTTTAGAAGCATTAATGTGTGTTAAAGATTAAGAGTTTACTTGTGTTCGTGGACATCAACAAAAAGATGACTTCATCAATGAATTTACAAATTTAAATGTTTAAATATAATTATGTATATTAAATGGAAAATATTTGATGTAATTACAAAAATAATGTAATTTTAATTTAAATTTAGAAATAAAATGATTATTTTAACTTTATGGCTTGAGTTTAAATGTGTTGATGGATGATGAATTATGAATGGTTCATTGATGATGTCTTGATATTGATGTTAATGTGATGAATAATGATTTATGAATGATGACTTATGTTTGATGTTCGTGTATTTATAAATAAAATAATGTGTTTGAATGATCGAAAACATTGTAAATTTTTTTTTTTAAATTTAAAATCAAAAAAATAAATATAAAAAATCAAAAACTTCTATTGGACTGAAGTTAAGATTCGATCAAATTAAAAGAAAAAATAAAGAAAATAAAAAACTTCAGTCAGATCGAAGGAAAAAATAATAAATTTAAAAGCTTTGGTCGGATCAAAGTTAACTTCGGTTTGACCAAAGAAAAAAATTAAAATATGTTGGTTAGACTAAAGGAAAAAATAAAAAACTTATTACAAAAATAATGTTTAAATATAATTATGTATATTAAATGGAAAATATTTGATGTAATTACAAAAATAATGTAATTTAAATTTAAATTTAGAAATAAAATGATTATTTTAACTTTATGGCTTGGGTTTAAATGTGTTGATGGATGATGAATTATGAATGGTTCATTTATGATGTCTTGATATTGATGTTAATGTGATGAATAATGATTTATGAGTGATGACTTATGTTTTATGTTCGTGTATTTATAAATAAAATAATGTGTTTGAATGATGAATTGATTATCGAAAATGTTGTAATTTTTTAATTTTAATTTAAAATAAAAATAGTAAATATAAAAAATCAAAAACTTCTATTGGACTAAAGTTAAGATTCAATCAAATTAAAAGAAAAAATAAAGAAAATAAAAAACTTCGGTTAGATCGAAGGAAAAAATAATAAATTTAAAAAGCTTTGGTTGGATCAAAGTTAACTTCGATCTGATCGAAGAAAAAAATTAAAATATGTTGGTTAGACTGAAGGAAAAAATAAAAAATTTCGATCAGTCAGATCGAAGGAAAATAATAATAATAAAATGTTTAAAAAAATCAAAAATTTTGATGAAACCGAAGTTGAGCTTCAATTAGACCAAAAAAGAAAATAAAAAAATAAAAATTTTGGTTGAACCAAAGTAAAGATACGGTCATACCGTTAAAAAAATAAAAAACTAAAATAAATTTGATCAGACTGAAGTTGACCTTTGGTTAAATCGAAGAAAAAAATAAAAAGTTATAAAGACGAGGTGGGTCGGATTGCCTTGAAAAAATTTCAGATTGGGCTGGGCTATCCTAAAAAAATTTCAACCTGGCCTGGCTCAACCTGTAGCCTGAATGGGTTGATACTTTTTGGGCTGGCCTGACCCATTGACACTTCTATTTTTCATTTTCTTAATAAAATCATTGCACATACTTTCTTTTATTGCTTCAAAAATAATATCAACAGAATCCTTTATTAATCAAAACTCTTTTCAATTTATTGTATTAAGCAGGAGGAGCTTGTTTTAATTTATAAAGAACTTTTATGAGCTTGTAAACATGTTCTTAAAATCTTTCATCCTCAAATCTAGAAGATTATTTTTCATAGACTTCCTCTTTTACAAAACTATTAAAAAATTACTCTTAACTTCAATAATTTAATACTCATATAATTAATAAATGCTAATAATATTCTAATAGATTTTATATAAAAATTTCATGAAAATCAATACTTTCCTCCTAATGATATCCTTAGGCAATTAACTTAACCTTATTTTTAATATCTTCATTTTCTTATAACTTATTCCAAAACTAATTCCAACACATTATTTCAACAAATTAAGATAATTCATCTTGCATAGCATGAATCTAATATTCATCTTTATGAGCTTCATCAACATTAAGTTCAATATGTGAAATAAAAGCATAATAAATAATATGAGAGTTAATTCTTGACTTCATTTAGACACCTTTAGATGGATTTTCTTTGATATTCTCCTTAGGATGTCTAACATAAATTGCCAACTTATAGGTAAGTGGTCATCTTTTTTAATCTTATCACAAGAACTTTCCTTATTGTCTTGAATTTTATAAGGAGGGAGATCATCTTCAATATCAATATTAATTTCAATCATCTTTTCTAAATTTTCATCAAATGGAACATGTATACATTCCTCTATGGTTTGAGACTTCTTATTGAAAATTCTATAACCCATGCTCCTTGTAGGATTTCTAATAATTTTTTTTCACGTGATTTGACATCAAACTTACCCAACCTTTCCTTGGTATCAGCATTTGCAATAAAAAACCTTAAAGCATGAGATATTTGGAGGCTTGCGATATCAATGTTCAAAAGGAGTTTTCTTAATGATAGGTTTAATGAGAATTCTATTTTTAACATATATAGTAAGTAACATTAATTGCTTCAACCTAAAAATATTTAAAACTCTTATTTTCACTTAGCATAGTCCTTTGTATTTCATGCAAATATCTATTTTTTTTAAGAAGTCAAGAAACTAAGAGAATTTAAGAAGAAAGATGCAAAAGCCCTAAGCATTTTTTTTTTTTTTTTTTTTTAAAGATCTATCATGTAATATAAAAAAAGCCCTAAGCATTAGTAGTAGTAGTAGAGACCATCTTCTCATGGATTACAAATGCCATAAAATAAAAGGAGACATGGGTGACACTACACAAGAGTTTCATAGAGATGATAAAGTAACAACTATGAAACTCTAAACCTTATGTAGAGAATTTGGGACTTTATTCATGAAAGGAATGAGTTTGTCCAAGTTTTTTTTGGTAAAGTGATTGTCATTATAAATCAAATGAAAACATATGGTGAGTTTGTCATAGACCAAAAAATGGTAGAGTGACTACCAATAATAAATACTAAGTTATTGCAATAGAATAGTCAAAGAATATTACCATTTATTCTCTTGATGACGAAATGGATTCTTTAATATCAAAGAAATAGTGAAAAAATCTATTGAGAAGAATATCAACACTGCATTTCAATTTAAAGTAGAGCTACCTAGTAAAGATAAGAACAGTGAACATGAAAAGAACTATGGTCAACGTAACTTCTACAAAGGGGGAGGAGAGCTAAGGTCAAATAAAAGGGCAAGGCTAAGATAAGTCTAGTTATTAGACTTCAAAGATCACTAACAATAATAATCAAAGGAAGTCTTATAATTAAGGACAATAAATGCTATTATTGCAACAAATTTAGGCACATTGAAGCTTATTGCTAACATAAGTAGAAATAGCCAAGGCAATGCTATGGAAGAAAAAAAAAATTGAAAAAGAAGAAAAAGAGAGGAAGGTAATCTATTTCTTGCTTATTCAAATTCAAAAGTAAGTAAAGTTGATGTTTGGTTCCTAGATAGTGGTTGTAATAATCACACAATAGGAAAGAGAAATATTTTTCATGATAATGATGATTCTATGAACCTACAATTTCAATTAGGTGATGACAAATGTGTTGTCTAGTTCTTGATATTGTCATTTGCCTTCAAGACCACCATAGATATTAAAACTTCTTTCCATCTGCTAGAGATACCACCTCCCTTCACCAACTCTTAGCACCATTTTCATCTTGATAATAAATATTAACAAAAGAAAATATTTTTTAAAAAAAAATATTTTTTGTAAATTTTTAACTTTTCTTTGCTTTTAACAAACTCTTAAGAAAGATTTGTATCAAAGAAAAACTTTCCAGACTTTCCTTTATTTATCTAAAAAAATTAAGAATTTATTTCTAACTCCCGATCTCATGAGTGTCACCACCCTCCACCCTCTTGAGCCCATGAGCATTGTCGCCTTTCGCCCTCCGCGCACAAATCTCTCGATCCTGATTCTCTTCATTTACTGCATTTTTTTGGTACTTTAATTTGCTATATCTTGCGATCCCGTCTTATCTTTGGTACTTCAATTTCTATATACCATGATCATCTAACTAAAATCCCCGTGAACCATGATTCTAATATAATGGTCTACATTGTTTGTAGTATCGTAACCTTTTTAGTTTGTGCATCTCCACTTGTAATGTTTCTAGCTATTGATTTTGAACTCCAGTTTCTTATTAGCTATATGTATGTCTGACAAATATATACAACTATCATGGCTACCAGACATATAAAGCATCTATCTAAAATACTAATATATTTACTTGTTAGTTACTCTCCTTAGTGCCTTGTCCTAGGAAGGCTACAATTTTCTCCTAATGTAATGATAATTCTCATAATGTTGTTATTATGCTCCTTCCATGAGGTGGGTTTTTTCTTGCATGGTGTTTGGTAAGTGGATGGTTTGATGGTTTCATATGCTCTAGTACTCATTTTCCTTTTTGTAAATTCGATGTGAATATATATATATATATATATATCCTTGTAGAGAAAATATCCATGAAGTAGAGATTGGTAAGGTAGAGGTTGATGATAGTAATTCTAGAAGCAATCGTACCTTGTATTACCTAATTAAAGAATCTCAGAATTTTACTAGTGGCCAAATTTCATGTTCTCAACCGTTGGTTATTTCCATTTTTTTAAAATTTTAAGGGGAATGATCTTTACCAACCCTTTTTCCCCCATTTTAAGATATGTTAAATTCCTCAAAAAATTGAGGAATTGTGTCTGTCACACGAAATTGTTACATTTGCTTTTTAGTTCTTGGTTTGTTTAGAAGGTGGTCATCTTTTTATTGTATACCATGCTAGATGTAAGTTGCTATCTTGTATATTACTTCAAGAAGGAAGCAATGTTTAAACAAGTTCATAGAAAGAAATGAAATTGATTTTATTTTCTTATTTTATAAAATAATTCCTGTTAGAATCTGAATTAATATTCTACACATGAATGTAGGCTAGGAATTCTTGGATGAGAAGTGGTATTTTGATTCTATTTATTACAAAATATGAGAATTCCCTTTGAAAATGTTTAGTTCAGCTACATGCTCAAGTGCATGGATATATTATCTTATAACATTATGCATCACATATACACTTGACCATCTGTGTATTTCTGGAGTAGCATCTACAATTTCCAAACTAGAAAACACTTGAAATGTTTAAAAAACATGCAACAATACCAAGTACACAACTAGATAACAGAAGAAAAATGCACTAGATATTAACTACACTAGATATGCCAAATGCATAAGTTCCTAGGAAAATACTAGATTCATTAAAGGAAATTTGTTTTTCCTTGTCTTAATTAAGCCTTTTGGATCCATTTAATTAAATGTATAGTTTTTGAGGCTTTTAAATATGTTTCCTTTCAAAAAAAAACTTAAATATAATTTTGATGTAGTTGGCAATATTGATTTAGAATGGGACCAAAGATGTAGTTGTCTTTCTGTCAATTTTGATAATTTTATATTGAGTTGGAATTGGTTCCATGTGGATTGGTTATTCTATGTTTTAATCTTTCAAATTGACAATAGCTTTTTGCACACTTTATTTTTTTTACATGTCAAATCTACATTTTATTATCATTGATTAATTTCTAATATATACACCATGTTGATTACATGTATTTTTTGACATTGCTTAAATTACATGTATTTGAAATAACTTAAATTATATGTATTTGTTTATTACCATGTTGATTTTTTTTGTTAAATTGTTGATCTTTAGAAATAATTACTAACTAGAATTATGTTACTCTAACTTAAATGTTTTTAGAAAAGTATTTATGGAAAATCTAGAAAACAACAAGAAACTTGAAAGAAGTTATGTTAGTTGGAATAGTCACAAAATGATGTATTATTTTTAAGTATACTATGTGAGATTTTGAACGAAGGGAATGAGAAAACTCATAATGGTAAAGTTAAACTAGAGATATGGAAAATAGTGATTAAAAAATACAACAACGAAACAAAATATGCTATTAAGAAAAAAATGTTAACAATTGAACGAAGACTTAGTGACTTTTGTACAAGAATTATATTTTAATTCAAATCAAAATAGATGAGGGTGAGATTATGTCCACAATCATATAGATATTCTAAAGGAAGTATAGGAAGAATTTATTAAGGTAAAAATTACATTACTTGTCAATACATATATCAGATTGATTGTATTTCTTGTTGATTAAATACATTTAGAGTGCAGTTCATGTAAGGGGAAGTCATGTCCTATTTACTCTCAACTTGATACTTCTTTTTTTTTTGACTAATATAACATCAAGAAGAGATGTGATCCATTCCACTAAACCTATGCAAGCATCACAACCAAATGGTAATTCTTCTAAGATTGGCATGAATGAATACATCCAATTTTGTACACAAGAACCTATTGATTTACCTTTATAAAGCTAAATGCATTCACCAAAGAAATTCAATCTAAGTGGTGAGTTTACTAGGAGGAGAAAATGACAAAGATTACATGCAATTATGTCTACTATTGTAAACAAAGTTGCTACAACACTTGAAGCTTTTGTTAAAAAAGTAAATCAAAGAAGTAAAGAACGAAATCAAATTATGAAAGAAATACTTGCACTTGAAACACACAAAATGGATTCTAACAAGTAAGAAATAAAGAAAATTATGAATGAACTTCTCTTTATTTTAAAAATTAATATAGAGGAGATATTCAAAATACTAGAGATTTTGAAAAATAAAGATAATAAACATCAATTTTTGTGTATGCCATAAGATATGAAAGTAAAATGGCTAAAGTATAAATTACATTGATGTATCATATGTGTAGTGAACTTTTATTTTAGTTGATTACAATGATGGATGTTATTGTTTTGTTATAAATATGTTGTGTAATGGTGAATGTTATTATTTTGTTATGACCATTGTTTAGAATGAAAAAGTGCATATTATTAACGGTTAAATGATAGTTAATTGCATAATATTTAGCTTATCATATGAGAATTAAGTCATTATGTTATAATTGCACTGTTATATACTTTAATTGAAGAATCTGCTTAATTTGGGGAAATTAATGTTAATTTAGTACATTTCTGAACTATCGGTAAGTTGTAGGCTGTGAAATTCTTTAGTATCCGAATTTTCTGATTATTTCGAAGAGTTATATTGCATGTACCGGACAGTTATGTTTTAAATGCTAAAAGAATATTTAGGTAAACAATAACAACTCGTTGAGTTACAGGTTTAAACGTATAAAAAGATCACGTGAGAACTCGTTGAGTTAGCGAGTAAAACCTTAAGTTATATATCTGAACTCGTTAAGTTAGCATAACTGTACGCGTTTAGTTACATGAATGCACACTAAGATAACGCGTTATGTTAGCGGCTTATTTCTTTATTGCACGTATTTTATAGTTAAATCTATTTTCTAAAATGTCACTGTAGCGGTTGAAACAAACAGTTGGAAGAGAAAAACCACATTTGCACGTATCGCGTAGGGAAAGAAATCATCGCTGTTGATATGAATGAAGGAAATCCAACCGACCATTTAAGCAGAAGTAGTTACTATTGAAGAAATATAAAAGAAAAGAAGAAAAAAAAGAAAGGTGTGATCGATGGACGGACAGTGTGTGCAGAGGAGGATGAGCGTCGCAATTCTCTAAAGTACCACACCAACCACCATCATCACCACCATAATCGTCAACCATTGGAGGTCTGTGAGGATACTTGCTTGATGTCAAGTCGATTCCGAGCCAAACACAATGCCTGACAACCACTGTGAGGAGTGATCGCGTCGCGGGAAGGGAAGCCATTTTCACCAAGCGCCGACTCATATTTCAAGAGATCGTAAAGCTTTTAGCCTTAGCTTCAGGTTGATGCATGTATGCTGAATAGGAGATCATCTTGCAATTCTGGACTCGCGATTCTATAGGGAGAGGAGACAGAATTGTAAGTGGTTTAATTTTCAGTAGTGTAATCGCGTTGCAAGTAGTGTCGGAAGTATTTACTGTCAAGTGAGATTACTTTACATTTCACCTTTCGCCCATTTCCATGTTTACATCAAAACAAAAATACCAAAAACAATTTATCTTTGTTTGTATGTTGTATTTGAGTGTTGTATTGTTTGTGTTGTATCGTGATTAATGTTATCTGTATCAGTTTTGTGATTATTTTATGTTAGTTTTAATTTTACAGTTTACTGAAATTGGTTCGTATAAAAGACTTAAAGATTTTAATGGTTACTATTTGAATCATCAAAATGTTAGTATTGCTTAATGATAAATCCAATGTTAACTAGCATTAAAAAGCTTAATTGATGTTATTTACAATCTATGGAATCGCCCAATGGTTGGCCGAATTCCTTTGTAAATAGCAATATTATAAAGAAGAGACAAGCTCGTGGAGTTAACTTAAGTCTACGAGAATAGTCCGTTGAGTTAACTGTAATTCAACAGAGTGCTTATTGAATATAAATTTGAATTATTAACAATCAAACAGTTCTTAAATTCGTCAGCAATTCCCTATGAGATCGACCTGTACTTGCACACTGATACAATAGACACTGTGCACTTGCAGTTAAAGTACAAATTGGAATTAATATCTAAATTGTATTAAAGGTTGTTTGTTTACTTCTAAAAGAAAGAATAGGCATAAAGATAAATTAACTAAGTAAAAACAAAAGTAACAAATCCAAGTTTTTCTAGTGTAGTGCTGGGAAAACCAAACAACCATGTTGTGTAATGATGGATGTTATTATTGTGTAATGATGAATGTTATTGTTATAAAAATGTTGTATTTTTGTTATTGCTTGTTTGTACATATTACTCATTAAAACTTATTATTAATGTATATCATACAAGGATTACAACATTACAAGCATATTTTCATCTTCCAATTTACAACTTTTGAAGATGCTATTGGAAAAGAAAGAGGAATAAGATGAAATAATAATAGTTAGTAGTTTGCTACTTAAAATAATAATATATTCAAGTACTACTTTAAGAAATTTCACAAGAATTTATAGTAGAGAAGGTGTAAATTATATAACAAGATTATTAGATTCATTGTTGTCTAATCAAGTATACACTTACAGAAAAATATATCAAATAAGTCAAGATGTTTTCTTCAAATTATCCACTTTATTAATGAAGAAAGGGATTGCATTAGATGGTAGATATATCATGTTAGAAGAAAAACTTATAATATTGTTTGTAACAGTCAGGCAAAATTAAAGATATAGAGTAACACAAGAGCATTTTCATCACTATACTTGGACCATCAGTACTTATTTCAATGAAATTTTAAATGCAATACTACAATTGACTAACATATTTATAATAAAGTTATCTACATCAACTCCAAAAAGGATTCGTAATGATTCTATTATTTTTCCATACTTCAAGTTAAAATTAGTCTTTTGTTAATATTATAGATGTATTTCTAATACAAACTTTCTTTTATTTAACTATTTTTAATATGATATTTATAAGATTATATTTAAGCTATTGATGGCACATATGTAAAACAATAATTATAGGAGAGGAAAATGCTATATTTAGAAACACAAAAGTTGAATTATCACAAAATGTTATCACAATTTGCAATTTTGATATAAAATTTATTTATATTATGAGTGGATGGGAATGATCGACATTTGATATTTGAATACTTCAAGATGCAATAAGTTGGTCAAATGATCTTCAAGTTCTACCAGATATGGTATTATGAATATTGACATTATTTTTACATGATAATCATATTGCATAAGAATGGTTTTAGATAGTTTTGGTATAAATATGATATGTAGGGAAATTTTATTTAGTTGATGCTAGTTATCCAAATCAACTAGTATTTATTACTTCATTTTGAGGTGCTCACTTAAATGATTATGTTGCTAATCGACTTCTAAGTAATACAATTGAAAATTTTAATTATAAACATTTATAATTACAGATAATCATAGAACACACATTTGAAGTGGTGAAGTATCGATTCTCAATATTATAAAGTTATATATCTCTTTTTTATAAAACACAGGTGTTTAGAATGAAAAAGTGCATATTATTAACGGTTAAATGATGGTTAATTGCATAATATTTAGCTTATCATATGAGAATTAAGCCATTATGTTATAATTGCACTGTTATATGCTTTAATTGAAAAATCTGCTTAATTTTGGGGAATTAATGTTAAGTTAGTACATTTATGAAATGTCGATAAATTGCAGGCTGTGAAATTCTTAAGTATCCGAAAATGCATCTGAGCATCGGATAGTTAGACCTGTAACTCTCTGAAATGTTATTTTATGTTTAAACTGCTGCTGACACGTGTCGAGATCTGGTAGATTTTCTTAAGTTATAACTTGTTAAGTTAGCATAACTGTACGCGTTGAGTTGCTATATTGAACACTAAGGCAACGCGTTAGGTTAGCGTTATAAACTTAAGTTGTTATTTTTGCACGTGTTTTATAGTTAAATCAATGAAGAAAGTCCGTTGAGTTATCTGTAACTCCACGGACTATATATTTTCTAATATGCCACTATAACGGTTGCAGGAACAGATAGTTGGAAGGAAAAACCACGTTCGCACGTATCACGCAGGAATTCAATCGCGTAGGGAGAAAGAAATCATCGTCGTTGATCTGAAGAAAGGAAATCCAACCGACCATTCAAGCAGAAACAGTTACTACTGAAGAAATATAAAAGAAAAGAAGAAAAAAAGAAGAAGGGTGTGTGATCAATGGTTGACCAGTGTATACAAAGGAGGAGCATCAAGCTTTCTGCAGAAAGTATCGGCAATTCTCTAAAGTATCACACCAACCATCGTATCACCACCATAATCACCAATCATCGGAGGTCTGTGAGGATACTTGCCTGATGTCGGATCAATTCCGAGCCAAACACAGTGCTTGACAACCACTGTGAGGAGTGATCGCATCGCGGGAAGGGAAGCCATTTTCACCAAGCGCCGACTCATATTTCAGGAGATCGTAAAGCTTTTAGCCTTAGCTTCAGGTTGATGCCTGTATGCTGAAGAGGAGATCATCTTGCAATTCTGGACTCGCGATTCTATAGGGAGAGGAGACAGAATTGTAAGTGGTTTAATTTTCAGTGGTGTAATCGCGTTGCAAGTAGTGTCGGAAGTATTTACTGTCAAGTGAGATTACTTTACATTTCACATTTCGCCCATTACATCAAAAACAAAAATACCAAAAACAATTTATCTTTGTTTGTATGTTGTATTTGAGTGTTGTATTGTTTGTGTTGTATCAGTTTTATGATTGTTTTATGTTAGTTTTAATTTTACAGTTTACTGCAATTGGTTCGTACAAAAAACTTAAAGATTTTAATGGTGACTGTTTGAATCATCTGAATGTTAGTATTGCTTAATGATAAATCCAATGTTAACTAGTATTAAAAAGCTTAATTGATGTTATTTACAATCTGTGGAATCGCCCAATGGTTGGCCGAATTCCTCTGTAAATAGCAATATTATAAAGAAGAGACAGGCTCGTGGAGTTAACTTAAGTCCACGAGCATAGTCCGTTGAATTAGCCATAACTCAACGAACTTAGTCCGTTGAGTTAACTGTAACTCAACGGAGTGCTTATTGAATATAAATTTGAATTGTTCACAATAAAACATTTCTTAAATTCGTCAATAATTCCCTATGGGATCGACCTGTACTTGCACACTGATACAATAGACACCGTGCACTTGCAGTTAAAGTACAAATTGAAATTAATATCTAAATTGTATTAAAGGTTGTTTGTTTACTTCTAAAAGAAATAATAGTCATAAAGATAAATTAACTAATTAAAAAAATAGAAGTAACAAATCCAAGTTTTTCTAATGTAGTGCTGGGAAAACTCAAACAACAAGCTAAGATTGTTCAAGCATATTTCATACTTCATAATTTTATTTGTAAGATAGATAAAATAAATCTACTTGAAGATTTTCAAGATGAAGTAAGAAGAATTGAAGATTATGATTAAGAAATAGAATTTTTAACACATTTTCAAGATGATAAACAATTACATATTGCTGGTAGTACTTAAGAACAAAGAAAATTAATAACAGATCAAATACGTGAAACAATGTCACAATCTATATAGCATAATCATCATTATTAAGTCATGAATAATGTTTTGCAATTTCTTGATTTAAGAGTTTATTGTGAAATATTTTAAATATTGAGACATATGACTTTGTATTTCAATAATTCTATCTAGTTGTAGTATTACCATCTATCCTTGATTTATACTTTTTAAAATTTATGATCATAAATAATTGAAATAAAATGGTTTGTGATTTCCATACCAAAATCACACAAAGAATAAAAGATAATGTCTAAATAATATTCATGATTTATTAAATGAATAATTCTATTTAAATAATTTTAAAAAAAAATTCATATATGTATTATAATTTAATTATTAAAAGTTCATGATTTATTATAACTTTAATAATATTTATATTATAATTTAAGTTAATAATAAAAAACTTAAACTATATAATTTTCTTAACTTTTCCATCGTTGACACAAATGATTTTAAATTTTACTTTCTTAACTTTCCATTTCATTCAATTTTTGAGTTTCTAATTCTTATCTTTTTTGACTTTTTATTTCTTAAACTTTTTGCACTTTCTCACAATACACAAACCGATAAAAATATTATTATAGTAAAGACAAAGTCAACTATTGAAAGATTAATTCATGATGTGTATTACACTCCTAACTTGGCACATAATTTGTTTAGTGTAGACCAGTTCATTCAAAAGGGTGTATGTTATATAATTTCATGATGGGTTATGTGAAATAAAAAATCAAAAGGCATGATGCTACTCCCGTTAAGGTTGGCATGGCCGAGAATACAATGTTTGACATCTCTTTTCTTAGTGAGTTTGCACTTATTGCTAATATTTTAAAAAATTCAATCTCTTAACACTTACATTATGGACATTTAAATTTTAAATAACTAAAATTCTTAAGTTAAAAGCAAAATGGTGCATGGTTTGCTGTCCATTGCTTGCATTGAAAGTGTTTCTGAATGGTGTGTTTTTAGAAAACATTGGTTGTCATTTCTAGCACAAGAGGCATGGAGAGCTAAAATCCTATTGTAATTAGAACATGCAAATACATGTAACTCAAGGAAAACACCCTTTTTGAACAAGAATACACACTTTCTGTTGATCGTTAAGGATTCCACTCATATGAGTTGGGTATTTTTTCTTTCTCACAGGACGGAGACATTTAACAGATTTAGGGAGTTTGCTGAAAAGGAAGGTAGGCAATCCATAAAAAAAATTTTAACTAATAATAGTAGAGAATTTTTATTTAATAAGTTTTTGAAATTTTTTGTAAACATCATAGCATAAGGAGACAACTCACTCTTAGAAAAACATCAAAGTAAAATAAGGCAGCTAAAAGGAAGAACAGAACTATTGTAAAAATGACTTGGTAAAAGAACTCCTAGGTAAGCTTTGGGCCGAAGTGGTTGCAATGTTGGTATATCCCCTTAATACCAACAAAAGTAATAAAAAATATGCAAAAAGGGAAAGTCAAATGTAAGTGCCTTGGAAATTTTTGAGTATATTGCTTATGTGTTGATTAACTTTGATGATTATAGCAAATTAGATAATAATAAAAAGTGAAAAATGCCTTTTCAATCATCTATATAATCCTAAAAATAAAAAACTTCTTGTTCAGAAAGATATTGTTTTTAATAAAAATTGTAGATGAGATTAGAAGAAACAAAAAAGGTGAACACATATTTCTTAGAGTAAAAGGAATCCACTCACTTCTACAAGATTATCACCAATGTTCTTTCAAAAAGAGATTTATGAATTTTGTATTTTTGCTCCTCTAGTTGCAAAGCCTATGGGCTCTGAAGAAGCATGTGGAAAAAAGGAATGAGAGAAACTTAATGGAACGGGAAATCACCGTTAGAATATTTTTTCTTAGCTTTGACTACTTACAACAATTAGAAGGTCTATGATGTGTGATCTAATTTTCTTAACGGTGTTTTGGAAGAAGATATTTATGTTAGACAAACATAAGGTTTCATCATTGATGTACAAGAAGAAAATATGGTTAGTCTATAAATAATGATAGATTCTCAACCTAGCTACATGTGCACTTTGTGCATGAGAAAAAGAAATACAAGTCAAAAGAGAAACATGAGGAGAAAAAAGAGAAAAAATACAAAGGAATGGAGAGAGATAAGAATCATCACCAAATATGGCCTACCTAGTAATTGACCTTAATTAATAGTAATAACTTGATTAATCAGGGCAATGGCATCTTTAATTTTTTTACAATATTTGAATATTAATTAAGAACATAGAAATGCTAACTAACCTCAATCGGCTAGGGATAAAAGTATTTGTAATTTTCTTCACCATTTAAATTCTAGACAATGAAAAGAAATACTATAATTATCAAAGACCAGTAATTAATTAACCTTAAAGACACTTGTTCGGAAAATCGTAGTAATTTTGTCTCATCTGTTAACTATTTGTATCATATCTTTAGGACAAAAAGTTTGATATATTATTTCTGCAAATGTTACTCTGATTCTCATATAAAATTTGATATGTTGTTTTTATCCAACAGTTAAATTTTTTATTTCTTTTAAATCTAAAATATGCATAAGTACCAGGAAAACGGAAGAAAAGAATATATTTTTCTTTATACGACTTTTTAAGTGTACGAATCGAAAACAACGTCTACACGAAACCGAACGGACCTTGACGTCATCCCATCATTATTGAATATTTTTTAATTATAATATTATTTTAGATTTTTTTGAATTATATAACTTAAAATTTTGATAGGAACTTCAACGAGTATCGTTGTTGTTTGGTTAATTAAGATACTAAAAATAATTAGTACGTAGAATTTCTGGATAATAATAATAATTTCATTTTCATCCGCGATAATCCCAATCTCCGTGGGACGATGTTGCACCAGTCGGGCTCAATTATTGAAATTTGTTAATTATCGTCGCACGTCTTCTTCCATTGCTTCAAAAGAAAACAGAAGCTGTGAGGGTTGCCACCAAACGTCGGCACGAGACAACCTACCACGGTGCAGGGAGCGGCGGAAATCCCCAATTCTAGAGCAAGCAAACCCTAGAACAAGGTTCGTTAGCTTCTCCTCCTTCTTCTCCTCTCCACGGTCCGAGTTCTTCGGAATTCGGGGTTTTGGAGCTTTGCTTCGAATTCTTCGGAAACGTTGACAACTTTTGAAAAAGGAGATTATTGTTCTCGTGCTTAATTTGGAAAAAGGAGACTGTCGTTGGTCTCGTGCTTAATTTGGTAAAGGTGACTATAGTTGTTTGTTTTTAGAATCTGGCGTGCTAGACATTGATACCTTTGTGTGTGTGTGTGTGTGTGTGTTTTTTTTTTTTCCGTCTTTGTGTTTATAAGCATGTTTTGCCACATTTATTTGATTATTTGACGTTGGCCGTTGGATGCTAGCATTTTGGCTCGAGGTTCTTAGTTGAGCAATATAGATAGATATGGAGCCTGAGATTGTGTCTATTTTACGAGGATAGGTCATTGCTTAACCTGACTAATTCTAGTTACCTTCAAATTCTCGGTTATCATTATCAAGCATGAAATAAATTGATTTATGCTCGATGTTACTTGTTAGTTCAACGGTTTTCATGTATTCCTTCTTCTTTTTGCCTCTGTGAATCAAATGGTAAATTTGTAATACTAAGAAAGATTCTTCTTAGTTTATGACTTTGGTCTGAAGCATTTTTTCTTACGTATTGCAGAATCTACCCACAAAATATTTTTATTGGATTTGTCTGTCGTGGGTGTTCTGAAGTGAGGGACGGGTTTATGGATGATCGGCTTGGCAAGATAGAAGTTGTTCCTGATCACTTTGGTCCTCCAGTGCCTGCTGAAAATGGTATTGAAGGAAGGGATTCTGCAAGAACTGAATGCTCTCATAGGTTCTTTTGTAATACGTGTTTAAGTTTGCTTTTCTTCAATGTTCTAATGTGAAGCCTAACACAACTCCTACTCATTTCCATAGGACAGTTCTCCTAGCCATCAATGGGAAGCTAGAAAAGCAGTGACTGCCGCATCATTGCTAAAATTGTTTAGTCTGCCACGCCTTTCTTGGGTTGCTGGCAATGACAGCAATGACAAGGTTTTTCTTTGTACACTTACATATTTGAAATAGGTGTTGTCCCTCCATCCTTGTTTTTGAGATTAATAAGATTTAGACACTAGGATGTAATGAAACATTTCTAGCCATTTTAGCTACTTAGAGTTGATTTTCCTGCATCTTTTATTTACTAATATCTCTGTCCAACAGGTGGAAATGAATATTGCAGAGGTAGAGTCCTTTAAATCTAAAATTGCTGAGGCAGAAGAGAGGGAACTTTATCTAAAAGCAAAGTAAGACCTTGGATTCCTTTCCATTATATTATTGAGATTTTTTTTTTTTTGCAAGACAAGAATTTTGCTCGTATTGAGATTCGCAATGAATCCTTTAATCTTCTCTTGTCTACTTGTATGGCTACCCAATCATGCCAGGAAACAATGTATTTTTCAGCTGTAATTTTTAATCTAGAATTTCAGATCTCATATGTAATTTAACATCATTGGTATAAAGTAGGTGCATGTCTTAATCTTCCTAGTCTTAATATGTTTCTTGTAGATTTACATCCTCTTGCACACGCTATTCCAACCTAATTATTTTTCTAGGTATAACATACGATCACACAGGCTTTGCACAATGCCCTGTGTTTACACTTTGTATATGTATGCAACACTTAAATATTATATCAGATTCTATTTTTCAGAAAAAAGGATCCTTAAGATCCCATTCAATGGGTTGGGACCTTTTGATCATGATCATCAACTTTTAAATCTTTATACTGCTTTATGTTGTATAGATGCTACCGTAATTTTTAGTAATGTCAATATTTTTTGTCTAGGATCGAACATATTGATGGGATTTTGAGATCTGCCCGTTTAGCTGGATATTTGGACATTCGAAATGTGAGTACTTCTGATCACTCAGATTTTAGTTTTATTTCCCTCCCAAATTCTAAATTATTTTAAAAAAATTTCTCTCTTAGAGATGGACAGAATTACCAGGAGAACCACCCATTATAGATGACTTTGATGTCGATGATTGGCTTCCCCGGTTTGCTGTTCTTCATGGGTCATGTATATTTTACTACTTCCAGTCCACAGGTAATGACTTCTTGGTAATGAACAATAGTAGTGGCATATCCTCAAATATCACCAGAACTTTCACACTATGATATATATTTTTAGAGTGGGTGACATTCAAAATTTTCCCGTGCAGATTTGAGTCCTCAAGACACCATCCTATTATCCGATGTTGTTGAAGTGGGTTTGCTACCCAGCTTTACTCGAAAAAAACAAAAACATTATGCCTTTTACATTTTGACTTGTCAAGGACTTCGATGCGAATGCTCAAGTGTATCAAAAATCCAGGTCTTCCCTCCCTCAATCTTGTTTTCAACTGTAATACTGTTTCTTCCATTTTTTGTATTATACCTTTCTTTTCCTTTCATTTAAGCTATAACCCAAGTTTAAAGGGTTTATAACGTCCCATGTACCTTTGCAAATGCGTCTATAGCTAGTTTCAACAATCAAACTACTATCTTCTCCTCATTCATTTGTAGACAATTATGGAATGAAATCTTATCATTATTCGTATTATTTCTCCACAAGTCTACTGGCATACTATATGGGAAATATTGGTGCTAACAGAAGAAAGCTGGCAATTTTTTTCACAAAATACCTTTTTGGCCATTACCGATGAAGATGTTCATTCTACACCTGAACAATGGAAATGTTGGTATTGAAGAACTAGCTGCCTTTTTCATAATTTGACTCTGTTGAGTCCCTCAATCATTGATAAAATTAAGTTTGTTGCATTTTGTGAACAATTATCAGAAAGTGAAAACCGCACCAATATTTTGCAACTTCGGACCTCCAAATATACTTTAACATTCTATTTCTTAAAAATAATTGCTTCTGTGTCTCATTTCATTTCTACCATCCTCCGCTTTCTGATCCATTGCTTACTACTATTTCGGTTTCAGGTGGATTCGTGGTTGACAGCATTGCAAGTTGATTGCAATTTAGGGCAAGATTCAGCCGCAAGGAACTTATCAAAGTCACAGTAGACCGTTCTTACATATGTACAGAGCAGCTACTTCAGAGTTGCAGAAAATCTCTCTTGGAAATAATATTGATCCGTTGTGTACATAATCAATAGGTCAGAGGATGTGTATATTATGGTTCTCGTCACTTGTGTCTGCAACGAGAGTTCAACTTCTCTTTTCAACTCAATCGAGGGTTATTTTTTCCTAAATATTATATTTCTATTTTATTATTTAGCCATTTATGGTGTTCAATTTTTACCTAGTCTTCATGAAAGCTGTGGTGCTAGTTGTCTGACGGTGCCGTAAATGTGTAGTTTGTGATATAATGGACGGTTATATACATTGCTCATTTGTATTTTGATTACACAAGGTACCGCGGTTGTTCTTTGTAGTGATAAGATATGGGAATTTTGACGTGAGAGAACTCTGCTTACTCGATCAATCCAACTTGTTTGTCACACCGCTCTCTGACTTTCTTCAAGGATATCTTGGGAAACTTGTAAGTTTCTTGATTGATTACAGGCGAAGCAAACTTCTAGCAATTATGAAATATTGATTAATGCCAACTTGAAAGTCTTATTAACTTAAAGGGCTTCCCTATGTTTGTTAAATCTTCGGCTGTAAAGGAGATTTTAGACAATCTAATTTTCTTTGAAGGGATGTAATCGAGAGTCAAGAGAACTAGCGGATATCATCTGTACACTTTCTTGTCTACAAGGAGAAGAATGCTGAGAAGTTTTTGTTGGAGGGAGAGTGGAGGTAGAAGTGAGGAAAAAAGAGAAATTTGGAAAAAACAAAAGAAATAAAAAATGTTAGGTTGAAATATGGGATGTTGTTTTTGCAGATAAGTGTTGGGATTGTATGAAATATTTTAGTTTGTGAGGATAATTTGGAAAAGAAAATTGTAGAATCTCAACTTCTGATGAGAAGCTACAAAAGATGACTTCCTCCAAAAGTTGCATTTGTCTACTTAAAGTTTTGTGCTTCTCCTGATATGTACATGCCTTATGTTGTATGATTGATTGTTACAACAGATTCTCCTGTTACCTGGTAATATCCACAAGTTAATCCAAAGGTGGTGCCCATCAATGGTTGGATGCTTCCCTCTTATCACCACCCATCGCAATATGGTTATAAATGCATAATTAGTCTCTCTATTACATGATTTTGATTTCATTCCCCTGGATCTTGCTTACCAAGTAGTGATTGTAGATCCATTTCATAAAGTTGATTTTTGCTTTTAATGTCATTTGATTGACTTAAGCATCAAAAAGTCTCTTAACTCCCTCGTCCCATGTTGGTAGCTGGTTGATTATTTTTGGAGCCAAGCATTGATCATTCTTTCCTTAGTCAACTTTTGGAACTCCTAGCATCCTCATCTTTGTCTAGACTTAGCTTGTTGATTGCAAGTTATCATCTATTAGGCTTAAGAAAGGATACCTTATTTCCTTAGTTAAAGGAGAAGTTTGTGCAAGGGAAAATCATGGTAAATGAAAAGAAAAGAAACGAAAGGAAATTATTTTCTATAATTTTTTTTATTTGTACACAAAGAAAACAATAGAAAACATTCCTCTCTGTTACCTTAAAGGATATAAAAAGTTAACAGTCTCTTGTTTCCTCCCTCCCCCCTTCTGAAATCGACGGAAACCGTGCCGAAAGGATCATTGTCGTCGCGCCCCTGAAAGGATCGTCGCCACTCACCGTCATTGTCGCGCCCCTGGAAGGATCGTCTCTGCCAGAAAAATCACCCTTTGGATCGTCGTCCAGAAAAATCGTGATACACCCTTAAAAGGATCGCTGCTCGTTGTCGTCATCGCTCATTGTCATCGTCGCTCCCCTAAAAGGATCATCACCGCTTTGCTCTACTCTGCCCGAGCTGGGTATTTCTTTCCCTGTCTTCTTCCCCTCGTCTTCCAAGGAGGGACCCCCCTTCGAAAATCAGAAAATCTCCCTCTCGAAAAGTTGCTCTGAAAGTCTCCCGAGCCCACTCCCAAGCATTGTCATCTGAGTTGTTGCTGTCGTCGTTGCTCTCCTGAGCCCTCTCCTAAGCATTGTCACTCGAGCCCTCTCCCAAGCATTGATCGTCTAAGTCCCTTATGAAGGTAACCTTGATCGTCTATTTTCCTGTGAAGCTTCCCCTGTTGACACCAAGTACATTGTTTTCCTGTTGCTTTGCTGGGCGACAGGCATGGTGGCGATGGTGGCTACTTCACCACTCAGGTCAGGTCATTCCATCCATTTTTGTACCTACGCTATATTCCCTTTTGTTGGTATTAATTTGTTTCACCTCATACTCCCATGCATAAATTAGTTCTCGTGTACAGACTGAGACTGAAACTGTTAGCTTAATTTGATTCATTCCAGATAATTCTGAACCACCCGATGGAGCACCTGACCAGCATCTGCGGCTTCTACTCGCCCTTCCTGTCGGGAGGGGCACCGGTGATCCGCTCTTTATCGTTCAAGACAAACCAGAGGAGCTTCGGTCCGTTCGGGATGGAGGAAGGCGTGCCGCCATTCGAGCTGTCGCTGGACGGGGGCAAGGTGGTCGGATTCACGGGGAGGAGCAGCTGCTACCTCAACGCCATCGGGTGCACCCTCACCTCCGTTCACACCCAGAACATGTTCGAGAAAGTTCACCGTAAGCTCCACCGGAAGGTCAAGGACTTCACCGTCTGAATCCGCCCCCACAACACCGTCGTCTCTCCGTGAGCCACCACCGTGAAATTGATATCTGATGTTTGCCGTATCTATTTAAAAGCTCTAACTGAACTAGTATGCTTCCATATATATCTATATGTGATATCATCTACATGTACCACCAGCACAAATGGCTTTAAAAAAAAATGAAAAGAGTAAGATATCAAATTGATATAAAATTTCACGTTAAGATATTTGATCTCATGCTGTGCTTTTCACAACAAATTGATATCAAATTATTGATGTTCGCGTATTCATTTCAGGTAGGGAAGGGTTAGTTTTCCAGTTGCATCAAAAATTTTGGGCCACGGAAGACCAATAACCCACCCTCATATTTGACCTCTGAAAGAAACGATGGTATTATTGATTTGACGATGTTATTAGCAAATTCGAGTGGGAAAACGACATTGAAGTGAACTTCCAATAATTGAAACCTGAAAATAAACACTAATTTTTAAAAATAATTTATATTTAAAATGATTTATAAAGGTAAATTTAAATCATTTAAAAAAATTTCTTATCATTTTTTATCATTTTCTAGTATGCACAAATAGTTTAAATTTTCTTATCATTTTCTAATGTGCACAAATATTATTTTATTTCCTGTCATTTCTTCTCATTTTCATTTCCCACTATTTCCTAGATCTTCCGTTATTTAAATTTTCCTATCATTTTCAAATGTGCACAAACAGCCCCTAAAGGGGGTATTTGTGTATGTCGAAAAATTTAAAAATGAAAGAAACAAAAAATCTAGTTTTCTATGAAATAGAAAATTCAAATTCTTAAGAAAAATTGAAGTGTTTATTTATATTTTGGAAAGTCAAGAAAGTTTTAATTTTACATAAATTAAATCTTATTTTAAGTCTTAATAATAAGTAACATAAATTAAATTGAAAATTTTGCACAATAAATTAATTACATGTATAGGTTAGCTAATTAATAATTAAATCTTAATTTTAATCTTAAAATTAAAATAGGTGAATTATATTATTCCATCTCTAGGTTAGTAATAAGAAGACAAAGGAGAACCCAATCTACCCCTCCCTATTCGCCCAATCCATTGTCGACCATCATCAATGTTGGTTCCTTGATCACCTTCTCCCTGTTTGTCTAATATGTTGTTGACTATTGTCGATGTCAATACCCTAATCACCTCCTCATTGTTCACCTAATCTGCTATTGATCATCATTAATGTTGGTTCCCTTCAACCTCCTCCAATCTGACAGCGATCAAAGCCTCTCTTGCATCTAAGAGGTCTAGGTAGAGGATTATTTGGTAGGCCAAGTGCGAAGGGGGAGGGGATCTAGAAGGAGGAAGAAGAAAAAGGTAGAGGTGGAAAAGTGGGAGGTGATGAGCAAGGCAGAGAGCTTAATAAAGATCCAACTAAGTGAGTCAAACAAGATAGAAGTCTCCTTCTTCAAGAGGAGATCGGTGGAGCGATGGGTGCACTGTTGGGCGAGCAGTCAATAAGACTAATGTAGCAAGAAGCATTTTTAGGAGAGTTTTTCTAAACTTTTAGAGAGGTCTAGTTTGATTTTCAAGAATCTCTAGCCTTTTATACTTGGAAAGTTTTAAAACTTTTCCAAGATTTTGAGTCTACACAAATAAGAAATTTTTTTTCCATACTTTTTGATTCTTGGAATTCTTAAGAATCCAAACAACATAAACCCCTCCCTAAAGGGGAGTTTGTGCCACTAGAAAAGAAAAGTTAAAAATTAGAAATTTTGAAAAATTTCCTAGACTATCTTAATATATATGTCATTTGAAAAAATTGTAAATAAATTTTCAACTTTCGAAAGTATAAAAGAAAAACCATTTCTAACTTTCAAACTTGAAAGTCAAGAAACATTGAAGATTTCTTCATATATATTAATATATAATAAATATTATTATAGTATTTAAATATTATATGGTATAAATATTTATAATTTGTATAAAGTAATATAGTATATATCAATATTTATAATTAATAATTATAATCATAATTATATTTATATACATTATAACTATAATTATAAATATATATTCTATTATTTATTATAATTATAATTATTATATTTTAATTTATCATAATTATGTTGATATCTATATCATATTTATTATTTATTATATGTTAATAATTACATTATTATTTATATGATTATTATCATATTATAATCAGTTTAATTATTAATAGTTTATGATTTATTATGAGGTAATAATATTAACATTAAAGTTTAAGTTATTCAACAAAACCTTAAATTACATAACTTTTTTAATTTTCTAACAATAACATAGACAAGTTTAAGTTTCACTTTTTGTTTCCTCTATTTCTTGACATTTTGATTCTTATCTTTTGTAATTTTTTATTTCTTCAATTTTTGTATTTTCTAATGTGACATAAGTAGGCCTTAAAGATCAATTGGTATCCTTGGTAAAAGATTTTACCATCTAAAATTGAGTGGAAAACATGATTTACACAAAATCTCAACCTAGATTATGGTAACCACGTTTGAGGCATGATGTTGTCATTATATGATGCAATCTAGTTTTGAAGGTTATATTCAATCTAGTAGTCGTGCGAGAGAGAGAGAGAGAGAGAGAGAGAGGTATTGAATTTATTATAAGCATTTACAACATTTTTGTTTTGAGTGTCTAAATGAAGGGTTTTAATTCAATCTAATACTTGCTTACCATTTTACACACGCACTTACAATTTTATTACTTTGAAAGTTGTTTGATTATGGTATAAGAGGTGTAGGCATATCATTATTGAAAGATCTACTATGCTAAATGCTTTACTACTCTTTGTTAGATGAATTACTTCTTCACGTATCTTAGATTTCACTTTTGCTTCAGATTATAAGAGAAAAAATTACGAAAATCAAGCGGATTACGATAAATTCTAAACAAATTAATTTCATATGACAGATTATGCGCATAAGCAACCAAAATAGGTGCAATATTTTCGAACATACCTCACAAAAATTTTATAATAGATTGGGGTGGTCAATTATGAGATTTATAATCAATAATAGAATCTTTTTACAGTTGAGTGCAGTTTCATGAATTTCAAATAAATAATATTATTCAAATGTTCTTATGAATCTTGAGATTTTCATTTTACTCCATTATCTTTATGGAAAATCTCAAGTCAAGGACGAAACCTAATTTAAATGATGAACATTTTACTCGTTATCAAATGATTTTGAAATAGATTATTTCATATAACATTAAAATCGATTTACATATATCTGCATGTAAAACATGTAAATTTAAAATAAATTACAAGAAAAAAAGAGTATAAAAAATCTTACATTAATGAGTGCAAGAGTAGAGTTTGACTTAATAAATGATGAACTTCTGATGAATTGTTTTACAAGAATTTATTATTCATAATCTTATATATTATTATTTTTATTTTGGTAGAAGGCGAAAGCCAGACGAATGACGAGAAGTTCCATGTAACTTAACATCACATATATAATTAAATTTATGTTGTCCAAGGATCGAAAATCATTTCATGTACGAGACAATTCTCGGAATTCTAGCCTGATTTTATTTGGATAAAATGGCCCTAATAGTGTCGTTAAGAAAGTTTTTTTGATAGTACTATTTTTAATTATTTTTCCTTATAAACTAAAATTTATTTATTTATATAATTAGCCAATTTATATTATAGTCTATTATGTAATAAATTTTTATTTCATTTGAGGTATATTTATTATTATTATTATTTATTTAAAAATCACTAGTTAAAATTTGATAAAAATTGATGAAATTTAAGATATTTAGATTAAAAATAAATACTTATTTAATCTAATTTATTTATTTACTTATTTAATCTAAATAAAATTATTTATTCATCAAATGATAAAATTTATATGGCTATTTTCAACTTCATGTGATCCCGAGGATGTTAACCTTTTTATATTTAAATCCAGGTTAAAAAACAAAAACCACGTTTATTAAAAAAAGGAAAGCAAAGCCTGATATCCACCCGTCCTATAAATATCTATCGATATCCGATTCAACACCCTCTCCCTCCGCTCCCCTCTTGGAAACCCTAGCGGAGGTTTTTCTCGATTTCTCTTTATTCGTGCGTCTTTTTCTCTGCAGACTCTTCGATTCAAGTGTTTCGCCTAGTTCTTGCCGATCTAGAGGTGCCGGTTTGGAGCTTTTCTCCTTCTTGAGATTTCAGTGATTTCAGTCTGTGCTGAGTAGCTTTGCTGTCTTTGTTTCTGCAGCATGGGTGAAGTGAAAGAAAACGATGCCTACGAGGAGGAGCTTCTCGACTACGAAGACGAGGAGGAGAAAGCCCCCAATTCAGTCGCCACCAAGGGTACCGGTGAAGTGGTGAAGAAGTGAGATGTCTTCTCCTATTGTTTTTTCTCACTAGTTTTCTTAATAAATAGTTCGTGCACCAGTCTTCTACTTGAGATCTGTTTCGTAGAGTGAGAAATATTATGCTCAAATCTGGTGGTTATTCACCCACGGGAAAAATTATCAGGAGGAGCAAGTTTCCGTGTTTGACATGTCTAAAGGTCACACTAAGTTTTAGAATCTTTACATGCATAAATTTCCGAGACAAATATTGCAAGAGTCTGTGCTACTTTATAAAGGTAGAAGCTCGGCTCGTTTAGTTAGAAATAGAAACAATATGTTTGTATTTCAGGACTAAGTCCTTGCAAAGGAGATGGTGAAAAATTACGAAATCAAGTAAGCTACTCCAAAGATGTGATCTACAGCTCATTAATTGCACCTTTTACCACAAGGAATAAAGTTCATTATCCGAGGTGGTGATTTGGACAAACAAACTTGCCTCAGATAATAATATCATCTGGCATGCAAGCAATGATATCAATTTTTTTTGATACAATAATTTTAGGGAGTTTAAAATTTTAAATGCATACAACCTACATTAAAGAAACCATCTTAGACCATGTCACAAACTAATTAGTGATTTCGAAGTTATGAAAACAAGTGCTGTGTACCACCGAGCCACTGAATGATTTCTTGATATTTAACAGCGAGAACCATCATTCATGGGAAAATAATGGAGGCTATATGATAAATTACGCAGTGTGAACTATGAGACTCAACGAAAAAGATAATTGCAAATAACAATAAGCCATCTCCATTCAATAATAAAGTGGCACTAGTTCTACTAGAGTTTTTTGTTGATGTTTACAGATAATAAGTTGTTTGCTTTTGCTTTTTTCCATACAGGGGATATGTTGGCATTCACAGCTCAGGTTTCAGAGATTTTCTCTTAAAGCCAGAACTCCTTCGTGCTATTGTTGATTCTGGATTTGAGCATCCTTCGGAAGGCAAGCTACTAATGTGTCTTTTCTACAAGTGCTATAAAATGTTAAATGAGGTTTCTATCACATTGTGTTTCAATTATTAACTTTTTTTGTGCTAGCTGCATGTTCCTCTTATGTTAAGTGTAATCTTTTTTTTTCCATTTGTCACCAAAACAAGTCATCCTGCTTGAAGTTAAGGGAAGTATTTCTCAATCAACCAAGCTTTATTTATAATTTGTTTCTCAAGATAAGATAAAAATTTAACTAGTTTTTTCTTCTGAAGGGATAGGCAGTTAAACTATTGGTGTTCTATTGGTGGTGTTTTTAATATCTGTTCATCTATAAGTTGCATTTCAAGGATGTCAGGGGAACTCCATATAACTTGAAAGTTACATTTGAAACTTTTAATTTTATGGAAGAACAAATATTTTCATAAGATTTTGATTTAAAGTATAAAATCAGATTAAATCCTGACACTAAATTGCAGGGAAATAAGTGTATTACATTGTTCTACTTGTTTATTCGAAAATTTGCATGAAATGACTGATATTTCACATTAGTTAAGGTATAAAAATGATTAAAGCCTGAAATTAAATTACAGGGTAATATATGTATCTTATCATGCTACATGTGTTTATAATTTCATATTTTTTATTCCAGGGATCTATTGATCTTCCATGTTCTACGTTACTCTCACTCATCCTTTCACCTCAGTGTCTAAACATTTTTCCCCAGGAATCCATTGATCTTCCATATTCTACATAACTTTCACCTTAAGTTTTCTTTCTTTTTCTATAATTTCAGGTAAACCATTGCTTTATTCCTAAATTTGGTGGATCAAATTGGTCTGGTAAAGCTTTTCTAATAAATGGGTTCGAAGGTCTTTTTTACTTACGGAGGGCTACACTCCAATTTCTTTCGTTCTCAACCAGTTCAACATGAATGTATACCTCAAGCAATCCTTGGCATGGATGTTATCTGTCAAGCAAAATCAGGGATGGGGAAGACTGCTGTTTTTGTTCTCTCAAGTTTGCAGCAAATTGAACCTGTTGCTGGCCAAGTAGCAGCTCTTGTATTATGCCATACAAGAGAATTGGCTTATCAGGTGGGCATAGGCTTTTATTTACTGATTGTATCGAAGTTGTTTATTCAATATTGTTTATGTGATAAATTTACATTATGGTTTTCCTTTTCCTACTTACAGATTTGTCATGAGTTTGAGCGATTTAGCACCTACTTGCATGATATTAAAGTTGCTGTCTTTTATGGTGGTGTTCATATCAAAGTTCACAAGGATTTACTTAAGAATGAATGCCCTCATATTGTTGTGGGAACACCTGGGAGGATTCTTGCATTAACCAGAGATAAAGACCTTGTATTGAAGAATGTCAGGCACTTCATACTAGATGAATGTGACAAGATGTTAGAGTCCCTTGGTATATTTTCTTTAGCTTCACTATATCTTGTACATTGCAATCCACCATTGCTTGATCACCTTTCACATTTCAACAAGTTTTTTTCTTCTCATCATAATTAGATGTCTATCATTTGTTTTAGATATGCGAAGAGATGTCCAGGAGATATTTAAGATGACTCCTCATGATAAGCAAGTTATGATGTTCTCGGCTACACTCAGCAAGGAAATCCGTCCCGTTTGCAAGAAATTTATGCAAGATGTAATGTTTAAGACCAATTTATATTAATTGAGTTTTCATATGGTTTGGTTTGGTTGTCATTCCTTATTTTAGGGTTGTTGAATTTTATCTAATTTGAAAGGGTTTACATTTCTCAATTCACATCACTTAGAATGCACTCCTTTATCATTTCAGATCATCTTTCTAGAAGATGCTTATTGCTGGAGTTTATATGCCATACTATATCAATATTTGCCCCGTTTAAACTGATGAATTGGTGGATTACTTATGGACTGCATGTTTATATGTAGTTTTCATTCACTTGCATAAGTAGATTTTGAAGTCTCACTGCTTTAACTATTTGCCTGGTTGCATGTAGAGGATTAGGGGCGTCCAGTTTTTTGCTTAAAGACTTCCTGAATATGTTCTTTATCTAATCCAATCTTGTATTTATCTTTCAGCCTATGGAAATTTATGTGGACGATGAAGCCAAATTAACCTTGCATGGTCTAGTACAGGTACTTTCACCTCTATATTTTTCCTTGCATTATTTTCATTGTTTTGAAATTTATTTCATATATTTTTTCATTCCTATTGCAGCACTATATCAAATTGACTGAATCAGAGAAAAACCGTAAACTTAATGATCTCCTAGATGCATTGGATTTCAATCAAGTTGTGATCTTTGTTAAAAGTGTCAGTAGAGCAGCTGAGCTGAATAAGTTGCTAGTTGAATGCAACTTTCCTTCTATATGCATCCATTCTGGGATGTCTCAAGAGGAGAGGTTAGAGATTATTTCATTTTCATTCAGCAGAGGCTTTTATCTAGTGATAAGTTTTGTATAATGATCCATGTTCTTTCTTGATGTCCTCAATTTAGTTAATATGGCTTCTCATTGAGTCATTTTATTCAGGAGTTTTTTGTTTGTGTTTGAGGGAATGGTTGAAATGTTGCTTACGTTCTGCATGAGTAAAATGAACTCTTTGTTAGGTCAATGATCTGTGGTGTACTGAATCCAACTGCTCTAGTATCAAGTTCATTTCTGCATGCATAGAATATAAGCTTCTATTCACATGTGCACTTGATATATTGCTGGTTGTCAATGTCATGATTATACAACAGCCCATGCCATAATCTCACTTTGTAGGGTTGGTCACATGAATTCTTTTGTTTCATATATTTCTATGGACAAATCTTTAGTTAAATTACATAAATTTAAGTAATTTTAGGCCTTTTCTTATTTTAGTTTCTTTTACGCTAATTAATTCCCCTCTTAATTAGTGTATCTTTTAGCCTTTCAAGGATATGGCCAAACCACCTAAGTTGATTTTTTTTCTTATATTCAGCTGATGCAACTTTTACTTTGTTCCTGATAAAATCATATCTTAGTTTATACCATATGGTTTTGCCACTCATCCTTCTATTTATTTATATATTTGCAACACTAAATTTTTGCATATGGTCATGTTTATTGCCTAACAAACATTTTGAGCCATAAAATATACTTGACAAATAATTGTTTTATCGAATTTTTATTTTTATTTTAAATGTATAAGTTTATCACATTACACTAAAAGCTTTTCCCTGCTTCATAAACTGTACTTAAATCCTAAGAATAATATCTTCTATAAATGCTCTATTAGTGCTTATTATATATCCTATGTATTTAAAAGTATTTTATTAATCTCATGGTCATCTAATTGTATAACATCATTATTTTCCCTATTTTTTATGAACTTGTGCCCCATAAATTAGTTTTTGTCCTACCTCAATCTAAATCTTTTGGACTCTAAAAGTATCTCTCCATCATTTTGATTTAGAACTAATTCTTAACTTAACTTTCATCAACAAATAGAATACACTAGTATAAATTTTCTTAGTTATTTCATCTATAACCAAGATAATCAGAAATGAACATAGAGGGGACCTTTGGTGTAAACCTATGCATTTTGGAAATTCTCTAGTTTCTCCTCCTATGGTTTTAATATTAGTATTGTTTTTTCATACATGTCCTTTAGTGTGAATATGTGCCGTAGGTATTCATTTTCTTTCTAAAATCCATCATAATAGGTTTGTAGGTACTCTTTTATAAGTTTTTCTAAATCACAGAAAACTAAATGGAAGTCTTTTTCTTAACTCTAAAATTTTCTATTAGTTGTCTAAGCAATTGAATAGGTTCCATTGTTGATCTATTTGACATAAACCCAAATTGATCTTAGTTATGTCTTAGTCTTTACTTAATTATCTCGATAATTTCATAGTATGACTTATTAACTTAATACCACAATAATTATTACAATTCTGAGTTTCCCTTATTCTTAAATATAGGTATTGAAAAACTCTTTTTACATTCATGTGGCATCTTCTTTGTCCTTAAAATTATATTAAAAGGCTTGATTAATCATTTAATCACTACTTCACCCATACACTTCAATAGAAATACCTTCTGGTCAAATAGTTTTCCCACATTTCATTTTATCAATAGCTTTTCTACATATAAACTACTAATTCTTCTAAAATAATTATAGTTCATTTAAATATAAATCTAATTAAATGCTTTTCTCTTTTACCAAAATAAGTGTTTGCTATCAAAAGTTTGCAAGCTACACTAAAGTCTGAAATTGAGTTTCCTTCTTTATCTCTATCATCAAAACAAATCTTGGATGTTTTCTTTCATATCCTCTATGTGTTGGGGATCAATGACTTCACAAGAGGGAGGATGAATAATAAATTTTACTAAATTTTATATATTTTAAATCTTCACCCAATTTTATAATCAGAGTATTTCAGTTTTACTTAAACAACTGTTAATTAAGCACAACAAATAAAGGTAACTGTAGAGAACAAGATAACACAATTTTATAGTGGTTCACCCGAACGTGTTAATCCACTCCCTAGGGTCCAACCTTGAGAATTCACTAAAAGGTATTTTCCACGGGCTCAATACCAACACTTACAAAGATGTTTTTCATGGGCTCAACACTTAACCTGAAGTGGTGTTTTCTGGTTTGATACCCAACCAGGTACAAGGCCACAACCTTGTACACTCCTACACAGAGCATCAACTTTGTGAACCCATGAGGCCCTAACTTCACAACGTTCTCAAATCCCCAAACTTGAGAATAATTCTCACCACACTGTGGTGAGATAGGTTTTTAACAGATTAAAAGCTTACAGAGCTAACAGTTTAGCACATGAACATTCAATAGGAATTACAATAGTAATTTAATTGAGAACATACAAGAATCAAAAATTACTTTAACAAGAACACTTCCTATATTTCTCTATGAATGCTTTAGAATTTTGACTTCTGCAAATCATGCTTGCAGAGAAGCAGGCGCTCAAGAATTCTGACTGTCTTTTTGCTTTCACCACTCCATGCATTGTGCTCCATGCATTTTTGCTTTCGGTTTTTATCCTTCATTAATCTCTGTTTTTGGGAACTTCAATTAATCCATGATTTTCGTCATTTCTTATTGTCTCCAGTGGTTCATTCTATTTTGATGTTCTAATTCTTGAAAATGCAATCTGTAATAAGGTAACCTATAGATTTGCAAAAATATTCTAGAATTCAAATTTCAATTGGTAAGTTATCATTCAACATTGACAGGTATTCTGTTAAGTTACCGAGATATGCTTTAAGATTCGGCAGATAAATTTTACCTGAATGCTCCCTGGTTGTATTTCTCGGTTGCTTTAGTACTTTATTTACTGAGCTTCGGTGACTTAAATAAGTTGCCAACACATGTGTATATGAATAGTATTTGGAAATACCGATTCAAAGGGTTTATTTCTTATCTCACTGAGTTTCAGATGCTTAAGAGTAATAAGTTCCGTGTTTGAGTTAACATTGCATACTTGCTTTGTTAAGTTGCCAATGTCCACAGTGGATATTTGCTTTACTTGTTGTGTGTAGCTTCATTTGTGCGTCAATTGTCTTTCAAGTCATAAAGCATTCCTTTATTTACCGATTTACAGCCAATACGTGAAATAGCTAATAGAACATATACTAGATGAGATTTTCAACAAAGAGTCAAGGTTTTTTCATTATCAAAACAAATAGTTGGGAACTAGGATTCATGTATGAGCTTTAAAGTAAGAATATTCTTAACACTATGTTGCTTCCATATATGACTATTTAGATCTCTTCCAATAAAGTGTTTTTCTCTAGTAGGTAAACCATTAATTAAATTATTCAAATCTTTCCAAAATTTCTGCTTGGTAACTTTTGCTAATTCTACATGTGGAGCATATTATCTCAAGTTTATAGTCATCTATTTATCTATCTAAATAAGTTGGTGTTCATAAGTTTAGTTACTTTTGAATTCTTGATGTGATTTTATAAATAGAGATTTTGTTAAGTGGTTACCATCCCATTTTTATGTATTTTTGGAACCATCGTAGCACATGGAATATTTTTGATGATTACTTGGTTTCCATGTACACTTGCAAAAAAATTAAGGTCCCATGTCATGGTAGTATACTACATTAATATGCTATTGATGATTCATTTTAGTTGTGTAGGCATAATAGCATGTAGCTCTATGGTATGAGAGTACATTATTAATTTGCCATTATTGGGAGGTCTATTGTTATGTCGGCAATGGCATATAGCCCATCTCATTGTGTTCTTTCATACCATTACTTGTGATTTCAATCATTATCACTTGTTAGAGTTTTGTATTACGATTATCCTTGTATTTATGTGGTTTCAAACCTTAATTTTTGAGAGGGAGGAAAAGAAAGGGAGAGGAATTGTAGTTACCATCATCATCTTGTGGTGGTGGTGGTGACAACATACCACAAGTCACTCTTCCATGTTTGTTCTATCTTCTTTATTTCCACCCCCTATATTTCCCCCACATCTTTTGCTATCATTTAGGTCATCACAACTTTATATTGTTGGCTATCCCATCATCAAGCAAACCATAGTAGAGTAATTCTCATTAGCTTCTTCTCTCTTGTGAGTACTGTTTGCATAGTTGCCAATCATTTCATGGCTTCCCAACATTGTTGTTCTTAGTGACAATGCCATCCTTGTGGCCTCCTAATATTGTCATCAGCTTCTCCTATCTTGTTGTACTTGCCATGTCATCCAAACATCATTATTTGTTGTCACCTTTGTTAGAACATTGCCATCGTCATCCTTTGCTTGTGTCATCATTGTTGTGACCTTCTAGCATTGCTAGTCTTGCCATGGCATTCTAGCATTGTTGTTCGTTGTTGCCTCTCTTAAAGCATTGCCATTTTCGTCCTCCCAAGGGATTCTCCATTCATGATGCTATCAAAGAAGATTACCACTTTCCCTTCTATGCCTCTTGTTATGGGTGTTTGTTGGCTTATTCCTTCAATTTTTCTTAAAATCAGTCTAAAATCTTACTCAAGATCCTTCTTTAAATCTTAATTAAACTCACCTTATAATAATTTAAAATTAATTTTAAAAAATATTTGCTGATGTGGCAATGATGTGGATGCCATGTCATCAACACATCACCTACCTTCACCACATCAGCAACATCCAGACACCACATTATTGCCTTCCCGAAGCCACCATCCTAAAGCTTCCGTCAGTCCTCCCTTCTGTTTCTCCAATGACTCCCTTTCTTCAATGCTCATTGATGCATTTGAGAGGGGAATATATGCTACTCATCCTGCCACATTTGCCACTACCTCTTCTCTTGCAACAGCCATTCACACAAGGAGAAGCAACAAAGGAGGTGCCTATAAAGCTCCCTCACTGGTGGCCCCTTGCAATCACCATAAATTGACCATGAAACCCCCACCAATCAATGATGAATCGACTCACTGATCCTTGCCTCAGCAAAGCCTCATCTTTCTATGCATTTTCATGCCTGAAATCATTGTAAACTCATTATTCGAGTTTGGTAACCACCACCACACTTACCATCATCAGTCATTGGAACTTGTCCACTCTTGCCATTGGTTATTTGAACTTTTTATTTTGATCAGAGTTGTCATGCAGATCATTGTAAGCTCTGTTTTCCCCTCTATTGCTCACTATTGTTGTTAATTGCAAGGTTCATTGGAAAATTTTTTGACTAACCCAAAATGGGAATGGGAAAAAGGTATCCCCCTTTTTGCCCCCACCTAAATGCATGCTACATTCTTGAAATTTTTGCTCTTATAATCATTTCCCCTAAGGTTTCAAAGATAAAATCTGCTCGAAAAAGGGGGGGGGGGTTGGGAGCTTCCCCATTGGATTCGTTTGCTGAGATTTGTTGAGCTTGATTTTTTTGGCAAACGTTGTGTCAAAAATATACCTAAAATGTAAATTTTGTCACTTTCTAGTAGAGGCACAGTTCATTGAAGGAAAAAGAGATGTGTTAGGGAAAATAATCCCTAACACTTCTTATATTAAATAGAGAATGGTACCCATTACAATACTAAGTGATCCATTTACCATACTACAATAATTATTACAACACTCCCCTTTAAGTTGGAGAGAACAAGTTCAACACTCCAAGCTTGTTACAAAGATCATTAAAAGGACCAACACTAAGAGGCTTGGTGAAAATATCAGCAAGCTGATCTGAGGACTTGGTATAAGGTGCAGAGATTACTTCTGCTAGCAGCAGTTGATGGATATAGTGACAGTCCATCTCTATGTGCTTTGTACGTTCATAGAAGATCTCATTGCTTGCTATGTATATGGCAGCTTGGTTGTCACAAAAGAGTGATATTGGAGTTGAAAGCTTTACTCCAAGTTGGTCTAAAAAATTCTTGATCTATATTACTTCCTTTCTTGCATGAGCTATGCCTTTGTATTTTGATTCTGCATTGGATGTAGATATAACATTCTGCTTCTTGCTGCGCCACGTGACAAGATTGCCCTCAAGGAAGGTGCAATAGTCATCTGTGGACTTCCTGTCACCTCTATCTCCCACATAACTAGCGTCTGAGTATGCAATCAGCTCTAGATGATGGCTGTTTGAGTAGATTAGACCTTTTCCTGGATATCTTTTAATATAGGCTAGAACTCAAAGCGCTCCTTGCCAATGCACCTGTCGTGGATGCTGCATGAATTGACTAAGGAGACCAACTGCAAAGGAAATGTTGGGCCTGGTAACTGTCAAGTGAATTAACTTGCCAATCAACTGCTTATATCGAGTGACATCTTCTAGAAGATTTGTATGAGTATCCTAAAAACCTGGATTCTGTTTTATAGGAGTTGTAGCAGGTTTGCAACCCAACATCCTTATTTCCTTGAGTATGTCCAACACGTATTTCCTTTGAGATAAGACAATCCTATCCTTGGCATAGGAGAACTCTATACCTAAGAAGAAATGTAGGTGTCCTATGTCACAAAGGGTAAATACCTTTCTCAGCTCCTCCTTAGTGCAAGTGATGCCATCCTTGTCATCATCGGTAAGCAGAATGTCATCTACATAAGCGGCAAGTATCATAATGCCTTATGATGTTATTTACTGTGATGTCTGGGGACTTGCACGGGTCGTGTCTATTTCTGGTTTTAAATATTATATTGTCTTTGTTGATGATTTTTCTTGTATCAGTTGGCTTTATTTAATAAAAAATTCTTGATCCATACTACTTCCTAACTTTCAAATTTATTTCACTTTCCATTTCTCATGAATTCCTCTACTTTCCTAACTTTCAGTCACTCTTCAGGTGCACAGACACCCTCCTTAGTTGTATTTGTTTTATTGCAACCTAGATGTAAAATAGTGGATAGTAGTCAACACTGCCCATCATGCAATAGTTCTTTTTACATAACCTCTATTTATAGATATAGTGATAACAAATAATACTCTTTTCCACTTATATTTGTCCTCATAAATATCTATTTGATTGTGCTCTTTTGCCATTGAATTTCTTGGATAAATTTCATGGCCAGAAGTATTGCACTGCATGTTTGTTGTAGACGTGCTGCAGTTATGGTAGCAACTCATCAACGTATATGTCTGTGCTCTTTCATAATATTTTAGATTATAGGAGTAACTTCCCCATATAATGTGCCCATCTATTGACCATTTGCTATCTAAGTTTGTGCCTTTCAGATGATGTTTTCGTTCTCACTTTTTATTATTATCATTAGCTAGTTTTCCATGGATGTGAGAACTCTAGTGCAATGAATTGTAGGTAATGATTGTTAATGTCTGGTTTGAGAACACTTCTAGACAGCCTTTTGGGTCTACTGGCAGATTCGTAGAAATGATTTTAAGGTTGTGTTTGGAACTTTGTTTCCATCACAGCTATTTCAGGAAAACGCTTTTTCCAAAATGTGTTTTCAAATGCACCTAGAGATCATAGTTTGTTTTGAAAACATAACTTGTGTATTTTAGTTCAAATTCATTGCTTTTCAAAAAACTGATGGGAGTCAGCCTCTGAAAAAGTTGTGGAAATATTTCTCTATGTTTTCAAGATTGTCTTTATTTTTTTGCATTTACAAAAAAATCATAAAAAATGCAAACGGTGTTTCTTTCTAATAAGCTAATTTTCTTGAAAAACTTGTATGCTCAACCATACTTTCTAATTCAATTTAAATTAGATGAATAGGATCAACTTTGGGGACCAGCCACGAACTCTTTCAGTAGTTATCCTAGTCCACTTTAGCTTTTGCATAAGTTGTGTCTGACATACTTGTGGTATTTTCCCAAAAGTTTACTTCTTTAGAAGGATTTTTGGGATCATAATCCACTTCCATCGTGGATTGAAACTTTGGCATGAACTGCAACTTTGGCATCATGTACTTTGGTTCTGCAAGAAAAGAAACTTGCTGAACTTATTGGAAATGTCGATAGAAGGTCCATCAAATCAATGAAATGCACCATAAAGGTTCAACACTAGGAATTTTAGTATGAAAATTTAGGACAAGCTAAATTAATCAATGATATTTCTAGAAATAATTAAATTAAATTTTTTGGTATTGATGACAAATTTTCCTTTCAAATTGCAGAAAATATTTAAAAGTACGATATTTATATGGAAAACAGAGAAATTCGTATTTTCAAGGTATATCTAATGAAAAATATGGATAGGTGTGATACAAAGTTTACGAACATTAGCTTTGTTTATAATAGCTTGCAAACATGAGTATATCTAAATATAAATAAGGAAGATCTGCATGAAAATTTCAAAGAAAAATCTAACAAAAATAAAATCTACTTTAGGATCTATGTAAATGGAAGAAAAATAAAGATTTGAAAAGTTGAAAAAATGTGAATAGTAGAGCAACTTTGTCAAGGCTACAGTGAGCCTCTTAAACAAGTTAGGAGCAAAATCCAGCGAGACAACATTAGTTGCAAGTTTCGTGAGAAGAAAAACTGAAAGAAGAGAGGAGAAATGAGATGGAGAAAGAAATGAGAGGAGGGGATATGTTTCTGATCTTTAGAAAAAAGACACCCATGTCTGTCATCATCGACCACATGTTGATTGTCATAAGCTTCCACAACACAAAATTCAATCATCATCATGAAGTTTGGTGCCAAAATATCGCCAATATGTTAATTGAAGTCTCATCGTTACTGAAACACTGGTAAATTGACATTTGTGACAACGAAATTTTACTGAACTATCAAAGTGTACTTCCATAGTATTCATGGTGATTAAACGCATGACTTGTTTCGTAAAAAAGTGTTCCATTTATCCGCCATCCTGTGCACAATATTTTGTCATCATTATTATTCCATGCTTATGCTCAGTCTTTTTGTTTCCTTTGGACGGGTTTCTCCATGACTACTAGCAGAGTTGCCAATATCATCATGAAGTTTGGTACCAAAATATCGCTAATATGTTATTGAAATCTCATCGTTACTGAAACACTGGTAAATTGACATTTGTGACAACGAAAGTTTACTGAACTATCGAAGTGTACTTCCATAGTATTCATGGTGATTAAGCACATGACTTGTTTCATAAAAAAGTGTTCCATTTATTCGCCATCCTGTGCACAATATTTTGTCATCATTATTATTCCATGCTTATGCTCAGTCTTTTTTTTTTTCTTTGGACCGGTTTCTCCATGACTACTAGCAGAGTTGCAATCATATAAAAAAGCCATTGTAAGGCCGTGCAGAAATAACCATAGTGAGAGCCTTAATGTCTGTCGACATGCTCCTCTTTAGGACAACAGTGACGTAAGTCCTTGCTAGCACTTAAAACAGTAGAGTTGCAAGAAAATAAAGACAATGCTGATTATAATGGTACTTCCATTGGCGAATAATTGTCAACAATTGTCCAATGTCATATAGCATTTATTTCGGCCTTTTGGAGGTAAATGTTGACCAGAAAGAGCTCTGTTAGATGGTGGGTTCCAATTGTATCAATATCATGACCGGGAAAAAGGGTGTTGTGTCTTGTGCCAAATCAACAGTGCACACATATGTAAAGTTGTGAATCAATTGATGTTTTACCTGACTTGTATTGCACTGTGTTGGTGAGTTTTATGCTGTAATATTCTATTGCAACTTGTTTAGAATTGTGTATTTCATATTCCTTCCTCGTATATGCATGGCCTATTTTCTTAATCATCTATCAACCTTGGCAACTAGGTTGACAAGGTACAAGGGATTTAAAGAAGGCAACAAAAGGATTCTTGTGGCAACCGATTTAGTTGGCAGAGGAATTGACATTGAACGTGTGAACATTGTCATTAACTATGACATGCCTGATTCTGCTGATACATATCTGCACAGGGTGATTACCATCCCTTTGTGATTTTTTTTTTAAAAATTCCTTATAGTTTGCTTACTATCTTTCCCATATTCTTCAAAAATGCAGGTTGGCAGAGCAGGAAGGTTTGGCACTAAAGGTCTTGCCATAACATTTGTGTCATCCTCTTCAGATTCTGATGTTCTTAATCAGGTTTGTATCAGGGCGAGGCTTCTTTTCGATGTTTGTTCACTTTCACTGTGTTCTCATTTTCTTGTTCCTCGTTTGCTCAGGTACAAGAAAGATTTGAGGTTGATATAAAGGAATTGCCTGAACAAATTGATACTTCTACATACAGTGAGTATCATTCTAATCATCATCTATCTAGTTGTGTAATGAATTTAATGGCACATTTTCTAGCTTAACTATAACATTTGACTATTTGGCGTGTATGAAAGAAACACAACCTTCACAACATTAATCATTTTAGGAATGCATGTCAACTTTTTTCTATGTAGGCTTTGATCGCAATCTTAATGTAATATAGTGACTTAATTAAATTACAATGTTTGATAATAATACATAAATTAATTATAAAGTTATATAAGGAATTAAATTTACCATTTAAGCTTATATTTAGTTGATTGAATGATGTTTCAAAGAACTTATTTTTTATAATCAAAATTTGAAGATTATAATCATGAAAGTTTAAATATTGTAATCTAATTAAGGAATATAATTCAATTAAATTACATATGGATTGCAGGCAATCAAACATGCTTTATATGTTTTGTAAGAATTTTAAGTGATTTGCTGTCTTTTACAGTGCCTTCTTAGTGCTGACGATTTGAAGGAAGCTCAAATTTGTGCATGTATTTATCACTGAAGCTGGGAACCGAGGAAGATTTGGAAGACGTTCTGGCCTGAATTTTTTCTTTTTCCTGTACCATTATGAGGAGATTCGAGTAGAGTTTTTCCGAACAGGGCAATCACAACTTAGACTAGAAGCTATCAGCTCTTATGCATGTAGTATTTGATCTTAATCTATTGACCGATACAACTGATTTAGTAACCTAGTTCTCGAATCTATTCTGACGAATTTATTCTTTTACTTCTGTATTGAATGAATTACTGTTGTTAGGGGTGTTATTCTCCAAGGCCGTGCGAGGTAGGTCGACGGTTAGGACATCTATATTTGTTATGTTTCTGCTCATGGCTTGGCGTTCGAAGGTCAACTTTGAGATGTGAAAATACTTGGGTACTTAGCTATGCGGTTCCCATTCTCTCATTTTATTTATTTTTTTGATAACTCCACTTGATTTTTACCTAAGATATTTTTTCTTGTACATGCTCAATAATGTCAGTAAATGACCTTTTTCATTGAAAGTGTCGGTAGTGACATTTTTTGGAAATCAGTAGTGTCATTTTTGAAATTTTCAGTGGTATGTTTTTCATGTGGGTTTTACTGAAGTTTTTTTCCGGTAAGTGTTCAATAATGCTGATGTAATGACTTTTCATGTGGATTTTGCTAATTGTTTTTTCAATGGTATGTTCTAGTGTTTTTGATAATAGCAGTCTTGTGAATCTCGAATTTTATATTTCGTGATCAAATGATCTAACTGTACTATTTTATTTGCTACATATTCAGCAATGTTGTTGGTTAATCTGTTTATCGCTTGGAGACGTTTCTTTGATAATGGTAGGACACCATCTATTAATTGAATAATCACCGTAAAACATTTAACTGATTTCAAGGGTCAATTTTTAGCTCGCGGTGTCGGTTTTGCATTCCTGTCAATTTCTAACCCTACAAGCCGAGTCGGCAATGTTGGTGGTTGGCGAATTCAAGATGGCTTGGCTCAGATACGGCACGAAGGGACAAAAAGGCAAAGGGGGGTTGGGTTGTGGTCATTACAAAATTCAATAAATTAACTTAAGATTTTATTTTTTATAACAGATTTACAAATCATAACATAATCTTTTCCTTTATAAATTACAATCCTCTCTTTACTCTCTTAATTTTTATTTACAAATTAAATTTACTTTTTTTTACTATTAAGAAACTTATTTCAAGTTATTATTCATGAATTTCTATTAGAAAGGACTCATTCCATGGAAATTAGAGCATCTTCAAATAAAATTAAATCTAAAAGAACTTCAATGTAATCTAAATTTACAATAAAGATGAAAACCTTGAAGGATGACATTATAATGGAAAATGTATATTGTAACATTTGCAATGTAAAATTTTCATACAAAAGTTTTAACAATATTGGTCATTTAAATAAACATTCAACTAATTGTAAATCTAAATCTTTACAAAAAAGATAAAATTATTCAAACTTAGCTTTCTTGTTAACATTATGATGTTAAATATGTTAAGAAACTTTATGTTAAAGTTATTATTGTTTATAATTTACTTATTAATTTTGGTAATAACATATATTTTGAAAAACATATTTCACAAGCTTATTATAATCCACAATTTAAATTTACCTCTAGGAATATTACTAAATAAAATATTATTGATGCTTTTAATAAGATTAAACTTGAACTAATTAACGTGATGAATTCTATAAATACTTCAATTGCTTATGCATCTAATATTTGGGAAAGAAAAACTAAAGTAAGATATATTACTAATACTATAGATAATAATTAAATTTTACAAAATAGATTAATAGAATTTAGAAAAATTATTTATCCTTATATTACTAAAAATATTTTTTCTATGATTATGGATATTTTTAATTTTTTTTGTATTAAAGATAAAGTAAGTAATATTATTTTTAATAATATTTCTAATAATAGTGCAATCATTTCCATCTTTAGAAGTAGATAAAGTACACCACATGATTTTAATTTATTTCATCAAAAATATATGTTTCATATAATTAATCTTATAATTCAAATTGATGTTAGAGAAATAAAACATTATGATGAATAAATTAGATTAGCATTAGCTTACATTATAGATAGTGATAGACATCAACGAAAATTTAATTATATATGTGATTCATTTAATTTACCACATAAGATATTTACTCTTAATAGTTTTCTTTATATTTAGTATTAAAAAGTTGTCTTCCTTGTATAAAAAATATAAAAACTTATTATAATCATAGTAGAAGTGATTATAATAAAACTTTAAATGAAGATGACTTTCAAATTATTAATTAATCTGTTAAGTTTTTAGAATCATTTTATGATGTAATTGTACAATTATTTGGAGTATATTATTTCACTTCTATTTATATATTACATTATTTATATACAATTATAATAGTTTTTGAAAAATATGATAAATTTAATTTTTTTGAACCTATAGTTTAAAAGATGAAAGATTTTTATAAATCATAAATTAACCAAAGATTTTCATTTTTTTACCATTGATTCACAAATCATAACATAATCTTCCCCTCTACAAATTACAGTCCTCTCTCTAATATCTTAATCTCTCATTCACAATTCAAATTACTTTTTTTTACTATAAAAAACTTGTTTCAAGCTAGTACAATGGTGCACAACTTTATCAATAAATTTCTACTAAAAAAGACTCAATCTATGGAAACTAAAGCACCTTAAACTAAAATTAAATCTAAAAAAGCTTTAATATAACCCAAATTTATAATAAAGATGAAAACCTTCAAGGGCGACATTACAATGAAAAAAGTATACTATAACATTTGCAATGTAGAGTTTTCTTACAAAAGTTTTAATAGTATAGATCATTTAAATAAGCATTTAATTAATAGTGAATCTAAATTTTTAGAAAAAGGTAAAACTGTTCAAACTCGGTTTAATTTTACTCCTAAGGGTAATACTTCTTCATGGCATTATGATGTTAAACATGTTAAGGAACTTCATACTAAATTTATTATTGTTCATAATTTACTTTTTAATTTTGGTAATAACATATATTTTGAAGAATATATTTCACAAGCCTATCATACATAATTTAAATTTGCCTCTAGGAATACTACTAAATAAAATATTATTGATTCTTTTAATAAGATTGAACTTGAACTAATTAATGTGATGAATTCTATAAATACTTCAATTGCTTGTACATGTGATATTTGGGAAAGAAGAATTAAAGTAAGATATATTACTATACGTTTTATTAATAATGATTAGGTTTTACAAAATATATTAATAGAAATTAGAAAATTTATTTATCCTCATATTACTGAAAATATTTTTTCTATGGTTATGGATACTTTTAATTTTTTTTGTATTAAGCATAAAGTAAGTAGTATTATTTTTTATAATTCTTCTAATAATAATGCAATCATTTTCATCTTTAGAAGTAGATTAAGTCCACCACATGATTTTGTTAAGATTATTAAAGTTTAATTTTAATGATAAAAAATTATAAGTTAAGACCAATACACTTAGTTAATTAATTAAGATTAAATTAGTCAAGTATAACTGAACAATCCTATAAAGTAATTAAAAATAGTGTAATAGTTAGGCAAAGTATTTATTATTAGTCGAATAATTTATGTAAACCCTCTTGAAATTGGCTATAACTTTGAACAAGTCTTGGTTAGATAAGAAAAACCTTCCAATTCTTTATAATTATAGGGATTTCAATATTTTTAGTAGAACCATATCTAAAATATATCATAGATTTTTATTCAATGATAGTTCTTCATTAATACAATTTATATATATCATTTACCTATTAATAAGTTAATTTTGTTGAATTTTTCTAATTCAAAAATTTGTAGAATTGAGCTTGTTTATGTAGAATCGTCTACAACTACTATTTCTATTTTTAGACAATTTAATTGAAGAATATAAACTAGTTGTAATTCTAATAACAAAAAAAACTAATTTACGATTGGCTTTAGATGGAAAATTGCTTTATAATATCCAAAAACACATGTCAAAAACTTGAAAGTCGTATTAATCAAGAATTGGAAAAAATAAAAAACCACAAAATAAAGCATTCAAAGGGGACAAGATTGGGGAATTGTTGATGTGAAAGATTGCTTTGAAGCTACATTGAAGGAAGTTTGGAGTTCTAGCTTACATTAACTTAAAGCTCTCCTTCAAGACTAAATATTAGATCAACATTACACAATTTATTCTAAATTTCTATTTTACTTTTATATTGAATGTACTTTTTGCTTAAGTGATAATTACTCTGAATTTAAATTAAATTTATCTTATTGAGTTGTAGTAAGATTTGCAAGGTCAATGCCTTGCATCCAAAGTTAGGGCTTTAAAAGAAATGTTGATACCTTTCCAAATCACAAAGTTGGGCCTCATGAATACACAAACACCATAATCTTAAAAAAGTATTTTCCAAGATTACATTTTTTAGTATTATTAGGAATCACAAACTTTTTAAGAATGATCAGTAGCCAGCAAAAATGAGCCATCGAGGCACCCACTCTTATAAGAACTTTGGAGTTAATTGTGTTTGGGTGAGAATAGAATCAGGATGGATGACCATCTGAGAAATTTTCGTGTATTGCCTATGAGTAGTAGTGCTAACTCTGCTCAAGCATTGGTAAGTTATAGGTATATGCACTACTTAATTCACATGCCAATATTACAAATCTTGTCTCAGTCAGTAATCTCAATCGAGTTGATAAATTAAGCCACTTAAGATACCTTCAACTAATTGAAAATCTCTGTGAAGTCAAAGTACACAATACTTGGAAAAATTTACCATGTTGAGGTTTAGCAATGTCTCTTATAAACTTTCGTCTCCTTAAATACTTCTAATGTATATCAAATCATTTGAGTATCTATTAAGACTCACATATTATAATCTTCGTATATACTCTTAAAAGATTAAAAAAAAGGAAAAAAAAATGAGCCATCGGCCCACGATTCGTGGAATCACATGATATTCATTGTAATATTTTTAATTTTTAATTTTTAAAAATAAAATAAAAATCATAAAATGTCCATGAAAATGTTATGGACGACAGGTACACGCGCTGTGGGAACAATGTCCACAACCCACCGCCGATGGAAGAAGAACGCCACCAAGAGGAACCGTCGGAACGCCGGTGGTGCCGCTCGATCCACGCCCTCACCCACATCCTCATCCACCCCACCACCACCCCATCCCTCCACTCCCAGCTCTTCGTCTCCACCCACCTCCCCTCCTACCTCCTCCATCAAAACTCCGACTACCCACCACTCGCCCCTTCCTTCCGCTGGTCCCTCTCCCTCTTCCTCCGCCGCTGCCACCGCCGCACGTCATGGCGGAGCAAGTGCCCCTTCCAGGTTCCGCCTCCGTTGCTCCTGTCATCCGCGGTGGAGCCGGCGCCCGAGAGTTGGGGTGCGGAGGAGAGGAGGGTGCGTCTCAGGAGGCGGCTGCGGAGGGGGAGGCTTGGGATCGAGGTGGCCCCCATCCTTGGGTTGACGGTTCCCAACCTGGTTCTCTTCAGTTTGCTGCTGTGGGATCCAAAAATTGTCCTTTGATTTTTTTCTTTTTCCTTTTTCTTTCTATGAGCTACCTATTGGAGTTGTTTTGGTGTTAACAGCAAAGGGGATTGCTGTGAATTATTTCATTGGGTTGAGGATGAGGTGTGTGAACGACTGGAAGTCACACCATCATCGATTGATCACTTGAATAATCTGAAAGAGCTTCCTGAATCAAAGATTAGCCATTCAACAGAAGCATATGGACAACGATATCAAAGAGGCCCACAAAATGATCAGATTGATTTTTTTTTCTTTCTTTGCCGAATGTTATGACCAAGATGTTCCAAGTTGAATGATGTGTTAATTTGTATGAAAAATATTGGTTGGTTGTCATGAAACACTCTCATTGCTGAATGAAATGAAATTCAATTCCTCTACTTGTGTTGAATGAATTGTTGGTATCAACCAAATATGTTGGTATTCCTCTGTGTGAACTTGAGGTGTGTTTGTTTTGGAATGAATTTAATGATGTTAAGATATCAACCAAATTAATATGCTCGACAAAATGTTGCATAAATTCATTTCAACGCATATTGAAAATCTGAATGGCATGCAGTGTATAGTGCATTCAACTTCACATCTACATTTCAACACAGCAGGCAGTTTTTAATACCAAAAGAGTCTTCACTTCCATCCATGTTAGTACTGAATCCCTTCATCTACCTATGGATGCTGTAACGACAAAGAGAAACTGTCATCCCATATGAACTTCGTCCACATGTCTTCAAGCAGTTAATGAAGATCCCTAGAATGTGCCACTATAATAAAAAAAGGTCCTTGTAGATTACCCAAAGCAGGCATTGCCCTCTTCCTAGCCATCATCTTTCTGATCCTTCTTGATGAAGATAAAGCCATGGTTGGTGGTCTTGCAGTGTTCATTGTTGAAGATGTAGGCATGAGTAGGCATCTACTTGCATACTCCTTTGTAATGGTATATTCCCATCTAATCTAAATTTTGATGTAAAACAAAAGTCAACTAAAAATTTCAAATAAAATAAGCAATCTGTATGATAAATAAAGATGTAATTCAAGACAATAGATCAACCTTGTGCATGGATTCTACTTCACCTTCAAGATCATGCTTCATTAGGTCTAATGTTTAGAATTTAAGGTATAAGATTTAGGGCCATCTAAAAAGTAGTCTACTGTCTTTTCATAGATCGACCACCATACAACCAGTAGACCCAACAACTTCAATTGTGTATACAGATGACCTAATTACTTGATAATCACCAAGCCCTCGATTATGCTCAGTCACATATTTTCTTGCATATGGGATCAATTGATCCTTCCACTGATGTACCTTCATCTTTATCAAGAACATGTGCTTCATTACTATTTGTCTGATTAAGTCAAGACAATCTATAATTGGCCTCCATTTTCTCATGCTAATAAAAGAATTGGATTCTGAGAAGTTATTTTTAATGTTTTGGGACTTCACTTCAGTACCATGCATGGATCTAGCTCTCCAATGGCATTCCTCCTCCTACACATCTACCTCTCATGCACCCTCTTAGGTTTTGATTTTCCTTACCTAATTGTGGCTTCATGCATGAGTGGGTGGCGACGGAGTACATCCTTGAACTTGTCCTTACTTTATGCATCCCTAACCTTATGATCAACCTCAAGATGAAAAAAGGTTGGGGCATCGATCTCTTACTTCTGACCTCGAATCCCTTCGCATGATGTCTCCAACAGGTGCACGCATGCAGAAGCTCTTGCATCACTAACCTCGCATCTTCCTCCAATCTCTCTACACGTTCGTCTCCAACTTCGATAGAAGCAAGTGACGATCGCGTGGAATGAAAGACGCAGGTGGAACTGTATTAGGGTGAACATGTCTTTTTCTCTCTAGAGCTGCTGCATCTCTCACACGAAGCAAGTGAGAGGTACAATGCTAATGCTCCACCTTGAAAAATAACCCACATCAACAGTGCATGGAGCGACGACTCCACTCTTGGTACCGTAAGGTGCCCGTACATCTGTTAATCAGCATAATGGCTTTAGCATTGCACAGTAACTTACAATAAAGTATGTGCAAGATAACAAACGAGCATCCTAAAATGCTCAACCTTCATATCAAAGACTAATTTCAAAATCTCTTTGAGTTACGAAGGTGCATCTATAGTGCCATCATTTCCCATGGGTGCTTTCTTACCCTCTTCGTTAAATCAGGCTAAGTCTACATTTGAATAATTCATAGCATTTATACCTCATTCACATTAGCTTCATCATTTAAATTGGCAACCTTCATGTCACATACCATTTTCAAGATTTCCTAAACTTGATGCAAAAGCCCTCACCTTCATGGACTTCTTTGTTTTCATTTTTTTTCCGTCACGATGGACCATGGCATCTGAACTGTCTGGTTTGTTATTTTCTTCCCTCTTAGCTATCTATTTTCAATCTTTTATGGAATGAGAATCTCTTCAGAGGTAGCCTAGGACTTCCTAAACCTTCCTTGGGCTCTTTACCTTTTACAATAGTGGTGATGTAAATTTCCTTAGATTTTGAAGAATCTAGATGATCAAGCATCTCCAACGCATCCTAATCGTCATTGAATTCCCTAAACTCCTTTGGTGGGACATCAGAAAATCTACATTTCAGACAACTCACATCATTTGGGTCCACACTAATAACTTGTTCCAACACCATTCATAATCATCTCTAATGCCATCCATTCATAAAAACGCTCCTTTGTCTAAAATATCTTGGGATTAGATAACAAAGATCCTTTGTCACATGTCAAAAGCCACTGTATGGGAGCTTCACGGTACAATTATTGTCAGGATTCTCGAATGTTTTGAGGTCATGACGAAGGCAGCATTGGTGTAACACGGGGTTCCAAAAAAAATGGCAAAGGCTGAAAATTAGGGATTGTAACATTGAGCTTCTGGATCACCTTCAACGTAGAGACTTTGTAGGGGTGATTGGTGGGAGAGATGAAGGTTCTTACGAAGAAAAGGTTGCAAATGGCAATTGGGTTTAGTTGGAGGCTAAGTTAGTTAGTCTTTTTGACAAGAGGAAGCTAAACTTAATTAATTAGGGTTAGACTGATCCTAACATGCAAGGTTATAATCATGGCATAAACGTAATCTAGAGAAAATAACGATGATATACATGCTATTTTTTTGAAAAAAAAGGATGGTATTTAAGAAAATAGGTGATATATGAATGGAAGATATGAAATTTTCTTTGTTTTTCGAAAATGCATGCACTGTTGGTAATCCAAATTTAGGCTTTCTTTTCTTGAAATAGAATGAAAGTTAGTAATACTAGAGCCAATGTAATCTTGCTGGCCTTCAAATGCACTCAGGGGTTATAAACTAGTACGGTTGGGAGCTATACAAGTCAGCATAGTGCCTCTAGGTGGAGAGCTGTCTGGTATGAAAATCCCCACCGATACATCATTAATCAGTTATTTTGATCATGGGAAGAGTAATCATTGATGAATAATCATATTTGGGGTGGCTTCAATTAATGGTCAGATCATGCCATCATGAAGAATCTAATAAAATTTTGATGTCATTCCACATGCATGCTTCGTGTAAGTCTGGAAACGGCCACTTCACATTATGATTAATATTTATGAAAAGAGGGGAAAAGTACATCACCACCTCATCTTATCCGATGTATCTTAAAAATTCCAAGCTAGAAGCTATATTGGTTGTTACCTTACTATGGAATATAAATTATCCTGCCAAATTCCAATCACATCTTAACCAACCTAAAATATTACAGAATATAACGAAGGCTGAAACAAATGATGGCCGGCCACATGCTACACAAAGTAGTAGCTAAAAGCGCCATCATTTCTGGACGTTCGACCTGAGTGCCTGAAAATGAGCCAGTAGTTTGTCACTGTCTGGGAGTTTTGGATGAATGTGCTTTACCTTCTCTTTGTTTTCTATGGACAAGTTCCTCTCCAGTTCACCCCGAGATGTTGAAGTTGTAGATTTTGGGGTCTCCTTTTCTAAATTTGAAGGCTGCAGAGAATCACCAGGTAAGGATGTTAGAGGGGAAGCTTTTCTTGAGTACCAACTTGATGTTGAAGCAGGTGAATTGGTCCTCTGTGTTCTTCTTGGATATGAGGTTTGTCCCGAGTTCATTCGGAAGGACTCTGAATCTTCATTGGTGTCCTGAGATGACGATTCAAAATCCTCATCTGACATGTTTTTCTCCCATGAAGTGGGTGGCTGAAATTTTGAAACCGAGTTTGTTCCACGTTTCGTAGGTTGTTTCGTGCCAAATGACAAGACAGCTTCACTGCTAGCTGATGTGATTCTCCCTTGTGATTTGCCAGGCAGAAGCTTTGAATTCCTTGACTTATCCAAGATATCTTCCTGTGATTTCCTTTGGATAACTGGAGGCTCTGCCCTTTCAGGAGATTTTGAAAGAAACACAACGTTGGCATTCTTGGATGGACCTCTGGTGCGACGAGAATGCTTAATAATATTTTTGCTGCCACTCCTTCCGTAAGATCCATATGATTGTGAATCCTCGCCATCACCATTACTTGGACCAGAATCACGTATGGACTGTCTTGAATCTGATTCTCTCACTCGTGATTCCTCGTCAAGTACCTCCCACTTGGTGGAAGATTCAGAGTTCGGCGGCATTTCATGCCTCACGGCTGCCACAGTGCCTGGAGAAATATCACCTGAAGTTTTATGGAGCAAAAGTGATGCATTGACCTTTCTAGCTTCTGTTTTAGGGCCAGAATTCAAAACAGTAGCTCTGAGGAATTCTTTAGATGTTTGTTTCCGTGTTCTCTCATAAAGTGACTCCCGACTGGTCTTCCGTGTCCTAGGATCAAATTTTTTCTTCTGTGAGATTGTTGGACTATCATTAGGCTGCAAATTTTCTACTTCAGAACTGTCCGAGTCAGAGGAGGATGCCCGACTTGTTTCTCGAAAGACATGTTTCCTGTTTAGTTCCTGATCATAATGCTCTTCCCCACTTTCAAAGTATGAGATGCTATGATCTGCTTTCTTTATCCTAGAAGAAGCAATAGTTGGAGTTTCTATTGATGCCAAAGGTTTCTCTGAATTTAGAGTGTAAGGTGGGCGAGGGAAACCCCTGTTGAGATCGACAGGTAACTTTTCTATCTTTGAAACCTGCTCGGTTTCATCATTTGAGCAGTCTAGATTTTCAGAATGTATAGAATCATTTTCAGTTTGACGTGATAACAAATCTATGCAATCCACCTCCTCCCTCTCCGCAGGATCTGAGTCATAAGATGGTGATAAAATATCCAAAGATGGCCATGGAAGGGAACCTTCTCTCGTATTATCGGTATTTTTGTCAGCATAACTTTTCTTCATTGAATGGGTCCGCATGCTAGAATTGTCATTTGATATTGAGTTACTTTTTTGTTGTGGTGGACAAGGTTTGGGATATGAGGGAAAATCTGACGAGCTGGATCCTTGATTTTGGAATGGACTTTCTTCATTGTTCCCAAAGTTATCAAAATTTTTATAATCATCATCATATAAGTTGTCCTCATCAAATGTTGGACCAGATTCACCATCAAAGCTACCTTGTCCACTGTCACTTCCTAATGTGCCTTCAAGTCCATGTGCTTTCTCAGTTCCTTCTACAGACCTCTTACTATCATGTGAATGGGAGTCATATCTTGTTTCTATCTCACTTTCTTTATGAACAACACTCATTCTGGACTCCTCTTTATCCTGATTATTTTCTGCAGTTTCAGAATGAATGTTGAATCTCATAGAAGATGAGCTAATCCTTCTGGAAATATCCTTCCCAGTTCCCCCACTGAAATATGCTATTCCAGATCTATCATTCATACCTCCTTTACACTGATCAACACTTCCTGAATTCTTTCTCTGCATTTCTTCTGTTTCATTAGAAGGCATTTGTACTTGTTCCTGGAAAGATGATTTGCTTTTGAACTTCAATGATTCAGGTACTTTAGGTTTCCTTTCATCACAAGTGTGATACTGCATTGAATCATTTTCAACACCTGCCAGCTGAGCAGCAGCTCTTGCAGCCATAGAAGCCCGTTCTGCTGATTCAGCAGCCGCCTCTGCAGCTGAAGTTGCATCTTTGAAGACCATGCCCCGCTTTTCTTGATGTGCAACTGTGATTCCTTCCCTAGAATAAGTATCAATCTCTTGCTCCTCATGACCTGTTTCTGTTCATACAAATAATAGTAAGTTTTTTTGATGAAATTATCCATAGATATGTATATGAAAAACGACAAGAAACCAATCAACATAGGAGAAGACTGGGGTGGCAGCAAGGGTTTCTACAAGGAACCTCTAGGCTTTGGTACTATATGAAACCAAAAAATATGGTAGAAGTGGAATGGTTTCATTGATAAACATAAGACCTTTATATATGAAGACTACATAAAGAAGACAAGTATAATTTAAATAATGGAAGAGTAAACCCACATACAACATACAATACATACATGATATCCTAATACTCTAACAAATACTATTTCTAAGTTTTTAAGTTGTAATCTTCTGGCCACAATGAAGCAACCTTTCTATTACAGTTACACCAAGGTTCATCCTTTAAAGACTTTATACGGTGTAAATAAAGTGGGAAGAATCACATTTTTTGGTATAAATATGCAATAACAAATACCACTGATAAATAATAAGCACAGCATCCCACCTTCCATTCTCGATGCCGTCCTTTTAGGCTTATCAGGTTGCATAACTTTGGCATTGGTACTTCCAGCAGAAGTTGAATCTGAACTCTTAAGAGAATTTTCCACATCATTAACGAAGGGGTCTTTTTCCACTTCATGCTTTTGGCTACGTTGAGAGATAAAGTCTGGTTTAGTGGATTCCCTAGCAAATTCGCTTGCACTTTCAAAAGAAGTGGGCCCTTGCAGCTTAGTCGCAAAAGATACTGAAGCTGCAGAAGTCATCATTTTATCGGCAGTAGTGCTTTTTACAGATTGATGCCTTTGGCTAATTTGAGAAGCAGCCTCTGTTTTACTAGTGTCCACAGTGAAATTACTTGACCTTTCAAAAGAATTCTGCTCGGTAAAAGAAAATTGCAAAGGGATTATAACCATGTGAAGTAGTAATAAATGTATGATATCCTATGTAAAGTAGGCTATGAATCCTTACTTCAAATCCTTGTACATTAGGCCTTTGAAGTGATTCTTCGAATGATTTTGGTTCCCACTTGATACCATTTTCTGAAGCAATTGAAGTCAAGACCTTGACCTTTGTCTCAATATCAGGTGTCTTAGCTGATAATTTCTCTACAAGCTAAAATGTAACAATGAAAAAATGAAAATGAAGAAAGGGATACAAACCATTAGAAGGATGCAAAGATCTTGTTAAGGAATTTATATTACAAAACAGCAGAAGAATATAACTTACCAATGAAGTAACTCCACAATTAGGTCTAAGTTCAAGAGCTGAATTAACAAAATCTTTTCCATATTTTGCCGAAAATTGTTTGCAAATCAAACTAAGTTCTGGTATATCAGCACATCTTGGAGATGCAAATATAACACTGGATATTGCTTCCTTAAGGTCAATGGGGCAAATCCTGGAGAAACCATTCAGTGGTTAAGTTTTGTATTGTTCTACTTTATAAATGATTATATAAGTAATTTAGGTAATAATTAAAAGCACAGCAAGCTTTTAGGATGTGGTTGTAAATAGATATTAATAGGCTTTCACCTTCGGAAAGATATACTTGAGTGCTCAAACTAAGACATTTGGATGATGAATAAAAGGATATTGTAAAGGGTTTGATGGTAATAGGACACATGACATTTGACAATTAGGATTTGTTTGTGCACTTAGAATTGAATCTGATAGAATTTGAATTCTGATGGAATTTGACGGAAACGAAATTTGAAATTCAAGTGTTTGTGCATGTTTAGGAATTTGATGGAAATTAAAATTTAGATGTTTATGTATATAACAAAATTAAATAGAATTGATTTTCAAAAATATTCTTAATTAATGAATTGAAATAATTAGTCAAAATGTAATTAATCAATGAATTAATTACTTACATTAATCAATAATATGTTATAAAATTAGATCTTTATATATCATTTATCAATTAATTAAGTATATATCATTTATCAAAATTAAGTATATGCAAAAATATAAGTATATATCTATATCCATGTATTTCATGATTATTCTTGAGATCAAAAAATTCAAAAGTAGAAGATCTTAGTTGAAATTGTTAAATAGGATCATCATATCACCACAATAAAATAATATCTTAGTTAAAATTATTACTGCATATTTAAATTCTAGAGGATTTCAAACTTAAGACTTGGGAAATTTTTTTCTCAAAGTACAACTGAAGATGGAATTCATTTTCCAATGGACAAACAGGTCTCAATTGGAATCTAATAGAAAATGAATTACTTTTCATCAAATTCGGGTTGTACAAATCCTCTCTTAATGTCTTGAATCCCAAACAATCTCTTAGGTTGTGTTTGGGAAGTGGAAACTCTAGTGGTTTTCACTGTTGACTGTTGGAGCTTCCAAATATATAATCCAAATTGTGTTTTTAAACAACTTTTCTTTTTCACTGTTCACATGTTTCATTACTGTTCATCATGTGTATTTATTTCCATTGTCTTCAACTAGCGGTTTCACAATTTCTAACAAAATCAAGACCAATTCATGAAAATACCCCTCCATCATCTGCACATCTCCCCCATTTTTCTTCCTTCTTTACACAAAATAATATAATATGAATTGTAATATTATAATACTATAACTACAATAATTAGTAAATTTTAATTGTTAAATTTAATATTAATCAATTCATTAATGTTCACATTATAAATATTTAAAATCATTGTATTAATTTTAAATAGTAATCATAAATTTTTTAATAATAATCATATATGTAAAAATCAGATCGATTATTTAATTAATGGTCATAAATAAATTTATATTTATATTAGTAACATTAATATATATATTTTTTAATATACTAAAAAAATATTGATATATATATATGTAATATTTTAAAATATATTATTGTTATTTACATTCATAACATTATATATATAATATGTATATAACTATATATATAATTTTAATTTATCATATAATATTTTAATATATATTAGTTTGGTACAACTGAATGTAACATTTAAAATCATTGTATTAATTTTAGATAGTAATTATAAATTTTTAGTATATTAATCATATATGTAAAAATTAAATCAATTATTTTAATTAATAGTCATAAATAAATTTATATTTATATTAATAACATTAATATATATATATATTATATTAATATATATTATTATTATTTACATTTAGTTGTACCAAAGTTACGATTGAACATAAGTTCAATACAATCAAAACGTATTATATATTAATATATATATTATATAATTACAATAATTAGTAAATTTTAATTTTTAAAATTAATATTAATCAATTCATTCATGTTCACGTTATAAATATTTAAAATTATTGTATTAATTTTAAATAGTAATCATAAATTTTTTTAATAATAATCATATATGTAAAAATCAAATCCATTATTTTAATTAATAGTCATAAATAAATTTATATTTATATTAATAATAATAATATATATATTAATGTTATTTATGTTCGATGGTACCAAACATAAGTTCAATACAATCGAACGTAAATAACAATAATATATATATTAATGTTATTTATTGTTATTTACATTCAATCCTACCGAACATAAGTTTGGTTCAATGGAACATAAATAACAATAATATATATTGATATATACATATAGATTAATGATTAAATACGATTATTAATATATATATAGATTAATTACTGCTACTAATTGCTTATTATAAATACTAATAACAAAATCAAATCAATTATTTTATTTGATAATCATAAATGTATTAAATACGAATTATCAACAAAATTATCATCTTATAATTAATGCCATTCTTAGAAGAATCCATAAATTTTAAAAGCTGTCTCTACTGGATCCTAAACAGAAATTCAACCATCCCTAACTACTTATTAAGAACTGCATCGCTTTACATGCAAAACTCCACAACTCCTACCTTTGGAGCTGACCACTAGAGTTGTTCCCATATGTAGCCTTATTATGCAGTATAAATAAATTATACATTCCCAAATCAGTCCATAAATCAAAATTTAAAAAAAAAAATTGAAACACAATTTACAAAGTAGGTGATCACAATCTAATTCATAAATCAATTCAAGCCACAGTTTCACTGAATGTCGCATAAGATTGTACCACACAGTCTTGCAAAAGTTGGACACATGTCGCACAATGTTGCAAATTCACCAAATCTTGGAAGTAGGACTTCCAATGGTAAAAATATTCACTGGTGATGTAATTGTTTATAAGTGCTTCTTATGCAGAGCAGACTTAGTACACAATGTTCTCGTCAATGTAGGATCTACAGAGGTACACAGCCTTACCCCCATAAACAGAGAGATTAGAGCAACCTTATCGTTGAGACAAGATTCACCATCACAAGTGCTTCTCATACAATTTAAACAAAAGAAAGAAAGAAATTTTCTTAATTCTCAAGATTAATTTGTTACAAAATCAATCAACATAATTTTGGAATTACTTAAAATCAGGTTTATAACTAGCTGTTAGATTTTATTTCACAAGGAAATATATATCCAAACAATACTATTGTAGAAGGTATAAAATAAATGATAGGTACATGGAGAAGTTAAGAAGGTGGTACCACCTCCCCATTCTAGATGCATAAAAATTTTTCTAAAATGTTTCAACTGGAAATAATTCACTGAATACTGAGCAAAAGTAAACAATCCTGACTATTATTTTCTATAAAATAAATTTTCCATCTAGTACCATAGCAAGCATATTATTTAACAATTTCAAAATAACTGCACCATTTCCTATAAAACAAGTGTTTATGGGGATTTGGTATCAGAAGAAAAAACCATAAAAATAATAATAGAGTAATCATACTTTTGAGTTTCAATCATTTGTAAACGAGTGACAAGGAGTTCACAGTATAGATCAAGGAGATCGTATGCACCCATAATCTTCTCCTCCCTAATAACATGTTCAACCTGGAAAACAGAATAGGAGAATTATCTTTCATCAGAGACAGATATAGGATATGTTCCTTATTTCATGATGTAAACCGGCAACTTGTCATTGACTGTGCAATCAAGATTATGGACAAAATCCCGGGTAACAGGGCAAGCAACTGAAGAAGAATAGATTTGGGACAAGCAGAGCAATGTAACTGTATGGAATGCAGATCACTATGGAAGAAGTACTAGTAGAAAATTGCGATGATTTAGGGATTTGATTTTCATTCCAAATAATTACAACAAAATGACCAATTTTCTGCATTGAATACGATGCAACCAAATTTTTAAAGCATTCCCCAACATAAAAGAAGGATGTAGACTATGCAAACCTATTTGCAGAAGTTTTCCATGAATTTATTGAATTATCTTCATAAATCATACTCCATTTTATTCAGTCTGGATCTACATGGATTCCACTTAATAGGGTCCTTATTAAACAACTGTTTAAGAAAAGGTTTATATTAACCAAGAGCCACTTTTTATACCACCTGTGGATGAGTCAAGGAATGGATTCTAAATGATTCTTTTCAAACTTCACCAGTTTATCACGGAGACGTCCCTTTTGCCATCAAAGCAGGGTTTCAAATCACAAGTTCGCCTGCCAAGCAATATTTTTTATTGGAAGCGTATAAATTTATCTGCAGCATAGTCAGACATTAATTTGCCTTCATATTCCCTTGAACTTGTGGTCTATCATACATCTGAAATTTAAAGCTCCACAGAACATAAGATCATCAAATAGGGCCATAATCAGCTTATTCCTAGTCCTGCAGAAACCCTCCGCTACAATACTGGATTAGTATTCTGTCAAAATAATTCTGGGTCAAGATACCTTCCCAAATAGATTAAATGAATGGTTGTATTATTACATGCGTGTTGCTTCCTCGTCCCTTCTTACGGAATCAAAACCACTGGATGGTTTTCCCATCAGAACAACGAGCCTTGGTTAAAAAATTATTCTCTTAATATTTTGTAGACCATAGAATTACAGATTGAATAGAAATTTATTTTAGGATCAATTCAACAAAACCCACCAGATCGACGAGAGTCTAAACAAAGACAGAAAAAGATGCAGGAAGATAACAAGGAAACAGAGAAACGAGCATGGTCTTTCACGGTTTAAGTCATAACATACTCGTAGGGGAGAGCCGTATACGAATTTCTTAGGAAAAAAAATACACACACATCGAACAATTAAAAAAAAGGGTGACTGACCCGTATCCGGGCTTGTTGATCCTGATCGGACTTGAGGAGCTGCGCGACCTCGCTCTTCATCTGATTCACCGCGTTCGCCTTCTTGTTCCTCAGCACTTTCATCCGAGACATCGCCAGCCCCAGCTGCGTCTTGCTGAAGACCAACGACGATCCACGCACCCATCCCACCCGGGTTAGAATTCAGAACAACAACAAAAAAGGAGCAAACTTTCGGCGGAGACCCGACAGCAAAAAGGGGGGAAAAAAAACGATGGAAAACCGACCGATACGGCGACAAAGCAGAACAACGGAACAAGGAAACGGGAGGTGGGCGGGGGGGGGGGGGGAGAAGGTGATCACCATTTCTGGGCTTTGAAGCTCTTGTGGAGATGCATAGCGCCTTGGATACTGCCTGAATTCGAAGCAGGAGATGGAGAACAGAAAACTCCAGCGGGAGGAGATCGGGGAGTCGTCTGGAAGATACCGCGCCCCCCGTAAGAGGACCGGGTGTTTATCTTAGACCTTCACCTGCGCGTGAGGACGAAGATCCACTCTTTATTATATCAATTATTTTAAAATAAGTATTTTTTTGTGATTTATCTGCAAAATAAATTAAAACTCTTTATCGTTTAACTGCACGTTCTTGTATTATCTTAAAATTAATCGATGCTTAACATTTTATTTTATCACTTGACTAATAAATTATGAAGAATTTATCACAGATGTTCATAATATTTATACCTTTTCCTAAGCCCAGTTTTTACATCTTATTCACCAACGTCAGACCTTTTCGTAAGTGACGTCTCAGAATTTGCATGGGATCCAATTAATGACTCACATCTAATTACCCATCATTTATTTCGCAAATTAAACAATAATTACTGATGCATAGTTATGCGTGTTTTTTTTAAAAAAAAAAAAAAATTATAATTCATGCTTTTAAGTCGCTAACCAAGATGTAAAAACAATCCTTTCAAGATCAAATCGATTATAATCGAAAGTGGGTTTATTTTATTTTTGTTGAACAACTACTGGCCCTCGAATCACGGCTGACATGCACGTGAGGTCAACGTCTTTGAGACTAAAAAATAAAAAAATCCTTGTGCTTGATTAAACGGATCCAGCCAATGCTTAATTTAATTATTCCAATCGATTTTATTCAAATATGGCCCATGTAAATGTGACTTGTACACCCGAAAATATAAATTATAATTATCATATATTACATGAGCATGCATAAGATATACTTATCACTTAATTTAAATTATTAAAGTACTAATCATTTAAGCCCTCCTTTAATTGGTAGATGGCAGGAATCTTAATTACCATCTACAATCTGCAATCTCGCTTTGGTTAAGTAAAGTTGATGCTTTTATAGAGTAGAGATTACGATATTAAGAATGCCTCTAAGAATATTTTCAATGAAAAATCCATGTAAAAATGGTGCTTTGGACTTTTAGATTAGATGCTGTCATTGCTGATTATATATATATGGTGACAAATATAAAATGTTGTCGTTGTTTAAGAAGCTGGAATTAATGCTTACCAACTAATTAATGACGCTATGGTGTAATCAAGTTGGAGAAAAAGATTGAATTGTTTTTTTACGATATATAGTAGTATTTTTATATGGTTTAATTATACTTAATATCTGTGAAAGTTTATCCTTTCATAACCAATCTTAAACTTGAATAAAGGAATAGGGTTAACTTTGGGTGGATAATCAACTATAAAAACTTATCTGACCCTTTGTGAACATGAATTCACAAAAATAGAAAAAAATTATATAGTCAACTGAACAAAATGAGATTATAATTTGAATTATTGTTGTCATCTATTCCTTTGCATTAAAGTCAAAAGTAAATTACACTACTCTGCTATATGTGTACCAAGAAGTTGGAGTGATGATCTAGATTAGGATGTAATGGAATCTTTTGCGTACTTGAGAAGTATACATGGTGGTCGAGAAAAGAAAAAAGCCTCAGACCATTTTTGTGAATTGGGTTTCTTCTAAATCTATATCTTGATTCTCTAGAAGGATTGCCAGTTGGTGATAAAGAGACATGGAGAAATATCTGAAAAACTCGTTAGAATTGAATTGTGACCTTATAAATTATATATATATATATAAAGTATAAAGAAATTTTCAACTAAAACTAAACTTATTCTCTACGTATGCATTAGACTATTGAGAAGTCACAGATCTTACCATCATGTCATTTTCCCCACACATGAAAAAGTAACAAATTCTCAAATAGAATTAGATTTTACTCATTAAAAAGAGATTTTCTTTTCACTCTTGAAATTACGTTTGCAGTTGATTTCTAAATAGGTTTTTGTTGATTACTTTAATTGTGAAAGATCTAGATTAATTATTATATGTTTTGTAATTTTTATCTAATTTCATGTTACATAAACAAGTAGTTATGGACAAATAAATGTTGTCTAAGATAATAATCTTAATAAATAATAATAATAAATTAATGAGATTAATATCAATAGACAACAATATCGTTGCTATCATGCATGTACTTTGAACTGTTCTGATAAAATCTCAATTGCATTGGACACCTACAAATATTAAACTAGAGAATGCCAACCTCCATGTCTAGCTTAATTTGCATTGTTAAGAGAACCTTGATCACTTTTCTCATAAAATATCATCTAAATAAGCTGTTGGTGGTTACATGAATGAAGCTCATTCTTAAAGAAACATGAAAAATAATTTTGATGCCATCGTCAAGAAAATTTCCATGTACAAGCTTTCAATCCTTATTTGTGGTATGCGTTTCATGTATGTAGAGAAATCAAATGGAAAAAAAGAAAAGAAAATCTACATATAAAAAAAAGAAAAAAGATTGAAGAATTAGCAATAAAATTCCACTTTAATGTGGTATACATTACTTATTTGTTTCTTTCATTCTCTAAGTTAGAAAATTTATACCCTTCTTATTTTGCCTTTCATTCAAACTTTCTGTTTTTTCAACTTCCCTCCACCTATCTCTCCCTCTTTTTCATTCCCATATGCTCTAATGAAATCAAGAGGAAATCATGACAAAACATGTATACTAATTGTGGTAAATTAAGTCAGTAATCATGTAATATGTTACACATGTTAATTTTATATAAAAGATAGTCGTGCTGCATATATACATCAATCATGTTACATATTGAAATCGTGATGCATGTTCCTCACAAACTAGGTTACATCTTACTAGTAATCGTATCATATGAAAGAAGTCGTGTTACATATGCTTAACTAAAATGATGTTACATGATTAAAAAAGTGGTATTACATGTGTTTGATAATTATGTTGCATGTTCCTATTAATCAAATTACATGAATGAAGAAGTCATGTTAAATATACTTTGTAATCTTGCTACATCTTCCTATTAATTATGTTACATGAATGAAGAAATCCTGTATATATCTCTCATAATCATGTTGCATGTACTTGTTATTCACAGAAGCCTGCAAGCAAATTTGAGCCATACTGCAAGCATATATATCAATGATCATTGCATACTTCCAACTTATAATTCATTGGTTAGGACCCTTTTGCATGTAATATATCATATCAAAGAACTTTTCGTATGTTAGAATTGCCATATTTTTACCTATGTATAGAAAATCGAGAGCTTTAATGTTTAGAGGAGGAAGATAAAGCCGTTCCAGAAGCATAGCTTACTTCTGAAACGAAACAAGATGGTCATGTCTATGGGGAAGATCGAAGGAGAAGAAATTAAAAGAGAGAAGAGATATTAACAGTAGGTGATAACCATTTCCTTCCCAACAAGTCATGTTCAACGATCCACTGCAACGCCTTCCACGTATTAATTAAAAGACTCTAATGATCAACCAACAAGCTTTGAGTAGACGGCAAGACGAAGGAAAGGTCAAGGCCAACCTTGTTTGTATACACACCGGGATTTTGCAGTTGGCGGTGGTGGTTGGGAGATAGTAGAGGGGAGAGTGGAATGGCTACTACTAATTGTTGTGGTTGAGAAATTAATATTACGCGGCAAAATCTTAAGAAGGAGAATGACATGCATGCATGCGCAGGAACTAGATAAGGGATTTGTATGACTGAAAACAGTAAGAAATAGAAGAAAAGGAAATTATAGTAAAAGTTTTCTCACCATTTATTATTATATTTGTATCGTTAAAAATAAAAGAAAATGATTTTTTGTTATTTTCTTTTATATTAAAGAAAATATTTCTCATCATTTTCTACCTTATTCCTTTGGAAACAACGAGAAAAGATATAGACTTATAATGTAATAAATAATATATAATCATCAATATAAATAAATAATATATTAAAATAAATAATAATAGTAAGGTGATATCAAGAAGTATGTTAATAATAATAAATAAATAAATAATAACATATTATAATTTTAATAGATTAAAATAAAAAAAATAATGTTGAAGAATCATACTAGATTATAATACATTAAAATATAATAACGTTAATGTTATAAGAATAAATAATATGTTAACATATTTAGCAACTTAATAATATGTTAAATAAGTAACAGCAGTTCCAACACAACTTAATAATATTAAATAATACATTAACATATTATTTTTGAAAGAATTTAAATTATAATGAACAATGTTGTTTATGTTAATTATAAATATATTATTTCATATGTTACATCTATATTTAAGGAAATGTTAATATATACTATAATATTTAAAATATTACTTCTCTCAAATATAATATTTTTTAGCTTATCATTTAATTTTCTAAAAATTATTAACCTCTTATCATTTTTATGAAGTTAGTAGTAATTTTTGTCAAATTATTATTATTTAATATTTTAAAAATTATTAAATAATGCATTTCCTATAATAACTACACAAATATCTTGTTTTTCACTTTCTAATCATTTTCTCTCATGCATAAACGATCTTATATTTTTTTGTCGTTTCATTTTTCAATGAAAAGTGTGCACAAAGGATGTGCACGAACAGACCAAACATGTCCATCTTCTCCGTTTTAACAAAATGAGATATTGGTAATCACTGAATCGATCATGCACGCACATGTTTCTTAATTCTCCCACCAGACGCGGACGAGGTTGGTCTTCCTCTCATTATTGTTCACAAACAAGAAGAAGAACGGTTCGTTGCACACCATCGTCCGATCACGGCTTCCAGAAGAACTGAACATTAAAAAGAATATATCATCTGTTTTGAAAAGTTTGACGTTTACAAAAGTAAAGGAAGGATTCGACTTTACATACGATGAACATATTTTAGGTTAATGGATACATAGATAAATATATAGGTAATGAGGTATAAAAATATAATACAAGTCAGTATTTAGGTGTACCGAATAATTGAAGATAGGGACCACTCTGATTGACAACAATGAGTGGATGTTTGATATGAAACGGATAAAACAAAAAAGCTTTGACGAATATGACATTCATCGATTTAAAAGGGAAAAGGGGAAACCTTTCTTTCATTCAAGGACCATGTACATGAATCTGTACGCAGAGAAAATAAGTATGTTATGTTCAAACGAGATCGTGCATCTAGATGGTAATAAAATATCTTATTATTCTTTTAATAACAAGTTTGAACATCGATCGTAGAAATCAAAGACTTGAAATACGTGAAAAAATATCTTAATCATGTAAAAAAAAGAAAAGTATGACGTGTAGTGTAATTAAACATGACGACCTAGACTTTGATCTCTACACGTCTGCCGTTTCTTTCGTTTCTAGTCAAGTCGGTGGGAAAGGGACCCGGACCCACGAATATGCCGTGGCCGTTGAAGTTGATCCATTCGAAGGATTGAATGAGTGTGACAACTGCAAGGGGAGAAAGAAAAGAAATATCCCGGGCCTTTCTACGTTTTTGAGACTCCTCGTGAGGGTGGGTAGGAGGAGGCTTAAGTGCCGGCCTTCAGATCCGACAACGGCCGAGAAAAGCGAATTGGAGACCTGTTTCATACGGTACCTGGACAGATAGATATTAAGGAATGACATCATTTCCCCATGTTAAATGCTACTGGATTTGATTCCGAAACTTCGACAGGGTACTACTGATAAAAAAAAAAAAACATATAACAGTAGTTGACACTCGGTTGTGAAAATACTAACGCACGGTTCAAACTCAAGACATAGACTGCGTTTAACGAAAGGGGCATCATATCATAGCCCACACACTATAGAAGGATTGATGATGATTCTTAGAAGAAACAAACGGCCAAAAAAAGAAAAGATAGCCAATTACCATCCCAATCAAATTGATGATGACTATGAAGCAATTCCTTGCATAAAAGCACAGGTTAATATACATCGCTATAACCCCAGTACATGATGATGAACGCTAGGCAAGGTCACCGGATTCATACAAACACAACATAATGGTATCCAAACCACGAGTCGCAAGGTTTTCTCGGAATTAGGATTTTATTCATGCATTAGCAAGAGAGCAAATGACCATTACCCTCAGTAAGGAAAATTGCTGAATAAGTTTTTTCACTTTGTCCACCACATGAGAATATCCTTTCTTCGATTGATCTTCTTCTGGAGCTGAAGAACCCCATAAAGCAGAGCTTCAGCGGTGGGAGGGCATCCTGGGACGTAGATATCCACGGGAACAATTCGGTCACACCCTCTCACTACAGAATAAGAGTAGTGATAGTATCCACCACCATTTGCACAGCTGCCCATGGAGATGACCCAGCGAGGATCGGGCATTTGGTCGTAAACCCTAAAGGAAAACAAAGAATGGGAATTTAGATTCTCAGTCAGAAATCATACGTTGTTTGCTAGGGATTAATATAACTTAAATTTCAGAAAAAAATAAAGATTATGACCACACGAAGTTAAAATTACCAAATGTCAAGAAAGCAGCTAAAAGGCATAATCATTTATTTCATGGTAGTTTAGAAACAAGGGCAGATAAATCTCAAACTAATTAACTCTTATTCCACTTAGAAAATGAATACTTCAGCTGGAATGAGTAGAGTTCAAAAAAACTTGAATAGAGTAAGAATGTCAAGTATCAAACACTTGACAACTGCATTTTTCCAAGGTGTTCAGTTTGAATTTTGAGCTGAACTGGAAAGGTGAAACCTTCCTATCATTTTGGGGAAAACTATGATTCGTAACTGAATAAGAAAGCCTCAGTTTGTTGCACACTGCATTTAAAGATCTATCGCTGGTATGGGTCCAACAATCTGGATATAAAAGATGATAAACTTTGAGCATGTGCTTTAACAGAGGTAAAGTGAGTCATATTGCACCTGTTAATCTAGCCTGACCTTACTCATTGTGCACAGACTCATTAATTTCGTTGTCTTAACAGGTCGGGGTACATATCAGACACATGGTTCACCAATTAACCTATCACCTTGTTGAAACATAAGAAATGGATGGGAGTAAAATTATATTCAGAACCAAACATAAGACCTCTATATATAAAGGTTATAAAAAGACAAAACACATGTAAACAACGTGAGATTAAACCTACAATACACAAATAACTTAATACATCATTTATTCTTACACTCTTCCTCAAACTGAAACATCCAACTTACAACAAACTTAATAACTCAACAAATATAACAATAAATAACAAATACATAGAGAAATATAAAAAAACAATTGTTTTAGTAGAAATAGCAATAACAGTAATCTAAGAACTATATTTCAGACAATAGTAGAGAACCATCATATATAATCTGAGGTAGTAAACAAATAGACAAATATAGTCTATCCTTAGGAAGCAAGTAGATAGATGTAATCTACCCTCAAGATTTTTTTGAATTTTTTTTTTTGTTTTTGGTTTTTCATTTTTTTACACTTCCACCACATATATATTTTTTACAATTTTTTTCCCTTTTTCCTCTCTTTCCTCCTTTCTCCCTCCCCCCTTTTTTTTTCTCCTTATTCTCTTTTTTTTTCTCTCTCACTCCATTTTTTTTCCCTTTTTCTTTCCTTTTTTTTCTCTACTTTCCTCCTTCCTTTTTTCCTTTTCTTCTTTCCTTTTTTCCTTTCTCTTTCTCTCTCTCTCCCTCTTTTTACCCTTTTTTTTTTCCTTCCCCTTCTCTTCTTCTTCACGTGTGACACCTTCTTCATTCGTTTGTCTCCCCCTCTACAACCCTAAGGGGTACAAGCAACGATGAGACCCCAGAGCTTTTTCGGATGGTGCATCATTTTTCTTCATAGGCCAACAACAAAGTTGGAGGTGGGTTTAGTGTTGCACATGATGGTGCCATCTACGTGTGGGAAGAAGATGAAGCAGTTCGTAGTTCTCATTTTATGTCAATTTACTGCCCTCTCAAGTTTGGCAATGAAAGTAATATGGAGAAAGATACAAATCGAGAGAAGGAAATGAACGACTATGTCAAAGCACTATTCTTCATGGACAAGTCTATCAATAACAATGACTTTCTTGCATGCAACGAGGTTTTGGTCTCCCCTAATGGGAACAAGAGGGAAACCGGGTTGGCAGTAGAAAGCAGTAACAATTGCCAACACCAAGGGATGGTGACTACCAGTGATGATGGCCTGGATAGAGCCAACAACATTGGTGAAAAGTGGACTAGGTGCTAATGAAAGATCTTATGACAAGTAGAGACAATCGACAACCATAGCAAAGGGTAAACCAAGCACCAACAGATGTTTTGACAGCAAGTAGTGAGCAATAATGACGAAGGAAGGAGAGAGGCTTAAAGAAAATAAAGGAGAAGGCTTTGGACATGGAAGGAAGAGGGGCAGCTGATGCAGGGGCAACTCCAACTAGTGGTGGCGTGGTGGTTGGGAGGAACATGTGATTAGGATTTCCCTCCTTACCTAGATTTCTTACATTTAAGGACTTTCAAAACTTAAGCTCTGATATAAAGTAATAGGTAAAAGTGGAATATATTTATAAGCAAACATAAGATCTTTGTATATAAAAATTACACAAAAAAGACAAAAAACACTTAAACAATCTAGAACTAAGCTCACAATACACAAATAACCTAAGACATCGTTTATTCTCACATGATAATTTTATAATTTCATACATAAAAATATTAAAAAATCCCTCACTTTACAACAAAACCTCAACTTACAAATATTATTTAATTTGTTTAATCATTGTTCTTAAAATTGGAAAAAAAATTATAGGTTTTTCATCCTGATCCAATTCAATTTTTGGAAAAACCGTAAAACATGATTTGGGAAAAATTGCTATTTATGGTTTAAATGACTTTTTCCATTTTTCTAAGAAAATTGACCATTTTCCTTTTCCACCCTTTTAAATGGCTTTTTTCTAATTTGTTAGATTTCATCTTTTGAGTTATTTTCATTGATATAATTTCAACATTTTTATACTTATCTTGTTGTTTGTCACATTAATTGTAATTTTATATATTTATCTATATTTTAAATTTAATTATTTATCTTTGAATGATAGTTATATAACATAAAAATATATTTTTGAAAGTTTATTACATGTAATTGAATTATAATTTATTTTATTCAATTAATTTAGTGATTGTGATGCTTGTGTATTTGTGTGTGTTCATTTTTTATATATAACATTTTTCAAATAACACCTATTTAGATTCTCATTCTAGAAAAATGTTTTGCTTTTCAATCAATATAATGTCGTTTTTCACTATTGTGAGAATGTCAAAATAGGTAATCCATTACTAATGGTATCATTACAAATTTACTAGGATATATAATAAATGGACATCCATTTACCCCATACACACATATAATAACATCATACTATACAAACTAACACACCCTTAAGCTAGAGCATATACATCAATCATATCCAACTTGATACATAAAACATCATACATTAAGACTTTTAGTAAAGATATCAACTTGTTGATTAGAGACTAGGTGTAGGGTGTGTATAAATGACTCCATCACCATATCTTTGATACAATGAAAAGTAAGATTGCTGGTGTAGTGCATCCACATTGGTGTCTCAATAGAAAACCAAGTTCAATCAAGAGAGAATAGAGTCACATCATTTCACAAGCCATATGCATCATGAACTGATATTTTGCCTTAGCACTAGACATAGGAATCATGTTTTGCTTTTTGTTGCATCATGTGACTAAATTACCTCCAACATATGTGCAATATTTGAAATGAAATTTCAATCACCTTGTCTCTCTCTCTCACATAACCAGGATCAGAATAAGCCTTAATACACCATGTTCATTCTTATAAACTAGTCCTTTCTCCAGAGCATTTTTAATGTAGGCCAATATTCTCATAGCCCCTTGCCAGTGTATTGTCTTTAAGCCATGCATAAATTAGCTGAGTATGCTTACAATTTAAGCAATGTTTGGATGAATGATAGATAAATCAACTTCTCAACTAGACTCTAAAAACTACCACCATCATCCAAAAGTGGAGATGAATCGTCCTAAAAATCAATACTCTGATCAATAGGAGTAGATCTGACCAGTACCTTAAAAGATCTATCTTCTCAAAAGATCTAGAGCATACTTCTATATCTTTGTGACAACCTGAGCTTAGAAATAATTTTTGATCTTTTGAATCCCTGCAACATTACTTTCAATCAATAAAATATCATCTATATATATTATAAGTATTACATAACCAAAAAATTGTGTGATAAACAAGACAGCAGTGAAAACCTTTGGATGTAACAATGCTACTAAACTTTCATAGGCTTTACTTGAGGCTATATATTGTTTTCTTGAGAAGACAGCTAATCCTTCTCTTGAGCAACACATCCAAGAGGTTATTCCATGAAGACCTACTCTACCAAATCCCCACACAAGAAAGCATTCTTCATATATAACCAGCTCAACTCTTAAGAATGGTTGATGGCAATGATGACCTTTATGGAATTCAAAAATACAACTAGTGAGATTTTCTCTACATAGTCAACTCCATATACCAATGTGAATCCTCATTATATCTCTACATCTTCAATAGATAAATCATCATCATTGTTATCATAAGACTCAATAGGAGCAGGTTAAGGAAGTTTTTGGAGAACATAGTCATCAACATCAAAGAAATATTGAGACTGAAACAATGTGACATCAACATATACAATGTACGTCCTAATAGTAGAAATGAAATATCCATATACCTACACTAGGTCTATGAATACCTAATAAACACACATCATATGGATTGTGAAACCCATTTGTCAAGATTTAGACTTAGTCTTGAACAAAGATAGCACAACTAATAGAAGTAGAGATACTTGATGTCATTATGGAGACTTGAACCCAAGGAAGTCTCCTAAATTTCTTCCAACAACAATCCAACATGCAGTTGGACTGACCACAATGCTTGCATGGTATACATTCCAAGTTCTTAATGCATCCACCATGTCCACCCCATCATCTGAAGCCACAACCACATTCTTGTGCAGCAACCATAGCAAATTGACCTAGAGTAGAAGCTAAAGAATCCTAGTGGAAATCTGCAATACATGACAAAGGATTGTCTTAAGATCTAGAACAATGTCAACACCAAGTCTTTGACCTTTGATCTGAGTGAAGGGATCTAGGTCTAGGCTAGAGAGATTCAACAATGGCAAGCTTCTCCCAATATTGATGTAGAACTAGAGATTGGCCTTGGTAGTGTGAACGCACCACCACCCTGTCCAGAAGTTTGAAACCCACTGCACACCAAATATGGTCTCCATCGAGGATTTAAAAATTAATATGGATTAGCAAAATATCACTAATATAGATTGGTTTTCAATATTCTTGATACTGAAACATCATGTATTATCAAAAATACAAGACATAGAATGATCCATCATCTACAATTAGTGCCAAATCAACAGATTCTTCAATCTGACATATTTTAAACTTGTTGGAGGATAGATTGGTCAATTTCTCAAAAGGATTGATTAATCCAAAGAAGGGTTCTTCACAAACTACTAAAGCCTTTGCCAAAGGGTTCCTCACCAACCACCAAAGCCTCCTTCTTTTTTACCCACCACTGTAACCTATTAGAGAGGTGCATTTACACCTACTACCAAATACTCACTTCTGTAATAACTCTAGAGTTAACTGTGTTTGGGCGGGACTAGAACCAGGATGGGTGATTACCTAAGAAGTTCTCGTGCAGTGTTTATGGGTAGTAGTACTAGCTCTGCTCAAGCATTGGCAAGCCATAGGTGTATAAATCATTTACCTAACTCACATGCTAACATTTCAAGTCTTACTTCAATTAGTAATCTCAACCGAGTTGATGGATGTAGACACTTAAGGTACCCTCAACTAGTTGGAAATCTCTACAAGACAAAGTACATGATACTTGGAGAAATCTACTATGTTGAAGCCTAGCAAGTCCTCCTATAAGCTTTCACCTCCTTAGATACTTTTAGTGTATACCAGGTTGTTTAAGTGTCCATTGAGACTCACATGTTATCATTTTCATAGATACTCCTGGTGTATACCAAACTATTTAAGTGTCCATGAAGGTTTACCTTCTATCACCTCCAAGGATATTCCTAGTGTTCACTAGGCTTGAGTGTCTAAGGATTAAAAAAAAGAAGTAACCCATTAGGGTTTTCAGGTGGGTGGAGAGGGTTGGAAAAGGAGGAGGGAAGGGGTGAAGCAAGTGAAAAAGAAAAGAAAAAAAAAAGTGAAGGTGAAGAAACAGAGAAAGAAGAAACACATGAAAAATAAAGGGAGAGAGAAAGAAAAAAGAGAGAAGGGAATAGAGAAGAAAAAAATTTAAAAAAAATTACATAAAAAATTATGTTTAAAAATGGTAAAAGTATTAAAAAAATGCAAAAATCCTAATTTTTTTAAAAAAAATTAGAAATTATGTTTGCTTGTGAATAGTATTCCTCTTCTACCTAGCATTTGCATTCTAACAAACTTTATGTTCTATTTTTTAATTAATTTAGGTGAGAAGATATTAACTATGTTATAGGAATTAAAATTTATAATTTACTCTAAAATCTTATAATTGACAAAATCTTTAATTATGGAGATTATGAAAATTCTCTTGTATCATGCATAATCTTATTAATTTGTGTTCCATATATAAACTGTAACATAATACATAATATATTGAAATGTAACTTGATAAATATTAAACTGCAACTTGAAATCTATTGAAATATAACATGCTATATATTGAAGCATAACCTAGTTTCTATTAAAATATAACTTTAAATATATTGAACTGTAACTTGAATTTTATTAAAATGTAACTTGATATATATTGAAATCTAACCTGAATTTTAAATCATTTGTCATTATGAGTTTTTTTAGTTATTTGTACATGATTTAAAACTTTTCTCATGCATGTGACTTATCTCTATCTAATTAACATTTTATGAATGACAATGGATTAGAAAATTTATCTACATATTTTTATATGCTTATCATAGCTTATTTTATCATATCACTAAGTTTTAAGTTGAAGTTTGGATTTTTTTTTGTTCATTTTACAAAAGTATTGCATTTCCACCAATATAATCTTCCATCCTCAATGTGTTTCCTTTTTCTAAATGATCGATCCTCGATACAATACTAATATTTGAAACCTTAGTCTCCATCAAAGAAAGCCAAGCCTATGAATTAGACTTGCCCAACCTTCCACAAGCTTTTGGCAAGAGAAAACCATTTCTATGCAAGAGAATGTTATGTTTAAGTGAGATGACAACAAGACAATAATAAAATATATTACTTTATAATGGAGTAAAACATAGAGAATGAATTTTATTTGAAACGTACTCAATGTTAAAAAAAAAAAAAAAATTAAACTTTGCATACACATCTAATCAAAGGTGAAAGTCATCAAAATATCTTTCATTTTCATTTTTTTATTTTGTTTCTTTTTTGTAGCATATGAATTCAAAAAGTTAGACAAGTTTATAAAAACATAATTATGAGAGAATTAGCATAAATAAGTAAAGATATGAAAAATAACCAAAAGTGCTAGGAGAGAAGGTTACAAGTGGAAGAATGAAATAATCAAAAGGAAAATCATTATATTCAAATTTATAAAAATTTACATGCAATGGATCTTCCTTTATATTAAACATAATTGATTGTTACTCTATCACACAAGTGACATGATAAAAATCACTTTTAGAAAGGATTGTGTTGAAAATCAACTACTTGTTTCAACATTTGAACATGGTGTTTTGTTTTTACAACAATTTCATACCCATGTGCAAATGGAAAGGAGGACGAAACTTCTCTACCTAGATTTGAGTTTGTGTCAAAAAAACAGACAAACCATTATCAAGATTTGAAACAAGGTTCCCAATAGCATTGATTAATGTTACATTCTTCACATTGTATTGCTTAATGTATATGCATGCCCTCTATTTTAAAAAGAAAAACTTATGTCCATGACCTTTTATAAATAGAATGCAAAATATGTAAAAGAACACAACTAAAAGACATATACAAACTATATCAAAATGACAAGAAACCAAAATCCAAAAAGAGAAAAAGATGAAAATAATTATAAACCAACACACCAACAAGAAACATGCCAAGCAATCAAGCTACATCAAAGCAATATTCAAATACTATTGTGCAACTCCAATGAATCAAAACCATTTGAGAGTTGCCAAACGACAAACTTGTACACTCAGAATTAGTCTAAAATGAATCTGTCAGATTTAATTCCTGAAATTTGTTGGAATTCTAATTCTTAGAATCTGATGGAAATTGAAATTTGCGTATTTTTGCACATTTAGAAATGTAATAGAATTTAAAATTTATATATTTGTGCATATGTCAAGAATGTAACAAAATTCAAATAAATAGATTTAAATTTTAACTCATGTATTAACATAATTAACTTTAATACTAATAATTAAAAAAAACCTTTACATTAATTTGATATTAATGTTGTTAACCTTATAATAAAAATTCAATTATTATAAATTGGAAATATAAGTGCTTGAAAAAATTCAAATACTACTTCATAAAAGCAAATATTATATAAGTGCATAAAAATTGTAATAGAAGACATTGAAAATGAGTCATATGTATCTATGATTTTCTTATTTTTCTCCCTTCTTTTTTCTTTTTCTTTTTCTTTATTTTCACATTTTTCTTTCTTTCTATTTATTTTATTTATTTTCTTGTTTTTTCTTTTCTTTGTCTCCTTTCTTCTTCCTTAACTATTCCCTTTCTCCTTTGACATAGCTAGGGATTTTCAATAGAGGGTCATCAAGACACAATCAGGGGTTGGAATACTACAATCAATGGTTGCATGTCCAATGGGTTTCACAAGGGAGGAAGGCACAAAGGACTTCATGAAGATGCCGAGGAAGATGGATCAAATTAACATGACAAATCCAAGAGATAGAAAAGGCATCAACACAAAGAAATCAGTGACAAGAGAGCCAAAGTGAATTTATCTTCCATGTTGTGTAAGCACAAAGAGGATGGAGAGGAGGTGCGAGCACAAAGAGGATGGAGAGGAGGCACAAGCACAAAGAGGATGGAGAGGAGGTGTGAGAATGAAGAGGATGTGCGAGCACACACAACGCAAAAGGTGGCCAGAGAGGGAGACAATGACATGAGAGAGTCAAGTGTTGAACATAGGTTGGGTTTAGGGTGTCTAGTGTTCTTGTGAAATTGATTTCACAAGGGGTGAGTGCAGAAATGATTTCCACTTCATAAGTGTTTTTAGCTTTTATATCCAGATTTTAAAGTAAATGAATTTTAATAGATTCAAAGTACACAAGCACCACATCACAATGGAATTCAATTCTTATAGATTCGTTTCTAATAGAATCTGAGTGCACAAACACCCACTAAATGAGAATTTGCAATGTTTGACTCAATCATTTGCCTTGAATGAATAAAAGATCCTATTTGCTAGAGCAACAAGGCCTAGTAAATATGCACTCATTTGCTTCTTATTTTGTGTTTAACCAGAGATGGTGGACATGCAATCCATTAAATGGTATTAGAATCAGTTTTCTCTTATAACAGAGTAGTAAATAACATATGGCAGAGGCTAAATTGGTAATGAAGCTAATGGCAATAACTTGTAACTTGACTAATGGCAAGGTGGTTCTTGCCAATTTATAAGGAAGTGAAACGCCAAATTCCTGGTGTTGCTCAATGTTCCAGCAAGGAAAGCTAAAAAGATGAAGCCTATTCAATGGCAAGTAGTTAACCCAAAGACCTTAATAATATAACTTGTTCTACAAATGTAGCATCTCAATCATCTTCAATGAAAGTAGTGATGCCTCCGCACAAATATCAACATGTCCACTAACATGATCTCACTTCTTCAAAATAAATTTTAAAAGTCAAAATTTCAACAGCAACATGATTATGCATGAGTAGTCTCTAAAAACTTAGGCCCTATTTTTAAAAAAAAACATCAGTGAAGTATGGATATCCAACTCAAAGTCAATTGAGTATGAGTGTTGTTGCAAATATATCAACACAACTATAGATTTGTCATCCATGTATAATTCACACAGGTATAATGTCTGATTTAAGGTCCCATTGTAGGTAGCTTCCCTAGAATAAAGAAATTCGAGACATAGAATACCAAATCCAAAAGTGCATGCTACCACTCACACCTCTTGGGAAGGGAAAAGCATACGAATTCAATGATTATTCTAATTCCATAATAGTCATTCCTCATTTTGATTCACATCAGTCAAAATCAGTCTTTCTGATGTTGCAGAAACATGGCTATTAGGATCTCAATGCGTAGCAAGACCTCTTCTGCAGGGAATAAATGAGCATGGACTGTAAATGCACGAGTTTGAAAGGTGGCTGGCCTATAGGATGATCAATGCTCGACCTTAACCAAAGAAAATCTATATGCAAATTCGATTTGTTGGACAGAACGTCCAGACGACAAAAAATCCAACAAAAAGGATGAATATCGGATCTCAGACGTCAATGAAATAAGTAGTTGAATTATCATATTGACACGCATAGAATCGGTCGAAATTAAAAAGAACAGAGAAACGAACTTAAAATCAAACCTCCCTTCCTTACTTGCGAAGGGCGGGGGCCATCTTGTTGGTGAGAGTCCCCGCAACGATCATGCAATCGGACTGCCTGGGACTCGGCCTGAAAATAACCCCAAACCGATCAAAATCGTATCTCGCGGCCCCGGCGTGCATCATCTCCACGGCGCAGCAGGCCAGTCCGAAGGTCATGGGCCAGATCGACCCCCTCCGCGCCCAGTTAAGCAGATCGTCGACCTTCGAGATCACGTACTCCACAGCCTTGGGAAGTGCGGTGGGGGACCCAGTCGCCGGAGGAGGGGCCCTGCCATAAGGCGCCGGGGCAGGGGAGGAGTACATCGTTGGTGCCGTGGAGTGAATCGCCGCCGCGCGCTGGGCGGTCGAGGCCAGCGCCAGGCGGGCGGTGCGGGGGAGGAGGGCCATCTAGGGTTTGGTGGAGCAAGGGGGAGGAGGGAGCGCACTGGTGGTGATGGGGGCGAAGGGTAAGCCCGTGGTGGGAATAATTAGCCGTGCCCGTGTGGTTCGGAGACGACGGAGGTTCGACCATGGGAAGGATCTGGAGAAGTCCGGATTGCGCAAGCAAACTATTTTTCCATTGGTTGGTTACAAAATTTTTTACTTTAAAATTTTCAAGATAATTTCAATAATCTTACTTTAATTTTTTCACTTTCTTTAAATTCAACCATACTACAGAGGTGATCAGCTTTAACAAAGATGAAGGAAGTGGAATTCAAGTGATGGACGCCCAAACCACGCATCATATAAAGGATGATTAGGTGGAGGTTAAGAGGAAAAGGAAAATCAAAGACATATTAATCAAAGCAAAGATTAGATCAGAGACTAGAAAAACTGGTTGAGGAGGTTTGATTTAGATCAATCACCAATCTAGTGACAACTAGAAAGTTTGGTAAGAAGACCCCAAACCTTAAAAGATAACAACCTTCTGTATAATGAAGATTATAGTTTCCTTTGACAATAAATTTTCTTATGATGTGAGTGACCCTAAACTTGATTTTGTTACAGGAAATTTTCTTGACTTTAGACTTGTTAACCTTTTTGAGAGGAGGAGGAAAAGAAGTAAACCAAAAGGTAGAAAAAAATTAGTTCTTTGGTTCTAAATCTTTGAATACTTATAGTTTTAATCAATTTATGCGGTGACATAGAGTTGGTGATGACCTTTCTGTATCCTTAATTTAGATATTTCTCTGGCTATCTGTTTAGTTTTTTGCCTTAGATCTTCTACATTCTTCAACGTTGATCTAATGAATTGTTTAAGGAACTCCACTCCTTAATAAAATGAGAATTCAAATAAATAAAGAAAGAAAGAGAGAAAGTGGAACCATCACTGTTCACGTAGTTTATTTTTAATGTTTATCCATAAGCAGTTCTTTACTTTTGAAGTAAAATGATTTTCTTACTTTTTGCTTTTCACTTTTTCTTTTGCATTGAATAAAATATAAATATATATATATATTGCATTATCATCGAATTTTATTAAGAAATATCTCTCACAATACATCAGAAAAAATTAACTTATTCTTAAAATAGATAAAATTATATTACTCAAACTTTTTACTTCAACACAGAACATAAAACTAAGCCGAGGAACGTATAAACATCTATTCGATAAAAAAGAGATGGAAACTACGGATTATTAGACATCTATGTTTTAATTGAAATAATCAATTTAAAACATTATTTATTTAATACAAAGATTATCATAAAAATTCCTGAGAAATAGTTCACAGATATTTATTTAAAATAATGTTTTCCAAGAAAGTATTGTAGGTGTAAAATCATTTACAATAACAAAATAGAATCATATACAGCAGATATCCGATCAGACATTAATTAATTTATATTTTTTAAAAAATAAAAATGTAAATATACAGATAGTTAGTATCGTTCAACATGTGACTTTCATTATTACTCAATTTATACTTAAAAAAAAAAAAACTTAAATGAGACAAATTTACTAATATATTCTATTAAATAAAAACTACTTCTAAAGTTTAACCCCTTTTTTTACTAAAATTATTTATTTAAAATACAATTATAACAATACTATTTTAACTTGAAAAAAGTTGTTCTCCATTCCAACCTTATTTTATTTTATTTAAAGCACCTCCTCTTAATCAAAGTTAGCCTGGAATAACTTTTCACGACAACAACCACCACGGAAAAGGTTGTCGACCGCACGCTACCTGCCCTCCTCCTTTGCACGCCCTTCGCAATTGGCAATTGCGACGCCAGACACGTCCAAAAGTTCGCAAGCATTTTTATGGTTTATTTTTTCCCCACTTAATCCTTCGAGGAAGGGTTTTATTTTATTTTTTAAAAATAAAAATAAAAATAGATAATGCTGAACTGTAAAGCATGAGCGTATGTTAAAATATTTTATATGTACGGATGGATAAGTGGTAACAATACAGAGGATGAGTTAAAATGTGATTTTATTAAGAAAGGTTGGAGTCACGCTTACACTGAGAAAAAAAGTAATGAATAAATATATATATATATATATTAGTTGAGAGAGAAAAATTAATTAACGTAAAAGAAACGGGGAAAAAAGTTTTAAAATATTGGGAGAAAAGATTTGAATTTATGTAATTTATTTAACGATACGGAGTTGTGAAAGGAATTTAAATTTATGTAATAAATGAAGTGAAAGGATTAGAACGGCTAACCTATAGGATGATTATTGTTTTTAATAAATTGGAATAGGATTTTTCTTCTTATATATTTTGTCTCGTAATTTTATGATTCATTTCTCTTGGTGGATTTTAGTTAGATACTTTTTTAAAAGTTGGTTCTCAAAACGCGTCGTGAATGGAAGATTTTACACAGAAAAATGAAATATAATAAATGAAAAAGGAAAAATTTCTATAAATTAAATCTCTCTCTCTCTCTCTCTCTCTCTTTGCTCACCAACTATTCTAACTTTTTGAAAATATAAGGAGATTTTTGGGCTTCTAATTTTCCGTTGCAAAAAAAAAATTTATATTTATAAATTTAACGAGATTGTGTATTAAGATAGTGAAAAAAATCTTTTTCTATTATTTTAATTACGAATTTAAAATTTATAGAAAAAATCAAGATTCGAAATTTACGAAAAATCTTAATTTTGTAAAAAATCACAATAATAAGTTTGTGACGATTCTTCTAAGAATTAAAGCTGCAAATTCTGGAACCAAATGCAAGCGATGCCATATCATAACTTGATAGATGAAGAGATAAGTAAACTGAATGATAGAGTAAGAAATTTATATATTTATCTGAATTGTATAAGATGATAAAATAGAACATGAAAAAGAACTGGTAGATCCACCAAAACAATTTCTCCCGAAAAGAAATAGGCCACGACAAATCTAATAATTTTGGTTAAACGAGGAATATATTCGTTTCATGAAAAGATTAACATGACAAAATCCACTTAAGTAAAAAAAAAAAAAAAAAGGTACAAAATCCACTTAAGTGCGCTATGTTTTTTTCTGACACGTGGGACGAGATCGTAAATAAGTACCGTTGACAGGGGTATGATAGTCAATATATCTTTTTCTCACCCCACCCTTCGTCTATAATGTCTTTTTCTCAGACAAACACCATCAGTCATCACCTCCTCCTCCTCCTCGCCTTCCTCCTTTCTCCTTCGCTTCCCATTCGTTCTTCTTCTCGCCTCTCCCCCGAAACCCTCGCCAGCTTTCCCCTCCCATGGCAGAAACCCGAGCCGCCAGCAACAGAAACAGTAAGCTGATTCGTCGCAGGAGCTGAGATCTTCTCTCTTCCTCAATCACCGTCGCCCAGATCTTTAATGCCCCCGGTCGTTCGCTCCTCCCACAGCGGAGTCTCGTCGTAAGCAAGAGAAATGGATTCGGTTTCGAGTGTAAGCGAGGATGGACCGGGCGATGGAACCGTCCCTGGTGTGATCGTGCCTCCTCAGCCTCTAGAGTGGAAGTTCTCTCAGGTTTTCGGTGAGAGGACGGCCGGGGAGGAGGTCCAGGAAGGTACATCCATTCCGCGGTTTTCTGTTTGTTTTGTACGTAGATCCATTTGATCGTTGTTTGGGGTTGCGATCGGGTGCTTGCCGTTGTCTTTTTCTTCTCTGACTTGGAAATGCATCTACGCGGCCTTCATCCTCTATCTCGTAGTCCTGGGGACTAGGAATTTTTGTGAATCAACTGGTGGATTGCGGAAATATGTGCCGAGATTTGGGAATTCGATTTTTTTACGGAAGACATGGATGCCCATGCAAAGGCGGAAGTGATAAGTGTGAATCTTCTGATGGGATTAGAGTCTGAGCTGTGAACATTGTTAATTTAGTTATCTGGTATTGTTCCCTTTTGTAACTTTCGTGTTAGAAGCGGATGGGCTGAGTGAAATCGCTTACATTTCCTCGTCCAAGACGTGTATTCTGATGGTATTGGTGTTTTTCATTCCAGATCGTCTGCTTCGCCTTTGCCAGATGGGTTCTGATATATGTCCTTTTCGTGAAAATAACCAAGTTCATAGACCCATAAGTGTACTACTATCATCTACTTTTGTTTAATGCACTTGGGGGTTTATGAGATTGTTAGTCGAACATTGCAGGCTTCGTATGCCGAGTTTAGTTTTTGATACACATTTGGAGTATTTACGGTCATATCTATTAAAATCTGATTAACTCGAGTTGAAGAGTAGTTTATTTTTATTTTAAAGTTGTGTTATCTATATTGGTATGGTAATATTACTAATATGACTGATATTCAAAGGACAAGACGGATCTCAGTCTAAATGTTGACTGTTGGGTTATACCAATGAAAGTGCCTAATCAATCCATGTAGGCAAGCATGAATCGAGAGAACTCTACAAATGATTGTTGAGGCATCCTCACCCAGACTGATGGGCTTAACGTTCTCTGACATCAATGTAATCACACTCTCAGGCTCCTCAAGGTCAACCATAGTTATCAAGGGGCATTTTTTTAAAACTTCAAGCATTCTACTTTGATGGTGATGAATCTTTGTTAAGGAATGAGTTTTTTTAACTGTGGATGAACTTTTAATGGCATTTTGGTGGAAATCAAGGCACTATCTTCTGTATTGAATCTTTTTCCACTAAGGAGGTGAGAGATAATTAAGGAAGTATTGAGAATTTGTGACATGATATGCAATTTTAAGGGATAGATTAGACCTACAATAAGAAGTGTTTTTGCAGGGTAATCTGAAGTATGGTGCCATTACTTATTTTGATTGAGGATTCTCCTATTGGTTGATGATGATTATAGGTTCTTGAAATGGGGATTGTTTTTCAGTGTTCTCACTTAAATGAAGTTTACTGTGAAAAAAGTGTTCTAGAAAGCTAAAGTGCTTAAATGAGACACAATGATAATATGTAAACCTGTTTAGGTCCTACATCCTGCTCCTACACCACTGCTTTAGTCTGTTGAGAAGAATAGCTACTGGAATCATTTTCTTTACTTTTGTCTTTTGAGCCATTTTCCTATTTAATCTACTTTATCTTTGATGACACGCTTTTACAAATATCTTGTCAATTTATCAATTTTGTCAAATGAGGGTTAATTTTGCTTTTACGTGTGATTGAACTTCTTTGCACATGCACGTTCATGCAGGCTCTTGTTGTATGTTTACCCTTCTAATTTCCTTTAATTTTCTTATAGTTGATATCATCTCTGCAATTGAGTTTGATAAAACTGGAGATCACCTTGCTACTGGAGACAGAGGAGGCCGTGTTGTTTTGTTTGAGAGGACTGATAACAAGGATGTATGCCAATTTCTCTTTCAACAAATTACTCGCTCAAAATGAATTTCAAAGTTCTAACTTTTATTATATACTTTCCAGCATGGTAGCCGGGGAGATTTAGAGAGACTTGATTACCCAGTAAGCAAGCATCCTGAATTTCGTTACAAATCTGAGTTTCAAAGCCATGAACCAGAAGTAAGTTTGGCAATTTAAAAAGTATTCATGCCTTGTGTGTTGCTTGCCTTTTCTTTGTCAATTTATCTCAGTGGCTACTTTTTTATTCAGTTTGACTATCTCAAAAGTTTAGAAATAGAGGAGAAAATCAACAAGATACGATGGTGTCCAATGGCTGGTGGTGCTTTGTCTCTTCTCTCCACAAATGACAAGACCATCAAATATTGGAAGGTGTATTATTATCCCATATGCCATTACAAAGGCTGTGCTCTTCTTACTTAGAAGTTTTTCCTTGTTTGCTTAAGTTCTATGCATGTATATTTCCTGCAAATGCATATTAACCATTTTTTCTGGATCAATCACACAAAACTTTTATCTTCTTAATCACTGCACTATTATTTTTTGGCTTTGTCAAATCATGTGGATACAGCTTAATTTGGCAGGCGTAAGGTGGTCCTTGTATGGTAATGTATTTATTGATTGCCATTTGGGCTAGTTAAAAATGGTTTTAATTCAACCTTATTATTATTATGGACCACAAATGGGTTGAATTACTCGTTGTTGCTGCTACAGTCTCAACTTGCTGTTTTCCAGGAACCAGAAAGTAAATTATGTGAAATTTATAATGATGCAAAAGCCTTATATTAGAGGATTTCAGAGAAATGAATAACTTGCTAATTCAACAAGTGTTGTAAGAAGCCTTAGCATTGCCAACTTATTTTAGAGGATTTCAGAGAAAATACCACTGAAACATTTGTGTATACCTCTACACTGCTTTTCTTTCTTGATATAGTGCTGTATTTTATCAAGTTTATCATCCATGCCACAACTGCTTTTTAATTTTTTGTTCAATTAAGTTTTCTGTCTTATTTTTCGGTCAAATTTATCCAGGTGCAAGAAAAGCGACTGAAGAGAATTTCTGAGATGAATTTGGATCCTTCACATTCATTACCAAATGGTTCTGTTGCTAGCTCCAGTACTTCAGCTAGTACGAGAGCATTTCTGCCAAATGGTGGATCGTTGGAAAGGCCCATAAATTATACAGGGCATGATTTTTCAATTCCTCCTGGTGGATTTCCATCACTACGCTTGCCAGTGGTAGTTGTACTGAAACCAGCTATTATTTCTACCTGTTAAATATATCCACAAGAAATCTTTTCATACAACTTGTGAGACGTTCTATGTTCTAGCCTTACGGGTGAATCTTTGTCATTGGCTTAACCTTTCAACTATATAATAATCACTCATCATTTTCTGCAGAAAAGAACCTGATAATTGTATTACATATTTTACTGACAGAGAAGATATCTGATGAAAACATGTTATTTAGGTAGTCAGTCAGGAGACAAGTCTTGCTTCCAGATGTAGAAGAGTATATGCTCATGCTCATGACTACCACATCAATTCAATTTCTGTCAACAGGTTCGTTATTTTTGTACATATATTCTCTGGTTCTTAAAATTGCCCCTTCTTATGCAACCTCATCCTTAATTCTTGCTGTAAAACTATCATTTTGCCTTTTTATTCCAGTGATGGGGAGACCTTCATCTCTGCGGATGACCTGCGAATAAATCTTTGGAACCTGGAAATAAGTAACCAGAGTTTCAATATAGTTGATGTGAAACCTGCAAATATGGAAGATCTAACTGGTATTGTTTCTTCTTGATAGTTTACTTAATCTTGAATTCTCCATGGAATAGTTTGCAAGTGAATTTTACTTTGTGCTAAAAAATCAGAGGTAGTATCCACTATTATAATAATTAATAATATAGTATATCACTAATTTTCTGTAGTCTGCTAAGTAATAAAAAGTGCTGCATTGTGTTGATACTTGATAGCATTAAAGTCTATTAATAAATCTAATTCAGTCTTATCTGAGGTTCATGTAACAACAACTAATGCCTTAATTCCACTGTATGACATTCACTACACACATCCTTTCTTGTCGTTTATTCCAATTAATGCTCTAAAAATACAAAAGTCCATTAAAAGATTATTAAACGAATTTCAACACCATCCAGTTTGTTGGAATTGCTAGTAAATGGCTGTTGGAAAAAACAATCGTTTAACATTTTTCTTGTTCAATCCATCGTAATGTCTGTTTTCTGTTTCTTGGAACATTGATTCCAATGCTTATTCATTGATCTAGAAAAGCTTACAAGAGTATTTAGGTTGGGTTTGGTGAAGATTCTGGTTAGCTTATGTTAGTGCTCCTCCGGCAGAAGCTGTAATTTTTTCAATGTTGAAATGTGTTGGGCTTCTTAATTTTTTTGCTTTTGTCTTATCAGTTCATAACTATGTATAAAAGCCAAAACTCGAGAAGCAAAAAAATGCCACTTTTTGGGCTTGTCGTGGCATGACTTTTGGAAACAGACCTGTACAAGTGGGTAATGGTGGATTTCTGCATGGTAAAAACTCCCATTGAGAGATTTGCCAAACGAGATTCATATACTAGACATTTGGAATATGTAAAACCTGTCACTGTTAATTTATGGAAACAAAAGATAACTTATGAAAAAACTCACTAATCCATAATCCTAACCAAATTTAGCCTTAGACACCTACTATTGTGGTGAGTATTAGTGTGAAAAAGAATGCCCATTAATTATATTGATCACCAAAGATATGTATGATAAAGTAGTAACTAGTGCTTAAATTATAAAAAACCTAAAAGAATTTCCAATAAACATATGTTTAACATTAAGGATCAATTCTAAGTTCTTACCTTTTTATAGTAATTATAGATGAAATAACTAAAGAAATTTAAGGAGACATACCTTAGTATATGTTATTTGTTGATGTCATAGTCTTAATTGATGAAAGCAAAATTAGAATTAGTTCGGAATTAGAATTATAAAGAGAGAGCTTAGATTCTAAAGAATTTATTTTTAGAAAGACTAGGATTGAATATATTGAGCGTAGGTTTAGTAATCATAGGATGTAAGCATAAAATTAGATGACTTGAGATCTTTAAATGCATATATTTTAGATATTTAGAATATATAATAAGTAATATGGAGAAGTTATAGAGGATGCTCACAAAATTAAAATAAGATAAATAAAGTAGAGAATATTATGTGATGAAAGAATATTTTTAAAGCTAAAAAGAAAATTTTGTAAGACATCTATTTGCCTAATTATAGTTTATGGTTCAAAATTTTATGCTATTAAATACCAACATGTATTAAAAATTAGTGTAACAAAAATGAGTGTTAAAATGAATGAGTGATAATAATACAAGAGATATGAAATGATTTCATCCAAAATAGGATGGTAGTTGTGCCTATTGAGGATAAAAAAGAGAGCATTGTCTTAAGATAATAAGGCATATAGGTATATTCATAAGGAAAGAACGATGAATTAAATTATGAAAAACTAAAAAGGTAAAGGAAAATAAAAAATACTTGGTTAAAAATAATAAAAGAGATTTAAAATTACATAATTTAATGATAGATATTATGATGGATGGGAATAAATATGAAAGAAATTATTTATGCGGCCAACACACATTGGTCATTGTTGTTTGCTTGTTATATTTCCTAAAATCATTACCGTTCAATTTTATGCTTTCATAATTGTTCCTATTATTGTTAAACTTATCCCTTATGCATCTAGTTTTTGCCTGAGTCCTTTGGATCTTGCATATCTCTTTATAATTTTAATTTAGAAATAATTACTACCTTATTTTCATGAATCAAAACTTTTTCATCAACAAACAACACACATCAACGGCTTTAGCTTTAAATTGCTCTAGTTATTTTATTCATAATTAATGGAAAAGGTAAATAGTTGGTTTTAATCCTTGGTGTAAACTTAAATTAATTGAAAATTCTTGCATCTCTCTTATATTTTAATACTAGTTAGTTACTATTTTATTATATATCTCTTTGATACTATTGATATAGCGAACAAGTATTCTTTTCTTTCTATATTACCACCGCAATAGGTGTTTAGTTATTGTATCATAAGTTTTTTAAATAAATAAATGCTATATGAAGATTTTCTTTTTTCTTAACTCTAAAATTTTTTGATTAGTTTCTTTAGTAGATAATAGTTTCCATTATAGATCTACTTGGCATAAATCTAAATTGATGTTCAAAGATTGTGGTTATATGTATTAATCTTTGTTTGATTATTTTTTTTTCAAAGTTTAATTGTATGACTTGTTAATTTAATACCTCAATAATTATTATAATTTTGAATATCATCCTTGTTCTTAAATATGGGTATCAAAATTCTCTTTCTTGATTTAATGGTTAACTAATCTTCTTTATTTAGAGGTCCTATACCTTAGACTTTATTAAACTTTTCACTATATTTTTAAATTTAATACAAGTGTTAATTTCATTCAAAAGTTGATTTACTTTTGATATTCCTTTTGTTCAGTAAAGTCCTACGTCTGTTAAAAAAGAGTTCGGACCTGGACTTTTATGATATCGTAATGTACTCACTGCTCACTACCAAATGGTTTTAAGTTGGACTTTGACATAGTATCAAAGTAGGTTCTTGATGTGAGCACTTGTTGGCATATAAATAAACCACAAGTAAGAGATATATTGAGTATAGTCCCATATTGATTAAAAAGAGACAACACCTAGTTTTATATGATGTTGGACCCTCCACTCATTACTAATTAGTTTTAAGTTGGATTTTAACATGGCATCAAAGTAGGCTCATGGTATTGATACTTGATATATAAATAAGTTACAAGCGAAGGGACATGTTGAGTAAGGTCCCACATTAGTTGGAAAAGAGTCCAAGACTTGTGCTTATGTGATGTTGGACCCTATACTCACTACCAATTGGTATTGAGTTGGACTTTTACAACTTTCAACATCTTATCTTAACTTTAAAACCCATTTGTTCACATTTTAAATTCTACCACCTTATTCTCAGTACATATATTTTTATTCTTTCACTGTTATAAGTGTCAATGGGTTTTGTTAGCCTGACATGACCCAAATAGCCAACGGCCCAGACACTATTTGTGCTAGGCCAGGCTGTGTTGGTCAATGGCACAGTCAATTGTGTCGTGGCCCAAACTCAAAAGATCCACAGAAGGTCCTTTGAATGACCGAGCCTAGTTCATCTATGCTTTAAAAAAATATTTGTAGAAGATCCATACTTACCAAGGTTCGAACCCACAGACTCCAACATATCTTCACATCACAAGACCATTAGCCCATATTTAATTTGTTATACAATGCTTTAAAAAAATATTAATGATCATTCATTAAATTAATTAAAGAATAATAATTATATTTATTAATTTTCTGAATCATAGAGAAAGTAAATCATTTATTAAAAAAATTGAATGAAAATTATATTTCAATAAAGTTACATTACATAATTTACATTTATAATTAAAAATTTACATTTAATTTTGCGATTATCTTACTTAAATATTCATGTTCACAAAATCATCCATCCAATCATCACATGAATACTTCAAAATAGTCATTCCAAAAATTAAATGTAAATTTTTAATTGTAAATTAGTAATATAAATTATGTAAGGTAATTTTTATTGAATTTTAATTTTTATTCATATTATGTATATTTTTTTATAAACGATGTATGATTTGAAAAATCAGTCAATGTAATTATCATTTCTGATTGAATTTAATGAATGATGATTAATACTTTGTTTTATATTTTGAATAACAGTTTGATTGTAGATCATTGGTCTTATAATTTTAAGATTTCTTGAAGGTTATGGGTTTGAATCCCAACAAGAACATACAATTTTTGAATTTTAAACACTCTGGTCTGATTGCTAATTTGATATTCATGAAATATAGGTCATGGGCTGTGCCCAGTCTATCCATGTCGTATTGGCACATAGGCTTTTATTGGGCTGTGCCGACACAACTTGCCCAACCGTACTGGTCTGGTCAACAGAATGGTTGTGCTGGGCCGGGTTGACACGGTTGGGCCTGGCCCGTTTGTCAACTCTATTTACAGTTTTGGTTTTAACATCTAAAAATCATGTAACATTCCTAAAAAATTACATGGAGTGGAAACATCAAATAAGTGCACTAGGATGGACATAAAGATATTCTTCGATATAGACAGAATTATTTATTAAGTTAGGTTAGAACCAAGAGAGATAGAAAAAGAGCAAAAATTAGTTAATTACTTGATTAGAAATAGTGAAAAGAGATTGAAAATTACATAATTTTATGAAAGACTCAATGATGAATTGGAATGAGTGGGAAGAAAGTATTCATGTGTTTGATCTTGTAGATTAAGGCAATGGCTGTTATTGTTGTTATGTTATTTTTGCACTTTAGCTATCTATAAAAATCTCAGGTATGGGCATAAAGTGATGATATTTTATCAGCAAAACTGAATTATAATTATCTTCATGATTGTCTCAAGGATTAGGAATCATTCTTTGCTATTTTATGTGCAGAGGTGATAACTTGTGCTGAATTTCACCCTAAACATTGTAACACATTAGCTTACAGTAGCTCAAAAGGTTCAATTCGACTCATTGATTTGCGGCAATCAGCTTTATGTGATCATCATAGCCAACTGTAAGTGACTGTGTAGGTCTTAACACTATCACATTCTTATTTTTAAAGTAATGATTATTCGTATATTTGGTGGGAGTCAGTTACACCTTTACTTTTTATAAACAATCAAAGAAACTCCTACATTATCTCATTCTCATCTTAATATTGATTGTTGATATGTTTATAGGTTTGAGGAGCAGGAGGCCCCAGGTTCAAGGTCATTTTTCACAGAAATTATTGCCTCTGTATCAGACATCAAGTTTGGTAAGGATGGAAGGCATATACTTAGTAGGGATTACATGACTCTAAAGGTCAGTACATCTATACTCTATTGCACTTGTCATTTTGTTTATCATCTGTTTAATGTTCATTTTTGCTCTCGTTTGTAGAATCCTAAATGTTTACAATGCACCCATGATCTTCTGCAAATTGCTTTGAGAGCTGATATAACTATAATCATTTTTTTTAAAAATGATTTCATATTTTTCATCTCATTTACTCTTGTATATCAGTAACTTGATACAACTCATTCAACTTTCGTGTGAATTTTCTAGGCCTCTATCTCTGTGCTTCTTCTGTGGCCCCCTTGTGCTTTCTGTCTCATTTTTAATCATCTCTGAAACATTTTTTTTCTTTCTTTTTAACTTGAAAGTTTTAAGAACTATAGGCCTCTGACAAAGTTCTTCAGAAAATGGATATTTCCTTTAAAGTGCTGCAAATCCATAATTATAAAATCTAGTCAATTTGGTGACGAACTAAGATTGTTTTGGGCCAAGAGTACATATTTTACCAGGAAAGCACTTCAGTATTTTACTCTTAAAGATCGCTTCCAAATAATATCTATTTAAACAAATCCAATAAGAGAACAACCTAAAACATGATTTGTACATCCTAGAAAACAACTATTTTGGCTACTTTGCCAAGTTTCTGGAGCAATATTCAATGGTTCTTTTATATTCTGAAATGTTTAAAACCTTATTTGGTAGCGACGTTCTGTTTGAGGTTGGAATATTATGCGATAACAAATGAAGTTCCTCATGTTTTGGGTGGTTTAAGATAGAGCTAAATATCTAAAATTGTTGTACCATATAACAACAAAAAGTAGAATACGATGGCATCTGATTTATTAAAGTGGGACAAAGGTTGGGTATACATTTTTATTGATGTTGGACATAGGATATCTAAATGATGGCACTACTTGACATCAAGAGGTGATAGAATGGATCTTTGTTCTCGTTGTTTGTTGCAAGTTGAACCATGGGAAGAAACTTGATGTTGAACAAAAAGATTTTTACAACGTGTGGTCTCGACAAATCAATTTTAGACATGAAAGCAGTTTTCCCTTTAGCGGTGATTAGAAATGCATGTTTTGCATGTTAGACTCGACAAGTCTTTTCAATTATGATTTTCTGCATTGTACACCTTCAAATAGATGAAACCACAGGTCCAAGATAATTGGACAAAACTCACGCTATATTTGTCTCTCCTTTGTCCTGATACAATTCAGAAACCAAATATATAATAGTTATAAAGAACTTGTATCTCCGAAGTTATTGTAATAAGGGAGAAAGCCTTTATAATCTTTTTAGCTTATAGACCTATGACCTGATTTAAAATCTTTATTGTTCTTTCCAAAAAAAATCTGTATTGTTCATTCCATTTAGGCATCATGTTATGCCACAATTCTGGAAAAATTTTCATGTGTAAAATTTTCTACCTTTTAGTTCTTTCTATTTTGAATTATCTTTTGACATTCATGACTTCTCAGTTGTGGGATATAAATATGAATTCTGGTCCTGTTGCAACTTTCCAAGTCCATGATTATCTGAGGCCTAGGGTATGCAATTTAAGCATGACAATTATCTATTTAATTTAATATCTATGGATGTACTTGATAATGATTGATTTACTCAATATTTTTGCAGCTGTGTGATTTATATGAAAATGATTCAATATTTGACAAGTTTGAATGTTGTTTGAGTGGTGATGGCCTCAGGGTTGCCACGGGATCATATAGGTAAGTAAACCTTGCTTCACCTGTTGTGTGATTTTTTGATTTAATCACATGTGGAGTGGGGCCTACCTTTATCTGTCAATGTATTTTTTACAGCAATCTATTTCGTGTATTTGGTTCCGTTGCTGGAAGTTCCGAGGCAACAACTTTGGAGGCGAGCAAGAACCCAACGAGGTAACAATGCTCTTTTAATTTCCCAAACGATAATATTTTGATAATGCAAACAGTTGTATTGGGATCAAGCATTTCATTCATGAGCACGATTCCTCTTGAGTTTGTTTCTTGTTGGCAGAAAAGCTGACAAGTTCATAATGAGTGTTTATGGTTTTTTTTTCCCCATTGATAGGAGGCAAGTGCAGAACTCTGCCAGGCCTGTTGCTAGATCTTTGAGCGGTCTAACACGAATAGTTAGGCGAGGTTAGTATGTGTATACTTGCTTGAATACCGTATGTGTGCATGTCTTTCTGTATGTGGGTGAGATTGCTGAAGCATATACTTTACTTTTTATGGAATGAATGAATATCTGGACTAAGTCATTCACATTCTTCTGTGCTGTATATTCATTGGCATCCCATCTATACAACAGGTGGTGAAAGTCCTGGAGTCGATGTCAATGGCAATTCCTATGATTTCAACACCAAGTTGCTCCACCTTGCATGGCATCCAACCGAGAATGCACTTGCCTGTGCTTCTGCAAACAGCCTGTACATGTATTATGCTTGACGTGAAAACGTGGCTTGCAATATTTTTTGGGTTGCTTATAGAGGAGACCATTGAAATTTGATGCCACTCAACAAGAAGGAGCGCCAACAGTATTGAACCGTTTAACACGTCCTAAATCCGATCCAGACAAGGCTGTCAGAATCCACGAGGAAGATAACAAAAGTCTTTCCTTCCCGGGAGGGCAGCTTGATTTTTTTTCTCCCCTAAAAGGTCCGATAATTTTCTTAGCGTTCAGGTTTTAGGTTCCCAGATGTGGATTGGTTGTACTCCTACGACCTAACAAAGGCTGATGGGAGGTGTGCCACTGTCGCTTACACTTGACTATGCTTGAGGGTGATTATTTTTCCTATTTTAAAATCTAAACCTCTTATGTTTCCTGTTGTCTTGTCTTTGACTCATTTAATCACTTGAATTTTTAGCCGTCCAGATTCTCATTATATAATAATTTTTTCTGTAAATTACATCCGATAATTGTGGGCGATAAAATGTATAAGATACTTTGAAATTTTTTTTTTGTTTCATTCATTTTCTTTCCAATTTTGCCTTTTTCTTCCTGATCATCTCTCCCTTCCGTTTGTATTATTCGTATGCATCCCATCAAGAATCTTTGTTGGATCATTCATTCTTTAGTCATATCCTAAACTTTATTCTCTATTCATTCTTTGTTTTACTTATATGCTGGTATTTCATATCTGGCTGACGATCCTATCCTCTTGTTCGTCTGAGCATGTGCACTTTCCCTTCTCCACCCCTCCATCAGTCCCCTCTTCCCGTGTATTGAGAACATATATATACGAACCAGTGTTGTTCCCGTGCAAAAAATTAATTACTACAACCTGTAGGGTAAGTAATCAAAATCGAATGGTTGGTGGTAAGGAAGCCCCTTACGTATGGAGTTGCCAAATGTGAATTTACTTTCAGAGTCACAAAATTAACCAAATGATTAATGGTGAGTTGGAAAATTCAACAAACGTGACGATAAAGTTTTCATTCATAATTCAACCAACCAACCAACCAACATGATAGGGTTTACATTGATGAGGTTTACAAAGCACCAGAGAAAACAGAACTCAAGATGATTTAAGCCCTGAGTAGCCCGAGAATTAAAGACATCTATCTATCTATCTATCTATCTATCTATCTATCTATCTATCTATCTATCTATCTATCTGGGGATGTTGTAATGGTTGGAAAATAAAAAGCGTGCATGCATATAGACACGTGTAGTACAAACGAGGTTTCGGACGTCACTGCATAGTCAGAAAGCAGCGATGTAGGGAACGTTAGGTAAGGATGATGGAGGATGAAGATATATAATAAAAAAAAAGAGAGTTTAAAATAAGACGTGTGGATTCCTTATGTCGAGATGATAGACGAGAGTGATGAATATAAATAAACATGTCAATGAATGGATTGCGTCGGTTGGTAGGGCGTATGTTTTTCTTGATCCGTAGCTTATTCACGTAAGAATAAGATTAGATCGTGTGGAGAGCATTGATCAGTACAGCCCAAGCATGGTATCCGTTCTGTCGTCTACCTTTTGAATGACCACTGACCAATTCCCATCGCCCCCGTCGACGGTGAGCACTCTCCAACAGCAATTGCATGACTTATTGGAGCTTCAACTTCAGAAGAAGCATACGACAGCTTGCTGGAGGACCTCTACACTGACGACGACTCTGAGGATACATCTGTCTTGGATATATATGGACAAAGAAGAACAAGGGTAGATGGGTAAAGGAGGCCACAGGCACGTATGACAATGCCACCTTTCGGATATAATAGATGGATCTAATCAAGTAGATGATATCATTTGTCAAGAAAAAATACTTTAAATGATTCATGATAATATTCAAACGAGTAATTTTAATCTTTTGCAAATTTCGAATCTCTACATCCCTTTTATGACTCTCTCTCCCCTTGAGTAATTAAAGTAAGTAAGTCTTCAATGAATACCAAATGTGGTGCCCATGAGAGTGTGTAGAAAGTCGAGGATGGGAATGATGATGCTTTAGTATTTCATTTCATTTCATTTTTTTTTTTTTTTTTTTTGATTAATCTGCTGGACATATCAAATCTGGTAATGGAAAACTTAATTAAAACATGTATTTGCCAAAGTACCATGACCTAGGGAAGGTAATTACACCGCCACCCATCATCTTATACCTGCCAGTTGCCCGCGCAGGCTCGCCACACCTCCAGAGCCATTACCCCCCTCCTGTTCCCCATTTTAGAGGCGGCAGCCGCTGCTGCTTCCCGTCGTCTTCCGAGAACCAAACCCTAGCGTCTTCCGCAAGGACGGGGAGGCGGAGGAGAAGGAGCAAGGCCCTCCTCGAAAAGGGCAACAGCAGCGGCTCCACCCCAGAGGACGGTCACCTTCCTGAGATGAGCATGGTGAAGGAGGAAGAGGAGGTTGTCATGGAAGACAGGGCCGAGTGCTCCAATCTCGAGGATGGATTTGATGATGTGGTCGGTAGTGACAAGACCAGCGCCGATTATTACTTCGACTCCTACTCCCACTTTGGTGAGAATTGTTTTTTTGTTCTTCTCTTCTCTTTCCTTGATTGGATGGTTTATCTTCGCTTTCTATGTTTTTGGTTCTGTTGCATTGGATCCGTCTTTGTAAGTATGTACTCTTTCTCGCCGTTCTTGATGAAAACTCAAAGTTTTGCTTCGCTTATACTTTTCTTTTATGCTTCGTGTGGTTCTTAAACTTGCTTTATTTATCAACTTATTTCATTACTCGTGGAGAGTTTTTGATGCTGAGTCTTTTGACAATCTCGTTGAAGAAACTTTTCATTGGCCCGTGTTCAACTACATTCCAGTTCTACCTTTATTATCTTCACATTTCATGTTGTTGTCATTTTTATTTTTGAAAAGATTTTCGTGATTGAACCTAAGTTTATATACGTGGATTTCTTTCATTTATTATCAATTGATTCTATAGAACTAAGACAATTCATTTACTCCATGCAGGTATTCATGAAGTAAGTGAGACACCCTCAAAATTGCACATTTGGTAAACGGTATTTTTGGAATGAAAGCATAGTGGTTGTATTTGTTTTCAATTAAAGTTTTTTCATCTGTATGCTGAAGTTCTGTCGTAAGAAGAGGTTTTTTGGATGTTTGCCCTCTTTTGTTTGAAATACCTAAATGGAAACTTTTTCTTTTGTTTCTTATGCTGTTCAATATAAACCAGCACAATCTTTTGGTGTTCTATCTTTCAACTATTATTATTATTATTGTTGTTGTTGTTGATGTTATGTTTCTTCTCTTAAATTTCAAGATTGTATCATTGTGCTGCTATTCTATTAGGAGTAGTCTTTTTTGTTTTACTGTAACATAGCCTATCTCATGTAACACGTATCAATGTACAAGAGTATTGACGTTGCTATGATCTTATTCCATCAGTTAGATTTTCCTCAAAAATCTTGTCTAGGTTTGTAGAATATCAATTTAAAACTCATGGTAGAACACTGAATTCCTTGTTTTCAGGCTGGAGTCAACACAAACAGTGATATGGTTACAAAAATGTTTTTTATCCTTTTCATCTTGCATGCCAACGAAGATTTTATCGTACATAGTTATTTTTAAGGATTTGTTCCTTTTATCGAAATACTTAATAATAATAATTGTATTTCAACTATGCATTGAGGATTGGGTCCACTTGACAGGAACTTCATAATAGTGAATGCTGGGGAATGTTTATGCTCTTAGTTGTTGTTTATGCCCTTTCTTGCATTATTCCTGTGTCAGAGGGTATCAGAGTAACAAAAGGGATCTAAATTTAGTCTGCTCTCTGTGACGGAGATAATGACAAAATAATGTGATCTGGAGGAGTACCACCATAAAAGTGTATGTGGACATTTTTGGTAATGAAGTTTAGTTATCACATCGTTGAAGAATATATCTGAATTTTCTTTATTGAGCAATCCAATGTCAAATGTAGTTATATGCTTGTCTCTGTATCCTGTCATTTGCCATCGTATTTATCCTAGTATTTTATTGCTGCTTTGTGACTATAGATCAGAATTATTTGAATATCTTGTTATTTCATGCTATTCATTATTAGGAATGTACCCTTTCTTTTTTGTAATAGAAAATTTTGGTAATAACTTTTTGTTGTGTATGCTCATGCTTGTGGATTGCTATTGTATTTTACTGCTCAAATAAATCACTACTGAACTTTTTTACTTTTCTTGTATTGCAGGAAATGTTGAAAGATACAGTCAGGACTAAGACATATCAAAATGTCATTTACAAGAACAAATTTATGTTTAAGAATAAAATTGTCCTTGATGTAGGGGCAGGAACGGGGATATTATCTTTGTTTTGTGCAAAGGCTGGGGCAAAGCATGTTTATGCGGTAGCACTACATTCTTATATATATTTTGAGTATACTATTTTTGAAGTTGCATTTTTACCACACACCGAGAGTTTAGGAACCCAAGCATTTATTTTACAAAAACGTTCCTTTACTGATTTTTTCAAGGGATAAATAATGTGAAGTTTCTCTGGTCTATGACAAACAACCTATTTCTTGTTGCACATTTTATTGAACATGTGTTGTTAGAATAGGGTTGTTAATCAACATATAAGATTACAAATTGAATGAAAGGGTCATCAGATTGCTCAAGTATGGGAGTGATCTTTTCTTCACATGATGCACTTTTTATGGCAGGACAGCCTAAGTTAAAAATCTAGTTAGAATTACAGTGACAAAACCAGTCATTTAAGTTAGAAAATTTATGGAGGAATTATAGGGTCTAAGTTAACTAGTTATGTTTTTTGTCTGCTGTCAAAGTTTTTAGGAATGGTGTCTTGTGAGATTTTAGCAAATAGGCAAAAAGAGGTAGTGGATGTTTGGCATTGCTCTTGCTTTGTTTCATAGGCATCACATGTGATGCATCATAGATCTGATTTAATGAGTGATGTATAAAGACCATAGATATGATACTAGAAATGTATGTGCACAATTTTTCGTCAATGGGAAATCTTATTATCTGACCAAATTTAAACTAGGTGTAATGCCTTAGGGGTTGGTTCATTTTTTGTAACTTCATGATAATATTCTATTTTGATAGTTGGGGTCTTTCTATTTTCATAATCTAAGAACCTTTAGATTAAGTGCTGAAAATGAAAGTTGCAATTATTATCTTGTGTTGCTTTGGCTGGTTAACCACGAAATTTATCTTTAAATGTCTTTTACCAATCGATATTTTGCTTTTAATGATTTTGTTTCATCAATTTCATTACTAATGAATTTACCAATTAATATTTGGCTTTTTATTACCATCACGTGCTGCCATTTAACAAAGGATATTAAGGTGCCTACGTGGTGGCCTTGGATGCCTTGGCACCTAGGTGGCACCTTGGTGCTCATATTAATATATATTTTATATTTTAAAATATGTATCTGCATAGTTATTTATATATGTATATGTTATTTGCTGTTGATATAGTTTTAATTGATGAAAATAAGTTAGGAATTAGTTTTAAATTAAAATTATGAAGTGATACTTTAGAATCCACAAGATTTGGATTGAGTAGGTCAAAAACTAAATATATGAAATGTAGTTTCAATGAAAATAGAAATAATGATGAATGTATATATTTGGGTGATCATGAAATCCATAAAAGTAACATTTTTAAATACTTTGGATCTATAATAAGTAACAATGTTGAAATTGTAAAGAATGCTATTTATAAGATTAAAACAGGATAATTGAAGTAGAGAGATACTTATAGAGTGTTATGCGACAAGAGGATATTCTTAAAATTAAAATAAAATTCTATGAAACTGTCATTCACACAGCATAATCATATGTAAAAAGTTACTGTTGTTGAGATGTGTATATGCTTAAATGGATGAGTGGTAATATTATAAGAGATAAATTAAAAAATGATTTTATTAATAATAGAGTAAGAATTGTATTAATTGAAAATAAGATAAGAGAAAATCAACTTAGATAGTTTAGTCATATCTTTAGAAGATCAAAGAATGTATAAGTTAAGAAGGAAGAATTAATTAGTGTAGAAAAAATTAAAAGAATAGAGGAAGACCTAAAACTACATGGTTAAGAATTGTGACAAATAATTTAAATTTATTGAAGATTTGACCATAGATAGAAATATATGAAAGAAAATGATTCATATGGTTGATTTCACATAATGAGACTATGACTTAGAATATTGTTATAGTTATTTATATATTTTTTGTGTATATTAATAATAGAAATATATAAATAAATATTGTGAGCTAACTTATGAAAATGAGCAAACAACAAACACAACAATATGATGTTTGAAAGTTACTACTTATAATTTAACTTGTGATAAAAGTCAATTCACAATTACAAAAAAAGATATACAAGGTGTAAATGATACTAAGTAAAAGGATCATTATTAGAAAACATTAAAAAATATCTTACATTGTATTAAGATCTTTCTTGGATTTCTTATTAGATCCAACAAAAATCTGGTTGTGTCCTGTATTGGGTGTACTTGGGCATTGCCTAGAAAATGCCTAGGAACCTACGTGTTGCCTGTGTAGTGCATAGCTACCCATCTTAATGATAACTAAGTTCAAGCTTCTTTGTATATAGCGTCAATTCTGAGCTAATCCTTTAAGAAATTGTTTTGCAGGTAGAGTGCTCCCAAATGGCTGATATGGCAAAAGAGATTGTTCAAGTGAATGGATTTTCTGATGGTAATTCTTTCTACTGATTCTGTTTAGCTTTTGCTTCCATTTAGTATGATCCTTAAATTATGTGTTTTCTATTTTTTCTTATTCAGTTGTAACAGTATTGAAAGGAAAGGTGGAGGAGGTCATGCTTCCTGTCACCCATGTAGACATCATAATTTCCGAGTGGATGGGTTACTTTCTGCTGTTCGAAAACATGTTAAATACAGTTCTATATGCACGTGATAAATGGCTTGTATGTATTATCATCCTTTGAGATAACATTTCATTTATTGTGCTATGTTTTGCCGTTGACTGCAGAACTAAAATCTTTTTTAGTTGAAATTACAAAATTTAATTGATTTATGTGGATATAGTGTTTGCTAATAAAAAATTCTTAACCCTAATGCCTAGGAATGCCGTAGCAATTGCATGCTTAGCTTTCTGTATCATAGAATCCACTGTGGACTGGATAACTCTTTACTGATTTTGAGGTTCACATATGAATTTTTTACTGATTTTTTATATTTTTTCTATTTAGGGATACTTGGTCTCTCACGAGTGAATACGATCTTTGCCATACAGTGCTATAACATAAAAATCTTATATATTTCATAATTATTAGGTAAAAGTAGGATGAGTATGATTATGTCCAGGAAACATCAGCTTAAGCCTTAGGACGATTGATACAATTGTAAAATAAACGAATAATAAATTCATCCAAAGAAAGAAAATAAATGCAAATGATCTACAGACTAAAGAGAACCAGCGACTACAGCTTGAAATGAAAGGGCATTGCATCATCGGAGGTTTAATATGTTAAACCCAATGATGTGAGTTAACAATCTTAGAAGATTGATTCAGCGTTATAGGGAAAGAAGAAATTATTGAAATCTCCTACATTATGGGGGCTTGTATGATGTCTTTTCCTTCTTTTTAACTAATGAAGTTGCCTTACTTTCAGGTTAACGAGGGGATCATATTACCAGATAAGGCTTCTCTCTATTTGACAGCAATTGAAGATGCTGAATACAAAGAGGACAAGATTGAATGTATTTAGTATTTACATTCCATTTGTATACATTCAATTATTCTGTTTGGCTTGTCTTTTCCATTGATTCTCCATATATTCATCTGTTTTAGTCTGGAACAATGTGTATGGCTTTGACATGAGCTGCATCAAGAAACAATCCATGTTGGAGCCTCTCGTTGATACAGTGGACCAGAATCAAATTGTCACAGATTGCCAGTTACTGAAGGTAACATTTTAAACTTTAACTAAATCTAATGAATTTTTAATCAGTCGTTAAGAGATGTTTATTCTATGACTGAAGACGATGGATATCTCAAAGATGTCCCCTGGTGACACCTCTTTCACAGCACCATTCAAACTTGTAGCAAATCGCAATGACTACGTGCATGCTTTGGTTGCTTATTTTGATGTCTCCTTTACAAAATGCCACAAATTGATGGGCTTTTCTACAGGTTAGTTGCCTTCTTCAAAATTTTTGAAAACTTTTAGAATGATCTCATGTATTGAGTCTGTAAAATTGATACATGTAATTGCTCATGCAAATGGTTTTAAACCTGGACCGGACCAGTAGATGGTCTGACCAGGTTGGACTGGAACCAACAAGGTCACTGGTCCAAACAGGCAGGGTTTTAACCGTTTTAGTTGTTAAACCATAGTAGATGGCCTGGCTGGCAACAACTTTTTTGAGTAAAAATCCTACATCGTTTATTTTTTGTGGGTAAAAAATCTGAAATTGTACTTATCATTTTACATGCAACATAGTTTAGTTTTCACTTCTAAATCTGGAATTTTCATTTACTATAATTGTTGAAAATTATTTGATAATTCTTGAATTTGATATGATTTTTGATACACAGCCGTAAGGATTAATTGTTTAATATTTAGTTATTAATTGTGATGCCATACTGACATCACCTCTTCAACTGATCCAGAGCAGTTGAAGCCATGATCTTGCTTCCGAAAACCTTGGGTTAAAAGTTAAAAATTTCTTGACAATATCGTCCATATGATATGTGTAGCACGTCTTTCATGATTGGAGCTTTTTCGGTCATGCCGTTGCTGAGTGGCAAGAAAGTACAAAATGAGCTTGGAATACTTTGTTCTTCCTAGAATGTATGATTAAGGCTGCATTTGGATGAGTTGTTGGGTATATGCTCTTTTATGCATTCTTAGATTATACATATCATACGAAGTGTCAAAAGTTGTGGATTGCATTCTACTATTGTGAATCCTGTTTGGCTTAGATGATATGCCTACAGATTTTGGACATTTTTAAAAATAGATCCCATCATCTATGATATAATCCTATAATCAAACAGAAAGTTCAATTATCAGGATTATAAAATCCCTCCAACATATGTACTGTTGACAATCCCGTCAGTTAGGTGTAGAATTTGTCATGTATGTAGTTTGCCTCAAATTATGGTTACAATCCCGTAATCTTGTCATTTCATAACTTGTATCTCAACTAAACAAAGCCCATGTCTCCTCGGAGACATCTTGATAAAATTGGAACTAAACAGAGCCCAAGCACAAAATTTTGTAGTTGTGCAAAGGAATTTTTGTGGTGTGTACAGTTGAAAAAATGATTACTTCACTTTTACCCATATGTGTAATAGGTTTCTGGACTTTTACAGGACCTAGATCACAGGCGACGCATTGGAAGCAAACTGTTTTGTACCTAGAGGACGTGCTCACCATTTGTGAAGGAGAAAAGATTGTTGGAAGCATGACTGTCGAACCCAATCAGAGAAATCCCCGGGATGTGGAGATAATGCTCAAGTATTCGTTGAATGGACAACGCTGCCATGTTTCTAGGACCCAGTATTACAAAATGCGCTAATCTCCGGTTTTCAGGTAGTCAGAATATTCGTTTTGAGAAAATTTGAAGTTTCTCTTTTTGTTTGGGGCATGTTATTTCGTGAAGATGCCCATTGCTTGCCCATGAATGAGCTTTTAAATTATAAACCTAATTTAAGCTTTCCGGGATTATGTACGCTCATGCATTTATAAGAATAGATGGATACTACTGATCTCATTATGCATGCCATCAGGTCTCGACCTTTCTATCAATGTTATCGATCCTTTTTTTGAGAATAATGTTATGCCATCGTGTTTGTTTATCCTTCGTCCAATATCGTTTTCCAACCTTCAAATTGCATTGTACATGATTTAAAGTCCGTGGAGATTATATAAGCTTGACGGTGGGACATGTACGGCAGGATATGTGTCATGCTTGTTGGTTTGGACATTATTCAGGCTTGGGTCAAATTATCTTATTTTATTGAAGTGGATCAACATATCAAATCATACAAAATCAGTTTGACCTTGATGGAAATTTAAGCAGTATAAAAGTCATTCCAAATGGTTAATTGATTCAGAGGATAAAAACATATAGTAATCTTAGCTTCCCTGTTTTTATTGTGTTGCATTATATATGTATATGTGTGTGTTTTTATTGATAATAGTCATTCGATGCTTTCATCTTTAGAGGTTGCGTTTTTTGGAAAGATGGACAACATATCTTGCAAGCATTCTCTTAAGTGGCATCGTTCCCATTTATTAAGCCGAAGCTTGTTTGGTCGTATACAGACGTCTTGTTTTATTCAAGTGATTACAAATGTGATCACTGTGAAAAAAAATAAAGGCATGATTCTTCATTGTCTCCCCTCTCTCTCAATTATATATGGTTGGAGGGTTGTACAGACCTTGGAAAAAAGTGGGGGCATACTTGAAGGAAGAGATAATATATACGGATGTTAGTTCAATGCAATTTTATGTTAGTAGATTGTTAATGACGAATAAGTTAAAGACTTGAAAAAGTGAGATACTGAGGAGACATTTGAGAACGATTGATTATTTCAACCAGACATTTTTAATAATCATTACAAAATATATTATTTATACGTCAACATATTTTTATATGCTAATATATATATATAGAGAGAGAGAGAGATTGTAGCATGAAATAAAAACAATAAATGAATTATTTTTATATTATACAGGATTGAAATAATTATTACCAAATGAAGCTAAAGTTTAGCCACTTTCCTTGAACCAAAGAATAATATCCTGGATGCCTTTTTCCAAGATATTAGAACAGTTGGTAGCTTACCAGCTAAAGTGTTAATGTCATAAATAAGTGATTCTAAACACAACTAGTTCTGAAAAGTTTTAACCAAACGTGTTTCAGAAACATTAGGGTATGGAAAAGTAAAGATGTAAACTAAAGCATGACCTAGCATGATTTTTCAGATCATAACATAAGTAACATATATCTATCAGAATTATCTAATTTTCTACATATCATTCATACAAGCATTATATTATTTTTCAAATTCGACGTACTACACTTACAATTTGATAAATTAAAAAACATAAAACACGATAAAACTACACCATTGATTGACACAGTACAAATAGATCACAGATCATAAACCATGCCTACCTTTCACTCTTAACACAATACAGCCAAATACAAATAGTGTTTAAATTCAACACCAAACAAGCATGACACAAGTTATTGACATCTCTATAAAAAAAGATGATAAAGAAGGAATGACATAAAAATACTAATACTTTTTTTAAAACACTTACAATAAATAATCATTACTAAAAGCAACTTAGCCCCCGTTTTGTTTTCTTCATAAATACTATGGTGCAAGAAGCTTGAAGTTGTCATCAAAGTTGCAGCTACTACCACACCATTTGCCAGTAGAAGCTTATACCTTGAAATAAGAGTGTAAATGAAGTAGATTTAAATTAAATAGACCTATATTCAAATTCATATTGGTTTAATATCTAGATAATCTGAATCTTTCAGATAACCACTTAAATGTTTGAATCCAGATTCGATAGATTTGTCTAAATTCAAATAATATTCAAAACCAGGAAAATTCACAATTGGAATGCTTGAATTTGAAAATCGGAATTTGAATAATATCTAAATTTCCAAAAAATTCAATTCGAATATCCAAATTCAAAAATTTGAATCCAAACATTTGCATCAACACAACTGAATGTGAACATGATTATTTTATATCAAAAATATAAATATAATGATAAAATAATAAACACCATCAGATATCCAAATATTCAATTAGATTAATAAATGAATTTGAATCAAAATTTGATCAACAGATATCATATATACACACAAATATCTTTTGGATATGAATTTCAAAATTTAATTAATGTCTATCAAATTTTAATTCTAATTATAGATAGAAATACATAGAAAAAAAATGATTCATGTCGTCGACACCACATACTAAAATTGTGACTCAAATTGTTATTATAATTTCATATGAATTCAAAACCAAGTCAAAATTTGAATTTTGAATATACATTTACAGGCCTACCTTGATATAATTATGTTGAAGTATTTTGGAAGAATCACAAATAAATGTTAATTATTTTGTTTTGGAAAGAATGTGACTCAGATTGTGAGCATTCTCCTCGGTTTATCCATAAACATCCAAATCAACAGACTACGGTCACTGCAAAAATCACATACTCATGTAAGTTCCATGTATCCAAACAAGTTCAGTCTACATGAAAAGAGGGAAATATTTAGACGTAAATTTAATCTTTAAAGTAAATAAATAAATAAATACATCATTGAAGTTCATAATTTCTAATATTTAACGTAAATTTAATATTTGAATTAAGGGATATAAAAATTATGTATATCTTTTATGATTTATTCTTAAGTGGCATTGCTACCCTCTCAAATATCCACAAATGATCTAATATGATAGATCAATGACAAACATTCATACTGCATCTAGCAAAATAGTATTTTGGTACTAACCACAGAAAGTAATGACAACATATGTGTTCAATCCATTACAGGTAGCAAATGCTCGAACTGTCCCTCCTACCATTCAAAGGAAGTTGGGGATCAAGACTTTTCATGAGAAAGAGAAACAATAATAGAAATATAATTTTATCGCAATAAACTTAAAAATATAATCCATGTAAAAAAATGTCAGTTTATAAGTTAAAAGAAATATGATTTGTAATGCAAGTTAATTCCATAAGTTTTTGAAAAAAATTCATTTATGAAATGCTGGAACTTCAAGGACATCCAAATATATGTATTAGATTATCCATTAAGTTTCAATATCTATGACCAAAAACTTTTCCTTACTTTATAAGACACCTGAGAAAAGAAAATCTTGAATTCACATTCAAGGAAAGATATTAAGAATATCAAAACACCATCTGTGACCAAAATTATTAAGACAAAGTTGAATATAAGTTCATTGATAAAAATATCACTTAGATTAAGATATGCAACTCAAAGATGTACAATTTTCCTTTCGTTGAACCAATTGTTTAACCCATTTAAAAATAAATCCATCACAGCATTGAAATTCTCAAATGAAAATAATACAGATTTACATTTCCTTTTTACTAGTACCTTGTTTTTGATAAGCATTATCATCTCTTAGATAGCTATATAGTTCTATTGAAATACATTTCCAAGAAATAAATCTTGTTTGTCGTCATTTCTTAATGAGGGTAAATGATGTTTGCACAATTTGAATTAATTTATAGAATTTACATTGTCATCTGCTGATTCACATATTCTTTCGAAATAGAACTTAAGTTGAAAACTTTTAACTTGATTTCTGAACTGATGGATAAGATCAGAAGGATTAAACCTGATTCATTGACATCTATTACTTGTTCATTAGCCTACCCATTTTGAAGTGGAAATCAAGTGATGGTATATTTTAAATCTCTTTGGAATCCCTACTTCTGCAACTTGTCAAAGGTCCAAACGGGTCCAATACTGCAATCCAGTTTCTTACTTCCTTGCAAATATCCCTTGGGATAAAAATCAATGGTGACGCCTGGTCTTGTTGTGAACTCAAAGGCATCTGCAAAAAGAAACTAGACAATCTGAGCAAAAGATTGCTTCTCCAAAGAAATGAACTTGTCTAAGAAAATTATAGAATGGTACCAATCAGTATTTGATATTGGCTACAATGTTATACTTATTAATCTCTTCAACAATCATGTAATAAGATATCTGAGCCCCTGATACCAATAAATGTGTCATCGTATCTTAGATGCATATAATTCTCTACAGTGATGTTTCAGCCCAAACCTAGGTGGCTCAGCTCAGCCAAATTCAGATCTCAACATAAATTCATCAGGTGGATTAGAAAAAGGTGGTGGCATGGAGTTCTTACACTGGAAGTAAGCTGGGATGACTGACTTTCAGGCCAATTGCATGCTAGAGTTCCCATCATCCTAACATTTCCCATTATCATTTTCTGTCAATTATAGAATATTGAATATATAGCAATGTTCAATGTCTTGTGAATGATATTGTAGTTCCTGCACGAAAGATAAAAGCAAAGCATTTAGATGACAAAGTGAAGAATCAAAAGAAAATAAATAAATATGATGATAAGATGAGTTCAAATAAGATGGAGCACCAACATAATCTTCTGTTTATCTTATTCAGAAGTCATTGGATGTAAAATGCTTCACATAGTGCAGTCAAGAACTATACGCAATGCAATACCAGCACAATCAAGTCTTTGAGAGTGGAATTTTCACAGAACCATGGGGCAGGTACCAACTGCTAGTGTGTGATACAATCCTGCATCACTTCAACTTTTAAGCTTTAAGGTGATTAAGGTATTGAGAGAGATGAAAAATATTATGTTGCAAACTCACAGATGGATATCAACCTCCCGAACATATTTTACTCCACAAAAAAGAATTGTACATATCTTTGAAACACACACATGATGCACAACAAAAGGAAGATGTATAACTATCAAATGCACAACAAAGAAAGACCACACACATCATGCACAAGAAAAGAAAGACATATAACTACCAGATGCACAAAAAGGAAAACCATTGTTTGTTCAATCATAATATTGCAGGAAAGCTGTTTAATTAGTAATGTAATCTACCTCTTGTCTTTCATCTTTTCCTCATCATGTAATCACCAATAGTCCTGACAAGAACAATACCCACACCTAAAATGGTGAAAACGGTTGATATCCCTAACAATGATTTCTCTGTCCACAATTTGCGAGATGATCTTAAAAGCATTATGGCAATCACCACAGATTCGGAGATTTTTGAAAATCCGGATTTTCCTTCCAGGTCCTGTGCTAATGAGGCCATAAGCTAAAGCTAATCTTTCACTATGGTAGAGAAGGCTTTCCTTCTTTTCCACATCATTGATGTCATGCAGAACATAGTCTGTATTTGGAATATAGCCAGCTTGAGTCATTTGATAGGCTAACTCTTCAAGTTTTAGGTATATCTTTTCTAACATTGGATGAGAAGAATCATGTGCCATGAATATATGAACTTCCCCAGCAATCTCTATCCAGCTACATCCAGGTTCTTTTTTTATCATTTGACTGGACATCGAGGCACGCACTTTGGAAACATCATTCCATCTTTTTCCTGCAGCATAAATATTAGATAGCAAAATATATGTTGAATCTGCATGTGGATCTAACTCAAAAAGTTTCTCAGCTGCTTCTTCCCCAAATTCAACATTGTCATGCAATCTGCAAGCTCCAAGAACTGTTTGCCAGATTAATGAATTTGGAGCAAGTGGCATTTTATGGATAAAGTTTCTTGCCTCATCAAGTTTACCTGCACGACTTAGAATGTCTACCATACAAGCATGATGTTCAATTGTTGGTGTTATACCATAAACCTTTATTAATGAATTGAAATGTCTTCTTCCTTCGTCAATTAGACCAGAATGACTACAAGCAGAGAGAACACCAATGAAGGTCACATCATCTGGCTGCACACCCTCATTGATCATATCTTGAAAAGTTGAAAGTGCCCTTTCAGCATAGCCATGTTGTGAATAGCCACATATTATTGTATTCCACAAAACTTCGTCTCTTTCAGATGAACAGTCAAATACCTCCACAGCCTCTGCTAAACAGCCACACTTGACATACATATCAGTGAGTGCACTTGAAAGAAATGCATCATTCATACCTGATTTGATCACCTGGGAATGAATTTGCATGCCAGAATCTAAAGCTGCTAAGCTAGAACATGCCTTCAGGCAGCTTGCAAGTGTAAATTCATTTGGAACCAAACATTCTCGTTTCATCTCACGATAACACTTGATTGCCTTCTCATCTTGATCACTCTGGGCATAACCAGTGACCATCACTGTCCAAGTAAAGACATCTCTCTCATGCAACCTCCTAAAAATTATGCACGCATTCCCCAACTGTCCAGAACTTGCATACATATCAATCAATCCAGTTCCAACAAATTGATCATTAGCTAGGCTAGTCTTGATGATCTGCGCATGTACCTGAGTGCCATAGTTCACATTCAGTAGACTCGTACAAGATCTTAAAATACTGACAAATGTGTATTTGTTGGGTTTGAAATCTTCAATGAGCATTTGATAATATATCTTCATTGCATATTCACAAGTGCTACCACTGTGGAATCCAGACAAGAGGGAGTTCCAAGATACCGTATCATGATGCATTATGCATCTGAATACCAAATATCCATCTTGGACAGCACCAATCTTCATGTACATATTAACGGCAGCATTACCAACTACATTGTCACTTTCAAATCCAGCTTTTATGATGTAGGCATGGACACTTCCAATAAACCTGTGCTCACCTATATCAGCGGCAGCACTGGCTAGGCTGGCAAGAGTGAATTTGTTTGGCTTAATACCAGTTCTTCCCATATCGTTAAATAGTTTAGCAGCTTGATGACTATGTCCTTGCTGTTCAAAACATGATACCATAGAACTCCATGCAACTACATCATGTTCTTTGATACTCAAGAAAACCTTGTAAGCATCCTCAACAAATCCACACTTTGAGTACATATGAACAAGACAACTACTCAATATGGAATCCAACTCTGATCCAATCTTGATAACTAAGGAATGAAACATCCTACCTTGTCTGACATTTCCCAAGTTTGAACACCCCTTGAGAACAACTGACAATGTATGCTTGCTAAGCCTGATACAAGGATCATCAATTTGTCGAAACAACTTCAGAACCTTTAGATTACCATCTTCTCCTTCCCGAGCATATCCGCTAAACAGTGCCGTCAAAGACACTTCATTATGTTGTGGCAAGTTGAAGAAAACTCTCTCTGCACCGCCCATTTCACCACATTTCACATATAACCCTACTAAAGAAGATCCAACGAACAAGTCCGACATGAAACCAAGCTTCACAGCCTCCGCATGAACCTGCTCTCCAAAACCCAAATCGGAACACAAAGAACATGCCTTGAGCCCGGCAGCAAGAGCAAACGCATTTGGCATCACTCCTTCTCTACGCATCTCAGAAAACAAAAGAACACCCTCAAGCCCTTCGCCTTCCACGTTGCACCCAGATATCAAGGTCGTCCAGGCGGCAACATCACGTTGGGGCATTTCGTCAAACAACCGTAGTGCCAACCTCAAATTGCCACTCTTACAATACAAGTTCACAAGACAAACCCACAAATGGGAATCTGGATCCTTCCCAAACCTCAAAACACGAGCATGTACGGCCTTTCCAACCGAAAACGAGCCCGTCGACGTGCAACTATGAACCAAGGACGAGTACTTCTTGAGCGTATCGTCGGCGTCGACTGTTTCCTTGCAAACGGCCATGTTGGTATGTGGCGGACGGGCGTTTTCCTTGGACAAGGCAGGAGAAATCGAAGTGGGTCGCAGCAATATGGTATCTTTCTGTGGCTGGCGCGTGCCTGTGCGGGATTTGATGGAGAGTTTCTGAACAATGGCTAGCGTGGTGGAGCGGGTAGCCACAGAGGTGGTTCTGTGGAGCAGAGGAGTTGGTGGAAGGCGCATGGCTTTCAGGAGGAAGAGTTCGCGTTCCATGGAGTGGTGAGTCGGGGGAGCAATGACATCCGAGTGGAAGCGGAGAGCTCTCCAGGGGAAGGAAAGTCGACAATAGACGACTCACAGTGGAACAGCGGCTTTCCCGCTAAAGTCATGGATGGATAAATTGCACTTTTACCCCTGTCATTCTTGCATTTAGGATCTGATGTTATAATATCTAGGAAATTTTATGAAAGTTGTTTCATCGAAATATTTATCTTAAGCTAAAAAGTTTTTACAAACATTAAAGACTTGTTAACGTATGACAGAATGTTTAGATAAAAAGAAATAATTTTTTTGTTAAAAAAAGTCAAAATAGAATATTTGAAAGTCAAAATTTCTGGTAAAATTTGATGTACGTGTTAGAAAGTTAGAATTCTTGGAAAAGTTTATAAGAAGGTTTATGCTACCTAAAATAAAAAGAATTTATACCTAAATTTCTGATATTTGTGCTATATTGGAAATTTGAAAATTTATTTTAACTTTTCAAGATATAAAATCTAAGGAATTTCTAACTTTCAGACCTCATCCAGTTTGAAAGGCCTGAAGCCCAAAGGCCTCATCTCGATTGCGTGAGGAGAACCACCAGCTATCTCCAACCTGAAGAAGTCCCAAAGGCAACGACACACATCTCCGTATCGTCCCATCCATGCAATGCTCATCTCCAACTTCGTCCACACGATGGCCTGTTCGTGTCATCCCATCCGTGCGATGCTCATCTCCAGCTTTGTCCACATAGTGACCTTTTCTTCTCCTCCATGTAGCGCTCATTTGTAGGTCGGTATACTTCTCCAGCTTTGTTGACCAAGGGGGGTTATTTTCTAGGAGAACCAACAAACTTCTATTGGCCATCTCTTGGTTTTCTTCCTTGTCATCATCTTAATTTCCAATATTTTGGTTGGTGCTGGTGTTTTGGAGAGGGATTCTGCTTTCCCCTTTGTGAGCTTTCAACATTACTACCATAAAAATCATGAAAATAGAAAGTAATTTGTTTGTGCAATTAGGTTGACTCATTGCTCAAGTATGTTTCATTCTTTATAATTTTATTCGTAAGGTAGGTAAAATAGATCTACTTGAAGATGAAGTAGAAGGAGTTGAAGAGAATGATCAAGAAATAAAATTTCCGATACATTTTGAAGATGATGAACAATTACATGTTATTGATAACGATCAAGGACAAAGAAAAATAATAGAAGATCAAATATGTGTAACAATGTCTCAATCTGTGTTGCATATTGTCATTATTAAATCATAAACTATGTTTTGTATTTTCTTTATTTAAGACTTTGTCATGAAATATTTTAAATATTGGAAGATATGACTTTGCATTTCATTCTTATAATTTACTTCTATTTCATGTTATATTTCTATATTTTTTATTTATTCTTTTTAATATTTATTATCATAAATAATTAAATATATATTTTATGATTATTAAAATATATAATGTCAAATTAATTTTTTTTAATTTCAAATATGTATTGTAAGTACTTTAATTTTATGAAAAAAAAAAAACTATATAATTTTCTTAACTTTCCGTCAATGACACAAATACTTTCAAATTTTACTTTCTCGACTTTTTTGATTTCTAACTCTTTTGAGTTTTTGATTTCTAACTTTTTGAGTGGTACAAATAGACTCTAATGTATATTAGGAAAGTTTAGAAAGTCAAAATACAAAATTACCAAAATTTTAAATTTTATTTTTGTTAAATTTTGTTTGATTTCATTTCCAAACAAAATTACATTTCCATCATATTCAATTTTAAGTGTACAAATAAGCCTTAAGTAACTTTTTTCCTACTAATGCACATATTTATAAATATTTTATTTTTAAAATTGAAATATAATTATATGGTTACTTAATTATATTGTTATCTATTATAAATTAAAGTTTTAACTTAATCAAAATTATATATATTTTTAAAATAATAGTTGAAATTTTACAAAAATTGATCAATTTCACTAAAAGATAAAAGGTAAAAACAAGGAAAATTAATTTTCCCTTATTTTCTTTTCATCTTATAGACATCTCACTTTTGAACCTTCTACCAATAATATTAGCATTTGCCATGTCATTAAGATTGGTGTCATGTCATTGGGATTTAGTTTGTTCTAGCAACGTTGCCACAAATCGACATGTCATTTTTTCCAAAGAGTTAGCTGATTATGAAAGGGGAGGGGATGTGAAATAGAATCTTAGGATCTAGCACTCCAATTGAGAAGATTCAAAATAACGAAAGAAATAACAATCACACAAGAAAACACAGGATTTACGTAGTTCGACAACTTGCTTACATACATAAGGTGCTGGTTGTGTTTCTTGTGGCTAGAGTATAATTGATTTACAATTATAGTAGTATAAGACCCTTATATACTAGGTTATTAGGACTTACATGACACATCACATAACATTAACCAATCATAAACATCGACTATGGCAAATCATATCAGGTGTTCTTAGTCACACGTGGTAGGTGTATCTAGTTCTAGAAAGTTTGCAACTATAACAATCTCGTACAATTGCGCTAACCCTATAGCAAACGTAATGAACTTACTGCATAGTGTTTAGCTAAACATCATGAACACTCTTTGTCAACTTGTCTAAATATCATAGATTGTTTATGTACTTCTTCAATTAGCTAAACATAACAAACTTCTTTGTTACCTTTGTCTATCAAGTACTATGGGTTTTCATTGAATTTAGTTAAACTCAACAAACTAACTCCATTGTCCTTACCAATACCATAAGTATTTTAATATTACCAAACCCTTTGTCTAATACTGATCTTTTGAACACCATGAATTGTCATTAAGTTTAACTAAACTCAATAGACCCTCTCCCACATGACTAGGGTCTCTACATGTGACTTCTCTAAACTCCATGAACCTATCCATTGAGTTTAGCTAAACTCAATAGACCTTAGACTATATTGTCCATTTACGATTTCTTCAATTAGCAAATTGATTAAGGGAATCTTTATACCTAATAATCTCCCACTTGAAGATTGATGAAGATGTCATCCAAATCAGATCTATGTCTAAAGAGATAAACTACTATACTCTATAACAACACAATGAATTTCTACTAGCATCTTATCACCCTATTCAATCTTTCTAAACTCCCACTAGGACCATGCATAACCCTAGATTCTGCTTGTCATACCCTTGGTTAGCATATCAACAACATTCTTTGACCTTAACACTTTTTGTAGTATTAAAATCTATTCTTCCATCAACTCTTGGATGAAATGATACCTTCTCCTGATATGTTTGGTCTTGCAAGGATGAATTAGATTCTTTAAGAGATAAATGACACGCTGATTGTCACAAAATAACTCACACTTGGGTTGATCATTCCCTAAGTTTGCAAGTAAATTCTTTAACTAGATTATCTCCTTTACTACCTCTACAATGGTTATGTATATGGTATTTATCATTAATCAACACTAATATTCAGATATTTCAAACATTAACCATTAAGATTTTGGATATTTTGGATGAACTAATTTTAGTAATCAATAATACAATTTTCTCTTTTCTGAATCAAATAAACATGAAATATTAACAATACTAACATTAATCATGATACAAAACACACAATACAATATATAAATGCTAACTATAACAACAGATAATTAGTTTTGTTTTTGTTTTGATATGTTCCTGAAGATGAATGAAAGATGAAATGTATAAATTCTTTATTGACAGTAAAAACTTTCGTCACTACATGTGACGTGATTACACCACTAAAAACTTAATCACTTACAATCACACATTCTCTCCCTATAGAATTGTGAACCAAGACTTGTAAGTTGATCTCCTCTTCAGTATATTGACATCAACTTGAAATCAAGGTTAGAAGTTTTACGATCTCCTGAGAAATGATTCGGTGTTTAGTGAAAATGGTTTCCCTTCTTACGACGTAATCACTCCTTACAGTTGTTGACAATCACTGTGTTTGGCTTAGAATTGACCCGACATCTATTTTCACATACCTCTAATGGTTGATGATTAGTGGTGGTGTTGTGGAACTTCAAGGAACTATTGATACTTCCTACAATTAGCATAGTTCTCCACAATTTTCTTCATTCTTCTCCTCTTCTTTTTATATTTCTTTTAGTAGTAACTATCTCTGTCTAAATGATCATTTGAATTTCCTTCATTCATATCAACAATGGTAATTTCTTCTTGATTTCACGATTTAAATTCTATGTAATACGTGCAATCATGGTTTTCCTTCGAATTTACTATTTCTATTAGATCACTTGGGAGGTCAATTATATATTAGGCATATGAAGTGTCTAATGCCTTCCTCATGTGTATTCAAAAAAACTTATCTGGACTTTTTATTTAAGCTAGTCAACATTATCTCTATTAGGACACAAATATCACTTTACATGCATTTTTATGTATTTCTTAATTTTTCCTAGTTTCCTCTTAATAAGTAAGGTAGCTGACTCCAACACAACCATTCATTTCCTATCCCCTTTAGTCTAGACCATTAGATTAAAAGAGTGTGGAAGATCGTTTATCTTTTCCTTGGTAAGTCCATCTAAATGGTAAAAAGAAGAAGATAGGAAATGCCAAATTTCTATCCAATCTTCCCTACAACATAAGAAAATTCAACACAAAGTCATAGTTTGCAACTGTTTAATTTCACGTACCATGCATCTATGATTTCATTCTTAAACTTTATAATCACTTTTCAACACAAATCATCCACGATTCAACGTAATCACATTCATGTGCACATCAAATGTAAGACACATTTGACACTCACAATGGCGTTCATATAATCATCACATTACATGAATGTAATGACGTTCATAACCACATAATCATACGGTCACGGTCACATGGATAATTAAAAATAACCATTCACATAATATAAATGTTCCCGCAAAGATATTTAATTGCAAAGATCCAAATGCATAAGCAACATTGACTATAACATAAAATGTATATATAGTCTAATACAACGATACTGACTAATTATGACCTAAACATAGAAGTTGTAAATTCCTCATGTCTCATAGCATTGGATTGAGGTCTACTCTATCAAACCCTCGTGGAGATGTTTCATTTGATGGCCAATACTCTCATCTATATAAAAAAAAAAAAAACAAAAAAAAAAACCACCACAATTGCAATTGCATGATACGGACAATAAAAAGAACAATTCAAAGTCATAATCTCATTACATAAGATTGATGATATGAATCATTTTCTATTTACGGTCAAATCTTCAACCAAATTACATAAATTCAAATATCCTCTCTCAATTTTAAATCAAATAGTTTTAGTTTTGGGTCTTCTTCTACTTCTTTCAATTTCTTCTACATCAATTAATTTTTTTCTCCTAACTTGTGTATTTTTTAGTCTGGTGCTTTGTATGTCCAAACCACCTCAGCAAATCTAATTTCTCTTATTTTATCTTTAATTGATGAGACTCTTATTCCTAATAAAATGAATTTCTAACTTATTCATTATTGCATTACCATTTATCCATCTAAATATACACATCTCATTAACACTGATTTTTTTGAACATGATCATACTTTACAACACAATATTTTGAGCTACATAGCACGTATATGGTTAGATGAATAGTAATTTTATGAATTGCCACTGCACAAGTTTTTGATCAATTATAGAATTTTATAGAATTCAATGATCTAGAGATCATTCTCACATGATCTTACTGAGAATAAACTCTTCGAAGAGATTTTAAAAAATTTAAAATAATTACTATTGTATATATTACTAATAGATTCATTTGGTTTCATTCTAAATAATTCATATTTATTAACATTCCTTTTTCTTTTTCTTTTGCTTAGCCTGAGATGTTTCTTTGTGAATTATATCTAATGCATGTCATATATGCCTCATGTAGCGTACTTAGAAACTTCATTGAATTAATCTACATAAAACGTATAAAATAAGATGTCTAAACTTTTCACGTTCAAAGTAAATTATTTTATTGTCATTTTTATTTCATTTCCTGTAAAACTTATTTTGTAATAAATATCACCGTTGACAACAATGTTGATGGTGCATAATTAATAAATTAAAAAGGCCAATCATTCTATATTCGTAATGACTGTAGTTTGCACAGCATCGAGAACAATTCAAATCATAATCTGACTCTGTGTGATGTCAAGTAAGAGAAGAGAAGATCACGTAACAAGAGAAGTCAGGCGAAATGAGAGGTTTGTGTTAAATGATACTAATATTTCTATTTTAATGGTATCGTCGGTTCAATTAACCAACGGGAATACCGTAACATTACGTGAATAAAGTAATATAAAAGATAGTGATTGAGTACGTGAATCATATTAATTAAGAAGCTTTCAAATAAAAGAAACTCGATCTGTTGTTGTGTTGTCAACACACGTTATTTAGTGGTCTACGCATAAAATTAAAAAAAAAAAATATATATATATATATATATTTGCCAAGGTATACAAATTAACGTTACCAAAAAAATTTGTGACGAATGGTAACACCAAAATGTAATCAAATGGTAGTTCTCCGATTAAAGCATCTACGCTAAAGAAGGAGGTTTGTATATGGTAAAAAGTGTGATAGAAAGAGATGGAAAGAAAAGAATAGAAAGCTAAGACAGAATGTAATAAGAGGTGAAAAGAAAATTTGATAATAAACTTTTCACTTTAAATTTTTTGGAAAATATTTTTGTTTTTACATTTTTTTCAACCTTAAGAAACGTGAAAGACTTAGAAAAGTGCCAGATTTGTCCTTACCTTCCTTCCTTGGAATTTTAATTAACCATTTCAAAGTTGTTTCTAATTATCCACAGACTTCACTTTCCTATGGGTACTCAAAATAATGTTGGCTTTGAACATTTGATTGCCAAGTATTCCCATCGGTTCAAGATTTCACTTTCCGGGTTATTTGAAAAGAATGGGAAGTAAAATGAACCACATCAGAAAACGGGAAAGTGATTTCCCAACCATCTATCCATTATATTACATGAAGAAGGAAGAGAGAACAACTAACATTCCAATTTCTTTATTATTTCAGAAAATAGATATGTGATGTTTAACATTTCCGTTGTACCTAAGATTTTCTATGATCACACCTAACTCTTAAGTGACTTGGGTGTCAACATTACAACTACCGGGAGATTGAAACTAAATTGATATGTGCTAATTTTTGAATTAAAATTTCACAGATGTAATGATGCCTACCTCCAACTACATATTGCAACTAATTGATTGTTATGAGATTTAAATAAATAAAGCAGCAATCACATCAGATCCACTCTCTAGCAGTAATCACTCCCCCACTTTTTTCTTGCTGTTTCTTCATCCTCACTTCTTCTCCGACCTTTATTGTTAATTGCGAGATAATGTTACTTATGATATATATTTATCTACAATATTTGATGCGCCACGTGTAATAATGATACTACTAAGATTCGAATTTTGATGAACGTAAAAATTATCATCCGTAGTAAAAGACACTTGATCATTACAACTACGATTTTAAAATACCATATATTTACGTCTACGAAGAAACGCGTGAATTTGAATGAAATTATACTCAACTACCTAATCAACTAAATACTCGACTTTTATTGAGATAATGAATGCTTTTTCTTTAATTAATTACCATTCACGGTCTCTCAAGCTAAGCAAAAGTTTTAAAACTTTCGATGGAGCTTTGGATTGAAAGCAAATGTACGCTGATTTTATTGAACTTTATAATTAAGACAATGAATGGCTAATTATATTAATTTTTCGGTAATGATGATTTTTACAGGAAATCACAGATACCGTTACTACTATTAATCAACTGAGTTTATTAATTATAGTCGGTTTAGACTTATAATTACACTATCTATGATCACGTGGAAGATTTAAGTACGAATGTGTAAAATTTGAAGGTTATTAATTGAATGCGAATATATTCTATCGTCTTTTTGTGGAGCTTATCGAATGCGAATAATATTCTCCAAATTTACGTAGACACCATCCATCTATTAAAATTCGAGAAAATGTGTTTATTAGATATTTATAAGTAAAAATATTATAAGTGCTCGTCTTATAAATTAAATATTTTAATTTAAAAGATTACGTGTAAAATAAGATAGACATTTTTTTCTTTATAAATATATATTTTATATGTAATTTCCATCTTCTGAGATAAATAAACTAAAGGATTAACTATATTATTATCGGTAATGGCTTGGCTGAAATATAAATTACACCGAACAAAAAGATGACGAGTTTCTGTGGTCGATCAAGAATTTAAATTTCATAAAAGTTAAATATTTTAAATACACAAAATATGTCTTAATAAATAACGGGTCACGTTCTTCCTCGGAGAAACACGGCTGTCGGCACCGATCGATGGGTGCACGCCGCCGACACATGACAGCGGGGCAGGCTTGCACGTGCATCACGACCTTCTCCTCGTAATTAATGCAAGATTTTTTTAAAAAAAAAAAAAATCTTCCTTTTTGGGTTGGTTTAAAAAAGAAATATATTTTAAAAAAAAATATATATTCCGTTGTACCCAAGGAGGGTGTAGCAGCGGCGAAAGTTATCGAACAAAACGAGCACGATGACGCCGACGACGCCTTTCTTCCTTTCTTGTACGTGCAAAAATACCGGCGGAATCGGTAGACAGCGACAGTATTTGCGCGACGCACGCAAGCGCTGTCGCGACCTGCGGGACTCCGGCACCGTCCGATCGATCGATCTGATGGATGGTCCGTCCGCGTCAAGTGCGCGGCGGAAACCGTTGAGGGCCGCCGACGCAGGGTTAGGTCCTCCGACATCTGTTTCGCGTCTCCGTCGGCGATGGCGAAGACTTAGCCCAGCGCACGTGACTTCCGCTTTGGATGGTGGGGTCTTGCGCTGGCTGCCGCTTGCGACTGACGGATTTTTGGACCACGTGCGGTGTCGATTGGTACAAATTGGTTCGATTAAATCACGCGTTAATTCACATTGTATGGTTTTTTAACGATATTGGACTATCATCTGATGGAATTAACCAGCATCATATGTTTTTTTACAAAATGGATATATTTTTTACATAAATGATATATCAAAAATATTTACAAAATTTATCTATATGATCATAGAACTAATATATCGGATATTTAAAATCTAAGAATTCATATTAAATTTAATCTATCGATTCTATAATTAATATACTGAAAAATAAATCTTAACATGATCTTATAAAGTCAAACTATATCATTATTATTCAAGAATATGAATAGACTATAAATCACACATCGTGCCTAAATAACCTCATTGGTTCTCTTGACACGACTAATATAAATCTGGTCAGACACGATATAAATGAGGGCTGACATCCCCTCGTGTTGGATTATTACAATCATGTGGCAACTGGTAATTGGATGTTGAGGTTTAATCTACTTTTCTCTCCGATTGTTGTTTTTTCTTAGTAATCTTAACATTTTCTGTGCTAATTTACATCTCAAAAATCATTACCGATGTTATTGTTTAATTATCGCGGTCTGATGTCTGTGGCGTTAAAAATTTGCACGGTCTATAATTAATCATTCTCGTTTTGGAAAATGGAGAAACATCACCGTCATCCAAAAAAAACCAACTGACCACGTTTGCAATATTCTACCTAAAGTACCATCAAATCAGATTTATTTATTTATTTATTTTTAAAAATTTTGTTTATTTTCTTAATAAAAATCAAAATATTAGTTTAGATTTATATTAATTTTTTCTAACTCTGAAAATAGACAACTTAGTGGTTAAATTATCTTTTTCTAATTCTGAGAATATTAAAAAGAGTTCAACTTATGTTTCTTCACCAACTTTTAGAATAAAATAAAAATCAATTTGAAAGAAAAATTGAAACAAAAATCGAGCAACGACGGAACGGGTAGATCCACGAAATAAACGGTCGGATCGAATTCTGGACAAAATGAAAACGGTCGGATTCCGGTTCCGATGACAGATTGCCCGTCATTTTCCCCGCGTTTTGGGTCGGGCGAGGCGTCGGTGGGACTCAACCAGGGTTAAGCCCAACCGAGGATGGGTCGAGGGGGAGGACTATAAAAAGGGGAGGGAGGAGAGAGAAGAGGGCTTTCATGGGCGACCGGTGAGCCAAGTGGCCGAAGGAGAGAGAGAGGGGAAGGGAGGGGAGGTAGGAGGAGCGGGCGAGGCGGTGCGCGTGTGTCTGTCTTTGTCTCCCACCGGGCGGCGGGTGGGTGGGGGGTGGGGAATGGGGGAATCGAGCGGCTCAGTTTCCATCGACGTCGAGAGGATCTCCTTCGGCGGTGAGGTTGGGACTCGCATTTTGGATCCTTACTTCGCTTTTTCCTTTTTCTTTCATTCCGATGAGATTGTCTTCCATTCGTTGGAGTTGTACGATTTATGTTTGAGGGTTTTCTTTTTTGCTCTTGTCGTTGCGTTTTTCTATTGTTTTGGTGATGCCTGGGGCTTTTTTTCAACTTCTTGGTGGTTACTTTGAGCTCGGAGATGTTGTTGCCTTGGTGTATGGGATCTTGCCGACAATGCCGAATGGATTTTTCATTCTTTTGTTTCGACCGTTTTGTCGTGGCCACTGTTGGGTGTTGATCTGAGGTTTTCTTAAGCTGCGTCGTTTCGAAGCCCCGAGTCTTGGTTGCTGCAAATATGCTGTTTTTGCCGTGACAATTGGTTGGCCCCCGTGATGATTATTACTTCCGAGTTCCCGGTGTCAAAGAATGCAATATCTGAAGCACTATTTTTGGTCGCACCATCTTTTCGTTGCTTGCTCCATCCTATAGGCTTCGCCAAAATTGGAACGTGCAGTTGCTTTCTGAATGGTTCTTTCAATCTTGTTTAAATGGTAGAAGAGACTACAGAGCTGAGTCTTCCTTCCTCTAATCCATGTCGTTTTTATGGATCCTGCATACTTCTCTTTGTTGAATGATAGTATGTCTTCATCACTGATTTAAATCTGAAAACTAAAGTGTACATTTTCATATTTTGTACAAGACATGGATCATTTTTATTTACCTTTCAACAACTTCTTTGATTACTTTCTATTTTCTGTGCGTTTTTTGTTAAGATTAATTCTCTCGGTAGAAAAACATACCAGATTATAGTGAATTTCCTGTGCATTAATCGGGAGGCATGGTTCGATAGGAAGATGTAGCTAACCTCCATCAGGTACTAAGACCATCTGGTGTCAAATTGTTTGCAGGAGCATCACATACGAACAAGTCATGGTACAGTCACCGTTTCCATCTTCGGTGACCAAGATAAACCAGCGCTTATTACTTATCCCGATCTTGCTTTAAATCGTAAGAACAATTGCTACCTATATCTTCCATCCACTGAAATCCATATTTGACCTTTAATATTTGTGTGCTCACAAATGCCTTGCTTATTTATCCTTTTTTATTGTAAAATCTACCAGACATGTCATGCTTCCAAGGATTATTCTTTTGCCCACAAGCTGCTTCTTTACTGCTGCACAATTTTTGCATCTACCATATCTGTCCTCCAGGCCATGAGGTCGGTAAATGTACACACTGTTTCTATTTGTTATGTGCATATTCCATTGCATGCTGTACTAACAGTGTCTTGAATGGGCGTTTCCTCAAAGAGCTTTTGCAGTTAGGTGCTGCTCCAATTTCTTCCGATATTCCTGTGCCAACTGCTGATGATTTAGCGGATCAGGTTGCTGATGTCCTAGACTTCTTTGGGTAAATATGAGCATAAACTATTCAAATTACGTTAGTTTCCTTTTTTCTTTGGATTTTGCAAATGGTCATTGGGCTTACATCTTCTGCCCGTCTTATTTCCAGACTAGGTGCTGTAATGTGCTTGGGTGTAGCAGCCGGTGCTTACATTCTCTCACTTTTTGCTGTAGGTTTATCAACTCTTTGTAAACAAAATTGTGTCAACTTGTTCCTCTATATTTTGTCTAAATTTAGTTTTATATTGATTGTTTGCAGATGAAGCATCGGCACCGTGTGATTGGCTTGATAGTCGTCTCACCTCTCTGTAGATCACCTTCATGGACAGAGTGGCTGTATAATAAGGTTCTTTCTAACTTTTCCCATCCAACAGTTTTTCAATTATTTATTTGTAGTAGGAGAATGGAGCTCCATATAATCCTGATCAAGATTTAAAAAAAGATCTGTTAAAATTCATCTGCAGGTCATGAGTAATTTACTCTATTTCTATGGGATGTGTGGTTTATTGAAGGACTGTTTGCTTCAGCGCTATTTCAGTAAGGTGAATTTAAAATCTTTTGTTAAGGCATTTGTGTTATGTTATGTGGCATTGTTTAATTGATTTTCTTACAGGAAGTTCGTGGTGGGACAAATATTCCCGAATCTGAAATTGTACAAGCATGTAGAAGTGTAAGTAGAATTTTGGTTCAAAATATGCATGTATTGTCACTCACATCTAATTTGACAAACAAGCATTTATGTGATTCACGAACGCCTCTTTCTGATCTAAATTCCAGCTTCTTGACGAGAGACAAGGTAGAAATGTTATGCGATTTCTTCAGTCAATCAATGGGTATGTCCTGAATTGAATTCTGCAATTCTCTCCTAAATTATCGACAGGGAACTAACTGTGATTTGCCAATTGATCAGGAGACGTGATATCACGGAAGGATTACAGTTGCTTCAATGCCGAACATTAATATTTGTTGGGGAGAACTCCCCATTTCATTCCGAGGCACTTCACATGGCGTCGAAGTTGGACAAAAGATACTGTGCCCTGGTTGAGGTATATTTTTTTAATAAAGAAGCAAACATTGGATTCGCAGCATTATTGGTCCGTCGGTTCGCGTTGTGATTAATTTGTGAATTGCTGATTGTATGTATGTTTCTATCCATCTGGTGGGTGGGCCGGCTTGAATTCAGGTTCAGGCATGTGGATCGGTGGTAACGGAGGAGCAACCGGACGCAATGGCAGTGCCACTGGAGTACTTCCTCATGGGTTATGGTCTATACAAGCCTTACCAGCTGAGCAGCAGCCCTAGGAGCCCGCTCAGCCCATCGTGCATCTCCCCGGAACTGCTATCACCGGAAAGCATGGGATTGAAGCTGAAACCAATCAAGACCAGGGTCCCTACGCAAATCTGAAGCCATCATGGTCTTGAGCAGCCTTTCACACTTTTTACAGCTTCGAACGAATTCTCGGGTGTAGATAAATGGGAAAGCAGAGAAGGATGGAGTCAGGTATATAAAAAATAGCGGTGGTTGAGAGATTCTATTCCATTCAATTGTAGCCATAAGGTGCTCCTTTGTAAAGTTTCATTATTTATGACGATTAAATAATAATAAAAGTGTTGGTGGGGGCGGGAGCGGGGGTAACCTGTGATGGTGGGCTTTGTTCTTAATTCATTCGTTCAAGTCATTTGACGTGCCATTGGACTTTGGATTCTCCATGCTGGTGGAAATGGGATGCGGATTGGATTTAGACATGCCAGCAGTTTGATGGTCCCGGCTGTCCGATGACGTCCTGCGCCGCGGGAAAAGTACGACGAGTTCTTTGTTGCCTATGTCATGTACGAGCAATCCATTTCATAGGTAGAGCCACATCTTTGTTTTATTCTTTGTGTTCAAATGTGATGTTAACATTTAGTGTTAGGTGGTGGTGGCGTCTAAGATTAGGGAGGGCTAACGAATTATACAACTAAGTTGGGGGGGAAAGTTAAGAATAAGGATTACAAGGAATTATATGACAGTTTGAACAGGGGAGATTTAGCATATATATGTATATATGAGATTAGAACAGAGGAAATTCGGACGTAAAAGAATTTTGAAAGCAGTCTAGATATAAGAGAAATTATTAAGAGAACGAAATGTTAAAAAGTTATTGGGTCGGATGGGGAAATCTCTGTTGAGGTGTGGAAGTGTATCGTTAAAGTAGGGATTAAGTAGTTAGTTGAGCTTTTTAACACAATTTTAAAGACAAAGAAGGTGTCAAAACGGGAAAACGTTGTTTTTAATACGTATACTTGAGAATATAAGGGTGGCATACAAAATTATAATAATTACCATGGTATTAATTAAGTAAATGGGTCGTCAAACTAAGGAAATCATGAAGTACAGGTTTAAAGGAAAATTACGGTATATTTTAGAGTTTAAAGGATCTAGATGAATAGGTCAAAAATTAAATCTAGGTTTAACAAAAAAAATAATGACGACGTATAAAATTAGATGATCATGAGATTCACGAGAATAAGATTTTTAAATACTTAGGATTTGTATATCAAAGGAGAAATGATAGAAGAAGATGTGTGTTACTCATAAGATTAAAAGTACGGGGGATAAAATGTAGAAATTGTTTTTGGAATATTATATGATCAAAAAGAAAGTTTTATGAAATTATTATCCGTCTAATTATAACTCATATGTAAAATGTTGACGTTGTAAAGATGGTACTAGATGTTTAGATAGATGAGCGGTGATATAATAATAATATGCAAGGGATAAATTACAGATAATTTTATTAAGAATAGAATATGAGTTACGCTTATTTAAGATAAGATAAAGAAAATTTAACATAACATCATAGGTGGAATTAGGATTGGATAACTTGAAGAGGGAAGAATAGTGAGTTAGAAGTTAGTTATTTTAAAAGTAATAAAGAGTAAATGGTTGAAGCAGCATGATTTAAAATTCCTAGTGAGTTTAAAGTGCATCAGCATGTTCTGTTTCTAACAGGCAGATTTAATCATATAAATGGGTGTAAAGCAAATTGCCAGCTTACGGGTCTTAAAAACGGTTGCCCGATTTATTGGTCAAGGAACTTAACCCTATCACTACTAATGAACGGTGGTCCAGGTGAAGCAGACAAGGAGAAAATACTAGAACAATAAATCCTAAGAACGGACTTTAGATAAAGTGGCCCACTTAGGACACCCGCTTAGTAAGTAAATGTGATTAGACAAACCTAGTCGAAGGAGTGGTTCTCATCAACGTCAGCCCAATGAAATAGGCTTTTTTTTTTTGCACTGCAAAGTTCTCGGTTTGAGTTCTTTTGGAGTCAGTTTTCTCAAGCGTTGTATTCTTCCCAGACTGTGTGATGTTTTTCAGCTATTTTAATAAGAAGGCCATTCTTGTCTGCTGAGGAATGGGTCGCTTGAGTTTGCGTACGTACGTTTATTTTCTTTTTCTTTGGGCGGTCGTCGGGTTCCATTCGATCCTCTCGGACTCCCCAGGACAGATTTTCAGGCAGCAACTTGTGAGCGGCAGGTTGAGGTTGGAGCGGCGGCCATTTGGAAAGAAACTATCATTGGTTTGATTTGGTGAAAAGGGGGGGCATGCAAGCACCACTAACTGCTTCGACCAACTGCCGCTTCTCTTCTGGAATCCCGATTCTCGAGTGGTTGGGTCCTTTTCTCTTCCCCTGCTGATAAGTCTGGAGATTTGCAAACTATAACCCATGGCAGGTTTCTTGGGCGCTTGATTGATCTTGTGCGGGTCAGCGAGCGAAAGAATTGTTTTTATCTTCGGACTAGCGAAGTCTGGCAGCAGCTGTCACAGGCAGGAACGGAAAAATCATAATCCCGTTACCAGACCGATAACACAAGCGGATAATCTTGAACAAGTACTGAAGCTTTGCCCAGTTCAGGATTGATTGATGGGAAACACAACTACGTCAGAAACACGATCTGCGAAATATGCGTGGAAAATTTGTTTAACCTTTTGTTAACGTAGAAAAATTAAGAATAAATTTTTAATTTTTTTATATATAAAAGATCAAATATTTCAAAACATTCAGATGTATTTTTCATTTAAAAGTTAGGAAAGTAATGTAAAATTTATTATTATTTTAATTAATTATTTTATTATTTAAAATTAATTATTTTATTATTTAAAATTAATTATAATTAAAGTATGTATTGTTAATTTAATTAAAGTATTCTATTATTTTAATTATTACCTTGTATAATATATTATTGTTTTTCAAATTATAAATTATTTCCTATATAATGTCGATGAGTCATACCAACTTAGTACAACCCCTTCTTCTTCTTTTTCTCTTCCCATTCATGTTAAACGGTGATGGGTACCGATCGGTGTGGCCCAAGTGCACTTCATTGGTACAGACCCAATTATGTCAGGTTGATCAATGACATAGTCAAACCTATTTACACTTGAAATTAATGTCAATGGACCACGTTGATCAAGTACAGCCCAATTTTTCGGCCCAGACAATGTTCGGTTGTACCAACCATCAGCTATTATGATTCATTCAAGCCTATCAACAATACGATTTAACTGTGCTGAGTAAAAGGTTTAACAAAGGTCATTTTCAAATTATTAATTATTTTATTAAATCTTTAAAACCATCTTATTACGCAATTATTAAATTATTTAGAGTTTATTATTCTATTTTTTTTTGTGCTTTATGTTATTTTGCATAACATTGCTTCAATTTTTAAGGAACATGATAATGTTGAATTTTTTTATCTATGGTTGAAAAGGTGAAAGAATGTTTTTTAAATATTAACATGATATATCTATTATTTTATATTTTAAGTACTTGTTTAAATCAATGGCTTTATGATTTACATGTTTGATAAATTTAGTATATTATTTTTAGCATATTACACACACTTTTATTCGTATTTCTCCTTTTCTTTTATATTTCTTTCAGTAGTAACTACTTCTGCCTAAATGATCGGTTAGATTTCTTTCATTTGTATCAACGATGATGATTTCTTTTTCATTCTACAAGTTAATTCCTACGTGATACGTGTAATCGTGATTTTCCTGTAAATTTTCTGTTTCTGCAACTGCTACAGTGGCATGTTAAAAAATAATTGGTTTGTGAAGTTAGTGTAACTTATAGACTTACTTCATTGACTTAACTATAAAACACATGCAATAAAGGAATAACTTATAAGCTTATAACACTAATACAATACATTACCTTAATGTATATTCAAGTAACTCAATACGTATAGTTATGTTAACTTAACAAGTTAAACATATGCAACTCACGTGATATAATAAAATATTTAAATTCACACGTGTGTAATTCTACTTTACGAATAAAAAAGATATTTTTGATACTTACAAACTATAAGTATTTGAAACTTATATGCCTTTTAGATAGCACCTAACTTACTGAAAGATAACTTAAGTTCAGTTTCCAAATCACGACATATGTCCTTGGTAATTTATATGATAAAAAGGATATTTCGAATACTTGCAAACCTAACTATCTAATGCTCAAACACATTTCAAATAGTTATCAGCTAACTTATCAAAAATCTACTTAAGTCATGTATTAAGGTAACAACATGTGTACTTCATGAAATAATAAAGTATTCTTTAAGCGTTCAAAACATAACTGTTTGGTACATAAAATGTAACTCTCTGAAATAACAGACATTTCGGATATTTAGAAATTACAAAGCCTATAACTCATTGATAGTTTCAAAATATACTTAATCAATAGTAATTCCCTGAAATTATGTAGATTCTTTTATTAAGGCATATAATCATGCAATTATAACATAATGGCTTAATTCTCATATGATAAGCTAAATATTATATAATTAACTATTATTTAACCATCAATATTATGTACTTTTTCATTTTAAACAACAGCCATAACGAACAATGTTGGAAATGCTTACATTCACTTTTTTTTCTTTCAAAATTCCAAGTATAGCACAATAATGTTGCTTAGTGGGCTTGTCCATGATATATATATATATATGTCCTAATCACAGCTAAGTAAATTAATTATAGTAGGATTACTAGTGTAATAATTATCAACATGCTCACTAAATTTAATGCTAGGGGTTAGAGGTGTTAATGGGCTAGGCTGAGGTGGCCCAACCTAAAAAGTATTAGCCCATTCGAGCTATGGGCCAAGTTGGACCGAGCTAAAAAATTTTAATTTTTTTGAGACACCTTGGCCTAGCTTGAAAGTTTTTTGGTACAACCCAACCCAACCCAAAATTTTTTTGGGATAACCCGATCGACCTATAGCCTAGCTTGCTTTTATAATTTTTTATTTTTTTCTTCGATCTGAACTTCGATCTAACCAAAGTTTTTTATTTTTTCATTGGTCTGACCAAAGCCAACCTTTGGTCTGATCAAAGTTTTTAAATTTTTCTTTAGTCTGATCGAACCTCAACTTCAGTTTGACTGAAATTTTTTATTTGTTTAAACCTTTTTTTTAAACTTAGTCGAAGTTTTTTATTAATTTTTCTTCAATCCAACCTACTGAAGTTTTTTATTTTTTTCTTTGGCTTAACCAAAGTTTTTTATTTTTTATTTATTTTTCCTTTTGATTTGATCGAAGCTCAACTTTGATCTGACCAAAGTTTTGTTATTTTTTTTATTTTTTCATTAGTTTGATCGAAGCTCATCTTTGGTTGGACTGAAGGTTTTTATTATTTTTTTATTAGTCTGATTGGAGCTTAGCTTCGGTTAGACCTAAGTTTTAGTAGGTTTTTTATTTTTTTTAAACTTGGTCGATAACATCGGTCCAACTAAAGTTTTTGATTTTTTTATATTTATTTTTTTGATTTTAGATTAAAATAAAAAATTTACAACGTTATCTGATAATCAATTCATCATTCAAAGTTTAAAACACATTATTTTATTTATAAATACATGAAAATGATACATAAGTCATCATTCATGAATCATGATTTATCACATTAACATTAATATCAAGACATCATCAACTCACCATTCATGATTCATCATCCATCAACATATTCAAACAAAAGTCATAAAGTTAAAATAATTATTTTATTTCTAAATTCAAATTAAAAATACATTATTTTTGTAATTACATCAAATATTTTTACATTTAACATACATCATTATATTTAAATATTTAAATTTACAAATTCATTAATGAAGTCATCTTTTTGTTGTTGTTTACGAACACAAGCAAGCTTCTAGTCTTTAACACACATTAATGCTTCTAAAATATCATCTTTTAATCTTGCTCTTTTGTCATATAATATATTACCACTAATATTAAATGTCTATTCACATGCTATAGAAGAAGTTGGAATTGTTAGTAAATTTCTAGTCATTAATGATAAAATAGGAAATTTATATTTTTGTGTTTTCCACCAATTTAGTACATCAAAATCTAGAAAATCAGGATTATCTCTTATTAAATAGCTATGATTAAAATTATTTAATTTTTTCTTATTTGTTACATTAAAATCACTATATTCATCGTCAAATATGCTATAATCAATTTTTGATGATGATGATGATGGTTGTGAAAAATATGGCATATTTTGTATTTATTGTGTAACTTGTGTTTTATATTTTGTAAGATACATATCAAATATATTATTTAAATTTTTTTCTACATTTTTAATTGTTACATCAAGTTCTTTATTTAAACAAGTTTGTATTACATTTATTAATTTTTTAACAACTTTTACTTCAGTTCTAAGATCTAAATAAGCATTTAACGTATATAAGAGAGGTATCTTATTCCAATATTTTTAAAAAATTTCTTGCATTTTGAAAACTATAGGTGTAAAAAATGGATAATTACTATAATTATTAAAAACTCTTACAATATTATATAAGTGGTGGATTGCATAAATAGATGTACAATAATATATTCTTGATAAATGTTCTATTACATTATAAAATGATTTTAAAAATTTAATAAAATAATTAGCTATTGCAAAATCATTTTTATATAGTGGTGTTGTACTAATATCTATTCTACCATTATAATAAATTTTTATAACTTCTTTATAAGATAAACAATTATTTAACATTAAATATAATGAATTCCACTAATGAGAGACATCCATTGTAAATGTTTTATGTGGTAATTTAAATGAATCACATATATGATTAAATTTTTATTGTTGTCTACCACTAGATAAAATGTAACATAATGTAGTTCTAATATTTTCTAGAAAAGGTTTTAATTCTTCGACACCTACTTGAACTATAAGATTAATTATATAACATATACATCTTTGGTGAAATAAATCAAAACCATTTGGTGAAGTTAATCTACTTTTAAACATAGAGATAGTTGCATTATTACTAGATGCATTATCAAATGTAATACTACCTACTTTTTCTTTAATTTCATAAAATTCAAAAATTCTCATAATAGTAGAAATCCTATTATGTGGATGATTTATTCTTCTAAATCCTATTAATCTTTTTTGTAAAACTTAATTATCATTAATAAAATGTGCAACAACAATAATATATCATACTTTACTTCTACCCTCCTAAATATTAGATGTACATGCTATAAATTTGTTAATAAAATCTATTATATTAACTAATTTCATTTTAAGTTTATTACAAAGTTTAATAATATCTTGCCAAATTATATTTCTAGAAACTTTTTTAAATTGTATACAATAAGCTTGTGAAATATATTCTTAACTATCATCAAAATTAATAAGTAAATATATTCTTGAAAATGTTTTCAACTTTCAATGTTCATATTTTTATGAACGTTCATTAGAAACAACGTTCGTACATAAAGTTTGTTTTTTTCATAAAAATAATGTTCATTAAAAATGTTAAAATTTAAAAAGATTATAGGTTGGGCCATCATGTGGGTTAACTTGAGTCCAATTTGAATTGGCCCATTAGCTAATCTGGCATAACCTGAATTGACCCACAGGTCAGCCTAACCTACATGTTGAATTTCTAATATATTACAGCTCAGCCCGATTTGATTTTTTAAATTGAGTCAAACCGAACCAGTCCATTACAGGTTCAGCCAAGCTGGCCCGCAATGGCCTGACCCATTTGTCACCTCTAGTAGGGGTGCATAGGGGATTTACTTAATTTGCTTTGCACCAAGCATGCATGCCATAAATCTGAAGTAATATTTTTCGTTGGCACAAGTACACAACCCCCCAACACCCCCCCCCCCCTCTTCACCACCTCCTTTAGGTCTCCTCCTTAATTAAGTTTACAGTAATATATATATATATATATATGTAGGAGATATTGTTTTAAACTGAAAATTTCTATTTGATTTGGTGAACTTATGAATTCAGTGTCTGTCCAGATAAAGATCTCTTTCCTGAGGTTAATTGTAAGCCAGACATTTTGATTAATTTGGGTGTTTCAGGCCGGTTCCAAACCAGACATTATGGTGGGGTTTTAATTTCCCTTCCCTAGCTTGGAGATGATGAAATTAAACGCGGAGATTTGGTGCATCATTTCCTGAATGGCATATTCCATGGATGATTCGGCCAAGATTCGCTTGGATGAATACGTCGTCTTCCTTCTTCTTCTTCTTCTTCTTCTTCTTCTTCTCCTGCTGAACAATATATATTGTGGTGGAGATCAGAGATTGGACAGATTAAAGTGTTGTCCTACTCGTCATCATGATCATGAGCTTAATTTGGACGGTACGTCCTGTCCATTACCACACCACTAATCTTCTAAATCTAAAGTACTGAATACCATAGCCTGAATCAACGTCACCGCAAGCACAATTACTCATCACCAAATCAGTGCTCCTAGTTTTGAGTGGTGTACACCTGCCCATTACCACACCACTTCTCTATCTCTCTCTCTCTGTAACTTGCGGTGCATGTGAGGAAGAAGAGCATGTGCCTTGGATTAGCAAAGAAACAATCAACCACATCAGACCACTTACCTTCTGGTACTTCTTTTGGACTAACATACGTTCTATCTCTTTCTTTGTTTGTTGTTGTAACTTGGAAACTTCCATTTGATTTTGTGATCATAATTGAGTTTTTTAAATCTTTAATTTAACTTATCTTTTTCGCAAAGAAAAGGAAAGCATGGGAAGGGAGGTGGTTGGTTACTTTCACATGACACAAGTGCTTTTCACCGTAGGAACTCCACAATCTGATCAATAAAGATAACACCACAATACAACCAAGGGCTTTTCCTATTTTATAACGCTAGTTGATGAAGATCCAATAGCTCTTGCCATTTTGGAAGATAGACAGTGAGGTATCAAGCACTATTGAATATAATATACTACTTGGTAATTAATGGTAGTATTTGTTTAACATTGGCCTCTCTCTGACGTTGTAATTGTTTTCACCGGTAACACGTTAAGTGTTATTTCCAATTCTACCCCTCACCCGTGAGGGGTAGAATAATTTGTAAGAGGCGCTGAGCGGTGGTGATTCGAAGGAGCATGGTAAGATTTGTCAATCAATGAAGTTGATAAATCAATAAGGAGGGGTTAGTTCACGTCAAATGAAAGGAAGGCTTCAATTGTTACCTGATAAGAGAATGATAAGAGAAATATCGGTGGAGGTAGAAGTTATATTAATTAGAATGCTAAAATAGGTGCATGTTTTTTAAATATTTTGGTATAAGTATTTTTTGTTTAAATAATTTTTAACAAAAAACTCATGATAAAAAAATATAAAATGAAGTTATTGAAAAATACAATACTAAAAGAAATATAATGATCACAAGAAATAACGTAGAAAGTCACATAAAGGTTTTGTGACAAATATATCACAATTATTCAAAAATTGCCAATTAGAATGGATGAGGTTAGAATTTCATATAGGACTACACTAATATTAACTATGAGATATAAAAGGAGCTTATTAAAGTTAGTTTGCTTATGACTTACTTGAAATATATTATAATCTTTATTTTTTTCTATTTTGACCACATTATGTTTTTTATAAGCACATCTAAAATATGAAAGTTGTAAAGGAAAATTATGTTTGATATTTGAGTAATTGCAACTAATATTTGAAGATAATATAACTACTGAGAATATGGTTAGATAGAATGATGATGTAGAGGTTCTATCAAATACATAGGATGTGGATGTCAACATTGTAGGCAATACTTAATAAATAATAGACATCAATTTTGATTTGCCATATTCATCATGAGGAAGTTCAAAGATATCAATTGAAAAGAAGAAAAAATGAGCATGGTTTCATGTAGTGTCCTATCAATTTATAGTAGAATCTTTTAAAGATGCATCAAAAGATATCATGCATACGTGTGAAACAAATTAGAAAATTCAAGCTACATGTAATGAACAATTTAAAGAGTTGGTTAGAGCATAAAATAGAATGGTTGATGTGAAATACAAAATGGTTGAAGTATAAGGCAAAATGGTGTTGATGTACAAAGCAAGATGGTCGATCTTAAACAAAAGTTTGAAAATTGTTTACGTGATGTTATTATAATGTTACTTTAGATTGAAAGTCTTTTTGTAAAAGAATAATATGAAGCTGTTAAGCTATTCCAAAAGTCAGAATATAGTAAATTATTCTTAAGTTTACCAAAAGAAATGTACTGTATAGTTGAAGTTTAGGGAGTGAGCAATGTAACTAGAATGGATGAATTTTACCTATGGAAGACTTAAATTGTTATACTTATGAAGTCTTTATGAATTTTGTTCATGACATCTTTATGGAGTTTGTCTGTGGAATGACTTATATTTTGAAATGTAGAATAATTTTTATATATTAAAATATGAAATGACTTTTATATATTAGAATAAGTCAAGAATAAAAAAAAAAGACTAATAAAATGTGTAAAGATATGATGATGACAATGAAATGACTATTTGAGTCCATTTATGTGTATAATAATTGAAAAACTTTATACCAATGTTTTGAACTTTTGGATTATTTTTTAAAAGTTGTAATAATTTGAATAAGTGTATTTTTTAATTTCATTAATATTATTTTATTTTAAAATATCAAATTAGAAATTAATGTATCAAATACACAATTTTAAGTAATATTTTACAATTTATTTCTTTACTTTTTGAATTTTCAAACATTTCATCATGCACTAATCTTTCATGGAAATTTTAACTTTTTAAACTTTTCAATAGTTGTAATAAATTCTTTAAATAATTTTGAGGACATTTCATTTATTTTTTGTTTGAACTTTTCATTTCTTTTTTTCCATCTCCGTTAACATGCTTTAAAATGTTAAATGAATGTCCAATCATGATATGCAATAAAATTTATTTGGTATTATACTGTGGTTCACACAACCATTTAGATCCATATATTATTACCATTGATATAAAAGAGAAAACTACTGAAACACTTCCATTACTGTCTCTTGTTGAAGAGATGAAAAGTTCTATTTTCTTAGATGATATTATTGAAATCACACTATGTAAGAGAAAGAAAGACCATTGTTACCCTTCTTATGTTTAATCTAACGGGACATAATGGATACAACCTTTTTGTAACAATTTTTTCATAAAAAAAAAAAAATTATATTTGATGTATATTTTGGTGTATATTGTATTATATTGTATGTGATGTATATGAGACATTATTCAAAAAGAAAATGTAAGGCGAGGAATTTATTTATTAACTTTTGAAGAATTCCTTAATTAATTAATTAATCAATGTATTAACAAATAATTGTTAAAGTAAAAAACCTACGTTAACAAATGATATAATTTATTTTTTAGATATTTTTGTAACAATTAATATAAGTTATGGTTAAAAATATATTTTAATAATAACTATGAACTTCTACCAAATTCATTAAATTTCCTGCCCCAACGCAAAAAAATAACAATTGTCGCGAGTTGTTGTCATGAATTATTTAAAACGAAACCAGATTCTCCTTACCCCACGAGAAGTTTGTTCAGCCGAATTAGTGCCACGTGTCCCCCCGTAATGTCGATACGAAACACGCGTGGGTAGTTGTAACAAACCGTCGACGGACCAGCCGGAGTTGATCGAGAGAGCGGCGGTGGCGGCAGAAGAAGGATTTGGGCGACGAGGTCTTCCACATGGGTTGAGAGTAAAAACAACGAAAAGAATTAACTAATGAGACGTGTAAAAATATGACGATGATAATGTAAAATGAGATGATTATTTGAATCCGTTTATGTGTGTAATAATTGAAAATTTTTGTTTCTTTGAATTATTCTTTCTATTTATGTTGTAATAATTAGAATGTTTTAAATTTTTGGATTATTTTTTAAAAGATGTAATAATTTGAATAAGTGTATTTTTTAATTTTATTAATAATATTTTACTTTAAAATATCATAGATTAATATATCAAATATATAATTTAAGTAATATTTTATAATTTATTTCTTTACGTTTTGAATTTTTAAACATTTCATCGTGCATTAAATTTTCATAATAATTTTAACTTTTCAAACTTTCCAGCACTAAATTCCTTAAGTAATTTTAACGTCTCAGACTTTCATTTTTTTTTCTGTTTGAACTTTTTTTTTTTTTTCCGTTTGCCTTAACATGCTCTAAAATGTTAAATGAAAGTTTATATCTAAAGATTTTTCAATACGTTTCTTTTGCAAGTGATATCGCAAACATTGGGTCACATACAACACGAGATCGTATAACTGAATGATAAAAAATCTCTCATCATTCATTTAATAGCGAATTCAAACATCGTAGAAATTAAAATTTCGAAACAAATGGAAAATATTTTGACCTTGAAAAAGGAAAAAGAACGTTGGATTTCATATATGGCCAGGAAAGTACTGAACATTGGGTGGTCAATGACGGAATCAGCGAGGAATGGTAAGAGCCTTCCGGGCTTCGTGGGACGGCGGCGCCACCGGAACGGAGTGGAACTTGCAGTCCACGGGAGGGAGACGAGCGGCACCGTCTTCCGCCATCGACCCGTCGATCAGACGGAGGAGGACCACCTGTTGATCTCCACCACAACTCCATTCGTGGACCTCGGCCCTGACAAGCATGGGGTCGTTCCGGATGAGGTCCCACAGGGGAAAGCCCTTCCTTGGCATCACGCAGTCCTCTTTCGTGAGCTTGAGCGTTGGGCAGTAGTCGCCATACCCGTCCCCAACGTAGATGAAGCGGGTCGGCGGCTTGCCTTCCCCAAGCGACTCTGCCCGGATTCGCTCCAAGATCATGCCCTGTGTTTTCAAGAGAGGCCGCCAATGCCCTCATCGTCGGTGGGTTGAATGAGAGGAGAACAGAAGAGGGCGGAACCAGCGGGCGTCGCTGCTACTTACCTTGCACATGTTGGGAGGGCAGCGAGGGCAACCGTGGGGTGCGCTGTGCAAGTCATGGTAAGGAGAGATCCTAAGCTTCCCATCCTCGTCGACGTAGCTTGGGTTGGTGTTGATCTCGGTGAAGCAATCTATGAGCCCATGGTGTTCGAGGATAGTCCTGATGAATAAGAGATTGGCATCGCTCACAATCCTCAGCTCACACCTGAACAACCATTGAATCATATAATCAACACTTGGGTGGAAGATTACAAGTAAGTGATCGACAAATTGGCGGTGAGAATTTCTTGATTCTTGGCATACCCAAAAGCATGTGCTGATTTGATTCCTGTGATGACATGAGGATCGATAGGCGCCTTCTTCAGGCAGTCTGCAATCTCCTCGATGGACCTTCCCTGGGCGTGGAGTTCAGACATGATCCTGTCCTGCGACCGTCATCCCGTGTCCAAAAACCAAATCCCATCATAATCGAAAACAAGATTCGCCAGAATCCACCATCTAGCTAAATATAGTTGAGACACACCAACCCAACGCAGAACAAGCCGGAAAACAACGTCGCGGATTACCATGAGAGCGTTCCAGGGCATGGTCCGGTACAGACCACGGAAAATCTCGGCGGCGCCCAGGCTTTTGACGACCCAATCGTCGCTGTCACAGTCTATGATGGTTTTGTCGAAGTCAAACACCACCGCGACCCTGCTGGCATCGACGGCGGGGGCACCTGAAGAAGCCGCCATTGTTGCAGATCCGCCGGAAACGGGACAGAGACGAGAGAAAGAAACCCCAACGTTGAAGGAACCAAGATGGTTGGGCTGGTCGCCGGGTGGGGATTTATATCGGAGTAAAGGAGAATAACGACACGTGTCACTATACGACTGGTTGGTTCGTGGGTGTAAATGCAAGTGTACCGGAGAATTTGGTGCCGGGGAATATCCATGGGTGCGTGCAGGGGTGGAGGTGGCGTGGAATCCGTACGTGGCAGACCTCCCAATCTTGAACGAGCGCGACGTGGTCGATCTGGCGAATGTGAATACTCAAGTACGTATCGTCATTAATGACTTGCATAGGTAGTTTTTTCGCATAACACAAGTAATCAATCATCGATATTCAATATTTATCTTCTGTATATCTCATAGGGAAAAAGTAAAATAATAAGAAATAACACTTTAATGTTATCTATTTTCTTTATATTTTATAAGAAAAAAGTAAAATATCGAAGATAATACTTTGATAGTATTTATCTTCTGTATATTTTTTTTTTAAAAAGTAAAATATTAAGAGATAATACTCTTAACAGTATTCATCTTTCTTATATTTCACAAAATAAAAGTAAAATATCGAAAATAAACTTTTATATTGGAAACCCATGGAAGAATGCAATGGTAAAGTTTATTTCGACATTTATTTCTTTAGAAACAAAGCTAGAAAAACATGTTGGTGTATATTGTATTGTATTGTATGTGATGTATATGAGACATTATTAAAAAGAAAATGTAAGGTGAGGAATTTATTTATTAACTTTAGAAGAATTCCTTAATTAATTAATCAATTTATTAACAAATAATTGTTAAAGTAAAAAACCTACTTTAACAAATGATATAATTTATTTTTTAGATATTTTTGTAACAATTACTATAAGTTATAGTTAAAAATATATTTTAATAATAACTATGAACTTCTACCAAATTCATTAAATTTCCTGCCCCAACGTAAAAAAAACAATTGTCGCGAGTTGTTGTCATGAATTACTATTAGTTATAGTTAAATATATATTTTTTGTTATGAACTTCTACCAAATCATTCTCCTCACCCCACGAGAAGTTTGTTCAGCCGAATTAGTGCCACGTGTCCCCCCGAAATGTCGATACGAAACACGCGTGGGTAGCTGCAACAAACTCTCAACGGGCCATCCGGAGTTGATCGAGAGAGCGGCGGCGGCGGTGTCGGCAGAAGAAGGATTTGGGCGACGAGGTTTTCCACATGGGCGGTGAAGGTGCTGGTCGGAAAGGGAAGAAGAAGGGGCTGTTGGAGCAGTACATGCTCCAGCTCCAGCGCCACCCTTTGCGGACCAAGGTGCAGGCATTACGGTGATTTCTTCCAAGTCGACGCGTTTTATTAGTTGCTTTTGTGATTTGTCAGGCGATCACGGCGGGTGTGCTCGCGGGCGTGAGCGATTCCGTAGCGCAGAAGTTGTCCGGTGCAGAGAGGGTGCAGCTGAGGCGTCTTGTGCTGAAAATGGTAAGTTTCTATTTGACTCTTTTTGGTGCGCCCTTCGACGGACTTGATCTTTAGCGTGACCCTCTTTGGATTGGTGACACCGAACAAATCGCGCTCCGTGTGGAGATGACCAAATCAAAATTGCGTGGATGAAATCTGATTTGAAATTGCATAAATGAAATCAGACGTTGCATTATAGTAAGTGAGTAGACTATTAGAGTAGAGACATTTTCATGACTTGTAAAACTCCAGTTCATCTGAATGAATGCCGGATACTTACTTATGTTGCTTGCCAGATTTTTCCTATTTGTTAGCACGTACTAGAAAAAAAATCATTGGCATCGACATCCAATAGAGTAGTATTATCATTCACAGCAAAATCTGAGGTACAGGCAGGTCTTTGGTAAACAACCACATTTGTGTCTTTGTTTTCAAGTCACATGAAGATTTCCTCAGCAATGTACGTTTGGGAAATTGTTGTATGTTTTTCGAATAATCCAAGGCATGCTAGGTGGGATCAAAGTATTCAATGCGATAGGCGACCTCAAGGCAACACCCCTTGAAAATATCTAAGGTGATCCCTCCTCACTTAGCCTTACCTGATAGCCTAATGTGAGAAGGTGACTTGCCTTTATAACTATGTGATAATAAAAAGTTCTCATCATAGTGGGCTTTTTTTCTTTTGTTACTTTTATATATTTTAAGAGTTTCTGTTGTTGATATAGCACTGTATTGGCTGTCTTGTATTATTCATGTGGTAGTCAGTAATCCAAACTCAAATGATTTATGGGGTTGGCAAACCGACCCATGGAATATTTGAATTTGGAATACGAGATCATTGCTCACTGTCATTTAATTAAAACAAACCATTCATAGCGCAAGTGCAAAGGAAAAGTTCACTGTGCTGAGCCTTTTTTTTTATTATCGGTCTAACATTGTGTTAGATCATAACCGTTTTTTAAGAACGGACCCATGGTTTCCCATAGTAATCATTTGTAATGTTATATTGTGTATCTTTTAGTGTGGTTAAGGATGATATATTTTTTCTGAAAGACATGGAAAGTGCAAAATGTTAACTTATTTACAGAGTTTGGAGTTTTGTTCTTCCTTCTTTATATCTAATGATTGATCTATACTTTTGTACATTTTGCAAAAATCTAACTTCCTAGCACAATAAAATCTAGCTCTTTGGGTTTGCATACTTTGGACCCGTTGGACACTACCTACACAAGGCAATGGATATCATATTCAAGGGAAAAAAGGACAATAAAACTGTAGCAAAGAAGGTATGATAGTTTTAGATATCACACAACTCACCCTTCTGTTAACTCCCTTCATCTTGTACATGCTTAATATACTTTGATAAGCTGGAAGTGTTGACAATTCAGGTACTTTTGGAGCAGTTGACGACTTCTCCTTGCAACCATTTCCTTTTTATGCTATACTGTGGGTGGATTGTTGAGGGTATATTTCTGCACTATTAAAATTGCATCATGGTGACTAGACAACATTTCTTTCATTGTAAATTTGGATCATGGTCACAACTTATTATATCATATGGTATATTAATGATTCCCATGTTTCATCCTTGATTCGGGGTAGCTTAGTGGCTAACATTGCCACAGTGCTTCGTAAGGTTATGATTTTAAACTTGCATCCTCAATGTGAGCAGTGGGTACTCCCACCGAATGGGTGTGTGCTGATTCATGCTATACACTCTCAAGGGATAAAACATGGATCTATGTTGACCTCTACAGTCTTTGTCAGTTCCCCATTTTTCCAAAATATGAAATAAATTGGAATGAAGAATATTCAAATGGTGCTTAAATGGTCTTTTGTTTTTCATTTTTTTACAACAATGAAATCGATCAACTAATGACTTCTAAAAGTATTAATTTTCTAAACTGTAAACAGTAGGATTCCTACTTATATGACTATGGATTACTCATTTATCTCCTACTGACGGTATTTATGTAGTTGCATGGATAGGGCTACAGCTTTGCCAAATCAGTCTTGTGATCAGCAGTTGCTGTTATGAACATATTGGGATGTGTTACAAGAACATATTGCTTTGTGTTGCTGGTTTTGATCTTGATGGAAATCATGTGCTTGACTTGTGCATTGATTTTTCTTTGTTTGACCTCTACAGCTTTCATATCTTTGTGCTTATGAAACATTTAACACTTTCTTACCCCATTTAATTCTGTTGCTATTTTCTGCCTCATAACACAGGAAGGCCATGGTTGCAAATCCGGAGCAAGATTAAGAATGACTATCCTTCAGTGCAGCTAACTGCTTGGATGGTGGAGTCTTCTTTCATTCTTGATGTAGCAGATTTGCCTCATTTTGTTTTCCCTTTACCTTACTAGTTTATAAATGTTGGATGCAGTTTTGGCCGGCCGTTGGGTGGATCAATTATCAATATATGCCACTGCAATTCCGTGTTGTCTTCCACAGCATTGTTGCATGTTGCTGGTAAGTATATGCTTCTGTATTCGACATTCTCATTATCTCACAGAATTGGAATGGAACTTTACGTGAATCTCCATTCTTTTCTTCAGGGGTATTTTCCTGAATCTTCGAGCGAGGACAATGGCCTTAACCAGCCTACCCAAGAAATAAATAGCTCAAGAATTCCAGTAGGTGGATTTTAATTGATTTAAGTATGCTTGTTAGAAGTTAACCTACTAGTACCATATGTGCTCATGGTTTAATTCTTTTTAAATACGATGCCCTCTTTTAAGAAAAGACTGTTGTTTAAATCACTATTTCTGTGAATTTCAAATGCATATGTTAAATTTTTTTGAAGTTAGCCATACCCACAGATCCAAGTGCTAACTATAACAAGTTTGCTTAACTTGTATTGTCAAACCATACAAAAGATAACATTGCGGTTATTGTTGAAGTACCTCCACCTACCAAATGGAAGACCCCTTAACAATTTACCCTAGCATCGAGAAGTCAGCATGTAGACATCACTTTTGGGCCTTCCATACAAGGTAGAGGCCTGCAGGTGCCACAGAACGCAATGCCAACTAGCTCACACTAAGGGTAGGCAAATTTTTGGTCCGTATTTTTAGTTTAACAAGACAAATTTTTTCTCTGACCAAATTGCATTTTTTGGTCTGATCGGACAATCTCCAGTGCAAGTGAACACCATATTCGGTGTCGCCTTCCTTGCCGTATGGTGCAACCTTCGACCGTTTGTATGGTCTGGAGGACATTTTCTTCGGTGCAACTGAACGTCTCACTTGGTCCCTTCAATCTCCACTTTTGGATTCTCCAGGTAACAATTTTAGACTCTTTGATCTTCCGCTGCCCAGTGCGACTAGTGCCTCGTTTGGTGTGATTAGAGATGTCCAGATGCTAAGTTTGGTGATCCATTAACATTCCAATCATGATGTCCGGTTCCATTTTGGTTCGATCGAACCTTTCCTTCGGTACGATCAAAGGTTTGACCGATCTCGGTTTCGGTCCAACTAAAATTTCCCAAAATGATATATACATATGTACAAGAAAATAGATTAAACACACATATGCTCAAATGGAATATATACATGTATAAAAAATGTGCATAGAAAATCAAATGCGCACAAGATATATATATGTGTATACACATCAAAACCAACATATCTATATGAATCAACTGCGATGCACCAAATCAAATATTACTATGCATAAGATCAAATGCATAAATGTTGCCCAAGCACACATATGCACGTGTATGTGAAGTTGGATTGATAACATGTATGTGTATAAAGTTGATCACACTTATGTGTATGAGAAAATTAAATGCATATATCTTAAACTAAATATACATATATATGTGTAAAGAATCTCACGCTTACATATGTAGAGTTAAATTGCTAAATATATATATGTACGTCATTTGGATATAAAATACATAAATATATGAATGAAGTAAAGATGTTTAGATATAAGGTATATAAATATCCAAATGATTAAATATATATTTGGATATGAAATAACACAGATATATATATCTAAATACCTAAAATATTTATTGCTTCTAGATATAAGCCTAAGCTATCTAATTTTCACTTGGATAAAAAAAATAAATGTTCAAGTGATGAAAATATTTATTGTTCTTAAGTATGAGGTTAAACTATCTAATTTTTACTTAGATATAAAAAGAAATAAATGTTCAAGTAATAAAAATATTTATACATTCTAGGTATGAGCCTAAACTATTTAATTTTCACTTGAATATAAAAAAGTAAATATTCAACAGGTAATAAAAATATTTATTATTCTTAGATATGATCTTAAACTATTTAATTTTCACTTAGATATAAGAAACAAATATTCAAGTGATAAAAAATATTTATCATTCTTGGATATGAGTCTAGAGATATATTTTGTCATAAAATATATATCAATTCTTACGTACGGCTAGTTGGATATAAGCATGGATTTCATAGAAGGTTTACCACCTTCCAAGGGTAAAACAACAAATATCTTAGTTATAATTGATCTTTTTACTAAACACACTTCTTTTGCAATACTTAAGCATCCATCCCTCTACAATGAAGGACATGGCTCACACTTTTGTAGAGACAATGATAAAACTTCTTGGAATTCCCAAGTTAGGATCTAATTTTTAGCAACGTGGGTTGAATATCACAACAACCTTGTAGTCATCTTTGTCGACCTTGAGGACAAGTGTCACGAGATTTTTCTTGAAAGTCAATGAATCTCCTTACTGACACCAGGGAACACTTCTTTGGTCAGCCTATCAACGTACTCTTTAGTTGAAAAGTCAATGGTCACTTTACCACCTGCGAAGATTGCTTCTACACACGCACGTAGCTTTCGTCTTTCGATGTCTAATGACTTCACCCTTATCAAGTCCTTAGTTGCGTAAGGTAGTTCTCTTTACTCTAGCTCTGCTACTAAGGACTCCTATTTATAAGCATAGTCCCTAACTCGAGAGTCATGACTCTTGGGCTTTGTCATTACACTCTCGAGCTTCGTCATTACACTTTTGGTGCGACGGTTCGTCTTTCGAATGACTATTACGATAGTGCTCGCTCGTTGTTGGGCATTAATGTCACTCATCAACGCCCACGATATCTGCTATTGGACATTGATGTCACTCATCAACGCTTATGATCTTTGTTGACCTAGCTATGTGTCGGCTTTACTCACCGACTGACGTGTTTGCTAGTTGTCTCAGCTTTAAGTAGTTTAACTTGCAACAATTCAACTTTTGCTACCATCGACCGTTATGATTGGCACTCTAGTAGTCTTGGTTCAACTTTTCCTTCGAACCTACCAAAGTTAACTCATCCTACTTGAGTCAACCTTGTGTGGGTGTTACATTCTCCTCCACCTAATTCGTTGTCACCCTCGCCAACTTCGTGAAGTCTCGAATGAGATCTTCGAATTGCCAAAGTGTGGTGTCTTTTTCCTAGGTCGCCTCCTCTATTGGTTGTCCCTCCCATTACACTAGGAAGAACATTTGCCTGTTTTTCTAACTATATTCCTCGACTTGTTTGTTTAGGATCTTTACTGCCTTTTTATAGAACTCTTTTCAAACTTAAGTTAGTGCATGGTGTGACTTTCCTCACGAGGGATCCTCCCAATCCTCGTGGAAAGGTTTGAAGAAATTGATGTTAAAGATTGGTGAAGCTTCAACTTGTTAGGCAACTCTAGTCGATAAGCTAACTTCTCGACCTGTCTCTTCACAACAAACGGTCATTTGTAGTGTTGCACTAGCGAGTGATGAACTTCTCTCTTGTGGATTTTTTTCAAGATCTGTGGGGTCAACCTAAGCAAGACCTTATCACCTACATCAAACTCTAGTGGCCTGCAACTTTGGTCTACCTATTTCTTCATCCTCTCCTACGTCATCTGCAAATTGTCTTAGGCTTCTTCTAAGTTGTCTTACCAACTTTTTACAAAGCGGTATGCTACTGGACATCGATCCTATGCATTCTTTGCAAGCTCATGCGGTGTTAAGGGCTAACGTCTTATCGCCAACTCAAAAGGACTCCTTTCTATCGACACATTTATATGAAGATTATAAAGTGAGCAACGTCCAACAGTTGAACCTAATTCTACTGGTTGGTTGTTATGAAGTGCCTAAGATATTCTTCTAGGAGAGCGTTCATTTGTTCAGTCTACCCGTCAGACTATAGGTGATTTGTTGTTGAGAAGTTGAGCTAGGTTCCCAACATCTCAAACAATGCTCTCCAAAATCTCCTTGTGAAGCAAGCATCTCTATTGCTCACAATGTCCCTAGGAAGTCCCCAATGCTTGACAACATTCTATATGAATAGTTTTACCATCGTCTCCATAGTACATTCCTTTGGTGTCGCCACAAAGATAGCATACTTCAACAATCGATCGACCACCACCATGATTGATGTGAACTCCAACACCTTCGGTAGTCCATTGATGAAATCCATGGAGACACTCTCCCATGACTTATTTAGAATGGGCAGGGGTTGTAACAACCCTATTGTTCTCCTCTCAATTTGTCTAGTTGACACACTAGACAGGTACAGACATAGTGATCAACATCCTTCTCTATTTTCAACCAATAGTAGCTCAAACTTAGGAGTGTTATAGTCCTCTCTTGACCTAGGTGACCTATCCACTGTGAATCATGCATCTCATGTGATAGCTCCTTCTAAAGTCTGCCACTTTTTGATACGTATAGTTGTTAACCCTTGGCGAAGAGGACTCCTTCCTCTTCCCAAAAGTGTCATATTGTCCCATCTCAGACTTGCTTTAGGACCTTGGTTGAAGCAGCATCCTGTGCTGTCTCCTCCCTTATTCTCTTTAGTATGTCACCTTGCGCTAATGACTTATTAGCAACTGTGTTCTGAGTCAACTCGATGACTTAATGCATTAGCGACCTTGTTTGATTTCCTAAGCTTGTATTGCAATTAGAAATCAAACTCAGTCAAGAAGTCCTACCACCATGCTTGCTTTGGTGTCAACTTCTTCTGCCTCTAGAAACAACTCGTTGCTACATTGTCTGTGTAGACAACGAACCTTAACCTAATGAGATAGTGTCTCCACACCCTTAGGTAATGCATGATCATTGTCATCTCCCTTTCATGGATAGAGTATCTTCTCTCTATCTCGTTCAGCTTCTAACTCTTGAATGCCTCTTTTCCTACATCAAAACACCGCTAATGGCCATGTCTAAGGTATCCATCCACACCTTGAAGCTCTTCTAGAAATCTAGTAGCTGAAGCATGGGTCCTTTGACAATCTCTTCCTTTAGTATTTGGAATGTCTTCGCACATTCCTACGACCATTCCCATGCCTGATCTTTCTTTAAAAGATCTGTGAGAGAGACTGCAATCTTTGAGTACCTCTGGATGAACCTCTTATAGTAGTTAGCTAACCTTAGGAACAAGCGTAGCTTTGCGACGTTCTTCGACATTGTCCACTCGGTGATCATTGTGATCTTTCATGGGTCCATCTAGATGCCTTTGTACCCTACGATGTGATCAAGAAAGTCTACTTTTTTCTTTGCAAACAAGTACTCCTTCTTGAGGTAGAGTTGAAACTCTCATAGCTTTATGAGAACTCTTTGCAAGTACTAAATGTACTCCTCTAATGATCGATTATAAACGACAATGTCGTCTAAGTATACTACTACAAACTCATCTATGTATTTGGAGAACACATTATTCATTAGATTACAAAATGTGACAGGGGCGTTTGTCAACCTAAATGGCATTATAAGAAATTCAAAGGACCTGTAATGTGTTACACATGTTGTCTTGTGCTCATCCCCACTATGATGCACCCTTGACAGTAGCCTGACTGCAAGTCTATCTTAGTGAAGACCTTGACATTTCCTAGTTGATCAAATAGGTCCTCGACATTTGACACTAGATATCGATTCTTCACTGTTACCTTGTTAAGCATCTGGTAGTCTATGCATAGTCATAGGCTTCCGTCCTTTTTCTTCTAAAAGTATTGGCGCTCTGTAAGGTGCTTTGCTCGATCATAGCATTTCACTATCTATGAGCTCCTTGAGCTGTCTCTTTAGCTCCTTGAGATGGACAAGTGGCATTCAATAGGATGCTTGTGCAAGGGGTGTAACTCCTAGGGTTAACTCAATCATGTGGTCCATATACCGCTTCGAGGGTAATGCCTTTGGCAGCTTGTCAAATATTACATTAACGAACTCCCTCAAGAGTTCTTGGATTTCTTCAGGTGGAGACTAGTCCTCATCTCCAATAGCTTCCTCGACAACTTCTCTCATGCAAGTGACGTACGTTGGTTCATCCCTCCGTAGTACATCGCTTAGTTGCATGGCTAACAACATTGTAGGCACGTCTTGCTCCTTCTAGACTTTGACAAAATAGGGGGTGGCAGCATCATTAAACATAATCTCATTCAGATAGGATATTATGCTTACCTTTGCAAGTTGGATGAAGTCTATGCCCAAGGTGATTTAAAAATCGTTGAGCAACATGACTATAAACTCGCAATGTACCCTCCATTTGTCGATGTAGAAGTTGGCTATTGTGTTTTCCTTAATTTGTCTAACTTGAGTGTTGATAGTATTGATGCTCTAATCTGTCCTTTGCACATCCAAGTTGAAGGAAAGAGTGTCTTCCTTAGAGAAGAAGCTATGTGTAGCACTAGTGTCCATCATAACCAGTGCTTCCTTATAATTGACCTCGATGTCTAGGTACATTAGGCCGTCACTCCAGGGTTGGCATCTCTCTGCTAGTGTGGCATTGAGTTGGAGCGGGTTGATGTTATAGTCCTCTCGTGTTGGTGGCTCGTTATCTTCTTGGTCTAAGTCATGTCATTCTTTCTTCAGACAGTCCTTCATTTGATGTGACCTGTTGTAGATAAAACACCCAATAGAACTATCTTTGCCCTTACCTATTGGTGGTTTGGATCTATCATTCCTTGATTGCACACCCTTGTCTTTGCCTTTGAATTTGTCTTTCTTTTCAGGCTTACCTCCACTCTCTATAGAGTTAGCCTTGAAATCGATGAGTGCTTCAGCGACAGTGATGACACTCGATAGATCTTTGACATCTCGTTGTTGGAGCTCCACTTGAGTCCAACTCTAAAGGTTCGAGAGGAAGTTGTACAACCTATCCTCCTTAGCCATGTTAGTAATATACAATATCAAAGAGTTGAATTCCTTGATGTAGTCCTGCACAATGCTTGATTATCGTAGCTTCTACAACCCATCCCACGCTACTATTGTTAGAGTTCCTTGCTGAACAACTCCCATGTCATCGTAGGGTTTATGCCTTGTATACAAAATGTTCTTCATCATAGCTTCACATTTGCCATCAAGAACATACTTGCCAACGTGGCCTCCTCCTTTGTGGTATGATAAGCTTTGAAGTAAGTTTTCATATCCCAAAGAAAGTTCTCTAACTCTCTCATTTCGTGTATCTCAGTGAAAGGTTTGGGCTTTATAACGCGTGGTTTAGAGGAAAGAGAGGGGGAAAGTATAGTACTTGTGATTGCCTTCTTTAGGATGCATAGTTTATCTTGAAGAACGTGGATCTCCAAGACAATCTTTTCCAATAACCTCTGGACGCTACTATATGATGTCTCCAGGAAATCCAACTGTCGTTCGATTTCTCCAATCGAATGTTCCAAGTCATGACTTGAAGAGGAACTACTTCCTTCTACCATCTCAACAATGGAACCATTATCACAGGGTTTTTCTCGGAAGTTGATGAATCCCCCTATTGGCACTAGGGAATGCTTCTTTGATCAGTTTATCGATGTACTCCTTGGTTGAAAAGCTAGTGGTCACTTTACCACCTACGGAGTTTACTTCTGCACACACACAGAGCTTTCGTCCTTCAACGTCTAGCGACTTGCTTCACCCTCGTCAAGTCCTTGGTTGCGTAAAGTAGTGCTCTTTGTTCTAACTCCGCTACTAGGAACTCCTATTTATAGGCGCAACTTCTAGCTTGAGAGTTGCAACTCTCGAGTTTCATCATTACACTCTTGGTGCAATGGTTTATCTTCCAGATGACCATTATAACATTGCTTGCTTGTCGTTGGACATTTATTTTGCTCATCAATGCCTGCAATATCTATTATCAAACATTGATATCGCTTATCAATGCCCGTGATCTCCATTGACGTAGCTATGCATCAACTTTACTCATCAACTAATGTGTCCACCAGCTATTCCAATTTTAAGTTGCTTGACTCATGACAGTTTAACTTTTGCTACCATCGATCATTACGATTGACACTCCAGCAATCTCGGTTTGACTTCTTCTTTGAACCTATCGGAGTTAACTCACCCTACATGAACCTTGTGTGGGCGTGACAAGCGTCAAGGTCTTTGGAGTGGTGGAGTAACGTTGAATGTATTATTGCTAATCGGGTTACGAGTCGGGTATTCGGGTGAACGTAGAACTTTATAAACGTTCTATAGATTATGTTGTGTAGGCGAGCTTTTTGTGTTGTCCCACGAACTTGGAGAGATTAGCCACCTCACGAATAATAGCTTATCTTAATTTCTACCTTCCTTCGATACACTTTCCACTATTGATTCCGCCACACTCAAATACAACTACAGCCTGCATTCTTCACAGCGTAGGACCGGCTCTAACACAAACCAACGTAAAATTAATTGATCTATTTTATACCACCGAGGAAAAGTTAGATTGGGAAAATTCTTTACATGATCACCTTCGGTAGGGGTGATCTGAGTGTGAGGAGATGGACGTTGGTCACCATCCATTTAAGCATTTAAAAGAGGTAGAGATTGAGACCTCATTTGTTGTGGTCAATTTATGACACATTATTTTGAATTGTTGTCGGTGATATTTTGGAAGGAAAGTTTTTACCGTTTCTTCAGCCGTGAAGGAAATATCAACGAATTTCTTGGAAAATGTTAACTTTAAAAAAGGGAAAAAAAATAAAAATAAAGTTTGACCTCGTTTGACCACAAATCTCTGCCCCGCAGAATTGGATTCTCCCACGCCACGACTCACAAGAAGAGAACCACGGCAATTGCGCTTCTTCCTCTCTCTTCCTTCGACGATCTATCTCGTTCGTCGTCGTCGGGCCTCCGAATCCACCACTGGTTCCGACGAATTCGCCTCCCCCTCTCTCTCTCTTGTCCTCCCACGATGGCGGAGGACAGAGAGGTCGGTAGCGAAGGGAGTCCTCGGAGGGGAGGTTTCTCCCACGGAACTGAGGATTTCGTGCCCGTCTTCGCCAAGGAGCTCGTCGCCGGAGGCGTTGCCGGGGGTGTTGCCAAGACCGCTGTCGCTCCTCTCGAGCGTGTCAAGATCCTCTTCCAGGTACAGAATCACCCCATGCCATTACCTAGCTGTAGTCCTTCCGATTTTCGCGAGAAAGAGGTACAGATGCTTCATGTTTTAGCTGATTTGGTGCGTTGGAACAAATTCCTAGCTCGATTCTGCTGATCGTGCGCGTCGAGATTTCTGTTGTAAAGTCTTTTTCTGGAAATACCGTCGGGTAGATAGTGTGGTTTGCTCATAGGCTTGATCGTTCTTTTATTTGTTGAACACTGACGGTATGATAATCGAGTCTTGTATTGGGGGGTGTTGTTGCTGTTTTTTTTAACTTTATGTGGTTTTCAAGTTCATAATGTGTGAATTTTGTTTCCAAGACTAGGAAAATCGAATTCCAGAGTATAGGTTTGCTGGGGTCGTTTAGCAAGATACTTCGCACAGAAGGGCCGCTGGGTTTTTACAGGTATTTTCATCATTTGTTCTGTTGCGCTCATAATTGCTTCTAATTTATTTAATTAATGTTCGATGCGCTTGCAGAGGAAATGGAGCCAGTGTTGCACGCATTGTGCCCTACGCGGCTCTGCATTATATGACTTATGAGCAGTACCGTAGATGGCTACTGTTGCACTTCCCGTGGATTGGTGGAGGTCCCGTGCTTGATCTTGTGTCCGGTTCGATCGCTGGAGGCACGTCTGTTCTTGTCACTTATCCCCTTGACTTAGTCCGAACCAAGCTTGCTTATCAGGTCCTGATTGACGTTTGTCTATTCTTTTCTGTGTTTCCACTTTTGTTCTCTTTACGTTGTTCTTGTTCTTCCATGATTCATTAAACCTATATATTCAGATTTCTTTATCTTATTCTTTTTTAAAAAAATATTTTTTTTCTTAACCTTGATGCTGTGCAGGTTGTTGGACCGATACAGTCAAATGGCAGACTGCTTTCTCAGACAGAACAAGCTTACAAAGGAATTCTTGATTGCGTTTCAAGGATCCATAAAGCAAGTGGTGTAAGAGGCCTTTACCGGGGTGCTGGTAATCAACAATTTTTAGCAGTCTGTGTTTTTGGTTTAAGCTGGATTGATTTTATGTTATAATTAGAATCTTATATTTTCATCCCAAATATTTTTTCTTTAGTTGACAAAGAACGAATGAAACTAATATTCATGTGGTCATAATTAGAAACATAGAATTCATACTTTACAGTTGAACTTCTGCACAATAAGGTAACAATAAACCAATATTATTAAGATTTGAAATGATGGGATTAAAACATGGGATCATGGATTTCGGTATCCTTTGTGTATTTAGTAGGACTGGTTAAACTTTAGCCTACTATAAGATTCAAAGAAATACAAGAGAGTTATTGTCTGAAAATACTGGAAAAGTCCTACTATGAACAAAGAAGACTTAGGCTTACTAGTGAGCTGAAGTTTTTGATGCCGTTCTATGTTTAGAAGATGGGATTGCAATGTGTAGATATAACATCTTGAGCCTTTCCATTCACTATAAATTTATTTTTAGTTGGATTCAATATTTGACATAGGCTGTATAAGAGGCTGCATTAACTACATTGTCCTTTGGATGGCAAAACAGAAAACACAAACAATAATAATTATCCATGTCATAAGTTTGCATTATTGGTGATTTTTTATACTATATTAATTTTTGTGGGAATGACAATATAGAAGCAAATTTTCATGCAAACTTTTCAAACTTTGTTAAGTCCTGAGATAGGATTTGGACGCAAAGATTAAGTGTGAATGCACAAAAACGTAATTGTTGCTTAATAACACATGCTTCTACTCAAGATCCTTGATCATGTGAGGAAGAAAAGGGTGAAGAAAAGAAACTAAGACTGATGAATTGCAAAACATCGGCAGCAGTCCATTGTTCTTTGAACAATTTTCCCTGCATGCACATGTTGACTTGTTGAGCTTCTTGGATGTTGAATGTCTTCCTTGGTATCACCTTGGTATGCATAAACTGACCAGCTGGACCAGTCCAGTTCATTTGGATATGGAACTTTAAAACAATTGTAGCAAATATCCTCTTATAAGTCACAACAAGATATTATACAGATCGAAGATTAAAATTTTCTTAAAAAATAAGGATTTGTAGATCAATTCACTCACAAGTCCAATTCAATTTGTAGATCACATTTTGTAATATTCATGTGCCTGTATACACTCTTCAAGCTGCTCTATCTGTGGCATGCTACTATTTAGTCTTGATTTGGCTGATGTATTTTTGCTATTTAGCACTATCCTTATCTAAATATTTTATTAAAAAGGAGTGGTGGTAGAATACGTTTTTAAATTATTTTATATCAGAGTTCTGTCATTATTCTTTTTTAACACATATAATGATCTTTGTCAGGTCCATCTTTACTTGGAATATTCCCTTATTCTGGATTAAAATTCTACTTCTACGAGGAGATGAAAGCTCATGTTCCTGTAGAACACAAAAAAGACATTACCATTAAACTGGCTTGTGGATCTCTTGCCGGTTTACTAGGTCAGACAATGACCTACCCACTTGATGTTGTTAGACGGCAGATGCAGGTATTTACCTCTTTCTTTGATCAGCATTTAAGCTTGTTGGTGATTTTTCATCGAAGGTTTTGATAGAGGAAGCATAATATACAGGTCCAGGCACTTTCAACATCAAACGGTGCTGTTGCTGCTGGAACGCTAAAAACACTTGTATCGATTGTCAATGAACAGGGATGGAGACAACTCTTCTCAGGACTAAGCATCAATTATTTGAAGGTTTGTGGGTCGTGCTTTTCCAATACCTTGCACAAGAAGAATGTAGCCACTCACATTTGTTACTGGAGGGGGAACATGCACTCTTAAGTCTTGCAGTTTACTATCGCATTCAATAACAGGCTAGCAGCACATGTTAGACACGCCATAAAAAATTGACCTCCCAGATGAGTAACCGTCTAGTCTATCGAATGAGTTGCCTTTTTTGCATCATTACATGGCTTTTCTTTGGCTTGGTTGGTTACCACATTGCTACCTCCTCCCACACAGGCTGCTGAGCTATCTAATTTTGGGAAGAGGGGATGGTCTGTTGACATGAATAAATGCAAATTTTTTTAATAGTTATCTTTCAGAATCTACTTTATATCCATATTTATCGTGTGTATTTGGTCCAGGTTGTTCCATCAGTGGCAATTGGATTTACTGTATATGATCTTATGAAATCATGCCTTAATGTTCCTTCTCGAGAAGAAGTGGCGAGCAAGGTAGAACCAGATAGAAGCACTCATCCATCATCCATTACTTGACACAATCTCTTCAACTTTGGCATTGACCATTTATGCACCCGAAAATAGTGTTGTAACCAAAATGCAGGCTAGATGTGGAAGTACAACAATTCAATTTGTATTTTGTACAGTTCATTCTTCAGATCAACCAGCTTGATCATTCCAATTTCTTTACAGCCTCAGTTAGGAAAATAATTCCTTGATGAGAAAGGACCCTTGAACTTGGCTTATTATACACAAAGCAAATATCTTGTATTTGCGTGTTCTTTCTATCACATCTAGCTTTAACAAGGTAAATTTCTTGTAATGGTCCTTTTTACATGTCTCAATAAAGTTATTCTTTTTTAGGCCTTGGCTTCACGATTTGCATAATGCGTTTGCATCACAGAATTAGGTAAGGCTGTTGTCCTGCTGATAGTGCTAGCTCCACTTGCCTGCTGATACACTGAAAAGGGGCCTTCCTGTATATTGCAAATAGAAGCAAAAAGCTAAATGGCCCCAAATGAGAACAAAAGTAAGTTTGCAGCTTGTGAAATTCGGACCGTATATCTGGTGGATTATTGCTTAATCTGCCTGGCAGTTTTGTTTGGCTCTTCTGCATTATTATGTGCAGTGTGACTTATCCATGTACGCAGGACTGGCAGCAGTTGTTTTCAGTTTTCGGCTTGTATTTCCTGGCTAATGGGATTTTGCCAAGTAGAAATTGTTTCTTGAGAATGTTCTCAAATCAATTTACCAAACAAGTTTTTTTTCCAAATGAATATTACAGTTTGCAATATGAGCCCACAACTTTTGATAGGAATGAACGAGGAGCGGTATGATCCGACAATTTTTTTTTTATAACGTTAAAATAGAGAATTAAGATTAAAAGCACTCCAGCTATGAAACAGGAGTAGGGGAATTTCCTGAAGTAATAATGAAAGAGTCACAAAAATAGGCCACAAGCAAGGGTGAAGGCAAAAAAGAAAAGGACGCGACAACAGGTGTCTCCACGAGTAGGCAAAAGTAATTCTCCTCTCCAACGTCGACTTCGTCAATAACCGAATTATGTTTATTGGCTAAAGTATTGTTGAAGTTGAACAATACCATTCTCAAATATTTAGTTTAGTCAAAGTTGAATCATTCATAATCATTGGTTTGACTTTATTCGATTAATGGTTTCGACGGTAATTAACTAAACAACAAAAGATAATTAAGTAAATTAAAATATTATTCTAAATGTCCAACAAATGATGCTATATATGGGTGCATCCTCCTAAAAACTGTCACATTTGAATCCGTGGATACCATTTATCTATATTTGTGTATTTGTTATTTTCTAAATTTATTTTATAGATTCAGCTATTGTTTTCCAAACTTGTATCCGAAACTTTTGGAATTTGATTTATAAAAATTTATCACATGTTGCATGCAGGCCTTCTTCTTCTTCTTCTTCTCTCTGTTGGTTTTCTTTTTTCTCTCCAACCCGTACAAGTCTTCCATTCTCTCCAAAAAGTAGAATATTGCAAATGTAGTCATTCACTAGGAAGGTTGATGTGGGCAACGTCATTCATTTAATATGATTAATGGTGAGGATTGATCCTTTTTCTTTCTTCTTTCCACACATGCACAGCTTCTTCGATCGTCATCTTCTTCTCCGGCTACCACTTCGCATAGATGAGGAGATTGGATGTTTGATTAACTCAGCCTCTTCACCTCCTCTTCCTCCTTGACTGGTACCAGTATGACTAAGTAAGCTAAAAGAAGTGATGGAAAAGAGATTAGACGCTTTGTTGAGTAGAAAGATGTTCAAGCATTGAAGTTAAGGATGTTTGTTTGATATGATAGAAATCTATCTTGTCATCCTCAAGAACCAACGTAATGCCTGTTGCTGCCATGCCCAAACCATCTTGGTCATTATAATTGGACTCTTAACTATGTATATTCTGCTCCTTCCTCTTTTAATAGAATTATGTAGGCTCTCTCATTGTCTTGCTCCTTCACCCTTACAGCCTTTAATTTTCATTATGTTTAAGTATTCACAACAATTTCGATAGAGCCATGTGAACACTCTCTTCCTCTTGCTCTTTCACTCGTACAACCTTAACTTTCATTACGTTTAAGCATTCATGGTAGGCGAAAAGACTCTCACAAGCAAAACGATGTTACGGATGCCTACCAAAAGGAATGAACCTTGAAAGTTCTCTCTCTCTCTCTCTCTCTCTCTCTCTCTCTCGATCTCGAATTGTTCGACAAATTTTGGTACTTGGGAGAGGGGAGGGTGAGATTGAGTTTCCGAAAAGTAATAAAAACACGACGCACGCACGCTCGCTCGCTGATAATTTGCAAAATTTAGTCCCACATCGAGAGATCAGAGACATTTATTACATTTCTTAATTAATTTTATTAGAAAACTAATCGCCGAGCTTAGCAGCGTAAGCTTGTAAACCGTGCGGTGGCATTAAGGTGGTGTGGACTATTGGGTCTCATTTCAGGAGTGGGCCTGTTGGGCTTCTGACAGGTCCGTCCGTTCCAAATTGTGCAGTCGACTTTCGTGGGCCATTCGAAGGATTGGGCCGCGACTGTCCTAGAGTGGGGGGTATAGCGTGAGGCTGGTCTCACAGAGCAGCGAAAACCTACCTCTGTCAATGGTGGAAGGATAGCGGGCCGGTGCTCCTCGGGCCTTAAATGCTCCAGAAATGAGCCATAATCGAACCACCACCTTTTTGCTTGCTGCTATATTACATTTGCGATTGTTGTTAATATGGAGTTAAACTTAATCATTGACCATACACTTAAACTCCTACCTATCAAAGTAAAATTCTTCTTCTCCTTAACAACATCAATGCTTTCGTCGAAAATCGAATTTAAAATTCCTATCTGACTCAAAATGGAATACTTCGTACAAATTATTTCCAATTAACTAAACCATCCGATTGATTGCAATATTTTCTCGCCAACAATAAAAAAGAAAAATTATTATTTGGTTTTCTTATATTTGATTTTCTATCTCAATAAAATATTCAAACTTTCAAAATTCCCAAAAAAGTTTGGTTTAGTTTGGTTCTGTCTTTCTTTTGTATTTCACTTGCTTGCCTTTCTTTTTTTCTTTTATTTTGAATTACTTGAGACCTTATCTGCGTACTATTTACCACACTTGTGATTTTATAAATAAAATTTTACCATCCGATTGTATTTACTTTAATCTTGAAAAAAAAACGACCATCCAGAAAGGACAAGCTCAGTCCATTAAAGAAAAAAGAAAAGAAAAAAAAAGGTGGGGGTCCCACAGCATTACATCTCCCAAAGTCGCTCACCTGCTCGCCACGCCAACTGATTGATGGACTTGACATCAAAGTACGAATAAATAATAATTTTACCGTTGACAGCTATGGTAATTTTATAATTGGTGTTTAAATTAGACGCTCGGTAAAGATGACAAGAATCAAAACCATAAATTTTAAAACTATACATATATATATACATACATACGTACATACTGCATACTGATGAAATCAAGATCAGAATCAAAATCATGCAAAGTCCCAAACCAGTAGGGTAAGAGGAGAGCAGAGAATACAAGAATCAAAAGGATCTTTTATTAAGAAGAAGATGATGATAAAGAAGAAGCAGCCACTGCGGCGTCGGCGAGCTTCTGAAGATTGAGTTTGACGACGGTGTCGACGAACATCCTGGTGTCCTCGTCGGTGTTCCCGTCGGGTATGTCGACGACGTAGCTCTCCAGCACGACGGTGTACCTCCCCCCGCCTCCCTCCCCTTCCAACTCGTCCACCGTCGTCACCGAGCAGTAGTTCTTGAGTCTGTGCTCGCCACCCACAACGCGGAAGCTCAGCACGTGGTTCCGATCGTCCAGGATCTCCAGCCTCTCCGTGCTGGTGGTGGCCGGGAGGCCCGACACCACGGTGACTTCCCGGATGCTGCCCACGGTGGTCCCGTCCCCCTCGGACATGGTGCAGCTCTTGATGAAATGCTTGTACCGCCGTGGGTTGGAGAAGGCACGGACCATGGGCCAAACGGAGGAGAGAGGGGTCAGGATCTTCTGGACTATCAGGGACGTGCATGTCGTCGGCCGAAGCTGGTGGGTATGGTGCTTTCCGATCACCGTGGACAGCGCCTCCCGTTCCGCCGGAGTCAGGGTCTGCGGCGCATCCATGGCGATTCCGATGACTTCTTCTTCTTCTCTTCAGATGGTCGGCTATTTATTTATCCACCGGCAACCGCCAGGCAGATAAAAACCGTCGATTTATTTTATTTTATTATTATTATTTTTTTTCTGTTGTACTTTTTTCAAGAAACGGACAAGAGAGAACCATAATAATAAATACTGGATTTAATATGATCGATTTTTTTTTTAGATAACAGAATTTTTAAAAAAAGTTAAAGTAAAAGAATTTTTAAAAAATTGAAAATATTAAAAAAATCAACAACGACTACCAAAAATTCAACAGTTAAGAAAAAAAAAAAAAAAAAAAACTCTGGACGAGACATGTGTAAAAACTAATTAGGCCGATCGTATGGGGTTTTCTCTAAATATATAATATTTTCCTGTTAAAAGTTAAAATCTTCGCTGGACTTGTCTCTGAAAATAAAATTTTAGTAAAAGAGAATATTCGGTTGGGTGGGAGATGTTTGCCCTTCATCTAACGTTGGTTTGGAATCAATTAAACACATCTTTATTGAATTTAGGAACTTCCCTCTCAAAGATAAAAGAGTTTCCCCCAAAACAGACCTTTCAAATAATATATTTGTTTAAACTTTCTTTTTGTTTATCTGGTTGAGAATGAATAATATCCCTTTTAATGGTATTGATTTGAATATCATCTTGATATTTTATCGAATTTTTGTTGTTAATTTTTTTTTTTGGTTAAAGTATTGATCTTACAACTTTGTTATTATGGTTGATGTTGGCATTAGCTTTGCTCTCAAAAATTAGGTGAAGGAAGTGAAGGTTGAAATTCGAGTCTAACCTTTACTTGTTCTCGCCGTTTTCTTTTGTTTTTTTTGTTGTATTGTTCTTTTATTTGCACTTCTGTTTTAGTTATTTTGTTCCAAATCTCTTGTCTCCTCTTTCTCGTTGGAATTTCATAACCGGATTTCTTAATCAATTTCCTCTCGTTCGATCGGACAATAAAGATCAAGGAAGGACTGCGTGAAGGTAACAACAATTTAAGATATGTGAATAATCAAATGATCATATCTTCACTCTTTACGATTCACGTCCGATTCGATAAAACTATTCAACGCTTTCCAATTCGTGCGGTGATGTGTTCTTAGTTTCTAGGTTCATTGTGTTCGTCTCTTACAGTTAAGGGAGACGATCTCACATGCTGCTGTCCCAGATTTTGTGTGTGTGTGTAAATTTTAGGGGTTCCAATGTGAAAGTTTGATCTTTTCTGTTTGGTTGGAATTATTGATGATTGCTTGGGATCCCAAATGAGCCCTATGTATCATTGCTGGAAAACGGCATTGAGCCAGATGCTTTGAATCTTCAAATTGTGAAGGGGTTTTGAGCAAGATCGATGATGCAGACTATTTGAGTATATAACCAAATAGTTCAAAGTATAGACTTTCGATGTAATCTTGATATCGGATGTAAACTTTCCTTTCTATCGGATAGATCTTTAAGAGTGGATTCTCCGAAAACCATATCAATTAGTATCAAAACTGGTATGATCTAAACCAAGTCTCGTAGTGTAAGAAGCGCGGTGGGCTTCCAATGTCGGTTTAGATTCATGGAAGAAACCTTGCCATTGATCATTCTCTCGTGTGGCCGAAAACCCCCACTGGCATGGACCATGACACCGTCATTATTGGTCATAACTGTCAGAACTCTAGGGCCCAAACTGCAGTACAGCTAGAGAATTCTTGTCGTGTACATTTCTGCGTCTTTGTGAGATCAAGGCATTGGATGTGTAAGATGGCATCTGTCTTTGAGTCACTGTCTGTAGTTACTTTATCTAATACTAGAATTATGTGAGTAGCAGAGAAGCTGATGTTGCCCAAAACTCCAATCCTCGCCTTCATCTCTTACTGTCAATCAAAAAAAATAAAATTATCCTGATTTCAGTTGAATCCCATTGATAACTAGAAATCCACTCAAAGTCTAGAATAATTTTTTTAACAAATAACAATACGAGGAAGATTCCTTGTACCATTCTTCAATTGGCACTTACCTAAGCCTGCAAAACATAATATCATTGGAAGTGATCCTACGTGACTGTTTTGTGTATAATTGTTTACTTTCAGTGATAATATCATCATTCAGTCAGTTACAAGTTACCCTAACCTTATCATTGCATCATGGCTCAACAGCTTTCTTTCATCTAAAAGGGAAAACAAATCAGGGATATTTTTCTGAAAAACCATCTCTACCTCTACATGTGGTAATGAAGTTGGATATCGTTTTTTCTAATTTTCAGGTTCATTGTTTGGTGAAGATGACTTTTTAGCCCACACTGTTTATTTTCTGTGAATGAGTTTGAAGAAAAATGTAAACAAGGTTCTGGAAAATAGGACTTCTTCAGAATGCGACTGTCGTACCACAGGACAGTTCCTTGTAGTTGCAATTCAATTGGACTGTTCCTCTTACACTAAAGAAATTTTTAATTTGAAAACCATTTTTTCATCACATTCCGATGGTAAGAAGGGAAAAAAGAAATCAAGACCTGGTTATTATTTCACAGTTCAGACAAGGAGATGTATGGGCTAGAGAATCCCAAGTGATGATTACTATCTCCTTAGATGTGTTATCTTTATGGAGAAAACAATTGTGGGCCAACTTTTCCTCCTAATTTTCATAGGAAGCTACTCAAATGAAATAAAAATGTGTTTACCATTCTGTTTTTTTTCTCAGGCAGAATATAAATGAATATCATAAAGCATCTCCATCTGGAATTCCAGATGATATCATTTTTTGTTCAGAATGAGCATTCTTCTCCAGCCCTTGTCCAATGAAAGATAGCAAAATTACAGATCTGTGCAGTAGTCAATATTACATTGCCTTGGATTAGTTCAATTGACCCAGCAAATATTAGAATCACTTGCCATTAAATTTCTCTCTTTATTCTGAAGTTCAAATTTCAAAGTCTATCTTGATGGCCCTAGCTCAGACACACTATATGCATACCTTCAAGTTTGATGTTCTTCACAAATTTCTGAAATCCTGGGTTGATTTCCTCTTGCAGTTGGACCAATACTCTGCCACAAGTTTAGCAAAGGAGGACCCCATGCCCATGAGGTTTGATGGCTTGTCATATTCTTCAAGGTTCCCTGTAAATTTAGAGTGGGAAGTAGGTTCAGATCTTCATGAAAAATTATAACAAGTTCACCTTGATTCTAATTTTATCAGGTACAATATAAGATTAAATTCTTGCACTATTCAATCAGTTTCTGGGATAATCAATATCCCAAAAGCTATTGTACAATTATGTCATTCGGTTTGTAATTGAGTCATGATGTTTCCATTTGACAAAGAGGCTTGATAGATTTTTCTGACTGCAAGATTTTAAAGCTTTCATAAAAATGTCATTTCCTTTTTTTCTATAATTTCATATTTTGCATACTTACTCTTTATAGAAAATTGTAAAGTAAACCATACGCCTCTTTATTAATAATTCAGGATATTTTACATCTTTATTCAGTATCTTTTGAAATTTATTATTTATTTTACTATTTTTTGATTATTTGAAAATTAGTCATTTCTTGTTATCTAATTTAGTCTATTTCTTCCTGTATAAGAAAAGAGTTATCATTGGCATAAAAATGCAACCTGTAGAATAATTTAATCTTTTTTTTCTTTTTTTTTTGTATTTCACTCCAATATGTTTTGAATATTTACAGGATATGTATATATATATATATATATATATATGTTAGGATATTTATTGCATTATCTAATCCATTGCTTATACAGGATATATATATTATTCTTATTTTTTCCTAGATGACTCTTTCATTTTATTCTGTTATGTTAGTTATTGTAAAAGAATTACCACTATTTTAACATATTATTGTCTGCCTTTTCTGTTGATATGTAAACTCTAGAATATGCAATTACAATTTTAGGACCTAGGAAAGGAATAGTGGCATACCATAAGAAAGGACCATGACCATGTCACTGTCCATAACCGTGGGAACCCTATGTGCCACCATAACCACTGTACAATTGGAGAACTCTTCTCGTATGATTTTCTGCAACACGGCATCTGTTGCAGAATCAATTGATGCAGTTGCTTCATCCAAAACTAATATTCTGTTTCTTCGTAGAAGGACACGACCTAAGCAGAAGAGCTGACGCTGCCCAACACTCCAATTCTCACCTTCATCGCTTACTGTTAATCATGGAACAAGTATTACATCATTCAGTTGAATCCTACTTGTCATAAAAGTTACAATGTCTAAAAAAGTGCAACTCACTAGTCGAGTCAAGAAGATTAGGAAGGTTGCTTATAGTACTCTTAAGTTGACACTTATCCAAAGCCTGCAAAATGCAATAACGTTTGGAAATGCTTATATCATGTTTGGTTGATTTGTATACCATAAAAAGTACATGTTATTTAGTAGCAAATGTAAGTACCCAATATAATTTCATATGCATAGATTCCTTACATTGCAGCCATATTTGCAGATGTTAATGGTATTTGACAATTAATATTCTTCAATGTATAATAAATGATGGAAAATAATATAGCAAAGATGATATATACTTGATGATGCTTATATTATCATAAATGATATCAAAAATATAATGTGTACGGTGCACGCAACTTTTTAGATGGGAAAAAATGTTACTGTGCTTGGATCAACCATGAGGCTACTTACCTTCCATATCTCATGGTCAGAATGGAGGCCTAGTGGATCTAAATTTTTTCTAACGTTGCCCTGGAAAAGAGTTGGTTCTTGAGGAATTATGCTGAGTTTCATTCTTAGATCTTTCAAACCAATGGAACAAATGTCTAATTTGTCTATCAAAATTCTTCCTCCTGCAGGCTCGACAAGGCGAAACAGTGCACTTATTAGTGTGGTCTTTCCACTTCCAGTTCTGCCAACAACCCCTATCTTTTCTCCTGCTGCAAATGTGCACGTGATTCCATTGAGAACAAGAGGAGCATTTGGCCGATATCTAATCTGAAAAAAGTCCAAGAATATGAGAAATCTTTTGGTTTTTAACTCTAATTGGAGAATTGGGGTTTTCATTTCCCAACTAGAGAAAACAAAATCTGGCCTATCTTCATGAAATGTCTATTCCACTACCTTCAGATTTTGGAAATCTATGTTCCCTTCATAAGGCCACGAAGATGGTGGTCTTTTGTCATTGATTGTTGCTGGAGCTTCAGGTGGCAAATACATGAACTGCTTTATTCTTTCAACAGAGATGATGTAGTTGTCTAAGCTTGAGAACCATCGTGTGAAGAAACCTTGAGCAGTTGTCAGTGTTAGAGCATAAGATAGAGATAGTCCCACAAAACCTGAAATAGAAATTTTTTATAATCAGATAACTAAGCATGAATAAGATTAAGAAAACTACTTTTGAAACAGAAATATATTTACATAGAGGTTGAATTTACATGAGCATGATTGAATACCTGGTGCAACAGTATTTTGAGGAAGCATAATAATGAGTATGGCTGCGGTAAGTATGGTCAAATTTTGGAGTGCTTCTACTCGTATCAATACCCATTCCATAGAAGCAATCGTATGGAAGAAAAGCATTGCATCAGTATTGATTAGCTTGATATTGTTCTGAATGAACCGCTCTGTTGCAGCAAAAGCTCTTATTGTAACCACACCAAGCGATGTTTCTGCAGCATAGTTCATGATTGGTGCTTTTGTTGTTCCATTTATCCTGACCAACTCCCTTGCAGAGATTATATAGTACCTCTAGCGGTTGAAAATTTTTTGTAAGTTGTTAATGAGCAATTACAAGCTCGGTACAGGATTTGATGAAAGATAAGTGAATATGAGTAACAGATTGTGTTGGAGATTTACCTGAATGTATAACATTGCAATGAAAGTTGGAATAGCTGCAACCAGAATTTGCCATGTCACAGTGGCCATCAGAACTGTGATTCCTGATACTTCAATAGCTACGGCTATTACAAAAGAAATTGCAAAAGGCAAATCGAAATCCACTATGCTCATGTCTGAAGATGCCTGCATTGATAAAATTGATCAGAATTTGCTTGAAGGGATTGTGATAAAAGATCACATTGTTTCAAATGTACTTATCTTGCTGTGCCTACATAATTTGAAGAACAAGTGATATTGTACTTGCCTAGAATATGATTTTGTCTAGAAAGCAGATCAAATCGAGCCATCTATGTAAAAAAAGAGACCTGTAGATTATTTATGCACAAAGAGATATTCTTGATTTCCTGACATCTTGAAGCTATGGCACCCTAGTGGAGACCAACATTTATTCTAACAAAGAAGAATCGGCATTTTATGTCAAGATTTAGTTCTAGAGGGTAAGTTCCTCACCTTTCCGTTGGTTTTATTTTCTCAATTCGAACTTTTTTATCTGAAAATTTAGACGGCCAAAGTCACTTACCCGTGTTAAAATCCTTCCTACAGGTGTCGAATCGAAAAATAGCATGGGAGCCTTGAACACTGAATCCAGAAAGCCAGAAAAGAATACTTTTGAGGCCTTCAATCCTAGATTAGCTGCTAAAAAACTTCTGAGACATACAAAGAAGCAACTGAGAGCAGAGAGTATTGTGTATGCACCAATCAGAATTCCAGGACCAATACGAGGTATTTCTACAGCTACAGCTAACCAATAAGTGGATGTCATCTGGAATACTACGAAAGCAAATTGTGCTAACGCAATGGAAGAAAGATAAAGGTAATTTTTTGAAATACAAATATAATCTATGTATGGCTTCCATCCACCATATCCCATTTCCCTGTCTTCTTCTTCCGTCAACTGGACAGTTGATGTGCCATTAGCTGATGTATCACCCTGACTTTGCTGTTTTGCATGTTTGATGCCTGTGGTCACCAATTGCAGGGAAACTTTTGGATTTTCTTCCTGGGTCTTATAGTTTGTGTTATCTATTGCAGTTATCGCCGATTCATGAGCATCAACAAGTTGTTCAAATGCTGTACCTGACTTCAAGATATCTTCATAGCTCCCTACTTGAGTAACTTGTCCATTTTCCATAACCTGTTGGAACATTTTTACTATTACATTTTCTGACACGTAGAAAAGGGCATCTATGTGAATGTAGTCAACTTTCACTGTGTTTCTTACCAAAATTTTGTCCATTTCTGTGAGAAACTCAATTTGATGAGTTACCAGAATTACAGTCTTATCTAACAGAGCATCCATTACGCAATCCTGGATGTTTCATGAAAATCACAAAAAAGAAGAATGCAATTGTATTAAAATCTATTATGCCTGTTATCTTTATGCAGTTTACAAAATGACATGCATGACAACTTACATTGAAGAGAATTGCAGCTGTATGGGCATCCACCGCACTGAAGGGATCATCAAGGAGATACAAGTCTGCATCACTGTAGACTGCTCTTGCCAATTGAATCCTCTGTTTTTGACCCCCACTCATGTTCAACCCTCTCTGGCCAATTTCAGTGAGATCTCCATGGCGAAAGTTGTTAATATCTTTATCTAGAGCACAAGCCTTTATGGCCATTTCATATCTTCCCTTGTCCATAGACTTTCCATAGAGTATGTTGTCACGGACTGTCCCACTTTGTATCCAGGATGTTTGAGAGACATAGGCAATGGAACCATATGCGTCAACCTAACAGACAACAAAAAGATCATGCTATTGATCTATCTTCAAGTGATATTACATAGTAAAAAATTATATGATATTCACTCACAGATCCTGAAATCCTTGGTATTTCACCAAGTATGGCAAACAGAATCGATGATTTGCCAGATCCAACAGGCCCACAAACTGCAACTTTCTGTCCTTCAGTTATCTTCAAGTTGATACCCTTAAGAGTGAGGTTCTTTTCATTGAAATCCCAACTAAATTCTCCATTTTGAATTCCAACGTATGGATCTGGCCCTGGTAGGCTTTTTCCCTTTATCTCATTATTTTCAATCTCGTTTTCTATCAGGAACATGTCAAGGCGATCTAATGAGACCTTCACTTGGATCATCATGGAAAGAACCTCTGGCAGGAATCTCACAGGTTCAGACATCACTCTCAGGGTTGATAGAACTGTAAAAATTGTGCTGGCATTCAATGGAGCACTTCGCATCAATGCACAACCAGTGAAAACCATAGCTGATACAAGAGTAGGTGACATCCAGTAGAGGCCTGTTCCAAATGACTTTTTGATCTGGACATTTTTGAGCCATTTGAATTCCACTTCTCTAAATGATTGAATTGCTCTCCTGAAATGTTCCTCCCATGACTGCAGCTTGATGATTTTCATACTGTTCAGGATCTCAGACATTGCTCGAATCCTTTCATCCTGAGCAACCATGATTTGGTACTGACAATTTTGTAAAATCTTTGCCATAGGTATGTTAAAAGTGGCACAGATGAAAAGAGGAATCAGCCCCAGTATAGCTCCTATACCTGCAACACTAAAGAGAATTACTACTGAAAATATCATCTGGAGGGGAAGGCTCCAAGCCATGTGGAACCACCAGGGAAATTCCCCTAGTCTGTATGCATCTACTGCAATGTAGTTCACAATCTCCCCATTAGTGTGCTTCCTTCTTCCCAAGCTAGAGAGCTTTAGTAGTTTCTGATACACGGCCACCGTGAGAGCTGACCTCATTCTCATTCCAAACCTTCTGGAATCGAAGAACCAGTGCCTCTGTGACAGGGATTCCACAGTTTTGGCAAGCACCAGGCACCCAACGAGAAACAAACCTTCATGAAAATTCTGCTTCTTGCGGTTTGAATACTGCACAAATTCAAAAAGTAACAAAGGTAAAGCTGCCACGGAAACTGTCTTCATTATTGCATACAATCCAACCAGCACCATCTCCTTTTTGTAGCACCTTGCCAAAGCAAAGATAGCCAAGTTGGTAACCTTATTTGTGTGCTTCCTCTGAAAATCCCATGCATGAGAGAAAGCCTGGTAGGCCAAAGCTGCATCATCTTCTGAAGCTAGTTCAGGAATATCACGGAGATTCAATCGAGTTGAGTAACCAAGATGGAGTAAAGGGTTCAACCAGGAGAAAGTCATCTTGCCGATGAAGCTTGCACTGCTCAATCCTGTTCTCCTTGTTGCATCTTTTTCTGCTGTGAGCAGAGGTTCCATTATCTCATTGTTTGAGCTGCTATCATGGTACAAATGGTATAAGAATCTTATACCACATACTAGAAGCATAAAGTTCACAGGCCAGGTTGCCATGTCCAGTATCTGGAGAGCATGATCTTGAACTAGAATCTTTATGTTGAGTGCTGAGATTAGCAGTGTGAAAGAAATCCACCATATTGAAACCAAAATTCTGGTGCATTTGGATGACCGTAAGTTTAGTGAGACAGCTATAATTACCCAGACAAGACCCCTGACCAGGCAAATTGCTGAATCCCATGCCATGAATCTTCTGTCTTCACTGAATATTTTCCATGAAAGTAAAGCAAGATGTGTGATACCCACAGCTGTGCAGAATGCAGAAACAACCAAGTGGAGCCAGTTCCTTACTCTCCTTTCAATGGAATAGCTTCGCATGAGATTAGTGATAAGCAAAGAGATACAGTAAGTCAGAAGGAATGCAAGATTTACGGCATCTATTAAGATTCTTTGCATGCAGGAGGATCCCAGCCCAATGTTTCCTCCACATACTTCCATTATTTCACCTTCAATTACACACATGGTTAGAATATGATGACAGCTATGAACCAAATCAATGATGAAGAAGAGAAGACGTAAATATGATGTGAAATAACAGAAAGTCTGGTTACTGATAGCAAGAAAAACAACACTGCAAAAGCATATAGGAAAATGCTAACTCAGGCAACCGCTTCAACTAGTAAAGAACCAAAGAAATGAACTAAAGAAGAGATGCACCTTGCAGAACCCGTAGAGAAGCCATGTTCCACCAGGCTCAAAGTTGTTACCTTGTGTTTGTTGGAGCTGGGAAGATATAAGCAACAATAAGACCTTCTAGAGAGAAGGGCATGTCTGTGTTTCTCTCTTTTTATAATTCTGTTTTTGGATCTCTTTGCTGCATTCCTATAGATGAGGTTATGTGGTGTTGACGTGCATCATTTTTATCAAGAAGATACTCCAATCTAGTCATAATGCTAGTGGTTAAGCACGTCCTTGTGTTTTCGTCTCTCTTTGCACAGTATGCCTTTCTGGAGCTTGTCTGTTGCGAAAAGAACAATGGAGTTTATGACTAAGGAATCGCTAGTAACCATACTTTACAAGGCAAGCTTTCTTGTATGTATGATTTAACTCTCATGCTTTGGGTTGTCTTAGTCTTGATAGTCAAATGCTCTTGCAATATAATTCACTTCAAATTTAGAAGTTGCCGTGATGTGTCTCAACTTCACAAAATTCATGATTTTTATATATTTTTGGTCAGACAATTTGTTTGTCATGATGTGGGAAATGAATCCGTCAATCTACTCATCATCTATAATTTGATGGCATGTCATTTTCCTGATGTCCCTAGTCATGTTTCCACTCTATTTTTATGGAATCACTGAATGCAGAAAATTGGAAAATACAGAGCTCGGATGAAGATGAACACCACAATGTGTGGCAGCAAACAAAAGAGATGAAAAGGTAGAACAATTTATTTATTTCCCTCTGATTATCTCTTGCCCACACATGGTTTCTGAGCCAAGCAAACTAAATGGTTTTTGCATCTTCTAAATAGTATATGCTAATGGCAACTGCTTCAGTACAAAATTATTATAATGATTTCTGATCCCATCTGAATTTTTTTTTTATGTCATCTGTCCATATTATCTATAAAATATTATGCAGGTGACACGTGAGCTTCCAAAATGTTTAAAATATGAAACAGAGATTTGTCCCCTCCAAGTCTCGATTATTTTAGTCGTCCTTTTGGTGGATATATAGGACCACAGTTTTTTCTCATATACGTAAAGAGACCACAGTTTTTATACTAAAAAGTTGTCATCGGAGATCAAACTCCAAATGCTCCTATTATCAAATAAATGATCATCATTGCCGCAAATGCAATTGGGAATCTTTTTATCTGCATCATTTATAATCGGGTCCTCATTTTCACTAGAATGCTCAAGGGACCAAAACTATACATTGATTTATTTTGCTCAAGTCTGTGTTCTAGCTCTGTAAGAGGACATCGAATTGAACCACCATTTTTCCATAGTTTCTTCTTGTCCTTTATTTGAAAATACTATGAATAATTATTTTACTATTTCATTTCCCATTCTAATTAAACATATAGATTCAATTATTAAGATCGTCTACTACCAACCAATAAGCAGTGAAGGGAATGATTATCCTTATACCCGAAGTAGCTTAAGTTTACTGCATCCTATGGTCCTCTGTAATCCAAAAATTTTTCATTCGATCTACCGCAATCCACGAACTTCTTTTAATAATTGTTGTAGACTGTATTGGTTGCATAGTTGTGACTAATTTATCTTGTTAATATACTGATATTGAAGTAGAAGACTTTGCACTGACGTCACAGAGGAAGTCTGTCTTTGAAATCGGAGGGCAATATTTTGTCATACTGTTTAGTTTTAATGCCTTGTTGTTTATCTGTCAATCAATCTTCTTGATACTACCGACAATCTCTTAAAAGATTGTACCTTTCGATTTCATTGATTGAGTTGTTGATTGCCTTGTTATTTATTTAAATGCCATAGTCTTGTTTGTCAATGGCAAAGCTTCTTTTTTTTCTCTCTTTTGCTTGTTCAGCCGTTCGTAGGTAAAGTGGAGACAAGAAATGGAAAAAAAGAATCTTTCGTCCAGATGGCAAGAGACAAATGAGGGCCCATATATATTATGTTCTTTAATTGTTTCACGCTAGGAAAAGAATTCAGGGCCTTCAGTAAACCAAAGAAGCATCACGGAATATTCCATCCAAGGAGAAATCGATTTTACTGCAGGAGAGAAGATTATTGTAACACGCAGGTCCGGAAGGGGGCAGGAAAAGCTCGTACCTTATGAGGTTCATGTACGATTCCCTCCACATTTTCACATCACAGACTTTTTCTGAGAAGGTTTGGCATTTATGTTTGCATATATATATATATATATATATATATATATATATATATACACACACACAAGTTATGCTACCGTGTTAGAACCACTGGATGGGCAAGTGGTGAGATTTGAATGGCATCTACGTTGAGCGCGCTTGGAGGAAGATGAATGTGGACTTGGGTAGAGAATGCATTGCTGTAAACCGCAATGTTCTTGCATTTGCACCTCTTAATAGCAGTAATAAGAACAAACTGCTGGCACAAGTATTTTGTTATTGGGTCCACCAGACGATCCTGATCCTGACTGCATCTGGACAAGCTCCTATTGTTAGAAGCATTGTCTTTTTCTGACCAAAGCAGCGATGCCCTTGGATCACACCAGCACAACCACAGAAATTTTAGCCTGTCGTCATGTAAATTAACCTGGGCCCATCGTTACGCTTTTATTTGAAAATGGCTCACGCCTTTAGATTTTGTACAGGATTGATTACTTTAGGAAACAATACTTGATAGGTTTGGCAGAAAGCATCTTTTTTGAATAATGGAAGAAAGCTTCTTCTCCACCATTCAATTTGACGTTTGGTGAGAGTTTAATCTATTGTGGGGGTTGACAGTGTACGGGGCAAGATCCTTTTGAATGAATAATGATCGATACAGTTGATCTTTATTGTATTTTTATTTTAACCGGTTATAATAATTCAGTTGATACAGGAGAAATGGTAACATGCTTCACTGCAAATCACAGATGCCCACCTTCTCGTGACGACCGATGTCTGTGGATGGATGACGCACCTGTACGCATATGCAATGATTTCCCTCATGAAAACTGGCCTAAAATAACATGCCAAGCATGGGTGATATGTAAAAGCCAATTGATGTATGATTGTAATCGGGATAACTTGATAATACGACGTAGAAATCCAAGTGCAAATTACGAGAATAACATAACAAATTATAGGAATAAATAAGAAAAAGTCATACCATGAAGGGTAACATTATGTTGTGAAAGCAACATATGAGTTGGAAATAATAATTTGTAAAAATAGCAATCGTAATATTGTCAAAGTAATATGGGCAAAAGTGAAAGAAGAAAATGATTTAAAAACATAACATAATATAATATTTAGTGAAGTGTAAGGCTGAATTTTCTCCAATGACTACATGGCTAAGGCTTTTCCTTTCTTTTAATCTACCTAAATTTTCAGGTAAAAAAAAGTGAAAACTTCTCCACGGAAGTGGCTCGTTAACTCGAGGTGGATGACGTAGCAGGGAATCTAGGCTTGTCGACCGGAGGATCACATTTAAAACCCATCAAATACCACATACATATCACAACCATCCTACCAGAGCATATGATGTAACAATAAAAATATTTCTGCTTTACATGAGATAAAACATTTATCAAATACCACTACAAAAACCACAGGTTTACGGGCACATGATCTAGAAATAGGGATGGAGGAATATGCGAGAGGAAAATCAGAAGTGCTTCACCAGGCACAGGAACGGCTGCCGTCCTTTTGAACCAACCACCAGCACTTACAAACAAGGATGATATAGCTTAAAGACGGAGAAACTTAAAAAGGACAGCACGTACCTAATGGCAGGAAATTCTACTTCCCACCAAGAGTAGGAAACTGTCCAGGATCTTCGATCTTAATAACAGCCTCAGAGTTGCCACTTGCTGAACCACCACGACCAAAACCAACTCGGAATGATCCACGATCGCCTCGTCCCCTGCCCCGACCACGACCTCCTGGGGAGTAATACCTCTCACCCTCAGCTGGCTTCAGAAATTCGTTGATGCTCACAGACTGAAAACAAAGTGAATACCACTCAGAGGATGTCATGTGTCACACTTTAGGTATTGTCGCAATGCCAAACAAGTGATAATACCTTTCTGGCCTTCTCATCTCGATCAGCAGCATCTTTTTGCTTTTTCAAATCCTTATCAGAACCCTGTGAAGGAAAGTATCCAATGAAATGGTAAATGCCTCCTGCTTCTAATAACTAGACCTGAGATGAGGATAATTCAACTTACCAGCTTGATAAAAACATCATCATTCGCCTTTTTTATAGCAAGCTGCTGCATTGACAGAAGCTCCTTATCCAAATCAACTTTTCTCTCTTCCGTTTTCATTGAGAGTAGTGCTTTCCGCTTCTCCTCTCTTATTTTTTCATACTCTTCCAGGGTCATCTCCTATCGAAGAAAGATATAATTAATGTATAAAAAAAATTATTGATGATGAGATCAGTCTATGATACAGAAGCAACTAGGTAAATTGCATATGTATGTCATCAGGTCAGCCATTGAATATGGAGACAGATTTAAAGTTACAAGTAATATAATTACCATGATAACATATGCAAGTAAGGAAAGACCCCTAGAAAAGACAGATCAAATATAAGTTACGAAATTGATCAATTCACATGTTTTACACATTTAGCCATCACATACAGAGATACGTAATATACAATATACCCTGGTTCCTTTTTATTATGTAATAATGTAATATTCCAAATGAAGGGGCCCAAAAATGAAACTCCAGAAGTTGACATTCTAGAAATTCAACTTTCAACAACCTTTCTAAATAATAAAATTTTCTGGTAAAGAACCATTGGTTTCTTCTATTGATCAATTTTCCATAAAAGAGAGACAGCCTGATTTGAGATTGAGGCCTTGATGAATAATTTTAGATGTTAAATTCACATAAATTATAAAATCCTCTTAACCAGCAACAATACCAAGTGTATCCTGTTCAATGGAAACAATGCCAAACTTGTTCTAGCTATATTACTTTATATGAACAGAATATGTATACTTCTCAACAGTGGATGTACGGACTGAAAACAGCAAAAAGAATAGGACAAGAATCTACACAGGAATCCTCACACTGATTCTGATAAACCCTACTGTCTTAGCGGAACATTCCTTTCAAGGCTTCCAACCACTGACTGTGTTGCACAGGAGTGGTGGAATAGGTTGCCTCATTCTCAAGACAGGATTCATTGGTGTAGACATAATATGCAGCGAGTACGTTGTTACAAAAGGATGGTGACAAGGCATGCACAGGTGCTGACCATGCTGAACCAGAAGAAGGAAAAACCACAACAAACTAACTAAAAATAAAATACAACAATGGGTTTTACATTCAACAACTATGAGTTCACCTGGATTTTAACTTTAGGATATATAACACGATCTTCAAGCAAGGAAAAAAGAAAATGTGAGCACGTTATCATTAAAGAAGAAAAAATATATGCCGGATACCAATGAGGCACGGACTATGAATTTTTATAAGAAAATTAGAATGTAAAGGAATGAAACAGAAGAAAGGGATACACATATAAATTCAGTAGAACAATGTGTATTCTATGCAAGGGGTACTGCAAAAGAACAAAGGAGACAATTACCTACTTGATTTTAGTGCTCCCTACCCAGAAAAAGAAATTGGGGTCAGAACGACCATCTTCCATAAAAGAAATAAACCAAGGAATTTCCTTCAAAAAACAAATAAAAGAATAGACTCTTGCTCATGATGGTAATATACAAATGAGTTGTAGAATAGTTTTAACGCAAGAAAGATTACATAAAAAATATATTAAGATAAAGTTCTAATGTAAATATATTCTAGTAATCAGGTCAACATGTCATCATGTTTGGTGTTTCAAAAACTGTCTATGGCAATTTCTTCCAGGAAAAATACTAAAGAAGCAGGAATCATAAGCTAGTTAAAGTAAGAAAAATTGACTATAACCACCACCGGTAACAACAGGAAACTTAGCTTCTCACAGACAGACACTGCTAGAAAACGTGGCGTAATTTAACCCCTCTTATAGATAATACAGAGGTAAATAATTCATCCTGAAGACCATGACAAGAAGTTATACATCCAATAAATGAATGGATATACTAACAGAAAAAAATGTAATCTACCAAACCTATAACAAACAGAATAATGAATGCATTCATTGCGCATGAAGTGCATGTATTTAATCTCCGCATAGAGGGAAAGGAAAAAATTATAGCTCGAAACTGACAGAAATTTTACCTTGTCTTCCTCTTTTTCTTCGGGTTCATTTGTGAGGCTCTCCTTATTCTCGTTGTTCTCAGCTGCAGGAGCATTTTCCTGGTCAATCTGTTTCTCAGGGCTTGGGATCTTCTCTTCTACGTTTAGAACTTCGGTAGATTCCCTACAACATACAAACTTCTGAAGCTTAGGAGATGGTACAGAAAACATAAAACAAGAGAGCAAATTTGAGAACAAACTCAACTGTGCAACCACATCATCATTGTAAGTGCCCCAGTTGCCAAGTCCATAACCCTCACGTTTGAACTCATTGTCACGACCTGTGCCACTGCGACGGTCAAACACTCTCCTTGGACGCCCGAAGTCGCCGCCAACTTCTCCATTCCCATACCCACCACGACGATAGCCACCATAAGAGTCACGGCGATCCCTGTCTCCAGGCCTTCCCGAGTCCCCATCCTGTCCTCCACCTCCACCAGAATAAGACCCCGCAAACCCATCAATATTTCCATTCCCAAAATCCCTTCTTGGTGCAGCCCCCCCTCCACGCCCACCCCTTACACGCCCTTGTCCACCACGACCACCGCCCCTGGAGAAGGTAGCACTGCTCCTGGCTTCCTTCACTTCAACAGAAGAACAAAAACCTCAAAAACAAGATTTTTTTAAAAAAAAAAAAAAAACAATTTTGAAAAAAAAAAGACCCCAACACCTGCCACCCTAAACTCCAAAAGCACGGCACACAAGTCGCAAAAAGCTCACCAGCTTGAACGGGAGGGAGGGGCTTGGACGGGAGCTTCCCCGGAGCTTTCGTCGGCGCGTCCGCAGCTTCGGCAGGCTTCTTCGCCTCCAACTTCTGCTGGCGAACGGCGAGCAGCTGGGTCAGGTCACCAGTATCGTCTTCCCCGAGGAGATCGAAAGGGTTGAAGGTAGCCATGGCTGGAACCGCTACTGTTTGGGATAGTAAAGGCGAGAGCGGAGGGGGTGGAAGTCCCTGATCGCTAGAATAGTATCAGAACCTCCATTGAAACCTGGAGAAGAATCGGTGAATGTTAGGATTGTGGTGGAGGCGGAGACGGGAAAGATGCGACGACGGCAGCGTCCGGCCAACCCTAGATGAAGTGGCCCGAAAGACTGCGGTGTGGGTGATCTAATCTCTCTGTGGGATGCCGAAATGACGATAACAGACCCAGGCCTTCATAACATTTACGAGCGTAGTATATGCTGGGATGATAAAGTTCAAGGTTGTTTTCGTGAGGGGGTCGTATTTTTTATGGATAATTAATTCAAGGTTCACGGTGAACCTTTTATTTAGCTTAGGTTGAAACTTGCGTTGCCGGGGGCGGTAAATTTAAAAAAAAAGAAGAAGTAAATTAAATAAATGATTTTATTAACGAAGAAAAAATACAAAGAGTCTCAAGAAAAGTCCATAAAAGTTACAGAAAGTTCACACGAAAGTGAGAAGGAAAAAACACGAAAGATACAATAAATGAAAACTAATCTATTTGAAATCTAACAGTCTTCTTTCAAGGGCTTCTTACAACGTCTCGGCAAAAACTTGTCTTATAAGTTTAATTAATGGTTGGATAGTGGGATATAAAAGGGAGATGTCATGATTCGACGAAAAAAATGACAATCACGTGATACTAAACAAAAGATATTATATTAATAAATAAATAAATAAAGATGTATAAAAAATACTCCTTAATATTTTTGTGTACCTACTAAAGATATATAATCTATTAAAATAAGACAAATATCTTTATAAAATCACAAATGATAAATACCGAAACCATAACAAAGTTCACGGTAGTCCAAAAATCACATTTATGTCACATCCAAAGTAAAATTAGATCCCAACCCAAAAAGTTATATTCAAATTAAGCACAAATCACAAATAGCATTACATCATATTATAACTCAAAAGGTATCACTCCAACTTGACCGTAATAAGCAACTAACACATCCTATCTATCTACCTTAGGTGTCTACCAAATAACTTAATAATTAGTAATAACAGAAATGAACTAAAACCCAATAAATTAGTCTAACCATAAGTTCAAAGTAGTAAGTAAAAGTAACATACATGCATTTGATAAGTTAACCAGTCAACAAATCAGAAATGCCAAGAAATCTAAATAAACACAAGTTATGCAAAAGAAATAAATAGACTAGGCTACAACTGTTATATATATGTTCATATGAATGACATCTAGTTATGATCATATTTCACCTTTATGATAAGGTTCAAAAGTCACATATTACCTTGTAACTAAGTCAATATAGATACCTTAATATCCTGAGATAAGACCTAAGGGAGTGTTTGTGTATTCGAAAAATAGTGTAAAAAAAATAATAGAGAGTTACAAAAAATGATGGAAAAAAAAATTACAAAAAATAACGAAAAATCAAAAAAAATAAAAAGATATTTGTGTATAGAATAAAAAATAATAATAAATGATAGAATTTAAAATATGTATGTTTGTACGTAAAATATAAAATGATGAAAAATCATAGAATGTAAAATATGTATTTTTTTTATAAAATAAAAAATAACAAAATTGATAAATTAAAGATTTTTTATATTTATCTACGTAACATAGAATATCAAATTTTAATTAATAATACAAAAAAGAGTCATATATGACAAAGAGTTAGCTCATAAAGTAATAAGAACTTGCAATCACATCAATAACTTTGCATCATTCATGACCATCCCATCACCCAAAGACTTGGTCCAATTGACTAAAATGTTGCATTATAATACTCAAATAGATGTATGTAATGTTAAGATAGAGGTGCATAGTCAAGGAATAGGTTTATAACTTTTTAAGTTTATTGAATTGAATTAAAATTTCATTTTGTTGATAACTAATCGCCACAAAACAATGATGACATGAATCTTGTGTTGTTCATAAAACTAAAAAAGGTACTTTGAGATAATAACAAGATTCTTCAAGAGATTATCAACATCACATTGATGATGTAATAGAAAAAGCAAAGTATAGAAAGATTTTGTTATTCCATTGACAACCACATGTACCTGCTAGAAAAACAACAAGATATGGCTTCTTAGATTTGATTAGCAACATAAATGATGTTGTCGAGATGATGTAGTTGAGACTGACAAGGGTTTTTCATCGAAAGCCTTTCAAATTTTGTTGGCAACATAGATGATGTAATCAAGATTCAACAAGGGTTTTTCTTCAAAGGCTTCTCAGATTTGATCGACAACATAAAAGATTATGCAATTGAGATGATGCAATCGAGATGCACCATCGAGATTCAACAAGATCTTCTTGGATTCGCAAGGGGTGAGAAAGGGGATTCACAATGTGTGAGGGGTCCATCAAGATGAGAGCGCAAGTGGTTGGTCGAAAGAAATTTTCCATCAAATTCGATGGTAAAGGGGTGAGAAAATCAAGGAAAAGCTACCTTTTATATCAAGGGAAAATGGCAATTTTTGACAAAAAAATTTGCAATGCACAAATACTTAGAAAATAACAAAAAAAATTTCCATCACTTTTTATTACATCATTTTTTACCATTTTCTAAGTACACAAATACTCCCTAAGTGTATCTTATCTCAATTGTATAGATAGTACCATAGTATTGTAAGCACCTCAATTTTGGACATGTATTAGATAGATGTTCATTGTTATCCTGATGGTCTAAGACTATTATCCACACCCTTGATCGTGCATCTATGTTGTTCGTTCGACGTTTGCACTCTTAGATCGTTTGGATCGACTCTAGACAATCCTAACCTTCCATTTGCGAGGTATATGATTGACCTCACCGTAAGGGTGTGATTATAACTATCTAACCCTGTGATGGAGGTCATTCTCCCTCTGATTGACTGATCTCTCTGTCGAATCATCAATCAAACCTCTTGATCATCTCGAATCAACTCTAGGTGATCTTGGCCATCCATTTGTGATAAACAATCTGCCTATCCATCTGAATGTCAGTTCGGTCAGCCTATCTCCTTAGAAGGATTAACTTCCCTCTGATTGGTTAATCTTTCAGTTAGATCACCAATCAAACTCTCGAATCGCTCTCAATCAGCTCTGGATGAACTAAGCCCTCCATTCATGATAGATTGCTTATATGGTCATCTGAATGTCAATTAGGCCATTCGACTCTTGGAGAGGGGTCTTTGTCCTCTTGATTAACTAATCCTTTAGTCGGATCGTTAATCGAACCCTCAGATCGCCTCAGATCAGCTTTAGATGATCCTAACCCTTCATTTGAGATTTGGACTTCTTAAGGCCATTTGAGTCTCAACCAAATTGAATTAGCCAAAATAGAGGCTATTTTCGGATTCAACACATTCGAATTACCCAAGGGGGACACTTTTCAGCATTTTGACTAGGTATTACGTGTCACCTCCTAGACGTGCCACGTATCGCACCTTGAGGCCACCACATTAGCAGTTACTATAGAGCATCTCGTCAGATCTGGATCTGCTCAACTCAGATTCGAATCCAAATCCAAATCCAAGTGGTATAAAACCACCTAAGGATGCATGCAAGAAGAGGAAACTGTTTCCTACCTTGTTGCAATACCGCTAGCTAGCTACTTGTGCCATCACTACTCCGTCGTGCTTCGCCACTGTCAACAAGCTTTTTCGACGACCTCCTGCATACTCATCTGGTTAGGTAATCTTCTCGTTTTTGCTTCCTTTATTTGCATATTCTTGTTTCCTGCATTTTTACGTGTGAATTTGGACAATTGGCGCAAGACGTCAACAACATTTCTACTTTCTTCTTTGTAGATTTCCGACCGAGTTTTCTCTCAACTTTTCTGCATGCTTCTGGCCTTCGCACACCGATTTTCTACTACATCGAGCGTTGAGAGCTTCATCTTGTCGATATGTCTAGTCATACAAGTTGAGGTCTACTCTCCCAAACGCTCAGAGTCACCGAACATCGTCATCATCGTCGGAGACAATGACCTCGCTCTACCATAGAGTTTGTTGAAATCCGACGAATTTCAAACTATTCGGACTGTTTGATCTTGCAATAGCAAGATCTGGACCATTCGTTTATTTTCTATTATTTTCTATTTTGTTTCTTTTCTTGATTTTCTTTTTATTTGACAGAAAAATCTCCTACGTCATATCTGGATCAAATAGACCAGATCCATCCAATCTTCATGAGTTTAAGTATAAACCTTGGTTGATCCTAATCGTTAGATTCAAATCTGATGGTCTTGCCACTTAATCGTGCTATTGCGCTCTGCTGTGCCACCACTACCTGACGCCACTCAACTGTGTGCCTTCCGCCGTGAGCTTCCACCGATGCACCGCAACCACTGCAAGCTTTGTAGCTCCACCACAACCATTGCAAACTCCGTCATTTCACCGTGATCATCACAATCTTCTACTGCGAGCTCCGTCTCTCCACCACAACCTCGCTGCGATTCCTCGCGCTGCTCACCTCGAAGCCCCGACATCTCAAGTTGCATGCCATCAATCTACCTATGTGCTGCACACCAGAGGCTAGGCGACGGGAGCAAAGAACGCGGTTGTGTGCTCTCTGCGAGTTCGCTGAAGGACAGCTGGTAATCCCGTGGATTTACCGATTCAGCTAGTAAACCACAGGTTAATCCCACTTTAGACTACGATTAACCGATAATAACCAATTAATCGGGCTTAGGTGATCGGATTAGTCGGTCAATCCACCGTCAAGGTGCTGACATCATCTTTCTGTTTGGTGACATCACCTCACTGCCTACTAACATCAACCAATTTTTTCCAAATGACTTCCCATGGATTTTAGACACCCCTTTTAGCCATTTTGGTCACATCTTTTCCATTGTAATTGCATGAAAATGACGTTATTGACCCTTCGGAGAGGCCCCTTCGTGTACCATGCATGTTACCTTAGAGGAGGAAATTTCACACATTTTGTGGCAAAGTTCCAAACCATTGTACCCTTTAGGGAAGCCTTATCTCTTGATAATGCCTCAAAGGAGGAATGTCGCATACTCTAATGACATTCCAGGCCACCCTAGCCTTTTAAGGGGATTTGACTTTTTGAAAGTCAAACCCCCCCTTTCTATTAGGTTAGGCTTATGCGTGGACTTTCCATGAGTTGATGCCTTTTGCCTTCTTTGTCTACCTTAGGTAAAGTTACCTTGTAGTCGACCCCAATCATAGGTTAAGATTTTAGTGGACTTGATCAACTCTATTGACCTTGGTTAAAGTCTATTAACTTTAACTAGTTAAAGTCAACAATTAACTTTGACTTTTGACATTTCTCCCTGATTTCGATCAAAAACCTTTAATGTCTTTACATGAGTCTCCTAAACCCATGGTTTCTTTGGAGAAAGTCTAATACATTTATCCCAGTACCTTTAGAAGTTAAGATCACTCGCACTCATCTCTTTGAGAGGTTGGTTTGTCTAGATGAATAAGGTACCTCACACCTTCTCTATCCGTACTCAAAAAGCTTACCTGAGTCTCTTGGATCAGCTTACGAGAGATTCCAATTTCACAGCACTTAGGTTTTCCTAGTCTTCCTTTGATTAGATTAGGTGGCGACTTTGTTCTTCTCCAATGTGAGCAAATTAACTTGCATTATTGGGGAGTGTCGTTTGTAGACCTTCCAAGTTTTTTTCCATCCCCCATTTTATTTTCCTTGCAGGGGAAAAGGATGTAAGCAAAATATAAATTTTCTTTTCCTACACCTTTTTCCAAAAGGGGTTTACAAGTATCATACCTTTATAGTCAAGTTTTATAGTAAAATCAAGTATTTGTTATGTATAAAATATCTACATAACCATAAGTTATCAATATCATGTATAACCACTAAGGAGGTGTTTGTGCATGTCAAAAAGTTCAAAAATTAAATTTCTGAAAAGTTCAAATTCTTTTGAATTAGAAAGTCCAGATTCCTAAGAAAACTTGAGATATTTATGCACATCTCGAAAAGTCAAGATTCCTAGAGAGAGTTTGTGCTAAAGGAAATGTTTAGAATTAAAATATATTTTTTTCATCAAAGTACTCCAATAATTATTTTTTATTTACTCTATTTTTTAACTTCATGATACTTATATTTTAAGAAAAGTTATCAATTCCTTTTATTTTTAATTTTTTTAATTTTTTTTAAAATTTCCATCTAATTGAAGCTTAATAAAAAGAATAAAGTTTAAGGTCGAAACACACCAACTTTTTTATTTGTTTTTTATATATTTTTTAAGATCAAAGTTTTTTTAATTTTTTTAATTTTGTTTTAACTTTTAAGCTTTGATCAATTTGAAGTTGTACTTAAATCTACTCAAAGTTTTTTATTTATTTTTTAACTTTTTTTAAAACCTTTTGTCGAATGGAAAGTTTTAATTCAACCAAAGATTTTATATTTTGTTAATATTCTTTAAGCTTTGGTTCGCTTGAAGTTTTTTAATTTTTTAATTTATTTTTTAACTTTTTTTAAAAACTTCCATTAGATCAAAAGCTTTAGTCTAATCAAAGATTTTATATTTTTTTAATATTGTTTAAGCTTCAATATAGTTCCAATCCGAATAAAGTTTTTTATTATTTATTTATTTTTTACTTTTTTTTAAACTTCTTTTTAAACCTTCAATTTGATCAAAAATTTTATACTTTGTTAATTGTTTAAGCTTCAATTTGATTGAAATTTTTTTATACTTTTTTAATTTTTTTAAACCTTTGATCCAACAGAAGCTTTTATATTTTTTTATTAAAATTAAAAGAAAAAAATGCAACTTTACTAAATATATTTTTTTAATCAAAATACTCTAATAATTATTTTTTATTTACTCTATTTCTTCATTTCATAATAATTATTGTAGACACCCAAATGTCAACCCCCTTTTTAGGAACTATATTTTTCACTATTGCAACCCTCGAGGTGTACACTATCATTACGCTTATGCAATTGTGTACCTTTGTCATCTAGAGTAGTGCTAGATGGCATTGGCCTTGTTCGGGTGTGCGACCACTACTGGTCTTTCGATGGAGTTTCCTCCGTCTAACCTTATGGTTTGGGCCTCCCTATTCCCTGATTGACTGATCCTTTGGTCGGATCGTCAATCAGGGCTTCTGATTGTCTGAATTAGTCCTAGACAATCTGGGCCGTCCATTCGGCCCCTATCTTGTTTGGCACATCTTGAGATGTTGAATCAGTCGTCTGATCACATATTCATGATCAGAGCACGTTGGATTGTATAGATACACTATCCGATCGATGTTGATGCACGTTGATCACCTAGTTCTGCCCTAGACGATCAAGGCTGTCTGTACAAGGTGTTTTGACTTTGAATCCATCTCGTCTGCCATCGAGTACTTTTGATCATTTAGATATGATCAATGCCCCTCGGGTCGACTGATCCTTCAATTGGATTGTCGATCGCACCTGTGATCTTCTCGAATTAACTTCGAGGGAATTCTAGCCCTCCATTTGGGTGAGGAATGAGAATCTCACTTATCCGGCTAACGATCGAGAAATCTGATCATAGGATGAGGCTCATCTCCTCCCTGATTGACCAACCCTTCGATCGGGTTGTCAATCGAGTCTCTGGATTGTCCGAGATCAACTCGAACAATCTAGGCTGTCTATTTGAGGATTCGACTTTTCAAGGCCATTTTAGCATCCTATAAGTCGAATTTGCCAAAACGGAGGTTGGATTCGGACTCAGCATGTCTGAATTACCCAGGAGGGACCATTACCTAAATTTGGCCACGTGGCACAACTACCATGTGTTGCCCTCTCGCATTGTCACGTGGCAACCGTCACCTCATTGACTCATCAATGTTGGATCCGCCTAGATCTGAATTCGAATATCTCCCTTAAAACCTCCTAGGGATTCGTGCAAAACCACAAATCCACTTTTCTCTCATTGTAAAACTATGCCGTTAATCGTCGCACGCTGTCATCTAGTCGCCGCAACCGCCGCTCGCCTCCGGCCATCTTGCGACCGTTCCTCTGCATGCAGGTACCCACCTGAATCACTAGTTATGCATTTGCGAAGTTTCAAATTTCATTTTCCAACGTTTTCCACTGAATGCATGCTATTTTTCGTGGTCGATGGCAAAAGCTTGTTGTCGAACATTTTTCCCGCGTAGGTTTTACGGGTTTTCAGCTTCGGTCCGACCTCCTCCGGTCGTGATTGAGGTGTGTTTGAGATCATGAGGTCACGCCTCAACATGTATGACCTTCATCCGAGGCGCTCTACTGGACCGTTCAATCTCGTAGTGGTGAGATCCGGCCCGTCTGATCGCACGGTTAAGTCTTCACCGTCTGATCTTTTCTTTTCATCGTGTGAGATCCGACCGTTGGATATCACCACGATGCATCCACGCCGTTCGATCAGATTTAATATCTGATTGATCTCAGCCATCCGCTTGAGATCAAGATGCTTGATCTCGATCGCTGGATTGCTTTGTTAAGGACCGTCAGATCTAGATTTGAGGGTTCTCCAAGTCGTCTAGTCTCGACCGTTAGATTCAGATCTAACGATCCTGCCGTGAGCCTCCCGCTGGCAACGCACGCTCCACTACGCCACCGCCGCTCCGACGTGCTTCGCCATCTCGCTGCACCGTCGCCCCAACTCGCACGCTTTTTCAAGCGTCACGTCGCATCGTCGTTCCTACATGACACCGCGTGTTCACAGCCACGATCGTGCCTAGTGTCTCCGCCGACGTTTCAATGTCAGGCCTTTGTCGACACCCTGTGCTTGTCGACACCAACATTTGGGGGCGAGAGGACCGCAAACCTCAAGATTGAGGTTCGCGGATTGTCGGATTCCAGCGACGTCGCTGGAGAAGACAATACTGTCGTCCGTCCAGTGGCCCCCTTGGCCGTCTGATATTCGACAACCGAGAATATCTCAATCGTATGCATGTCCTGGACGAGCACGGGTCCAGTAAACTTAGAGTTTACCTGGATCTGGGTCTCCGTACCCAGATCCTATAATCAAATCTGGGCTTGGTGGATTAAACCCAGATTACCGGTTAGACCGGTTAACCCAAGATTAATCCAAGGCTCCAACCCGGATTAACCGATTATAGCCAGTTAATCCAAGTCGGGTGACCGACTAGACCCGTTAATGCAGTCGGTTGACAAGCTGACATCATGATGATGTCACGCCCGTCTGCTGACATCATCACACTGTTTGATGATATCACTGTCCCGTTTGCTGACGTCAGCATTCCGTCTGATGACGTCAGCACTGCTTAAATTGGTTAATTTAAGCAAAACCCTCTAAGGAGGCCCTATCACTCTTTTATGTGATACCTTAGATGGGGAATATTACCTGCTTGGGTGTATTCCGGACCGTTTTTACCTCAAGGGAGGTCCCTTTTGTACATTTTGTATAAAAGCCCCTAAGGATAATTTTATTACGGACCTTTGTCTACCCTTTAAGGAGGCTCTATCACTCTTTCATGTGATACCTTAGAGGGGGAATATTACCTGTTTAGGTGTATTCCGGACCATTTTTACCTCAAGGGAGGTCTCTTTTGTACATTTTGTATAAAAGCCCTTGAGGATAATTTTATTTCATACCTTTGTCTACTCTTTAAGGAGACCTTATCACTCTTTCATGTGATACCTTAGAGGGGGAATATTACCTATTTGGGTGTATTCCGAGCCATTTTTACCTTAAGGGAGGTCCCTTTTGTACATTTTGTATAAAAGCCCCTAAAGTCAATTTTATTTTGGACCTTTCTACCCCTTTGAGGCCGCTGACCAAAATATTGACTTGTGGTACTGAAAGGAGGGATATCAATTCTATGACTTTGATATCCTAGGCTCGTCATGCATATTTTTTACATGACACTTCTACCCCTAGTTGACTTTTATAAAAAGTCAACCCCAAAGGATTTTACCTTTACTTGGGCCTTTTAGGCCCAAGGTTTCTTACCTTCCCAGACCTGTGTTTAGGTAGATCTTTTGAGTGATCCCACACATAGGTCACCCCCCTAGTGGATCCGCTCAACTATGTTGACCTTGTCAAAACTAAATAGTTGGCTTTGATCGATCAAAGTCAACTATTCTCAACTATTTGACTTTGACCTTGACCCTTTTCCCCCTACTTTGACTAAAGACCTACGATCTTTACATAGGCCTTATGGGCCTATGGTTTCTAGGGGGAACCTTTTGTTTGTCCCATGATCCCTTGTTTCGCGTTTTAAAGCCTAATAGGACATTTACACGATCCTCTAGAGAGGTCAACTTCGACTAGGCAAGTAGGGTGACTCACACCTTCCCTACTCATACCTGAGAGACTTGCCTAGAGTCTTAGGGGGCTTTTCTTATCGATCCTTGATACACGAGAGATCGATAGTGCAGGTTTTCCTAGTCTCCCTTTAATAGACTAGGTGGCGACTCCTTCTTTACCAATGTAGGCCCTTTTTGGGTTCGCGTTGGTAGGTTGTTGACATCATTCATGGGCGTTCGGATTCCCTCTCGATATTCGATTCTTTTTCGAACGTTCACACTTATATTTTAAGAAAAGAAATCAATTCTTCTTACTTTTATTTATTAATAATGTCATAAATAAATTGAAAAAAAGTTGTGTTCTCTATTACCTATTTAAACGTAACATATCACAAACCATTACATTTCAAAATTAAAAACTAAAATCCAACATATAAATAAAGTTCACTGCATAAATATAAATTCTCAACATACAAATGTTTAAATATTATAACATAATAATATCACAAAGTTAAATATGAAATAATTTAAAAGTCACGTCCATCTCACATAGCAATCTTCATGTTATCACACATTTCATCTACTATTTGTTTTCTTTGTTCCATATTTTTACTTTAACTTTTTCATCATGTGTTTTTCCATTCCATTCATTTAAAACATATTCTAATATACCTAAAAATGTAGTATCTACTTTTGCATTCCAACTAGTGTAAGATCTTTAGCTACCTTATGTTGTGCTTTTTGCATTAGTCATATCTAATTTGCAACATATACATATAAATCAAAAGATTCACATGTACTATTTCAATTGTACATCAAAGATATCAAAAGAATTAATGTGCCAAAACAATATAACAAAGGAAGATTAATTATTCAAATAAAGTAATATGTAGCAACAATAAGGGAGTGTAATGAAAATTTGAATAATTAAAATAGTTGTAATCCATTAATATAGTTGTGATGAATAATGGATAATGAACAACTAAAAATATGATAAAATTTTGTTTTGTAATTATTTTTTTTCTTAGGATGTCACATGAGGAAAATTCACTTCCATCACAAGTGCCTCATATTCTATCAATAGAAGCACCAATACTTGAACCATACATCATTAAATTATAGTATACATTCAAACTTAGCACATGACACGTCATGAAGAGCTAAGTGTAAAAGTGTGAGGTGAAAATATGCATGGTAGCTAAATATAAGTAACCAATAATCAATTCAGCCTAAATCACAACTCATCAAGTGCTTAATTCATATTGGTACCCACACTTCAAGAAATTCCATAGAAAAGCATAAAAATCCTCTTGAAGCATGAAATTCTCAAATGAAAGGTATACTTTCAAAGAAACATCTCAAAATGCAAATCCAACAATTCACGTAATAGCATATTTGTTGGAAAATAGATGAAACAAGAACTCACCTTACATAGAAATTTAGTAGACACCCTTGTATTCAATTATTTGTAACTAAATGCACAAAAATCAAATGACAACGTTTAAGGACTCAAATGAAAGCTCATAAATAGGAGTTTCCATGAAAAATATCAAGCCAATAAGATGTCATCCCCTATAATAGTAGAAACAAAGTTTTTAGAAGCAACTACTCTATTTTCTGCACAACATGAAGTGTAATTAAAACATTGATTCAATTCACATCCACTTAGTAATCAAGCATCCATACATGTATTCACAAGCAAGTATACTTCAATCATTCAATGATCCTCAACATTTCATCAAATGTCACAAGACAACAGAAGACATTACATCTGAGATCTTGAAGTAGTGTCATAGAGTGAGGGGAAAAAAGCCCACATAAGCAATTCATAAGCATGAAGTGGTTGAAATTGATGTAATATGACAAATAAGTAAATAACATCTTTTTGTAGTAGAACAACAAAAGGAATGTTGTTTAGAGTAAAAAACTGTATAATTATTAAAGTTTAAACTAACAATTAAGGACAATGTTATATAACTAATTAGATAGGAATTAGGTCATTATGTTACATTTGTGAAAATATGAGATTTAATGGAAATATATGTATAATTAAAAAGAATTAATGTTAATTAAGTATTATTTTGGAATTATTGTAAAATATCTCCTAAAAATATTATTAAATATTGTTTATACCTATGTAGTATTTATCTAACTTGTGTTATTACATGTTTATTTTACTGAACTTTCAGAATTGAATTGAATCCATGGAGTTATTACATAACCCAATGAAGTAAGTCCATTGAGTTATGTTAATTCTATTGACCAATTTTTTTATCAAATATGCAATCATGAATAGTTACATGAATTATATCGAAAACCCACGTTGCATGATTTATACCTATAATCTCTATTGTGGAATGAAAAAGAGATTACAATCATTGATGCATAGGAAAGAAGAATCCAACAATTCAAATTGGCGTTAGCAATTGAAAATATAAAATGACTGAAAGAAATCCAATAAAAACAAGAGAAAAGAGTGCTCACTATAGAGACCATCAGACATTCCTTGAGATTTCCTTCTTCTACTACCATCCACCATTCATCGAAGGTCTGTAAAGGCATTTCTAGAGTTGGATCGATTTCGATCAAACCATGGTAACTAATAATTACTACAAAGGAATAAACACATCACAAGAAGGGAATGTTTCTTCACTAACCACTGAGTTATCTCTTAAAAGAAAATTAAAGCTTTCAGCCTTGATTTTAAGTTGATGTCAATTTACCGAAGAAGAGATCACCTTACAAAGGTCTAGGTTTACAATCCAATATAGAGAGAGACACTTGATAATAAGTGATTTAATCTTCAAAAGTGTAACTCCTTCGCATATAAGGTTAGAAGTTGTTGATTTTCAATAGAAAGCATTATCATTCATCTATCATCCACTTTTAGATGTTAGATCTATTTATTATTAAATCTGATATAAATAGCAATCAAAATGTGTAGAACAAGGTGTTTGCATTCTTTGGGATCACCCAATAGTTAGCCAAATTCAAGTGCAAACAACTGTAGTAAGCTTAAGTCCACAAACTTATTCATTTTTTGTTTTTTAAGGTGACACTACATAGATACTCAAATAGCCTAATGAACACTAGGAGTATTCATGTAGGTGATAACAAGTAACTCTCTATGGACACTCAAACAACTTGATATATATTAAGAGTATCTATGGAAGTGAAAGTGTGTGACACTCCATGAGCACTCAAATAGTCTGATATACACAAAGAGTATCCATAGAGGTGAAAACTTGCAAGAGTAGACATTCCTAGATACCTAAAATAACACTCTCTTTGAATTAGTCCCTAGGTACCATACACTTTGTCTTGCAAACACTCCTAACTAATTGAAGATACCCTAAATAACCTCATCCACCAACTCAACTGAGAGTATTAACAAAGACAATGCTTGCAACGTCAACATGTAGGTTGAGTAGGTGCACACACCTACAGCTTGCCCATGCCTAAGTAAAGCTAGTACTATTGCTCATAGACACTACACGAGAACTTCCTAAGTGATCACCTATCTTGGTACTACTCTCGTCCAAACATGCTTAACTCTAGAATTTTTACAGGAGTAGGTGTTTGGTAATAGGTGTAAATACACCTAACAAACTTGTTTGTTGAGTTAATACTTAACTTAATGTTAACTCAATGAAGTGAGAGACTTAATTAGTAAAACACTACCACCAACTAAAAGTAACCTAGAAATTGATTTTAACCACTCCTTGTGGTTCAACATATACTTGCACACTTTTATAATAAACATTATACACTTGTAGTTAAGTAAACAAACAAATTTAAATAATCTAAGTCTCATTCGGGAATTGCTTTATAATTTGAACAAATCTAACATCCAAGTAAATGCCCCCAAAATAAGTATTTTGGGCTACATCTATTTCTTAAATGTCTCACATAAATCTCAAGTGATACACTCTTCTCTAACCAACATTCTACTATTACAAACTTCCCTTGACAACAACTTAACCAAGCTTATTGGAAAAATAAGTATACTCGAAAAGTTCCCAATGTTAAAATCCACTTATGTAAATGACATTTACACAATTTTAACACACACCAAAATGTAAATGTCACTAATTATACATTTTCGTTCAAAACCCTGAAATATATGTTGATACTTAAAATGAAATCTTTATTTTAATCTTCTAGTTCAAGTTTCTCCATATTTGTTTTTCCTAATAACTAATTAGGCATTTTTTCTCAAAAAAATAAAGCCTTCATTACTTCTCGATATAAAAAAAAACAAATCATGTATTTTATTACTTAACATAAATGGATGAATTGATAGAATAGAAAGACAATCATCCAAATAAGAAAACATAAGGTGAGGATGTGAAGTTGTTTTGGAAGCTTAGGTTTCATGAGGGAAGTAGAGTTATCCTTAATATCATAATAATAATTGAGTGCAATGTATTTCAAGCACAATAATGCATATGCTTACATGTGTTTGTGTACTTGTTTGTCACAATGAATTTGATAAAGAGAATATGGAGATCTTATTGTTTAAACTAAGTTTGTAAATTTAAACCATCACATCAAATTTTAAACCATTGCACGAAATGGTATCAATTTATATTCACAATCAATTTATAGTACATCATGGACAATATGGAGAATAGTAAACCCAATTCTTTTACCAGACAAAAATCCTAGAGCATTATAAACATTCACAAACATATGCACAAAAAAGGGGCAAAACCTTACTGTATTAGATAATGTGATTATTACCATGTCAAATGTCAAGCAGAGGTTGAGCAAGCTCAAGCAGTTGGCAAGGTCAAGATTTTTGAGGAAAGGTCAGATGTCATTGAGATTTCTCAATTGAGGTGAAAGTGAGGTTGAGCAGTCGATGGACGTCGAGTTTTCTTAGTCAAGGTCAAGGCGAGGTGGACACGAGGTCGAGTGGTTAACAAAGGTACCTACAAGCTCGAGTAAGGATCAAGTGAGGTCGAGCAGTTAACAAAGGTACCTACAAGCTCGAGTAAGGATCAAGTGAGGTCGAGCAGTTAACAAAGGTACCTACAAGCTCAAGTAAGGGTCAAGTGAGGTGGAGGAGTGTTTTCCTAGATTTTAGAGGGGGTTCAATTCGAAATCCTAGAAAATCTTTCCTTTTATATTTGGGAAAGTTTTTTAACTTTCCCAAGTTTCTAAATCTACACAAGCAAGTATAATTTTTTCCTGACTTTCATTTCTTTTCTTTTTGAGATATCTTGACAGGCACAAAACCCCCCTAAAATGTTATTTCTCACCACTGCAATGCATAAACATAATAGTCTTCCACACATTTTTAGGCAAATGAATACCATATACATATGAATGTGAACAACTCATACATATTATTGTTATATCTATGATAAATATCCACAAACTACATGAATATAAAATAATCAATATAAACAACCTCTAATGTACGAATGTGAAAGTCATTATAATTACACAATAATTATGATATTCATGCTATGATACTCACATTTATGCTAAGTCATGTTTGAGATGAATCAAAGGTATATGCAAAAACATATGAATTCATACAAAAACCAACATATTATGTCATTAATTTATATGATTATACGTAAGTGTACAACATAATGCATGCAAGTAATCTCACAAATGCAGTTATAATCACAATAATGATGCAAAAATCACCAATAATTACTATTTTTAAACCTAAGAGTAGAAAACTTACCTTCAAGGCTAAAAAGCAAAAGCCCTAAATTTCTCCTCTTTCTTTCCTTCTTGTTCTTCCCGCTTCTTTTCCTTCCCACTGTAATTTCCTACGAACCCACAAAACTCCTCATCGAATTCGCCAAAAGACGCGTCCACTCTACGCACGATGCCGCCGCCGTGCTTAGAACACCCACGGAAGACCAAAGCTCACCCGACAAGCCTCACAGTTGCTTCCTACCCGCACACCCGTGAGAGGAGCGGAGGCCAGCGTCGACCAACCACCACTGCCGTGTGCCGCCGGACGTCGCTCACCTTGTTTGGCCCCCAAGACGACATCGACGTCGGCCACCACCTTGCGGGGACATCGAACGACGGAAGAGCTCAGGTGCGCAGACGGTGAAGTCGGGCGGAATCGAAGCTAGAGTGAGAAGGCAGTTCATAAGGAGGAAAAACAAAAGGTGAAAAGATCAAAATACCCTGTAAAACTTGAGTTAATTACGACACTACCCTGAACCTCACGGAAGATGTCTGGGAAGTGTAGAAATACTTAAGTAAAAGAAGCTAGATGATCTGAAGAAAACGATTATGAGTCTATTTGTAAACTTGAAAAGTAGAAGAAAAGAAAATTTAATGAGAGGCTTGTATCCATTGGATTCTTAGAAAATGAAAGCTGAAATTCACTTCATTTGTGTCGATCAGAAAATAAGGAAAGGAAACGCAAAACTTTCTCTCGTATAACTTCAAATACATAACCATTGGTCTCTCACATTTTCGCTTAGAAGAAAGAGATTTTCACCCTCCCCACCGGACGACCTCATGCTCGACCAAGCATGTTCCCTTGCATCCGCCATGGTTGCAACGCTTGCATCTATTCTGTGCATTTTCAAAGTCGTTGTCATTGTCATTAGGCAGAATGAAGAAAACCAAAGAAATTTATCGTATGTTACTTATTAAGCATAATAAAGTACAAACATTAAAATAAAAATCTACAGGTACCCATATAAATGCATAAAGTTTAGTTATTGAAAATGAATTACAAAAATTGATCATATAGGTATCATGATTCTTTCACATATTTTATCTATTACTACCTTTCTTTCGCGTTCTTGAATTAATCTAATAGTATTATACATTACTGCCGATAGATTAATAACTCTAATTTTTTTTCTAATTTGTTTTGAAGATCTCTAAGTAAAATTTTAGTATCATTTCAAAAGAAAATGATATATAATTCTGCAAAATCTGTACTTGTACGGCAATCACATCTTTCATTTTCGTTGCAATAACCTCTTATGAGTCTTGCTTGCATTCTAAGTTGGTGTAGCTGGTTCTAGATGTTTCTATGTATGTGTAAGAATTCGTTTATATTTCAAAATCCAAGTCCAAAGGGAACTAAGCACACATTGAGTTAAAATTATCAATGTTGGCATCGTTTACATTAAAACCTACAACCTCTTTTTGTACTACTCTAATCTAAAGGTTGCATGTTAAAAGCTCTTGTTGCAAGAAGATAATCACTAATTGGTCGTGAATGGGACACAATTTTTCTTTACACTATACATATTTTGAATGTTTCCATAATAAAAAATGTAACTATAATAAACATTTATAATGAGACAAAAAAATTACAAGTTAATTCATATAAATCTAACCTCAACAAATTTCATACTTCATCGAGAATATTCATATGACCATAAATATAATTTAACACCATTTGCTTTGATTCCTAATTTTTGTATAGCTCCTGTATATGAGATGCCATATCTTCATACAACTATCCACATATTTTCTTGAAATATTGGCACCTATTTTTTCATTGTACTTATTAATTACTTCATTTTATGTTTTTGATCTTATCTTTACATCATGTGTTTTTTCCATTTTGTCTTTGATGACCTTATAAAGGTCTAATGTTAATTCATCAATCTTTGTACTTTAACTAGTATAACATTTTCCTCCAACCTTTTTTGATCTAAACTAGTCATATCCCAAGAATGAGCGCATACCATAGAAAGTAATACGATTATTATTCATGCAAATTCTACATAGTTGCAATTTCTATATATTAAACAGAAATCAAGTAATTTTAAATATGATGAACAAGAAATATTAACATGATAAATTGTACTCAAGATCAATGAGCAACAGAGCATCAAAATCAACATAATTTACTCTTTTCCTAATTATGGGATTTTATGTTACTAATTAAAAAATGTAGTATCATCCTTACTGAAATTTGTCATATCAAAGATACATGAGAATTATTCTACTTAAAATTGCAATAGTGTAAAATTCAATAAACCTAAAAACAGTCACAAATGAGACTGACTACAGAATCTCGTTATCTGCCATTCAATTGTGCTTCATTGGCAAAATCTAAATTAAACCCTCATGCACATGAAATTAGAGCTGCACTCTTGATTTCAAGCATACCATATATTGTATGATTATTGTATCTACTTAGCTTTCCACAAGATAAAAACATGAACTTATGATTGCCAAATGTTATAATCTAAGCCAGGCCAGTTGAACATGGCCGGCCTTTAATTTCTCAAAAACTGAAATCATTAAATTCTACAAAAAAATAGTTTACTTACATGCATGTAGGTTTATACTAAACTATGAGAAATTTTTAAAAAATCACATTCCAAATTTCTTTCGTTCCATTTAAATTCACCATCACAGACAAAAATGAACATCACCCATTTAAACTCAGTCATTCTCCTTCACACACAAAATTGAAGAGGATTTACAACCAGCGAGAGGAGAAAAGAAACAACCACAGAGAAATGTTAATTTTTTTTTACCAGTTGTAATTTTTACTCCATTTATTTTGCACCATAATATATCATAATTCATCATAGTATATAATATGTCACATGTACGTCTAATTTAATTACATGTGCCTTTCACCAGTGATAATAAATAAGCAAGCTCACAGCAATCCATGATGAAAAAGTACATGCATGGTGTTAGAATTGAAACAGATTATTGATTTCGGGCATCAATAAACAATTCCGAAGAAGTACATACAGGCGTCATTTTGTCAAACACCTTATGCCTTATAAAAACCCAATCAATCATTCATGAACATTCTTTAAACGGCTGACGAGGAAACGCAGAGATCAAAAAAATATGCCAGAGGGATTTCAATTGGATATGATGTCGTGCACATTCATTAATAATTGCAAGCTTTATATAATAAGAATGCTCCACTAACTTACGTATCATCATAGGTGGTAAACTAGCTAGATTGTTGTACCTGGGAACACGGTTGAACCCAACAAGAATGGCAGACAAATGGTGGCTTCCTGTTCATATCAGTGTCACCCAACAACTTCATTTCCTTGCTCATTTGAACCCAAACTTGAAACACAAATCTTTCTTGTTGTTCCATGACAAGCAGATGCCTGGTCGACGAAGATCGAGTTGATTCAACACTGCTGTTCGTTGAACATGTCAGCCAATTAATTACCTGTAAACTAATATGAAAACAAAACCAAATCCAATGGAGCAATCTCAGCTCCTCTCTTTCACATGCCGCAGTTGTGTACGTGTGGTTCACAATTTGCTTACGCCGGGAACGCTGTTGATTTGATTTTGAGGACTCGTAAATCACGGGGTGGTCTGATTGATTGGATTTTTTGAGAAAGTGGAGATTGGGGTTGTCGCCCTCTTGCTGTTCGAAACTTCAGATTTTTACAAAATTCAAACTTACGTTAAAAATAATAATAATAGCAAAAGATTTTCTTGTCATCTTTTTTAAAATTTGAAATATATACTATAGTAAAAAAAAAAAACTAAATTTCGATAAAAAATAAATTTAATTTAGAGATTATAATTATCTGAAAAATGATCCAACCTCGTAGATGCATTCAAATCGAAACGATTAATAACAAAAACCACTACAGCAAGATGATCTTAAAAAATCTCAAAAATATTATTCTAACTTCAATTTGTTTTTTATTTTCATTCAGTTTTAACATATGTGCTTGAAAAATAAAATAGAATTACAAATATTCATAAAGTTTCAAAAAAAAATTAATATAAAAAATAAGCATACGAGAGAAACTTAAGAAAATAAAATAGTTATGAATAAAGGAGTAGAAGAATAGAAAAATTACAATTGCATTCTAAATTATTGAAAATTCATAAATTTTTACGACAAGTAAACTTAAGAGAATTTTTTTTTTATTTTAATGTTGATAGTAAATTTTGCATTCATTTAGATTCATATTGTTGTTTCTGATCAATTAAACTCTTATGGTATATAATGTATGATTCGATGTGTCAAACATCAATGTCCAAGGATCAATACTTCCTCTCATGTCTAAATTACAATGTGCCTTTTGTGGATAAAGTGCACTTGTTGATGTCAATTTTCCCTTTCTTGTTGTCTTTTCTTGAGAATTATTCCATATCCATCTCTGTCAAGTTCAAACTAGGTTACCTGAAATTATTTCTAGATTCTAATAGATAATGACTCATCTTGTTAATTCATTGGACTAATCTGAGCTCTCACTGGAAGAACAAACGACGTTAAAAGCTTCACCATGATCACGATTAGGAAATATGCAAAGTTTGGCATAATTTTATCAGCAAAACTTGGCAGCTCATGGGATTTTTTTTTTCATCATAATTTGCTACAAATCGAGAAATAGAAGAATGAGCACAGAAAGCACTTCTGAACAATAAGTGGATTTCTACAGTCCATCAAAAGAAGATATAAACAATTGTTATTGTAATCTGAGGATGAATGAATCATGAATGCCACCACCACATATCATTTAGAGATGATGTAACACGTTGTGGCCATGTTTGAAATCATTTATTGGTAGCTTGTTGGCCTTCATTTTTTTTTTTTTGTTTTTTCATTAAGCTAGTTGATGTAAAGTGGCCTATCTATCAACCTCCTCCACACAACCTGCATGGGAACCGACCACTGTTGATGTAAGATGGCCGGTTGACCAATTAATTGCATTGAGTAGCTTGAAATTCTAGATCTAAATCCTAAATCCATTAAATAACCCTTGACGTGAGTCTTATTAAGTAATTCCTTCAAGTTGTATTGACCAAATTGGTTGTTTGATCACATTGTTTAGCCAAAAGAAATTATCGTTTTCTCAAATGAATTGTGGTTTTCCTGTCGAGGAGGATGATCAAGGTGTGTATGGTAGCTAGCCATTGGTGTGGAGAATTGTTTGCATCATAAGACCATTGGTGGGTTCAACATGAGTGTTAGTCAACCTTTAGGAACACCTTATCGGAGCTTTTATATCGTTCACCTTGCCTCCACATGGTCGACTGGAGTTCATTGATCGCCAACTGCTCTCACCACTATTAAACATAAATACCATAGTAAATATAACTTTCGAGATATGTTATGTGCTCTACACCTAAAACCAATTGCCTCCTACATACCTTTGTCTGTCATAAGCATTAGAGGGGATGAAGTTGATCCTGCATAGGCTAATCCTATTCACTGTATTGCAGGCTAAGCATCCAATCATCCCAAGCACACTTCCAACTAGTTTGCAACTCATTCCAACCAATCCAACTCAAACGAAGGGAAAGATCACTAACAAACACAATAAATTGTTATAAACGATCTGCATCATTTGACTTGTTGCAAATGTACGTGTGAGATTTTTGGAACCACTTTTCTTCTTCATGCAGAAGCTCAGTTAAAGGAACCTTCTCAACGAGTTGGGATTGTAATTTAAGATTATACGTGTGATATTCCAATCTCTCACCTAAGGGAGATTGAAAAGATTAACCTTTAACTAAGCACAACATAAAGAAGAGATCAAAAATAGAGTTAAACAAAAGCATCAAAGTTTGTGGTTTGTTGTCCTTAGAGGATTCTCTATCATAATAATGCCAAATGGGCACGAAGAAAGCCTGCAACGTTTTTGTACTACAAGAAGTAAGGATGATAATGAAATAGGTTTCAATCCAAACCCTGTAGATATAGACCTCTAGGGTCTAGGTTTTTAAAAATCAAACTTGAGACTTATGGGCATAGGATAATGTGCCTAGACGGTGAAGAAACCTCTCACCATTCTTTCAGTCACGAGAGATTTAGGTTTGTTAAGGCCAGACTCAAAGACTTGCAAACCCAAAACTTATTGTAATGTATATATATATATATATATATATATATATATATATATAGATATAAGTGAAAAATGTAACCCAAACCTGAAAAAAAAAATTGGTCGGCATGGATAGAGCTAGGTCCATGTGAATCCAGTCCAGTCTTGAACCATTGCCACCCCTATCAAGGAATAAATCCTTTTGGAGCACTCATGACTCAACTTGGCAGGTTGATGCTTGAATAAAGATGCCCCCACCATTTATTGGGTGATGATTAGGATGACAAGAATTGTGTTAAGTCTCAGTGATAATCACCCCAAATATATTCTGATCGGATGAAGACATGGGATTTCAGATGTTTCATTGTTGTACAGAAATTTTAATAATATGTTTCCTTGCTGGTGTGGGAAGACAGTAGTATGATCATTTGATCAGGGCTATTCCCTTGAGAATGAGCAGAAAAACAACTGCTTAATGTGGATTAGGCCTGATCATATCACCTCCAACTCCTGGCACTAATTATTATCTGGGTCCTCAAAATCTGAACAGTTTTCTTCAGATTGACAATTCATGAAACGAATTTCTGTTTTTCTTTTTTGAAAGAAAAGAAATGAAAGGCTGTTTCCATTCCTGATCTGTGTCAATGGAAGGGTTCTAATTAACCATCCAAAGCTTTATTTCTTTGATGCCTTCCATACATAAGAAGGTCGAAAAGGTTTCCAGTTAGGGGTCCCTGAAGTTGTAGCCATTGCACAATCATTTAATATATTAACTGATGTTAATTAGATCAAAATACTAACTCCATGTTATCAGGTAAAATGATTTCGGATACTAGGGCTCTTGGTTGGTGTGGAATCAAAGAAAGATACTTTGAGAATTGTAGAATTTGAAGTCTTCCTGTTTTATTTTACATTTGAAAAAAATCTTGTATGATTGATTCATGAACTTTAAGTAGCTGAGTTCACTAGCACTGTATGGTTACATACTTATTCAAATAATCAAATTCTAATAATAACATATACTTATCAATTTCAAAAAAAAAGATTGATTCATCCCACACGAATCTAAGAGTAAAATACAGTGAAATTCACTGAAGGCAGTCAACTTTACAAACCACCCTCATATTAATTACCTAAAATTCGTTCTAGTGCATTATTCCACATAAGTAAAATAAACCACTTTCTTTCATTATTTGACATTTTTCTGTATTTTTCATGAATTTTTTCATATTATTAGAATTATCCAATGTTTAATTAATTAAAAAATTACATACGTATATTATCATCTGGTTAAATTAATTGGACCCTTTTGAGTGCAATCTAGGTATGAAAACGTTGTTCATTAACCGAGTTAGGAGGAAGATCAATCCCAAGACAAGAAGTTTTCAAGGCATTGGACTTCCTCTCTTTATTTTTGCAAATGTGGAAGTAAATGAAATGCTAATTACATATTATGGAAGAGTAAGTAGATGCATAAGGTAGAGTAACTAAAGTTATGGATACTCACTTGTTATCTTAATATTATTAGGCTATGTATAAAAAATAGCAACTAATGTTAAAACTATAAAAGGAGAGACAAGAGAATTTATGCAACTAAACTCAACAATGTAAGATTAAGGTATTACAGTTGTTACTGTCTTTGGGCTCTTCTAGTTGTCGTAAAAATGTTGGAAGTAAATGAAATATCATCTCTCTTTTTTTTATTTACATATGTATATTTTTAATAATGATAGTATTTTTACCATTCAAAAAAAAAATGTTCCATCACAGTATAATGGAAGATGACCTTTATTTTATTCTGTTGCTTTATCTCGTTGCTTTCATTATGATGGTAGACGACCTTTTTCTTTCTCTGGAAGATAAGATGACCTTTTGTACTGTGGAAGATCATCTTTAGTGTGTACTCACTCCAGTATTATAATATCCACAGATGTCAACATTTTTTTCTCTGCAGGTCCACAATGCTGGAGAGCATATTTGCAGATTCCTAAGAACAATGCTACCACAGCATCATGTACCCAATACTTTTATGTAGTAGGATGCTTATTCCACAGCATACCAGTGGCTTGTGTAATCTGCCACAAACCCCACCTTTCTTTTAAATATTTCAGATAATAGTTTCATTCAGATTTTGTCTCAAACAGAGTGAATCTTCTGATACCTGTGGAAGAGAAAAAAAAGGCATGGCAACGTTGCCACATGTGTAACTTGTTTGTGGACATACTACGGATACAGAACCCACGGCTGGAGTGCATCCAAACAAAAATGAAAAGGAAGTAGAGAGATAGAAAGGAAAGAGATGGACAAAGAATTGTTCTCTTCTTTGTAGTCTTATTTATCTTTTTTCCTTTTTTTGTGAATTGAAGATCTTATTTATTGAAGTCCATCCTTCCAACCCACAACTCATCGGCACCAAGTCTGTTCCCTCCTTGCTTTGCTTCTGCGTTGATGTGAATCTTGTTTGATGCTTTTCTGAAGATGGGTAGGAGATGTTCTTATTGCGGGATTAATGGGCATAACTCAAGAACGTGTGACAGTTCAAGGGCTCATGATTGTGGGTTGAAGCTGTTTGGTTTCAAGCTTCAGGTGGCTTCTCCACCGCCTCCTCCTCTTCCCATGAAGAGATGCCTCAGCATGGACTTCTCGACTAATGCCCTTCCTTCCTCCTCTTCTTCTCCTGCTTCTTCCACTTCTTCCTCATCCTCACTTGGTGGGAGCACTGGAAAGTTGTGTAATGGGAATCTGTTAGGCATCTTGGGCAGAAATGCAGAAAGAAAGAAGGGTGAATTTCTGCTGCTCCATCTCTGATCCTTCACATGTTTTTCATTATATTTCTTCTCTCCATCACACCTTTCTCTTGATTTTCTGCCTTGCGATCCATTTGGATCCTTTAATTCTTCGATGTTGCACATAATTCTCGAACAGATGTCTTCCTTTCGTTAAGTTGCTGTAACTTGTGTTCTTTATCGAACTGTTTTTCACTACCAATCAGTTCATTTACTTTGCCGCTGGACGTTCCTCAGGAGTCCCATGGTCTGAGGAAGAACACAGGGTGTTTCTGGTTGGTCTTGAGAAGCTCGGGAAGGGCGACTGGAGAGGCATCTCTCGCAGATTTGTGACCACAAGGACTCCAACCCAAGTCGCCAGCCATGCCCAGAAGTACTTCCTCAGGCAGAGCAGCGTCGGCAAGAAGAAGCGTCGATCGAGCCTGTTCGATGCGGTAAATGCTGCAACCTCTCATCAACCATGATCTTCTTCTTTGGTTACAATCATGAAATCCCATGTCGATGATACAGTAAACACCAGTTCATCAGAAAAAAGATTATGTCATTCGTGTCAGTTGAAATTTCATCAGAAACGCATCGATACTGTTCAGGGTTTTTTTTTTTTTTGTTGAGTTGCTTCCTGAAATTAGATGCTTTTTTTTTTTATAATCCTCAATTTTGTTGAGAATTTTATTGCTGATGCTTTGAAAATATTGCAATTTCTGTCTTTCAGTATCATATGATCACAATCACTCCAGTACAAAAGAACCAATAACTGAGGCTAACAGAAACAGGCATTTGTTTTGCAGATGGAACACTCGGGCCGAGCATGCCATGCCACCACTGATTCCTACAAGCTCAGTGATCCTTCTCTGTCAGCTGAACCACATCTCCATTCCCTGTCACTTGATTCAAGGTCTCAAGGAGTTCACGACGAAGTTCAGAATGATCTGAATTCAGATTCTCATCAGGCAAGACAGAATTCATCATGCCTCAATCTGATGCCCGGCTGCTCAAGCATAACAGATGCTGCACTTGAAACACAACCATCTTCTGCTCTAGACAAACCTGATCTTGTTAATTTTTCATTACCTGATTTGGAGCTCAAGATTTCTTTGTCTAGATCGATTGATAAGAATGGAATCAGTGTGACTTGAATGGTGTCACTAGATTTGGGGAGGCTTTTCAGTTACTTGTAGTAGTATAGATGTGAATATGGAGTATGTATAATCTAAGCTGGTGTCTTTTGACATATAAAAGGGAGTGATATTTTTTGTGTTTCAAGTGGGGAGAACAAGACTTTTATAACAAAGGATACATTATTATATAATGAATACCTTTTCCCCAACCACAAGCTCTCAGCTCTTCCAAGGTATGCAGAATGACCTCCATTTTCACTCATAGCAACCACTGACCCTCGCTTTATGAAGCAAATGGGTATGCAATTATGAGTGGAATGATCAAGCGATGGTTGCCAATTCAATCACTTGAAAAATTTCTTCTTGATAAATTCTCTGCATATGTTCACCTCTTTACCATAAATAAATAAATAAATTCTCTGCATACCAAGTTGTTTCTTTTCCCAGAATGGGTCAATAAACATAAGTTTTGCTTGGGTTGGTTATCAATCAATCAATTAACTCTTTCCCATCGGCAATTATTATGGTAATTTCATCTATGAAATAAGCGCAACTTGTAATTTCTGAAAGCACTTTTCATAAACAGGAAACTACATATTGTAATGGAAATATTAAATCTCCCATGCTAAAAATACAATGAGAGTAAAAAACAGGTAAGGTGTCGAAAGCAAGTACTGATAAAATGTGTCTTCTCAACCAGAAAGCTTCCTTGGTGTCTTTTATTTTTATCAAATTACTTAGCATTTGTCACATGATCGATTTTACCATTGTAAGAGGTCAGAAATCGGTGCAATGGTAAGCTTGTTCCATTATAATTTGAAGGCTATGGGTTTGAATTTCAGGAAGTAATCACTCATCTGTGGAGATAAAACTGTGTGCATTGGGATCATTTCTAAACAGAAGGATTCAGACACCGGTTCTATTTAATACATGTGTCCTACTCTAGTAGCTCTTTTTCTATTGCTTCTAAAACAGTTTTGTCTTCGTTTTCACATGTTTCTTGCATCTGCTGAGCTCCACACTCCATGTCAACGGTCGAAAACTGGGAGACTAGGACCAGTTTGCCATGTGTTTTCTCGCTTTGAACTTTAGAGTAGAAGGGGAGATGACATGGAGCAGAGATGCCAAAGTTCACTCAAGTAATGATAAATGCTAGTAGAGCTCCAAAGAACCCTTAACTAACAAGTGCATGGGATGAGAGGAAGGGCCTTGAATTCCTTTCAGTTGCCCGGTTGTCAAACTTCCAAGAACTGCTTTTCACAAAGGATTTATAGTTTTCTTTTTTCATAATAACGGTAGCGTTTTAGCCTGTATTTGAATCTACACCTTCGTCTATCAAATACAGTCGATGACTAATTATACTATCTTGTTGTTTGATTCCAAAATGACTTATCAACAGTGAAACTTGAGTAAAAGAAGAAAAAAAAACACACACACACACACACATTTGGAGAATCTCATTAATAACCTATCGTAGATGAAACTTTTTTAAAAAAACTTAATTTTTTTCCTTTACATTAATTATCATTGAAACTGAGTTTTATATGTGGCACTGCTGTTGAAACGTTTACACGTTAAAGGGTTCATAAAAAGGGAAAATCACATTTCCATGATTACAATTTGGATAAGGAACAAGTGATTCTAACCCAAGCTTCTCTCATCCATGCATCCACCCCTGGCACAGGAGCCATGTTGCCACAAGCGGGGAGATAAAAGAGAATCTGCAAAAAGCTTCCTAACAAGCTCCTGCACCCACATATCGTTTCATGACCGTGACATGATTTTTGGGACCGCATCCATTTGACCCCTTGAAATGAAGTGAGTGGACACTTCTAATTCCTGTTCTAGTGCTCTAGTCCAAGATCTCCCCAGCTACAGGGAGAGCAGTACTCCTCCCTTTGACGGATCAACTTTTTCATTTCTGTCAGAATTCAATTTAGAATCTTAAAGTTAGAATCCACAAAATATTGAGTGGGGATAAGCCTGACACTCACACATGAATAACAGTACTTGCCCACATTGTTTGGGATGCTGAGAATGATCTATCTTTTTAGATGGGTGTGCTTCTGGAGGAGACAGTGAGTTGTGACCAAACATTTTCTCTATCACAGTAGTCATCACTTCTATTGATAAAGTTTTTACTTGAACTTGATTTTAAGATTTCCTTTTCATAGGTCTTTTTAAGATAAGAAAAGACCGATTATGCTATTAGTTGTTCGTACCTTTGGTTGAATTCCTATAGTCGTAAACAATTTGTGATCTTGTCTGTCTTTACCAAGTGTGGCACCAGATAATATATCACCAACAACACCTAATTTTTGGGGATAAAATAAACCGCAACCACCTCCACATGTTTTGCCTTCCATGGATAAGGATTGTGATTCTGCAACCACCTTGCGGTGCCTGCAAGAAATTGGATATGGATATCCTTAGAGCATGAATAGGTAGACATACGATGAGATGGTCATTGAGTTAACCAAAGATAAGATATACATGGATAATCAATAGAAATTGTAGTCCACCATATCCACACGACCATATGCCACCAGCAAGACGACTTAGTGGGCCAAAAGTGACGATGATCAAGCATCTGCCCACTAAAAGACAACTTCAGAGAAGAAATCTTCTGGTGGGTGTTTCATGATTCATGGGTGGGTTCCAAGTTTTGATCTTGATCTGTTAGATATAGATTATCATGCATGATCCTGAATCTTATAATATATAATGAGGTCCAAGGGCTTTGATGAAGTGACATCCACCCCTCGGACCCCCAAGTCAAGTACGTCTAGATTAGCATGAAGGTGATGTTTTGTTAAAAAAGTTTTACATCAATAAAATTAGACCTTATATATAATAAACTCTTCTTCTGTTCATTATCAATTAATTTTTAGTTAAAGTTTCAATACGATATCAAAACCTGGTTTATGCACATCCACCCATAAGAAACTTGTAGATCGATAAATAAACCACAAGCAAAGAAAAGAAGATTAGGAAAGTTGTACACCAATAAAGGTAAAGACAAAGTTAGACTTTATATAAGATGAATTCTTTTACTTATTATTAATTAATGTTAGATTAAAGTTTCAACACCAAATGATAAAAGGTCTTGGATTTCTAGACTTCGTGTTGAATTAGAGACCATTATTGGAGGCAAAAAGAAATACAGGAGGAAGAAGAAAAAAGGCAAAGAGAAGAACGTGATGGAAAACAGGAGAAAAGATGGACGAGGACGCGGACAAACCAAATCCAGAAAAAAGTGTGGGCATTCCATTTTTAAAGGTAAAGATAAGAGAATCGCGTGCATTGGTCAAATTGAAGTGGACGAGAAGCTCGCTTGGTTTAGCAAGGTTTTAATCAATTGTCACTTCGTTTTGCTTTTGCAATGATGATTTTTATATTCTTCACGATTTAAATTTACTTCTAATCACAATTGGTTGTAGTTTTTTACTGTCATTCATGAAATCTTTCTGCTTAACAAAAACATAATGTAGCTTTTATTTAAATTTGTTGTGGTAAACATATATATATAGATAAGAAGTACACTAGTGCTCCATTAGAAATGAATCTTCTGTGTCTTCAGTCCCCATTTCCCTCTCCAACTGGCTAACTTCAATCTTAACATGGATAACCATGAAAAGAAGATTAACCATGAGAGGAGGAACTGCACAAGATCATGTGGGGAGTTGCCATACCGCAAGCTCTTCTGAACAAAAGCAAGCATGGAGTTGGCATTGGAAGAAAGGCATGTCAAGAAACAACAAATCAAATGGATTACAGAGAATTTTATTTACAAAATCTTTTTTACAGGAGGGATGGCATTCATGGCTCCAGGTAGTTCCCAAGTCGTCATCTTCCAAAATGAATCCAGAATTCTCTGTTAGCCACTAATTCCAACAAGCACTGCTTGCTCAGATTCTTAACTTTAAATCTCTTAGTTGCTATAGTCATCTCATTTCACTTGTTCTTTTGGCTGTCACCGGCGTGCTAGAGCGATCGGTACGTTCTAGTTCTGATTTCCTCCTGTGATTTTCAACGTCAAAGAGTCATCATGTCACTGCTTGAACCATCAGAGTAATGCGCTTAGCACTGTCAGCACGAAGATTATCACCTCCTTGAATCAAAGTTACATGATAATTTTATAGACATAATGTATGTAAAATTGTTAAGTTCAAAAGGCAAACAAAAATTTATCTTTATTTCCTTCTACTTCACAGTGGTTTTTGTTCAACAATTTTTTTTTATATTTGTCCTATTTTAACTTTTTTCTTTGCATTTAAGAAAAGCACAGAAATTATTGGATATGCAAAGCAATAAGATAAAAACTTATATGTTACCGATTAAAACTTATTTTTCATAATTATTTGATAATGCATTAATTTAAGAAATGAAAATTATTAAATAAAAATATTATAATATAGAGATATTCAATAGCATATTTAACAAGCTCATTATATACTCATAACTAAGTAAAATATAATGCAATATTGTTTGATTATAAATTCACTAAGAATTTATAATAAATGAATAATACATTAATTACCATTTACAAGATATTACTTAAATGATTATATCACCAATATGCCATTTATTCCTACAGTGTTGAAGATAATCTATCAGTGTGTCAAGCCTTGTAACTGATCTTTCATTTTACATTCTAGAAATTTAGCTAGAAGACTGTTCAATTTCGAGAGCAAAGCCTATTAGGCCTTTGTATATAAACTTCCTAGAGTACCTTACAGTCCAAAGTAGGGAAAAGGATGAGAAGCATCCCTCTAGGAGGAAGGGGATGGAGAGAAGAGCTAATGTGGCCTGAGAAGAGATGAGGAAATAGGAAGAGAAAGAAGGGAAGAAGCTAGGAACTTGTGTGCCTGGTGGTAATTATATTCCCTAGATCTCTTTCATTTAGGTTTAAGTTTTGTTTGTAAGTTTTATTAAGTATTGTCAAGGTGCCAGTGATTAGATAACTTGTGAAAAATAAAGGTAACATTCCATGAAAGGCAGAATGTTAACACCAACAGCGGGGATGGCAGATTCCCTGTCAAACTCTCCTTCCAAAGTGAAAGGTCACCGCTCATTGTCAAGAACACATAAAACACCTACCAAAAAAACTGAGATATATTTATGTGCCTACTGCCTGGTCCTAACACAGAGACTAATTTAATAACAAAAGGAGAAAGGTTAATTCAGTTGATTTCTTTGACATCTAATTAAATGAAAATGATAAATATTTATAGTAACTTTCTTATATTATGTTTTTTTTATAATATCTTATTCATAAGGTTGTTAGAACTTTCTTTGTGAAGGTTAATTATTCAATAATGCATTTGAATATGTGTACATGTTTACTCAAAAAATAATTTGACAATTGACAGCTGGCCATGGTGCATGACAACCTTTCAACTGGACCAAAGCTTTGCACAGATTGATTGAAACCTCAAGGGAGCTTAATTATGGCATACTTATTTCATTTGTTTATTTCCTACATTCACCATCACGACTTTACAAATGTTGTGTTGTATATATCCCAAAAGAACAAGACACAGGTGCAGCGTGCCTAATTGCCAGCATCATTGAACTTACCATTGTACAAACATTTTGAACCAATCTGTAAGCCATGAGACATTTTCCATAGAAGCCTAGTTTACAATTTTGGTCTTTCACATGACATCCTTTGGCAAGATAACTTGAAATTGCCCACCCAATAACTTTTGGGTATTTCTTCCACAGGTTAGAAAAGAGAATTGGTATGTTATAACATCATATAATGTGGGATATTCTAAGAGAAAAATTGCATGTTTCATATTAGGAAGTTTTATTGAAAAAGTCTATTAGTCCCTCCAACTTGAAGATTCAAAATTCATGGAGCAATAGATTCAAGATTATTCTATTGAAATAAAGTTGTAAATGCAACTTTTCAAAAACAAAGCCACAACAACAAGAAGTCAAATTAACATATAGTGTGTGTTTAAAATGAAATTATGCATAATATTAGTAGTTAATAGTATAGTAATTAACTTATCAAGTGAGAATTAAATCATTATACTATATTTACACAATTATAAGACTTAATTGAAGAACATGCATAATTTAAAAGAATTAACATTAATTATCATTTATGAATGATTAGAAATTAGTTCTTTTGCATACTATTAATTGTTAAATGTTATATACATATTACTTTATTAAACTACAAAACTAGACAAATCTATTGAGTTACGTTGTAACTCAACAAGGTCGATCTATTGAGTTAATAGTTAAGTCAATGGAATAAATTTGTTAAGTTATATTAACTCCATGGACCAGTTATTATTTAATGTACGATTGTAAGCAGTTGACAATAAATGCATAGGAAAAGTTTGTTAAGTTAGGTGCTAAGTCAACGAAGCAATATTTATCGTATTTACTGTAAAATCTTTTACATTGAGGACAATGCAAAATGTAGGTACGAGAGAGAGGTAATTAGATTAAAAGCCAAGTAATTTTGTTAATTAGAGGAATTAGAATGGTGCTACAATAATTCTATGGAAATTGAAATTTTTTTTTATGAATTTGTTGTAACTAATTGAAATTTCCTATAACTATCCAATAATTGAAACTGTAAAATTTTAAGAATTGTAACTACTTGAATGTTATATTTAAAATCTTATATAAGATGCTACAAAAATTTTACAATTAATACAAATCTAGATATAGTATCTTATGTTTTTGCTAAATTTTATGAGTTTAATAGTTTCACGATTTTAAAAAGAAATTAGAATGCTTAACTGAAACTCAGTAAATTATCTAAAATCCTGAAAGAGTTGAAATGTTGATTTTTGGATTAAATGAAATACACATGATCAAGGATACATTTAATTTGATTGATTAAACTTGTAGAATGATTTATGTGAAAATCTTATTAAACTATAGAAAAAGTATGAGCTTATTGTTTGATTACCCAGCACGATACTAGAAAACTTGTTTAGATCTCCAGCAAAACACCAGAAAAACTTGGATTTGTTAACTTCTGTTTTTACTTAGTTAATTTATCTTTATGCCTATTCCTTTTTTTTTAGAAGTAAACAAACAACCTTTAACACAAATTAGATATTAATTCTAATTTGTATTTTAACTATAAGTGCACAGTGTCTATTGTATTAGTGTATAAGTACAGGTCGATCCCACAGAGAATTACTTAAGAATTGAGAACTGTTCCATTTTTAACAATCAAATTTATATATTCAATAAGCCCTCCGTTGCATTACAGTTAACTCAACAGACTAACCTCGTGGACTTAAGTTAACTCCACGAGCCTGTATTTCCTATTTAATACTGTTATTCACAGAGGAATTTGGCCAACCATTGGGCGGTTCCACAGATTGTAAATAACATCAATTAAGCTCTTTAATGTTAGTAAACACTAGATTTATCATTGGGCAATACTAACATTCAGATAATTCAAACATTAACCATTAAAATCCTTAAGTCTTTTAAATGAACCAATTTCAGTAAACTGTAAAACTAAAACAAACATAAAACAATCACAACACTGACAAAGATAACATTAATCATGATACAACACAAACAACACAACACTCAAATACAAAATACAAATACAGATAAATTGTTTTTGGTATTTTTGTTTTAATATGAACAGGGAAATGGGCAAAAAGTGAAATGTAAAGTAATCTCAGTCGACAGTAAATACTTCCGTCACTACATGCAACGCGACTACACTACTGAAAATTAAACCACTTACAATTCTGTCTCCTCTCCCTATAGAATTGCGAGTCCAGAATTGCAAGATGATCTCCTCTTCAGCATACAGGCATCAACCCGAAGCCAATGCTAGAAGCTTTACAATCTCCTGAGATATGAGTCGGTGCTTGATGAAAATGGTTTCCCTTCCTGCAACGCGATCACTCCTCACAGTGATTGTCAAGCACTATGTTTGGCTTGGAATCGACCCGACATCAAGAAAGTATCCTCACAGACCTCCGATGGTTGGTGATTATGGTGGTGGTGATGATGGTTGGTGTAGTACTTTAGAGAATTGCCGACGCTGCGTACAGAAAGCTCGGTGATCCTCCTCTGCACACACTGGTCACACCCATCGATCACACCTTTTACTTCTTTTTCTTCTTTTCTTTTATATTTCTTCAGTGGTAACTACTTCTACTTGAATGGCCGGTTGGATTTCCTTCATTCATATCAACGATGATGATTTCTTCTCCCTACGCGATACGTGCGATCGTGGTTTTTCCTTCCAACTGTCTTGTTTCTACAACCGCTACAGAGGCATATTAGAAAATAAATAGTCTGTGGAGTTACAGATAACTCAACGGACTTGCTTCGTTGATTTAACTATAAAACATGTGCATAAATTTAACTATCTAATGCTTAGGTGCATTTCGGATAGTTACAAACTTAATTATCCGATGCGTAGATACATTTCGGATAGTTATAGATAACTCACTGATATATGACTTAAGTAAATCTACCAGATCATGACATGTGTCAGCAGCAGTTTAATAATAAAAGAAACATTTCGGAGAGTTACATGTCTAACTATCCGATGCTCAGATGCATTTCGGATAGTTAGAGATAACTCACTGAAAATTCACTTAAGTCATTCTCCCAGAACATGACACGTGTCAGCAGTTGTTTAATAATAAAAGAAACATTTTAGACTGTTACACATATAACTATCCGATGCCCAACTGTAATTTCGGATAGTTATAGATAACTCACCGAAAGTTCACTTAAGTCATGCATTATGGTTTCGACACGTGTACTTCAGAAAATAATAAAATATTATTTTAAAACATAACTGTTCGGCAATTTAAACATAACTATCCAATACATGTTCAGTATGTTAAACATAACTATCCGATACATGTTCGGTATGTTAAACATAACTGTCCGAAATATCAAAAAATTCGGATACTTAAGGATTTCACAGCCTGCAACTTACCGACAGTTCAGAAATGTACTAAATTAACATTAATTCCCCGAAATTAAGTAGATTCTTTAATTAAAGCTTATACCAATGCAATTATAACATAATGGCTTAATTCTCATATGATAAGATAAATATTATGCAATTAACTATCATTTAACTGTTAATATTATGCACTTTTTCATTCTAAACACTTATTGATATGGATTCATATTTTCAGTAAATAATAGAAGCAGAATTATATGAGATTTGTGTTCTATTGCATCTGTATTAATGAAATACATATATATACTGTGTTGAAAAGAAAAGAAAGAAAAAAAGAGAAAAACTTTGAGAGTTTATTGACTTGGTTGATCACGAGCATTTTGTACTTGAGCAGATAGGTATGTAAGGATTGTTGACCTGAAAAATGACTTTTTAAATCTGGCAACTTAAGATCCTAATTAGATATGGGATTATTGACTGAAAGCTCGATACATGGGTACACTAGAAAGCTCTTGTATGATTCAAGCTTTTCAAATTAACTTTTAAAGTACAAATATGCATATACTGTTCTGAAAAGATAAAAGTGTTTTGTGAAATACAGATATCTTTTGAATCAAGTATATTTTATGTTATCTAATATTGTTGAAGTATGAATCTAGATTAGACTTTTGAAGTTGTTTATTTGAGATACAATTCATTATTCTAATTGTTTTAATCATATTGAATTGGATTGTGTTTTTATTCATATGTAGTTGAAATTTATTCTAGAAATTATATTAGAAAATTTAGGATAATAGATGTTGAAAAGAAAAAATGATAATATAATTACCACCATGTGATGCTAATATATTTTGTATGTAATTTACATTTGTTTTAAATATATTTGCAGGTTGAAGAGGAAAAAATAATGTTAAAATAAATTGATGAAAAATACAGAATATCTATATAGTAAGTTAATTTATGTATTCTAAAGATACAAAATGAAGAATTAATTTTAGCAACTTTAGAAAGACTAACTAGTTAGATCTTAGTTTGCTAAGAGACTAGCAAAATTTAAGTATAGGGGAAGTATTTAGAATCAAAAAGTGCATAATATTAGCGGTTAAATGATGGTTAAGTGCATAATATTTAACTTATTATATGAGAATTAAGTCATTATGTTATAGTTACACTATTATATGCTTTAATGAAGGAATCTACATAATTTCAGGAAATTAGCATTAATTAAGTACATTTCTGAACTGTCGGTAAGTTACAAGCTTTGAAATTCCTAAGTATCTGAATTTTCTATTATTTTGGAGAGTTATATTGTATGTAACAGACAGTTATGTTTAAAATGCTTAAAGAATATTTTATTATTTCTTGGAGGACATGTGTCACGATCTAGAAACTTGACTTAAGTTATTTTTCAGAAGGTTAGGTGCTAACTATCTGAAATGCATGTAAGTTTCGGATACTTATAGTTGTAACTGTTTGAAACATCTGAACTTGTTATTTCTTTATTGCACGTGTTTTATAGTTAAATCAACGAAGTAAGTCCGTTGAGTTATCTGTAACTCCACGGACCATTTATTTTCTAATATGCCACTGTAGTAGTTGTAGAAATAGGAAATATGAAGTAAAATCATAATTACACGTATCACATAGGAATTTACTCGTGGAATGAAGAAGAAATCACCATCGTTGATATGAATGAAGGAAATCCAACCAATCATCTAAGCAGAAGCAGTTACTATAAAAGAAATATAAAAGAAGAGAAAAAAGACGAAGAAAGTGTGTATGTAGAGGTGGAGAACCATGCTAACCATAGGAAGTGCTAGAAGTTCCCTGAAGCTCCATACCACCACCAAAATCACCAACCATTGAAGGTCTGTGAGGATACTTTCCTGATGTCGAGTCGATTCCAAGCCAAACACGGTGACTGGCAACCACTATGATGAGTGATCACGTCGATAGAGATTTTTACATTTCACCTTTCGCTCATCTTCAGGAACATATCAAAACAAAAATACCAAAAACAACCAATTATCTATGTCTACATTTAGTATTAAAATGTTGTACTGTCTGTTTTGTATCGTGATTAATGTTATAATTGTCAGTATTGTGAATGTTTTACGTTTGTTTGATTTAGAAAATAGAAAATAGTTTTATTGTTTACTAAAATTGATTCGTTCCAGATACTTAAAGATTTTATTGGTTACTATCTAAAATATCTGAATGTTAGTATTGCTTAATGATAAGTCTAATATCAACTAACATTAAAGAGCTTAATTGATATTATTTACAATATATAGAACCACCCAATGGTTGTTCGAATTCCTCAGTAAATAGCAATATTTAACTAGAGAAATAGGCTCGTGGAGTTAACTTAAGTCCAAGAGGTTAGTTCATTGAGTTAACCATAACTCCACGAACTAAGTACATTGTGTTAATTGTAACTCAACGGAGTACTTAACTGAATACATATAAACTTCAATATAAAAATCAAAATAGTACACAATTCTTACTCAATCTCTGTGGGATCGACCTGTACTTGCACACTAATACAATATACACTGTGCACTTGTAGTTAAAAATATAAATTAGAATTAATATCTAATTTGTGTAAAAGGTTATTTGTTTACTTCTAAAATTAATTATTGATATAAGCATAAAAACAAATTAAACAAGTTTAAGATTTAACTTGACAACCCAAACATGGTAGCTATCAATGTTATCTCTTCTAGCGTATATACAAACTTAGGACTTAATGGACTTCAGTCTACTAGGATGCTTATCTAGTTAGCAGATCATTCATTTAGAACTCCTTTAGGCATTATAGAGGATATCTTAATCAAAGTCCAAGATTTTATTTACCCAATTGATTTTGTGGTATTAGAGAATCACCCTACCACCCAACCATCTAGGAAAAATACTCCTTTGATTTTTAGACGACCATTTTTGACAACAACGAATGCTTATATTGGTTGCAGGCATGAATCCATGCAAATATCATATGCAAATCTTAAAGTAGAGTTGAATATATTTGATGGGAGAGAAAAGAGTTAGGTTGACCTAATTGAAGATTTTAAGGTAAATTTAATAGGCATTTTGGAAGGAAGTGATGAGGAAGAAGAAGAATTATGGTATGAGCAAGACTTAGATGTTTCTCTAGATCTTGACCTAGGTTGGGATGAGGCCATATAAGGGATTGATGAAGTTGAGATCAATGCAATTAACTATGTGACACCTTTAGATTATACTCTATTTGAACCACGACCATTAAAGAAACCATCTATTCTCGAACCTCTTGAGAACCATCTATTAAGATAATTCAATAATTAAACAATTGTCTAGATTATATATTTGGAAATGTTTCCATTCAGAATCATAATATGAATAAAAATATACCCCCTAGACAGAAGGAATCAATAGAAGTTAGACCTACTAGAGGATTGTCAATGCAAGCAATGCCTAACCCTATCAATAGAACTGTTAATGAAATTGATACTTCCTTTGGGAGGGAAGCTGAATGAAGCAGTATAATTAAAGTAACTATATATAATATAGTAAGTAGAAAATTATAAAAAGAAAAAAATGTAAGTTTAGTTATAGTTAGTAGTATCGTAGAGTTATTACTTAACTCAACGAACTTAGTCCGTTGAGTTATGACCTAACTCCACGAGGATGTGTAAGTAGCTATATTAATTTTATCTCTACTAAATTTTGTTTATGTTATACAGAATCACAACAAATGGAATTGATGAAATTACCACTAGATGCACTGAGGGAAGTACTGAGTAATTTATCAATTAAAGATCTGTGCAAATTGTGTTGTATGTCAAAGGAAATTAAAGAATGTATCAGAGAAAAATATTTTCATAGACTACAAGTTGCAAAAATGACTAATATTAGAAATGGATTTTTATGGAATTCATTTAATCGTAGTTCAATCAGCTATGAATATCTAAATATGGAAGAAAATGTTGGAATTCCACCCAATATATTAGAAGGAATAGATCATATTATGGGGATAGATGAAAGATTAATTATTTACAAAACCAAACCAAGGTATGCAATTCTATTACCTAATATTTTGATTAGAAATCCTATCACTACAGAAGAATGAAATATAGGAAGGCCTAATAGATTTGAGGTTCCAATTGAAAATTGTGGGTCAACTTTAACATTTTCTGATAAAAAATTGACTATTCCTGAAAAATTGTGTTACTAGAGACCAATGGGAAATTGGGATGAGGATTTATGTTTAAGTGTGTATAATTTTCTGAATAGATCTTGGACTGAAAATACTATGATATATCTGTTAGGAACGAATGGCTTCACCAAAGGGGGGGTGAATGGTGAATAAAGTGTAATTTAGCCTATTTTTAACTTTACTAACTAATTTGATTAATCTGAATGCATAAGAACTAATCAAATAACAATAGCATGCACAATAGAAATAAAAGTAAGAAACACAAGGGAATTTTAGGTGGTTCACCAACTCGACTAGTCCACCCCCAAGGATCACTTGGGCTTCACTAAGTGTCTCAACACTTACATACACTTGCTTTCAGGTTGAAGCAAGAACCAACCATTCACTTGAGCTTTCTGGTCATAGCTCTAACCAACCATACAGAAGTTTTCAAGTATAAACTTCAGTAAACCAACCTTTTGAGTTTTCAGATTAAAACTCAAACCAACACTAAATGAAGCTTTAAGGTTGAAGCCACAAACCAAATGATCCTTCTTGGATCAGACTTTCAGCACATGGAGAGCTTTAATAATCTTCTTGTAAATCCAGCTTTCAATCGATTCTATGTTGTAGTCAATCTGAATTGAGCCTTTCTTCTGTAACAGTAATTGATCTGCAATGTATACTGTATCTCTGTATGTGATTGTATCTATATTCTCACTTCATAGCTCTACTGAATATTGAATGATCTGTTTGTATTTATGCTTGAACTACCAACGATCATATTTTCTCCTCAACGGATTTATTCTATTGTACTTGCTGAGTTTGCATATCCAAATATGGTAAGTTACCGTTTAGAAAGGTATCTCAAGATAACCTTCTGATTTTCTCAAACTTTCGGATAGTTAGTAGTGTAACTTTTCGAAGGATGATCGTAACTCAGCGAAAATCCACTTACGTTTATTTGTCATGTGAGATTTAAGTTATATACGTGAAGTATTTAAAGTTCGGATACTTGTAATTGTAACTCACCGAAATTCTCCTAACTATCGGATAGTTAGCTACAGTAACTCTCTGATTTTCTTCTTCTAAGCTTCCAACAACTGTCTTCTCATTTCTACACGTGCATAAAAGAGTAACTTAAGTTTCGGATACTTAAGTATGTAACTCACTGAAACTTCTTATTTTCCGAATAGTTATCTTTCTAACTCTTCGAAAATCCATTTGAGCTTTTGTCTAGAATTTTGCACGTGGGAATTTCAATGACTTAAGTTTCAGATAGTTAAACTGTAACTTACCGAAACTCTCTTGAAATTTCGGATAGTTATCTAACTCTCCGATTTTTTCTTTTAAGCTTTTAACTATCGATTTCTCCATTCTGCACGTGCGTAATAGGATGACTTAAGTTCCAGAAAGTTATACTGTAACTCTCCGAAAAACTCGAATAGTTATCTAACTCTCCGAAAAGAAAACTCGAATAGTTATCTAACTCTCTAAAAAGTCTTTTAAGCTTCTGTTCTGTATTTTTGCACGTGGTTAATTGAATGACTTAAGTTTCAGATAGTTAGCCTTTCTAACTTTTCAATTTTCCTTTTGCTTTCGGATAGTTAACTCCTTAACTCTCCAATCATTCAACCAACTGCCTTTCATAACTCTCCAAAAGCTTTATAATTTCGGATAGTTATTCTTCTAACTATTCGATAGAATTGTTGCTGCTTTAAACTAGCTCTTCGGATACTTAGACCTGTAACTATCCAATTTTCCTGTAGCTCTATAGTAGTATCTTTTGGAACTTTGTCCATCTATTTGTCTACTTTCTGATCTTTTACTTAGCTATCATATCTGTGAAATACAATATGGTTTCCTCACATAGGTTTTTGCATTATCAAAATACTAAGGTCCTAACAATATCTAGGACAGAAAGCATTAATTAACAACATACATGTCATACTTGATGAATATATATATCTAGTCATAAATATATCAGTTTCATTTAGATCTGATTTATACATAGTAAGCATAGATAGTTATGATGATGACTTTATAGAAATATTGCTTATACCAAGTGGTATAGCTGAACCACCATCTACAGAACATGATAAAATTCAATTAGGAATGTGGTATAATAAACATGATGATCTTACTTTATGTCTGATAAGATGGTGGGATGAACTAATGAAATTTCAAATATGGATTATGATAGACCTAAATGAATGGAAGTAGGAAGAGAAATATATTGAAATATATGTAGAAATAGAAACAACTACATTATCTTGGAGCATAAGAGGATCCATTTCTGCATTTCAATTCATTAATGGTAATACACTTATATTTAGTATTGATAACATACTGCAAGTTTACAAGTTAAAAAGGAAAGCAAACTCCATTAAAACAGAATTAATAGCAAGAAGAATTATGCCTAAAAAGTTTGCTTGGACTGGCACGTTTATTCCATTTGTCAGTACTTTTCAATCATGTTCTTAAACTGTGATTTTGTACTTTTAATGTTGTGTGTACTCTGCATTTATTTTTGGAAAGGAAGAAAATTTTTAGTTTTTATTTTATTTTATAAAAAGAAAAAGAAACGAAAAGTAAAATATCAATCCAGTTTGTTAGTATCTGTTATGGAAAACCAATTGGCTTGCTTGTGAGCCACCAAAGGCATAGGAGCCTAGGTTCCACACAAGACACGGATTTAACAATTTATGTTTTGTTGTTAAATGTTATTTTGTTATATATTCTGCTTTTATGTGTGAATGAGAAGTTTTTTAGAATCAAAAGTTGGAAGATATTGAAGGAGATACAAAGAACAATGTATGTAATTGATTACTTATCCTGAATTTACATTCAAACTCAGTTCGTGGAGTTATTCATTAACTCATCGAATTAAGTTCATTGAGTTAGGTGCTAAGTCAACGAAATAGTATTCATCTCTGCTAACATTTACTGTATTTACTATAAAATCTTTTACATTGAGGACAATGCACAATGTAGGTATAGGGGGAGGTAATTAGATTAAAATCCAAGTAATTTTGTTAATTAGAGGAACTAGGATTGTGCTGCAAATTTCTATGAAAACTGAAACTGAAATTTTTTTTTCAATTTACTACAACTAACCGAAATTTCCTATAACTATCTGATAATTGAGACTATAAAATTTTTAAGCATTGTAACTGCTTGAATGTTATATTTAGAATATTATATAAGATGCTACAAATTTTACTATTAATACAAATCTAGATATAGTATCTTATGTTTTTGCTGAATTTTATGAGTTTAACAATTTCACAATTTTAAAAAGAAATCAGAATGTTTAACTGAAACTTAGTAAATGATCCAAAATCCTAAAAGAGCTTAAATGTTGATTTTTGGATTAAATGAGATGCATATGATCACGAATACATTTAATTTGATTGATTAAACTTGTAGAATGATTTATGTGTAAATCTTATTAAACTACAGAAAAAGTATGAGCTTATTAATATGGATTCATGTTTTCAGTAAATTATAGAAGCAAAATTATATGAGATTTGTGTTTTATTGCATCTGTATGAATGAAATACGTATATATACTGTGTTGAAAAGGAAAAAAGAGAGGAAAAAAAGAGAAAAACTTTGAGAGTTTATTGATTTGTTTGATTACGAGCCTTTTGTACTTGAGCAGATAGGTATGTAAGGATTGTTGACCTGAAAAATGACTCTTTAAATATGGAAACCTAAGATCCTGATTAGATCTAGGATTGTTGACTAAAAGCTCGATACATGGATACACTAAAAAGCTCTTGTATGATCCAAGCTTTTCAAATTAACTTTTAAAGTATAAATATGCATATACTATTCTAAAAAGATAAAAGTGTTTTGTGAAATACATATATCTTTTGAATCAAGTATATTTTCTATTATCTAAGATTACTGAAGTATGAATCTAGATTAGACTTTTGAAGTTGTTTATTTGAGATGCAATTCATTATTCTTCTTGTTTTAATCATATTGAGTTGAATTGTGTTTTGATTTGTATGTAGTTGAAATTTATTCTAGAAATCATATTGGAAAATTCAAGATAACAAATGTTTGAAAAGAAAAATTTGATAATATAATTACCACCTATGTGATGCTAGTATATTTTGTATGTGATTTACATATGTTTAAATATATTTACAGGTTGAAGAGGATAAAACAATGTTAAAATAGATTACTTAAAAATATAGAATATCTTTATAGTAATCTAATCTATGTATTCTGAAGAAAAAAAATGAAGAATTAGTTCTAGCACTTTAGAAATACTAAGGGACTAGCAAAATTTAAGTGTGGGGAAGTGTTTAGAATGAAAATGTGCATAATATTAACAATTAAATGATGGTTAATTACATAATATTTAGCTTATCATATGAGAATTAAGCCATTATGTTATAATTGCACTGTTATATGCTTTAATGAAAGAATCTGCATAATTTCAGGAAATTAACGTTAATTAAGTATATTTCTGAACTATCGGTAAATTACAGGCTTTTTAATTCCTAAGTATCCCAATTGTTTGTTATTTCAGAGAGTTATATTTCATGTACCGGATAGTTATGTTTTAAACACTTAAAGAATATCTTATTATTTCCTAGAGGACACGTGTTGTAACCTTAATATATGACTTAAGTGGATTTTCGGTAAGTTATCTACTAACTATCCGAAATGTGTCTGAGTATCGAATAGTTAGGTTTGTAAGTATCTGAAATATCTGAACTCGTTAAGTTAGAATTATGCACGTGTTGAATTTAAATATTTTATGATGTCACGTGAGCTGCACATGTATAACTCGTTAAGCTAGCATAACTATACACGTTGAGTTACTTGAATATACACTAAGGTAACACATTGTGTTAGTATTATGCAAAAATAGGTAATGTAAACTTTCGGATAGTTAACATTTCATTTTAGTCGAAGAGTTATGTTAAAAACTTGTATAGTTAAGTTATCTACACGTGTGTTTTAATGTTTTAAGTTTTCACGTGTTTTCCATATATGTTCGGTAATGAAAAATCGGAGAGTTAAATAACTATTCGAGTTTTTATACACATGGATGGATAACTGTTTGAGTTTTATAAAATGACTAACAAACAGATAAGTTTTCTTGTTTAGTCATGTGTTTTGCAGGTACAAGAATAGAAGAGTTACGAGAAGATTCAATACAAAGGAAAACCACGATTGCACGTATCACGTAGGAATTCACTCATGGAATGAAGAAGAAATCACCATCGTTGATATGAATGAAGGAAATCCAACTGATCATTTAAGCAAAAGCAATTATTACTAAAAGAAATATAAAAGAAGAGGAGAAAGACAAAGAAGGTGTGTGTGTGAAAGTAGAGGACTACACTAACTGTAGGAAGCGTCAGAAGTTCCTTGAAGTTCCACACCACCACCAAAATCACCAACCACCAACCACCAACCATGGGGGAGGGAGTACTTCTTGATTTCGTCTTCATGAATAGTAATGCTAGCAATTAAAAAAAAAAAAAAACACTTATTTCGCTTATTAGTATGATGTTCTTCTACATATGTTCTTTTGTATGTTTATTTCACGTTTTAATTTGTGTGTTAGTTTTGGTAGCTTTCATCCCCAAGCAAGGTACGCTCTTCTTGACCTTACTCTTATATCATGCACTTGAATGTTGTTTATTGAAAATTATTTCCTTAACATGCCACTCCATAATATGTTTTAGAAATAATACATTTTATCATACTCTTCTGCACTTGCATCCTATGTTAGGTATAAGGAGGAGAGTATTTTTGTCTTACTTGTCTTTGCTAGTTTGTCTTTTTATTGTCTTCATGTTTATCACCTTGCTAAAATGATATTCTTCTTCATTGAGGACAATGCAACATTTAGGTATAGGGGGAAGCATTTGACAATAACTTTTATGTTGTTGTTCTTATGTTTTTTATGTTATTCTATGTAATTTTGAGTTTTTGATTAGAAGTTAAGGTTGTGTTTGGTAGCACCAATTCCAACTCCTAAGGAGCTGGAGGTGCTTAACTTTGGAAGACGTGTTGGCTCCAACTCCAACTCTTGAGGAGCTCCCAATAGTCGTTTAGTTGGGACTACTAATGTCACATGTTTAGAATAAAAAAGTGCATATTATTAACGGTTAAATGATGGTTAATTGTATAATATTTAGCTTATCATATGAGAATTAAGCCATTATGTTATAATTGCACTGTTATATGTTTTAATTGAAGAATCTACTTAATTTTGGGGAATTAATGTCAATTTAGTACATTTCTGAACTGTCGGTAAGTTGCAGGCCGTGAAATTCTTAAGTATCCGAATTTTATGATATTTCGAACAGTTATGTTTAATATATCGAACATATTCGGACAGTTATGTTTAATAGACCGAACATGTATTAGATAGTTATGTTTAAATTGTCGAATAATTATGTTTTGAAAGAATATTTTATTATTTCCTCAAGTACACGTGTCGAAACCATAATGCACGACTTAAGTGAACTTTCAGTGAGTTATCTATAACTATCCGAAATTGTAGCTAGGCATCAGACAGTTATATGTATAACTCTCTGAAATCTCTTTTTATTTATAAAATAGCTGAGGACATGTGTCATATTCTGGGAAAGTGACTTAAATGGATTTTTGGTGAGTTATCTCTAACTATCCGAAATGCATCTGAGCATCGAATAGTTAGCTTCATCCAAAATGTTATTTTATGATTAAACTGCTGTTGACACATGTCGAGATCTGGTAGATTTACTTAAGTTATATATCGGTGAGTTATCTGTAACTATCTAAAATGCATCTAGGCATCGGATAGTTAAGTTTATAAGTATCTTAAATGCACCTGAGCATCGAATAGTTAAATTTATGCACATATTTTATAGTTAGATCAACAAAGAAAGTCCGTTGAGTTATCTGTAACTCCACGAACTATTTATTTTCTAATATGCCACTATAGCGGTTGCAGAAACAAGACAGTTGGAAGAAAAATCATGACTGCACGTATCGCGTAAGGAGAAGAAAGCATCGCCGTTGATATGAATGAAGGAAATCCAACCGACCATTCAAGCAGAAGTAGTTACTACTGAAGAAATATAAAAGAAAAGAAGAAAAAGAAGTAAGGGTGTGATCGATGGACGACTAGTGTATATAAAAGAGAAGCATTGAGCTTTCTACAGACAGTATCGGCGATTCTCTAAAGTATCACACCAACCATCGTTACCACCACCACAATCACCAACCATCGGAGGTCTGTGAGAATACTTTCTTGATGTCGGGTCGATTCCGAGCAAAACACAGTGCCTGACAACCACTGTGAGGAGTGATCACGTCGCGGGAATGGAAGCCATTTTCACCAAGCGTCGACTCATATTTCAGGAGATCGTAAAGCTTTTAGCCTTGGCTTCGGGTTGATGCCTGTATGCTGAAGAGGAGATCATCTTGCAATTCTGGACTCATGATTCTATAAGGAGAGGAGACAGAATTGTAAGTAGTTTAATTTTCAATGGTGTAATTGCGTTGCAAGTAGTGTCGGAAGTATTTACTGTCAAGTGAGATTACTTTACATTTCACCTTTCGCCCATTTCTATGTTTATATTAAAATAAAAATACCAAAAACAATTTATCTATGTTTGTATGTTGTATTTAATTGTTCTATTGTTTGTGTTGTATCGTGATTAATGTTATATTTGTCATTGTTGTGATTGTTTTGTGTTGTTTTAGTTTTACAGTTTACTGAAATTGGTTCATTCAAAAGACTTAAAGATTTTAATGGTTACTGTTTGAATTATATGAATGTTAGTATTGCTTAATGATAAATCCAATGTTAACTAGTATTAAAAAGCTTAATTGATGTTATTTACAATCTGTGGAATCGCCCAATGGTTGGCCAAATTCTTCTGTAAATAGCAGTATTATAAAGAAGAGACAGGCTCATGGAGTTAACTTAAGTCCATAAGGATAGTCCGTTGAGTTAGCCATAACTCAACGAACTTAGTCCGTTAAGTTAACTGTAACTCAACGGAGTGCTTATTGAATATAAATTTGAATTGTTCACAATCAAACATTTCTTAAATTCGTCAGCAATTCCCTATGGGATTGACCTGTACTTGCACACTGATACAATAGACACTATGCACTTGCAGTTAAAGTACAAATTGGAATTAATATCTAAATTGTATTAAAGGTTGTTTATTTACTTCTAAAAGAAAGAATAGGCATAAAGATAAATTAACTAAGTAAAAATAGAAGTAACAAATCCAAATTTTTCTAGTGTAGTGCTGGGAAAACACAAACAAGTTTTATGGCGCCGTTGCTAGGGAATTGAATTGAATTGAATTGAGTTAAACATTAAAAATATATATATAATACATAAAAATAGTTGCGATTCAACTGATTGGATCCATTGGTATGACCGGAACATTAAAAAAAAAAAAAATTGTATATTAATTTTCAAAAAAAAATATTGGTTTGACCGAAACATAGTATCGGTTCAATCGAAAGAAAAGTAAAAAAATAAAAAATATTTAGGTCTGACCGAAGCGTAGCATCGATATGACTGGAACAAAAAAAAAATTGTATATTAATTTTTAGAAAAAAATATTGGTTTTACCGAAACATAGTATCGGTTCAATCGAAAGAAAAGTAAAAAAATAAAAAATATTTAGGTCTAACCAAAGCGTAGTATCGGTTAAACCAGAAAAAAAATTGAATATTAATTTTCAGAAAAAAATATTGGTTTTATCGAAACATAGTATCAGTTAAACCGAAAGAAAAATAATAAAAAATAAAAAATATTTAGGTCTGACCGAAGCATAGTATTAGTTAAACCGGTAAAAAAAAAAAAACAGAATAGAAAACTTACGAGAGTTAAACTTAGATGTTGCCAAGTGTTAACTCAATGAAGTAAGTCCGTTGAGTGAACCGTAACTCCACGAGGTCAGTAATATAATATAAGGTCACTTTGTTGAGTTATCTGTAACTCAACGAAGTTAGTCCGTGGAGTTAGCAATAGTAGCCGATTATGTTCTGTTGAGTAATATGTAACTCAACGAGGTTAGTTCGTGGATTAAGTAGAACGGTTATTCTTTTAACCACAAACGAAACTTCGTCTATTTAGCGGTTACCAAAATTTGAAATTAGTAGTGGTACACGTACCCATTAAAACAGGAACCACGCTGCACGTTGCAAGCCAGATTCTTGCAATGAGATTTATTCACTTTATGGATGCGTAGTATATATATGAAACAGAATGTTATTTATGAGTTACCAGCACTTTTAAAAGAAAGGAGAAAGCGTTGGAGGAACTGGAAGGAGAAGTAGCTGATTCAACCTTCATCCGACAACAAATATTTATAGAATGGAAAGCTTCAGATTGGTATGTAATTAATCTTCTGCTATTTATTTATGAGCACATGGACTTGTTCTCTAAGCACTAAACGATTAGTAAGAACACCTACCTAGGAATTTTCATTGCAGAGGAGTACTAAAAAATTTTCTGAACTGAACTTTAACGAAATTCTTTGGGGTGTAGCTAACCTTTCTTTAAAAGAGAACGTAGAGATGGCTGCTCCAGTAGAAAAACCATTAGGAGAAATTCTGTATCCTGAATTAATTAATGAACCTTCATGTATTCGATTGCCAAACTTTGAGGGAGATAGGTTTGAACTGAAATCTAATTATATTAGTCAATTGCCACATTTTCATGGATTAGAAAGAGAGGATGCCTATTATTTCCATAGAGAATTTAACGAAGTTTGTCAAATATAATCCAACAAGTAAACAATCGTCTAGAATTTATATTTGGAAATGTTGCAAATCAAAATCAGAATAGAAATATATCACTTAGATAGAAGGAACCAATGGAAGTTAGACCTACTGGAGGATTGCCAATACAAGCTATACCTAATCCTGTCAATAGAACGGTTAATGAAATTGATACCTCTTCTGGAAGGGTAGCTGAATGAAGCAGCATATCTGAAGCAACTATCTGTATGTATATATGTTTTATTTTAAGTTAATAGTATCGTAGAGTTAATTTTTAACTCAACGAACTTAGTCCGTTGAGTTATGCCTTAACTCCACGAGGGTGTGCAGTGGTTATGTTAATTTTTATCTCTGCTAAATTTTTGTTTTTATTTTACAGAATCGACAAATGGAATTAATGCAATTACCGTTGGATGCACTAAGGGAAATACTAAGTAACTTATCAGCTAAAGATCTGTGCAGGCTGTGTTGTGTATCAAAGGAAATTAAAGACTGTATTGAAAAAAAATATTTTCAGGGACTACAAGCTGCAAAAATGACTAAGATTTGAGATGGATTCATATGGAGGTCATTTAATCGTAGTTCAAATACCCATGAATATCTGGCTATGGAAGAAACTACTGGAATTCCACCCAATGCATTAGAAGGAATGAGTCATATTATGGGGATAGATGAAGGATTAATCATATATAAGACGAGACCAAGGTATGCAAGTTTATCATTACCTGATATTTTGATAAGAAATCCTATAACAGGAGAAGAATGGAATATAGGAAGACCTAATACATTTGAAGCACCAACTGTAAATTGTAGGTCAGCTTTAATATTTTCTGATAAAAATTCTGCAATTTCTGAAAAATTATATTATTGGAGACCTACAAGAAATTGGGGTGAAGAATTACGCTTAAGTGTGTATAATTTTCTGAATAGATCTTGGAATGAAAACATTATAATATATCTAGGACATAAATCATTAATTAACCAAACACATGTCATACTTGATGGTTATATCTATTTAGTCATGGAGATATCATTAGCATATGGATCTGATTTATACATAGTGAGCATAGACAGTTATGATGATTATATAGAAATTTTACCTGTACCGAGTGAAATAGCTAAACCACCATCTGCAGAATTTAATGAAATTCAAATAGGAATGTGGTATAATGAAGAAGATGATCATACTTTATGTTTGATAAGATGGTGGGATGAACTGATGAAATTTCAAATATGGATTATGGAAGACATGAATGAATGGAAGTGGGAAGAGGAGTATATTGAAATAGAGGTATAAATAGAAATTGCTACATTACCCTGGAACCAAAAATGATCCCTTTCTGCATTACATATCATTAATGGTAATACACTCGTATTTGGAATTTATAATATACTGCATGTTTACAAATTAAAAAGGAGCAAGAACTGTATTAAAACAGAATTAATAGCAAGAAGAACTATGCCTAAAAAGTTTGCTTGGACTAATACATTTATTCCATTTGTTTCTACTTTTCAATCATGTTCTTAAGCTGTGATTTTGTGTGTTTAACATGTGTATTCTGCATTTATTTTTAGAAGAAAAAAAAAAGGAATTTTGAAGTTTTTCATTTTCATTTTATAAAAAAACAAAAAAACAAAACAAAATATCAATCTAGTTTGTTGGTATCTGTTCTGAGAAACCAATTGGCTTGCTTGTGAGCCACCAAAGGCATAGGAGCTTGGGTTCCACACAAGACACTGATTTATTAATATCTGTTAAATGTTATTTTGTTTTATATTCTGTATTTATCTGGGAATGAAATGTTTTTCAGAATCAAAAATCAGAATATGCAGAAATAGATACAAATGGAACAAGGTATGTAACCAATTACTTATCCTAAATTTTAAATCAAACAAAACTTTATTCATGTCTGCTACAATTACTGTACTTATTGTCAAATCTTTTACATTGAGGACAATGCAAAATGTAGGTATGGGGGGGAGGTAATTAAAGTAACAGCCATGTAAGTTTCTTAATTAAAGGAATTAAAATAGTACTGCAAAGTTTTGAGGAAATTGAAAATTTTTATGAACTTGTTGTAACTATCTGATAATTGAGACTGTAAAATTTTTATAAACTGCTTGAATGTTATATTTAGAAGGCTATATAAGATGCTATAGAATTTATTATTTATGTAAATCTAGATATAGTATCTTATGATTTTTTTGAATTTCATGGGTTTAACAGTTTCACGATTTTAAAATGAAATCAGAATATTTAATGCTTAATCAGAAAATTATCTAAAGTCCTGAAGGAGCTGAGATGTGAATTCTAGATTAAATGAAACACATATGATGAAAAATACATTTACTTTGATTGATTGAACTTGTAGAATGATTTATGTGTAGATCTTATTAAACTACAGATAAAGTATGAGCTTATTGTTATGGATTCATATTTTTAGTAAATGATAGAAGCAGGATTATATGAGATTGGTGTTTTACTGCATCTGTATTAATGAAATACGTGCGTATACAGTATGTGATTAATTCTTTGTTTTGTGTGTGTATTTATTTATTTATTTATTTTTTTAAAAAAGACTTTGAGAGTTTATTGACTTGTTTGATCACAAGCCTTTTGTACTTGAGCATATAGGTATGTAAGGATTGTTGACCTGAAAAAGGACTCTAAAAATCTGGCAACCTAAGATCCTGATCAGATCTGGGATTGTTGACTGAAAGCTCGTTACATGGGTACATTAGAAAGCTCTTGTATGATTCAAGCTTGTCAAATTAACTTTTAAAGTACATAACAAAAAAAAAAAAACATATACTGTTCTGAAAAGATACAAGTGTTTTGTGAAATACAGATATCTTATGAATCGAGTATATTTTCTGTTATCTAGAATTGCTGAAATATAAATCTGGAATTGACTTTTGAAGTTGTTTAATGGAAATACAATTCTTTATTCTACCTGTCTTAATCAGATTGAATTGGATTGTACTTTGATTCGTATGTTGTTGAAATTTCTTCTAGAAAACTTATTGGAAAATTCAGGATTACAGATGATGAAAAGAAGAACAAACAATAATATAATTAACACCTATATGAAGATGATATACTTTGTATGTAATTTACATATATTTTAAATATTTTTGTAGGTTGATTACTAAAACATACAGAATATATGTTTATGCTAAACAGAAGAAAAAAAAAACAAAAGAGGAAGAATTAATTCTAGCACTTTTGAAAGACCAATTAATTAGATCTTAGTTTGCTAAGGGACTAGTAAAATTTAGGTATGGGGGAAGTGTTTAGAATGAAAAAGTGCATATTATTAACGGTTAAATGATGGTTAATTGCATAATATTTAGCTTATTATATGAGAATTAAGCCATTATGTTATAATTGCATTATTATATGCTTTAATTGAAGAATCTGCTTAATTTTAGGTAATTAATGTTAATGAGCTGAGATGTGAACTTAGTATCCAAATTTTCTGATATTTTGGATAGTTATGTTTAAATTGCCTAACAGTTATGTTTAGAGAGAATATTTTATTATTTCCAGATGTACACGTGTCGAGAGCTGGTAGATTTACTTAAGTTATAACTCATTAAGTTAGCATAGCTGTACACGTTGAGTTACATGAATATACATTAAGGTAACGCGTTAGGTTAGCAGCTTATTTCTTTATTACATGTATTTTATAGTTATTTTCTAAAATACCACTGTAGCGGTCGCAGGAACAGACAGTTGGAAGGAAAAACCACGTTTGCACGTATCACGCAGGAATTCAATCGTGCATGGAGAAGGAAGCATCGCCGTTGATCTGAAGGAAGGAAATCCAACCAATCATTCAAGCAAAAGCAGTTACTACTGAAGAAATATAAAAGAAAAGAAGAAAAAAAGAAGAAAGTGTGATCGATGGACGGCCAGTGTATACAGAGGAGGAGCACCGAGCTTTCTGCAGACAGTATCGATGATTCTCCGAAGTATCACACCAACCATCGTATCACCACCATAATCACCAATCATCGAAGGTCTGTGAGGATACTTGCCTGATGTCGGGTTGATTCCGAGCCAAACACAGTGCCTAACAACCATTGTGAGGAGTGATCGCGTCGCAGGAAGGGAAGACATTTTCACCAAGCGCCGACTCGTATTTCAGGAGATCGTAAAACTTTTAGCCTTGGCTTCGGGTTGATGCCTGTATGTTGAAGAGGAGATCATCTTGCAATTCTGGACTCGCGATTCTATAGGGAGAGGAGACAGAATTGTAAGTGGTTTAATTTTCAATGGTGTAATTGCGTTGCAAGTAGTGTCGGAAGTATTTACTATCAAGTAAGATTACTTTACATTTCACCTTTCGCCCATTTCCATGTTCACATCAAAACAAAAATACCAAAAATAATTTATCTTTGTTTGTATGTTGTATTTGAGTGTTGTATTGTTTGTGTTGTATCGTGATTAATGTTATTTGTATCAGTTTTATGATTGTTTTATGTTAGTTTTAATTTTACAGTTTACTGAAATTGGTTCGTACAAAAAACTTAAAGATTTTAATGGTGACTGTTTGAATCATCTGAATGTTAGTATTGCTTAATGATAAATCCAATGTTAACTAGCATTAAAAAGCTTAATTGATGTTATTTACAATCTGTGGAATCACCCAATGGTTGGCCAAATTCCTCTGTAAATAGCAGTATTATAAAGAAGAGACAAGCTCATGGAGTTAACTTAAGTCCACGAGGATAGTCCGTTGAGTTAGCCATAACTCAACGAACTTAGTCCATTGAGTTAACTATAACTCAACGGAGTGCTTATTGAATATAAATTTGAATTGTTCACAATCAAACATTTCTTAAATTCGTCAGCAATTCTCTATGGGATTGACCTGTACTTGCACACTGATACAATAGACACTATGCACTTGCAGTTAAAGTACAAATTGGAATTAATATCTAAATTGTATTAAAGGTTGTTTATTTACTTCTAAAAGAAAGAATAGGCATAAAGATAAATTAACTAAGTAAAAATAGAAGTAACAAATCCAAGTTTTTCTAGTGTAATGCTGGGAAAACCCAAACAAAGTGCGATATTGTTCGCCTCGTTCCTATCCTCTCCAATAATTTTTGTTCACATAAGTCATATCCTTTTGCATCCAAGTGTGTGCCAGGTTTGTGTCCCAAGTTAGTAAGCTCTATGCAAATATCTAGCAATGTAGAAACTAGATCATCTTCCCATGCTACTCTAGGAGCACTCGTCTTTGGGACATGTTTCGATGCTTGCTCTCCCCTTAAGAGATTCACGTACATTCTATTAGCAAACATTAGAGAAGTCCAACAATAACAAATAACATTCAAACACTGGAAATATTTAAGCAATAGAAATGGCATTCAATAATGGAATAATAACAATACAGACCAATTTATACTACAAATCATATTTGAACAATAAAGATAACATTTAAACAATAGAAATAACAAAACAATGGAATAAAATATTTGAAATTTGAGTTATCAAACAAATCATTCATTTTGCATTATTAGATCTCTAATGTTGTCACACATAGTACCCATGTCCAACTCGTCTAACATAACAGGAACTTCATAGTTGGTACTTGTTAACATTTCTTGATCATGAACTTCAATAGGTTCTTCATTTTGATTGATCGATAATGCTTCTTGATCCATTATAGACTTCTGATTAATTATGAAGTTGTGTAAGACCATGCAAGTGACTTCTAACTTTACTTGAGTAGTGTATGGAAATGGCAGCATATGATTCAAAATGTGCCACCTCCTCTTCAATACTCCAAATGCACGCTCAACAACATTCCTCAAAGAAGAATGTAAATAATTGAAATGCTCCTCTACACCGTGTGGTTGTGAGGATTGGAATTCTAGTAAGTGATATCTAGTGGTCCTATATGGTGCAAAAAAACCAACTGCATTTGGATAGCCAGAGTCAACCAAGTAGTACTTACCTATAAATTTGACAACAATATTAGTTCAAAAATATGTTCAAGGTAGACTTACAATGTTCTTAATAAATTAAAAATATAGTACCTACAGGTGGATTAGGAAATTTGTAACACAGATCAGACATTACATGCTTAAGTACTCGACAATCATGTGCAATGCCCTCCCACCCGACTGATGCAAAAATGAATCTCATGTTGAAGTCACATACACCCAATACATTTTGAGTTGTCTGCTTGCCATGTCTACCACATCTAAATAAGATTTGTTTATTTTTCCTAACAACACAATGAACATGTGTACCATCAAACGCTCCTATTGCATCTTCGAAATATGGCATAAATCTAGGGTTGTCCTTAAGAAATTGTGGTGTTTCATTGAAAGATTCCTTAGGCTGAATAACCTCAGGTGCTCATAATAATAACGCATCTAAAACTTTATGAACATATTTACTAATTGTTTCCCCAAAATGTTGTTGGTAGTTCTATAGTACTCTATTTTTATGTCCATGCCCAACTATTTGCAAAAAAATCTTCACTTGCTCCTCAACAATAACCCACCTCCCATTCTCTAAAAGGTATTTCCCCCTCAATATTTGACACAAAGTGATAAAAGTAGATGGAATCATACGACACATGTCAAAACAAACCCTCCAATGTCCTCCTAACATGTTGTTAATAACATCTTTTCCAAAATAGGGCATGTTATGCACTCATTGCCTTTTGGTTGAATTATAAGTTTGCAACAATTGTATTATGTATGCATAAAACAATAGAAGTAACTCAAAAATTTCCTCAACTTCAAGATCCATCAAATCACTAGTTTCTAAAAATTTCTCCATTGTACTGAACAAATGCGAAAATAAGATAGTGTAAGTTCAGATATAATTGCATAAAACAAACACAAAATGATTTCAATTAAAAAATATTCAAATAAACTAGTGATTGAAAACATTCAAATAAAAATAAGCATGATTCATATGACTCCCATCAATAAAAATATAGTTTCCTTATTCATTTAATAAAAATAAGGAAACAACATAACTCAAAATTTTACAAGTTGTAGAGATTTCTTATCCAGTCCATAGACTTTTTTTTCTACTACTACTACCAATTCTATTTCTCCTTCTTATTCTCTAAAATATTTCTCCTCTCAAGCAAAAGAGAAAGAGCTAAAAAAAAAAGCTCAAGGCTACATAGAAGACAAAAGAAATCACTAAAATTACAGCAATCATATATAATGGTTGCAGATCATATTAGGAGAAAGTTCTCTAACTAGGAAAAATATTTTCTAAGTAAATCACTTAATCATTCACAAGTGGTAGCACAAATATCAAAGGGTGGCAACATGATTGTTCCAATAAAAACATTAAAACATCTCTAACTTGAAATCTTTGTAACTCCCTCAATATTAAGTGAAATCCAACAAAACCAACGGCTACTAATAGATATTTGGTTGATCTTTCGAGAAAATTTCATAAATTGAAAATCATAATTTGTATCATTTTTAGATACTTTTATGATAGTAAATGAATCTTTACATTTGTAAATAAATATGCTGCTGAAAACATTGAAGAAATCACTAAAATTAACAGCAATCATATACGATCAACTATAGATTAAATCCTCTACTAACCCCTACAAAGAAAACATATGAAAACAATGCACTAAAATTGATTTTAATCATGAACTATAATTGCATGAAAAAATAGAAAAATAACAACAACGATAAAACTGCATGAACCCACTTAATAGGAGAAAGATAAAATATATGATGGTCGCAGATCGACAAAAGAAGCTTAAAATATACGATGGTCACAGATCGACAAAAGAAGCTTCAAATATACGATAGTCGCAGATCGACAAAAGAAAAAACCAGATCGACGGAGATCGACGAAGGTAAAAGAGGAGCTTACTCCATTGCAAATCGACAGAGGCGTTGTTTAGGGTGAAAGTCGTAGAGTCACTGTTTAGGGTTGTAGAGGTAACGAGGGTATTCTAGACTTTTGATCAGCGACGCCTTGCTGGAGTTGGGAAAATATAACACCCAAAAATATGCTTTGTTGGCCGTTGCTGCAACTCCAACGCTTCTAGCATCAATGAAGAGCTCGGTTGTTTGTTTAAAGCGCGCTCTTGACACACATTCCAACGTAGAGGTGTGCTCCAGCTCCTCTACCAAATGCGCTCTAAGTTTGATGAGGTGACAAAAACTCAAGAGTTGCTATTAGAATTTATAGGTCCACCCCATTTCTTTTGACTAACGACTCTAGAGCCAAAAAAGCATTGGACCTACATAGATAAGTTCTTTAGAGGAAGATAAGTCTCATGTTAATATGTTTTTAGGTGAGTCTTCCTTGTCATTTGGACTAACACCTTGCTTTTACTTTTACAATACTTTTGAGTGATCCCTAAGCTGAGTGCCACTGCAAAAGGGTTATTTATCATGTAACCTTAAGGTGAGTTATTTAGGATCCTCCCAAACTTCTACAAGAATTTGAAGGTTATGTTTAGTAGAGTACCAAAGTCACCACTACTAGCATGCTATGGAGTATCTTTGGGTTTAAGTTTTTAGAGTGTTAAAGAAAAGAAAAAACAAAAAAAAAACAAAATGTGAAAAATACTGAAAAATTTGAAAAAGAGAGAGAAAGAAAGAATAAGAGTAAATATATATATATAGAAAATGAGAGATCAAAGCTAATTGGGATGTGAGCAAGTAGTGGGATTTTTGGGTTTTTAACTTTTCCTTTCTTTTTGTGAGTGTTGGGTTGTTAACATGAATAGTTGTGGTACTTTGGTTACATCTATTAAGCACTTTCCAACATTTCTCATCGAAAGGGAGGGAATTGTAGTCACTACCTATTGTCTTTTGTTCTTATTGTATATTCATACTTGCACTCTATATTTTCTTATGTGTAGTGAGGGTGAGACTCTTGTTGGTGCAAGGCAAATGGTTCTTGTGAGCATGTGACTCCCCATGCACATTAATGTGAGCTTGTTGAAATCTAGAGAACTAGTGAGATATTCATTTCTTTTGAGCCACCTCTGTGCCCTAACAACTTTAATAGTGACAATTGAGTCTAGCAACTTCTCACTTGATTTCTAATCTCTTTTTCAATTTTCTATTGTCTTTTGCGCTTTGTTTACTTGCATTTTTATTATTTGTGATAGTATATTCATGTGTGTTTTAATTCTTATTTTTATTTGGACTTTGTGAGTGTATCCACTGTAAACCCTCTCGAGATACAACTCCGCCACTAGGGTGACCTAGGGGTTTAACGACTTGTTGCATACACTAAATGCAATCATTACGCCTACAAAAAGGAGCATAATTAGGATTTCTTATTTTTAGTAAGTGCATTTTTTGTCTTTATAGTTCTTTAATGTATTCTATTCTATGCTTTCGTATTTGTTTTGTTTAAGCTTTGCTTAGGACTAGCAAAGTTTAGGTATGGGAAAATTTGTACAGTGTCAATTTGTGCTATTTTATATGTCATTATTCATGCATATTATGATTATAATGTGAAAATATTGAAGATATTATGAGAAATTGTCTGCAATGCACTTTTAAGGTTTATGCATGTTATTTAAGTTTAAATACATTTAAATGCACAAATTGAACCACATGTTTTATACTTAATGTTTAGAAGCACATTTTAGTTATGCATTAGATGGTTATTACTTTAGTTTATTTAGATAATTTTTAGTATGTCTAATGTTTGATTATTAATGTGATTTAAGTTATTTAGTTGCAAAGTAAAATCAAAAGGGATAACATGGGTATTTTGGGAATTGAGGAAATGGCCAACTTCCAACACCAACACTATCAACCTCCTTTCTTCCACCTCAGCCACATTCTCTGGCCACTCCTATCAAGAAACCATCAGTCATCTCTCCCTCCTAACAAAAGCACAACCTACGACAACCAAAACTCTCTCTCTCGATTTTTCATTCCTCTCAACCATAGCACAAAGAAGAAAGCCTCCATGACTACAATTTGAGTTTCCCACTATCCTCCCATCTCTAGTGACATCCTTGGTGCAAAGCAACGATGTAGAGAAGGCACCCTTGCTATAGATTTGTGGAGCATCATTTCAACCGAGCTTCCTCCTCTCCCATGTAGAGCTCTCATCTTCAATGACGTGGAGAAGGCTTGCACACCTGTGGGAAGAGAAGACATTGTTGTAGCTACTCCTTTCTTGCAAGGAATAGACTACAATTGGAAGTCATCTGGTGGCACCAACATTTCATTTTTGGATTCATGTGAAGCCTCTCTACTTTAGTGACGATCCTTAGTGGTGACAACCCAAGAGTAGCACGTGGAGAAGGCTTAGACAACATCTTCAGTGAATTTTGAGTATTTATTGGTTGAGCTTCAGGTACCAATATGAGGAAGGAAGAATATTTATGTTTACATACATTCTAGTTGTGTTTGCATGTTGTGATGTTATGTGTTTGTATGTGTGATTGTGTATCTCATGTTTACATGTGTTTTTATATTAATAGGATAGTTGTTAATATTAGTATCTTTATCTTAACATTGATACTTTACTTTTCAAGTTTAATGAAATTTATATTTGAAAATGGATGAGCCTTATTAATACTGTAAATACCTGCACATATGTTGTTAATGTACGTGACTAACTCAATTAATCCTTTTATTTTCATTTCATTTATTCTTAAAAATGTATAGAAATGAATTTTGATTATGTACATAGTGGTGAATGGATGTATTAGATGTGTTTTAAATGTAGATCCATGATAAAGTATTATAGTTTAATGTATGATCGAGCAAAAGTTTCTTTGGTGTTCCTATATCCAAGTCCATTGAGTTAGCCATAACTCAATGGATAGGTCTATGAAGTTATGAACATTGTTCGTTAAGTTAGTCATAATTCAACGAACTTAGTTCGTTGAGTTAACTAAGTGAAATTTAACTCATTCAAAAGTCAAGTTTTTAGTGGAGTTTTTGAGTGTTTCTTGATGCTATTTTGAATGGTTTTTCATGTAGATTCATATTATGAAATTTTCTAGAATGATTTGATTAGAGTTTTCAAATTTTGAAGTCAGAGATGCAATTGCCATATTTTCTATTCTAGACGCTAGATTTTGTACTTTAGAGAAGTATATGTTTCATGAGTTATACTTAATTAAATCTAGTTCTGTAAAAGGCAATAGTTAGATTATTGACTTATCTTTCTACGATTCTAATTTTGTTGGTTTTCACAAAGAATTCAAGGAGATATGATCTTTCTTCTGGAAGTGTGCAATTTAGTAATCACCTAGATTGTTTTGCACTTTCTTGATAATATAACTACTAGAGGCATTTCAAGAGGATTTTTCACCTAAAATCACTTTTGTTATTTTGTACTCTGATGATCCTTTCTTCATTGTATTTTTAGTGAATTTATTATCTAATAGGATGAAAGTAAAAAGGTGTAGAGTTAAGCTTAATTTCAGTGATTTTTGGGTAGGACAGTTTTAGTAATGTTTTTGTTTTCTTTGATCTCTTATTGTATTAATTGAATGATTTGAGCTTACTTTACCTCTATTGATGGTTTTCACTTAATAAAGACATGTTAAACTACGAAAATGATTAGAATGCATATTTGGATGACATTGAATTTCACTTTGCATTTCTTTTAATATATCTTAGAAAATCTTAAAAGCTTAGGAACATTTGACTTTACAATATTTCAAGTTTTACTTTAGACAAGTTTCTTATGAATCAACCTGTACTCGCATGCTATCTATGATAGGCACTATACACTTGCAATTATAAATTTTAAAATTAGGTTTTTATATTATGATTATTGCAAATACCTTAAAACACGTACATATAAATATATTAGTTACATTTAGATTTAATCTTTACATAGTGAGCATAAACAGTTATGATGAATTTATTAAAATATTACATATATCTCAGGTTATAGCTGAACCAATATCCGCAGAATATGATAAAATTCAATTGAGATTATGGTATAGTAAATCTAATAATCTTATTTTATATCTAATAAGATGGTAGGATAACCTTATGAAATTTTAAACATAGACAGACTTGAATGAATGAAAGTGAAAAAATGAATACATTAAATTATTTGTGGAAATATAAACTTCTATATTACCATGGTTAAGAAAAGAAGCAATGTCTATATTTTATTTTATTAATGATAATATTCTCATATTTAATGTTAATAACATATTACAAGTTTATAAATTACACTCCCAATCTAATTGTTGACAAATCCAACAATCATGGATAAACCTACCAATTAGGCATTAACACCAAAGATAACATTGGACGGTGATTTGGTGTTTTTGTGATCTTTATTGTTCTTTCCTTCGAAGGTTCCCCTGTCTCCACGATCTCTATTTTTTCCTTCTATGGTTCCTACGTCTTTACGATCTTCAATGTCTTCACGATCTCCGATAATACAAGGACAGCCAGGCAAGCGAAAACTTTCTACAGTCACAAGCAAGTGTAACAGGCAATGGCTCCCAACAGGTGACAACTCCCAAGCTCCAACGTGCAGTCATCAACTCATCACCGTCAATCAAGTCAATCCTCAATGGGTTTTGTCAATCTACTGCTTTGTTGATTGTTAGTCTCAATGGTTTGTCAACAACAATGGGCAAGTTGGGTGACGACTCTTTGGACTCAATGGGCAATGACTCCAAAACCAACGAGCAATATCAATAGGAAATGGCCCAAGTCCCAACGACAATAAGCAATCATCCCTCTTCACTCATTGACTTGATAGTTCAGAGAGACACAGCCTTAGTCTATCAGTCACTCGAGAGTTAGGACTCATTTGAGTCATGGGGTCTAGACTCACGAAGTTATGAGCTGGCAAATGATAAAAAATGTTGAATGAATGAATGAATGATGCAATAGCCTAATAGTTAAATAACCCAACAACCCAATCAAATGTCTATGAACAGAGATTCAACCATCCACAACTTTACAACCACAACATTACAACAAATCATATTAGCATTCAAAAATCAAAAGTGTACATAAATTACAAATTTGTAATCTTTTACAAGACTTCATTCTTCTCTCTCAAATCTTCTCCTTTTTAGTCTTTAATTTCCTATTTTCTTTCTAATCTCAAGTCTTACATTTTTGTTAAGTGTATATTGTACTTATTTTTTCAAATTTCAATAGCTCACAACTTTGACTTCAACTTTAATAACAAAGGCACGGAATTTGGACTTGGTAGATAACTATCGAAAACAACATACCCTGTGAAAACAATAAGATCATCTAACGCATCTTCATCAACTACATCCAAATCTTGAAGAAGAACTTTAACGTAGTTAAAATTCACAATAAAGATAAAAATTATGAAAGATGGTACCATGACAAAGAGAGTTTACCATAGTATTTACAACATTGATTTCTCTTATAAAAGTTCAAGTCATTTAAATAGACATTTAACTAATTATGAACTTAGATTTGTAAAACATGAAAAAGATAAAAATATTTAAGCTAAACTAAGTTTCACTCTTATGGATAGCATTTCTTCTTGATATTATGATCCTAAAAAGGCTAGAGAATTTCATGTTAGATTTATTATTATTATTAATTTACTAATTAACTTTGGTAATAATAAATATTTTGATTAATATATTAGAAAAACATATTGTCCACAATATAAATATATACGTAGGAATACAACTAAATAAGATATTATTTACCAATTTAATATAATTAAAAAGAACTTATTAATGTTATGGGTTTTATAAATACTTGCTTTACTTGTACATAAGATATTTAGGAGAGTAAAACAAAAGTTGAATATATTGCTATTACCACATTTTATTGATAATAATTAGACTTTACAAAAAAATAATAAGATTTAGGAAGATTACTTACGCTCATACTCTCAAGAATACTTTTTAAAAATTATGAAAATTTTTTATTTATTTTGTATTAAAGATAAAGTGATTAGTATTACTTTTGATAATACTTCAATAATATTACAACAATTCCTATATTTAAAAGTAAACTAAATTTACCAAATGGTTTTGATTTATTTTATCAAATATGAATGTATAACATAATTAATCTTATAATTCAAATTAGTATCATAGAAATTAGAAATTTTGTAAAAAATATTAATCAACATTGTTTTATAATATAAGTTCTAACAGAAAAGAAGAATATGATTATATATGTGATTCATTTAGTTTGCTTAAAAAATTTACTCTTGTTATTCCTCAAAGATTTAATTCTTTATATTTAATGTTAAGTGGTCGTCTTGCTTATAAAGAACTTATAATTGCCTACATTACGATTGTAATAAGTTTCAGATAATGACTAGATAATAATTAATTATTTCATTAAATTTTTAAAATCATTTTATAATGCAACATTAAAATTATTTGAAATATATTATTCAACTTCCATTTATGCATTACATCATTTATATCAAATTGCATTAGTTTTTAATAAATATGGTGGTGTTGGATCTTTTACATCAATTATAGAAAGAATGAAAGAAAAATTTTAAAAATATTGGTATGATATTCCTTTATTATATGCATTACGTTCTTGTTTAGCTCCAATGTGTACATTAAAATCAATTGGTAAATTAATCGATAAAATACAAAAATGTTTAAGGGTAAAAATAAGCTTAATTCATTTTATAACAGAAGTTAATTTAAATAAAATATTTAATTTATATTCTATAAAATATAGAAACGAACTTTTAAATCCTAACGTACCATCATCATTGATGACAACCTTACAAATTATTATACGAAGAAGATAACTACTCTTAATTCCACTAATCATCAATATTTATGGAAGGATGATTTCGATATAATTGATCGGTGAAAAAAATTATTCCATTCTCTTCTATAGGTTGCGAGCAAGTTTTTAACGTTAGTGAAAATACTTTAGTTGAAAGAAAAATTTAAGTTAAAAGACGATATCTTAAAACAAATTTTGTATTTTTCAATTTTCATTTCATTAGATATTTAGATAATTGGATTCCAAAGTTCAGTCGAACCAGTCCATCGGTTTGATCTATCCAAATGGCTTTTTTGATTTGACTATTTGATTTTTATTTTATGAGTGATAAGATCGACAATTCCGTATGACGTGCCCCACGTCGAGTTGGACTGATTCTGGAGTTTGACCATCACTCCAGTCACATCTTTTGAAAGCTCACGCTGTCGTAGTGACCCTTCGTCTTCCTCTTGGCACTGCCAAATCTCTCTTCGTTTCATTTCATTTCATCCTTCGAACCTTTGCCTGTGCCTCCCTCTGGGCGCACGCACACACTACTTGCGCTGGGAAATTTGAATGTATCCATTTAAGCAACTTGTCGAGCTCCCCGGCCTCCGCCCGGAGCGTGTGCAAACCTTCGGGCTTCTATCGACTCATCGAAAGATGGGACAGGAGTTGAGGAGACCAGAACAGAAATGCACACGCTCTGTGGTCAGCAGACGGGTAGGAGACGGCACAATCAAACTAAACCTGGAGACCTCATGACTCGCGTAGGCCCATACCTACGGCCCACTACCCAAGCACTTTTGGGTTGTACCGATCTAACACAAAACTGTAACCAAGCTAAGGTTAAATTAGGCCGTCTCAGGCCGACATGACCCATTGACACCTCTCTAAGTGGGCGAGGTGCGGGTTTTCCTTTTGGTTTCAAGACAATCACTGATATTATAATCCATATTTTTTAAAATGTAATTTTAAAAAATAGATATTTCTTCTTTATAAATACTTATTTAAAAAGTAAATTATATTATTCACAAATTTTAAATTAATATATTGAATCATTGAATGAACACTTAAAAACGTTCCTACAGCATTCAACTCTTTATGTTTCTTTTTTTTTCCAATATAAGAAATTAAAAGCACTTGTCATGAAACCACAACTAAGCAAAACACATATTAAATTTGGGGTTTCAATCTAAAACGAAATGAATCCAACAATAAAGTTGAAGAAAGACAGTCCCAAAGAGGAGAAAGAGGCTCAAAAGGGCTAAAACCAAGAAAAGGGTCATAAGCCATAGAGGATGGAGCTTCAACTCAAGGCATTAATTAGATTTTCTCTCCACATCCACCTCATCTGACCACCTTTTCAAGGCATTATCAGATTAAACTTAGACCAAATAAAGGCTTGATACTGTTGAAGGAGTTTTAAAGTTTAACAATTTTAGATAAAGATAAACTCCGTTAACCACTTCACTTACAAAGGAGTTTTAAAGTTTAACAATTTTAGATAAAGATAAACTCCGTTAACCACTTCACTTACAAAGGAAGTATCATATTCCTTCCTCAATATGTTGTGTTTCTTTGTTATATTGTGATCTTCTTTCTTATCTTTTCCTTTTAGATCATTATAATTTTTCTTTTCCACTTTTCGTGAGCTGCACCATTTAAACTCAAAACACACTGCCCACATACTAATGATCTTTTTCCACGAAATAGGAAAGAGGCATTTCTCATTAGAATTTTAACAAGAGCTATAATAACATTCGTATCACCTATTTTTACTTTCTTCCCTTCTTTTTTGAATTAGTCAACACTAACATACACTTGGTATTTTTTATTCTTATTTAGATTTTTCTGAACATACATATTTGAGCAAATGCGAATCTAGATATCCCATATTTGATAAAAATATCTAAAAAAGAAGAATTTCACTGTTCAATGTATTTTCTCATGCCCACATACAATGTGATCAATACATCCCATTCAATCAACCAGATATTCCCAACTTGCCGAAACAATCACAGGCTATTAATGTGATGATTCAAAAATGTCATGTAAAAGAAGAGATCCACTACCATTTTATTAAAAAAAAACTATTTGGAAAAGTTCTCAAGCATATATAAATACTAAATACAACTTAATGATGATACAAGGGCCGTAAAGTGCAGAATCATGCCATTCAACCAACCTAGGCAATGTTCGAAGGTACTTCCACTCACACTGAAAAATCTCTAGGCAATGTAGACGAGGGAGAAGATGGAGAGTAACATGAGAAGTAATGAGTAAAGGATTACTCTTAAGCACCACTCTCTCTTATCATTGCTACATGACAATCCACGGAAAGATAAAACACTTTTACTCAAATTTTAATCAAAGATTTATTTCCAAAAAATATGATAAAAGACAAACTGCGCTATCATACTATTAATCTGACTTGTAACTTAATTGTTGGTCCAAGTCAACAAGGACGACATTAAAGCACCAACCCGCCCGACCACTACTCATCAATGATCAAGCTTACGTATGTACTTCCAGACATCCAAATGTCTGCTAGGAGAAAATCCGGATTCTTGAAAAAAAGGCGGAGCTTGTTCTTCCGGGAAACTAAATGACCTTTCAAATCAGCTAAGGGAGCGAATTGATTAGTGAAAACAGCTAGCAGTCCAAATCTGAAAAAATGCAAAACACTACCATTGTAAAAAAAAGACCATTTCAAATCCACATGATATTTACCATATAAAATGAGTAAAGATCAATTAACACATGAGCTCTAACAGCTGAAAGCATTCAACCATGGCATCTTTTTTTCCACTCTACTACAACTTGAGTGTGTGGAAAATGATCAAAGCTTAGTCCACTTTGTGCACCATCAAAATAGCCTACAAGATTGCCTTCTACAAATACAGCAGGAATGTTTCTTCAAAACCGGCTGCAACTTGCAGGAGACGGCGGATGAATTACATGACAAGGTGCCTAGTAAATTTATGACTTGAATGGCATGACCCAGAGGAAACAAATCTCATGGCATACAGGCAGCACCTGGTAAGAACCTGACCTAAGTACCACCTCCTGGATATGAAAAACCTCGATTACATCATTGATGCATGACTGCATTATGGTCAATGTGGTCTTAAGCGTTCCTCATTTTAGACCTGGCATATCTGAATAAATGAGGTCAAGAAATACAGAAGCATTTACCCAAGTTGCTGCTCTTTGCACGGTTAAAGCTTGTACAGCTAAACGAAGTGATAGAAAACCTGTTTTCATTAGCAATAGCAGCAGAACGAAATTAATAGCACCTTTTGGTGTAGAAGATGGGCACATCAGGATTTCAACCTTAGCGAGGAAAATGAACTAATCTGAAATCCAGATATCTATGTAATCTACCATACAAAAAAGGGCTTATTCCACAGATTCTGTAACAAAGTAGGATACTCAACATGCATGGCATGGTCAGATTTGTCCAGCACTTTTCCTTGTAGGCTGTTCAAAGCTTCGGTAGAGCACTTCACATCCTAAATGGTCAGTTATTTTCAATTTTAGACATCCATAGAGAGTGCATATTCAATCTTAAAATAACAACACGTAAAAAGTTAAAAATCTAAGCTTCCTCAGGATAACCATTCCAATGAAATCCAAGACATTAGATGTTTGTATACTCGGAAATAAAACTAAAAATACAAACCGAAATATAATAAACAATGAAAATGTTGCTTAATAAAATGCAATGCAATATAGTTCCTGGGAAACAGCAATTATATATTGGAGGATCCAAAGAAATATGAAACTCAATCAAATTGCAGTCCATCTTATAGGATTGGTATTCTTGAAACTTAACTAATTTTCTCTAAACATATACTTTTCAACTATTTTAGTTATATCCCAAGAACTTTTCCTTAAGAAATAACTTTGATTTGTTAAGTAATCATAATTCATGGTGATCCCCCGACTTGTCTTAGTCTACCAAATTTGTCTCATTAAAAGCTTTCAGTATTAGTAATGCTAGAACCTTGTCAAGTGAAATTAATAGAATAATGGCATGCTAAACAGTGACATGAGTGAATGAATAAAGTAGGAATTAAGTAGTTAATTATAAGTCAAAAAAGATACCCAATGAATGAAGACATAAAAAATTATAATAATTATCATGGCATTAAATTAATGTTTCATACCAAGAAACCATGGGATAGGATAATTCACTTATTTAGAAAAAACTTATGGTAAAATACCTAAAAAACTATTCTAGGTACATAATCTCCATAAAAATACAACTCCGTATAAAAATGACAAAGCTGATAAGCATAGGAAATAGCTCAAGTTTAGTGTTAGAGACAAGGTTCTATTGTACTATAATCAAACCAAAAGATAAGTGCCCATTTCAAATCACTGGGAAGACTGGCCTAGTTGCTTGCATGTATGCCTTGTGGATGGATCTCACATACATCTGGTATTCCACATTTCTCACCTTCAGAAGAAGTTGGGACCAATCACGATAGTAACAACACCAGATCACCCAGTTGATTATCCATCAATCCCTAAAATACCGCATGTTCTCGATCATCATACGGACCAGAAGGGGAATCAAGTAGGAATGCAGGTGTTAGTACAATGGACGGGAGGAACCACGTATTCCACCACTTGGGAGGATAAATGGGAGCCACAACGACCTTGAGTAAAAAGTCCTTTAAGAGGAGGTATTGTCAGAGGCAATGTTTTCAGAATCAAACCAGAAAACAAACTGTTTTCCTCACAGGTTTGGTTCAATTGCCAGCCTGACTGGTTCAACTAGATGGATCAGCTCATGTCATTGTGATATTATTTTAATTATTTAAAAATAAAAATAACATAAAAAAGAAAAAAATTTAGAACAATCTGCAAAAATTCTATAAATGTATAGAAATTTTTTCCAATTATATTCTTTTTTATGATTACAATATATAATGAGAAATCTCACATGCAACATATATGAAACTTTAAAATTTCAAAAGTAAACCACGTCACTTGCAGGTTGATAGATTACCAAAAAGTCTAATAATCAATATACCAATGAAAATTAACGAGTAAACAAACTTCACATTATTCAACATGACTGTTCACAATGAATATTTAGAGAAAACCTTGATTATTCAAAAAAAAATACTGATTCTTAAAGCAACATGTTTATTTACAGTGATTATTCAAAAAAATCTTGATTATTCAAAAAATTCATGATTATTTTCATTGCTTATTTGAAAGTTTTGTTTGTTTATAAAAAGCATGATTGGTCACAAAAAAATTGGTCACAACATTTTTAAATCAGACCAGTTGGATCAACCAGTTTTATTGCTCTAAACCAGCCGATCCAACTATCACATCTGGTCAAACTACAAAACCGGTCCAACGAGGGGTAGCTGTTCCAGTTGTGTCATCAGTCCATAGTTGGACTGGTTTGACCAATCAGCATGCTTTCAAAAATCAATCCAGATCGGCAATTCATTTTTTTGGTGGGTTTTGAAAGATAGGGCTTTAGTCCATCTTTCAAGATCTGCATGTGCACAGCAATCCAATGAGGAGAGCTTTGAGCTTTGCCCCTCCCCTATGCTAACTATCAAAGATTCCCTCTCCACTACTACCAACTTCTGTGACCACCTTGTCTTTGACAGCAACGCCACTAACACCATCCATGCTTGCAACTACTACACCAAAGCCTCCACCAAAGTACAATCTTCCTCCAACAATGACTATTGCTTCTCTTCCTCTCTAAACCCTAAACCCTAATACCATCATAGCCCCTTAGGGTTGTTAAGTGGGAAGAGGAGAAATGAAGAAGGAGAGGGAGGAGGTGCACATGAGATTGAAAAAAGAAAAAACAGAAGAAAAAAGGAAAAAAAATCAAGAGAAGAGATAGTGAAGCACACAAGAAAAAAGATAGAAAAAAAGCAAGACAAAGAAAAGAAGGAAAAAAGAAGGGGAGATAAAAGAGAAAATGAAAAAAATTATGTTAAAAAATGGTGGAAATATTTTAAAAAATCAAAAAAAAAATCCTGATATTTTTTAATTTTTAAAAAAAATCATGTGTGCTTATGAATAACATTCCTCTTTCACTATCTCTTGTATTCTCACAAACTTTTTATTTTATTTTTTTAATTAATTCATATGAAATTTTTTAAAAAGATATTAATTACATTATATGAATAAAAATATTATAATTTACTCTATAATCTTATAATTGATAAAATTTTTAATTATGAAGATTATGGAAATTCTCTCATATTTTGCATAAAATTATTAATTAGTGTTCTATGTATGAATTGTAACTTCAATTCTATTGAAATGTAACCTGATATATATTAAAACATAACCTAAATTTTAAATCATTTATCATTATGAATTTTTTTCAATTATTTGTACATAATTTAAAACTTTTCTCATTCATGCAACAACTATATCTCCATCTAATTGACATTTAGGCATGATAATAGCCTAAAAAAATATTTAGGTGTTTTTATAAACTTATATACTTATCTCTGTCTAATACTGAGTTTCAAGTTAAAAAAATTTTGACTATTTCCACAAAAGTATTATGTTTCCACTAATACAATCCTTGATCTTAATACATTTCCTTTTTTGGTAGACTGATCATCGATACAATACTAATATTTGAAACTATGGTGATCAGTTCAAACCAGCTTTTAAAACATTGGTTACAACAAGCTTTGCCAATAAATGTGGCATAAGGGTTTTGAATTTACTGTCATCAAGTTTGTTCATGTGTTGAGTGAAGGTGGCCACTCATTGAAGTTGATCTGTATCACCATAAATTCTTCCATTCCTTCTCATTATTGCCTCAATCGATGCAGCACCAGAGAGATAACCAAATTTCAGTGATTACTTCCTTCATGATCATTGTTCATATATGCCTTTGTGACGTCATTGAGAACTTGGTTGAGATATAAGTCACAGGGTTGAAGGCATGTAGTCTAGACATGAGCTAGACTACATGCCCTGTTGATAGAACCGAACCTATGTTGGAAGCTGGGGACATCGTAGATACACTAGGAACTTATAGAGATAGCAGGTGGTGGAGCGGAAGAAATGTCCAATGGAATAACGGGATTGTCTGGAAAGTGGAAGAAATGTCTGGTGGAATGACTGGATTGTCCGAAAAACGGAAGAAATGTCCAGTGGAAGGAAGTGTCTGATATATCAAATATACAGAAGATGTGGTTATTTCTAGCCCTGATTCTCCGCTTATTTCTCTTGTTGGTCTTTTTTTTCTTACATCCGAACAATTCTCCTTTCATCTCTCATTCTTTCTTTTTTCCCTACATCCTCTCTTAGCTCTTACACTCCATCTCGGCAACTAAGGTTTTTCCTGAGGATGTCATCACGGCACCTCCACGAGTACAAGGACGAAGAGTACCAAACAACGACAGAAGAGAACCTACCACTTGTGTCATAGATCCAATCCATTCTCCACACCATAAAGAAAAATCTAGTGACATTATGAAGATAACCACAAGAAACAAAATCAAGAAGAAAAAGGTTATGCATCATAACCAGAGTCATCGAGGTCTTGCAAAAACATGACCTCAATAGGAAAGGCTGAAAGTTCATGACCCATAAGTTCCATGTGACCATGTACCATATTTGATTATTTTGTATCACGGTACCATCCATAAGCCTCAAGCATCCAATTAGTTTAGACACAATATGATTGTCATACCTAAGGCACACATTTAATAGATTCTCGCAATATTTGTTTCTTCTTATGCTGATAATGCAAGGATACTTAAACCTTAATACCAAACTCATGGCTGATAATCTGATACAAACTAAAATTGATATGAACATTTTTCCACAAGAATAGCAGCATGAAAGCTTGAATTTGATGGATACATAAATAACAAAAAGAATAAATAATTCCATTAGATGTCAAACACCATGAAAATCTATTGTATGATACTAACGAAGTGAATGAATATTTGAAGCTTGGCAAGACAATTTCTAAATTTTCACCCTTTATGAGCAGATCCTACATGGTGAACTACACAAGTTACATTTAAATGATGGATATAAAAAGGAAAGATGTCTTTGCAAGAAAATGAGCAAAGAATAAAATTGCTAATGATTGAAAAAATGCATGAAAGCATCATATCTACCTTAAAATCAGCAAACGCAACTGGCTTTCCACTTCTTCCTCTCATCTTAAGGGACTGGAACCCAGAATATCTAATAAGCACAAAAGCATAATGCATCACATAATAAAAGCTTCTGGCATCACCAGATTCACCACATGCTCATTCAAAGGATGGAGCAAGAAGAAAAACGCAAATAATATATACTTGTATAGAAATCATCCTATGTAATAAATTAGACAAAGAATATTCAACTTACTGAGATAAAACTTCCTTGAGTTCATCCTTTGTGCAATTTGGACCCAAATTTACGATAAACAGAGTGGAACATGGTGGAATTTCACCAACCTGCTTCTCTGACTCTGACTTTTCCTGCATAGGATAGCATCGATTTAAATTCCAAGTAAAAACCATAAGAAGTCAATTCTGAGTTAGAGAAGAAAATCAAGATTACATTAATGTGACCAAGGCACCTAGACACTGGCCTTAAAAACCATGGCATTGACACATAATCATAGTGATTAAGGTAACAAGGTGCCCAGGCCGTGAGCCAACCAATCTTTAGTGCCTAGTATTTCAATATATTTTATTTTAATTTTTTATATATCTACAGATTTACAGTTATGTACAATACGATAACTGCAGTTATAAAAAAATCTGTCATACACAGTAATTTTAACTGCATATTTTTATTTTTAGACATATTTGCGTTTTTTATAAAAACTGAAAAATACTAAATAGCACCAAAAGTAACTAAATAGTGATCGTTTCAAAGCATAAACATTTAGCAAGAAGTGAATCATGCAATATAGTGTCAGATAACAATAACAATAACAATGAATACTAAATGACTATATATAGTAATTTAGAAAGTTTTAAACCTTTAAGTCTGTTTGTGCACATTTCGCATCAGAAAATGAAATGATAAAAAATAATGAAAATGATAAGAAATAGAAATGACAAGACATAACAAAAAATACTGTAGTATTTGTGCATTAGAAGAAATGATGAGAAATCAAGGTATTTGTGCAATTACAAGAAATTCAAAAGTTAATATTTTTCTTAAAGATTAAATAATAAATTAAGAAAATAAATTATGGAGAAATTATATTTGAAAAGTATTATTTTCAAATACAAACTATAGTCAATATCCAAAGGACTTTTCGAAAGGTTTGCCACTGTTGTCGAAGGGGGGAGATGGGTAATGGGAGTGACTTGACTTATTTATATGTAAGCAATGGTAGGTAATGTTCTCCTCTCATTGCCCACTTGCACAAACACCCAACATAAGGAGAAATCATCTCCTCTCATATCATCTAACCCCATGTCCGCCCATTTTTCACCATTGTAAGGATGCACAAGCCCTCACTTTATTTCATTATCCAATGTCTTCTTTACTTTCCATTACATTTTTTTACTTTCCTTTAAATTCCCTAATGTGCACAAATACTTATTATTTTTCTAAGTTTTTATTACTTTTTCTAGTTTCAATTCCCCAACTTCTTCTAGCATTATAAACTTTCGTTTCTATTAAATTTTATGTTGGGTGCACAAACACCCAACATAAGGAGAAATCATCTCCTCTCATATCATCTCCCCCCATGTCTGCCCATTTTTCACCATTGTAAGGATCCACAAACCCTCACTTTATTTCATTATGCAATGTCTTCTTTACTTTCCATTACATTCTTTTACTTTCCTTTACATTCCCTAACATGCACAAATATTTATTATTTTTCTAAGTTTCTATTACTTTTCTACTTTCAATTCCCCAACTTCTTCTAACCTTCTAAACTTTCGTTTCTATTAAATTTTATAGGCACAAATGGGCTCCTAGACTTAAAAAAAAATCTGATTTTAGAAAAAGTCAATTGACCCATTCAATGGTCTCCTAGAAGCACCTACACAATGCTTAAGACTGCCAAGTGGTCCTTTTATCACCACCTAGATACACAGTCTAACATTGTTTCTTAAACTAAAACATATATGTATCAAACATGTCCATCTTGTTACAAATAGTTTCAAAAATTCAAAGACAATACTTTGGTGAAGATATCAACGTACCATTATGACTATACATGGAGTACCAAATATCAATGAACTTCAAAAACCTGTGTCATAAACATAATGGCAATCAACCTCTATGTTTTGTCCTTGCAAAAGGTTGGATTGCTTACAATAAATATTATAGCTTGATTACTACAATATATGGCATTTCTAACTCTAGTGAAAACCCAAACTCTGTGAAAAGGGAGCTAAAACATATCATCTCACATTTCATCTATATCATGCATCTATATTCCGCCTTTGCACTGGATCTAAAGATCACATTCTATTTCCTACAATTTCATGTCAAAGTTAATACACATGCAAGACAATACACTAATGTCAATTGTTTATCCCCATTATCAATTACATGGGAGATGTTTGTACACCCGAAATTGGTCAGAAAAGAAGTTAACAAAATTCAAATTCTTAAAGTACAGGTTTGTGCACATGTTCAAGAAAGGAATTCATTTCCACTGAATTCCATGTATATAAATATCATACAGAATTTCATTTCCACACCTCCCCCCCCTTCAAATTGCAATTTCTTGTCTGCAGAATCTCGTGACTGCCCTACCACCTTTACAAAAGAAAAAAACTGAAAAAATGGAAAAAAGAAAACAATGAATGAAATAAAAAGGAATATGAAAGGAGAAAAAAGGTTGGTTGCAAAAAAGAAAAAGTTGATACTTATAAAGTTTTATTTTAATGTTTACTTTTATGAAATTGTATTTGGACTTCATCTACCTATATTTTCAATTTATAATGTTTACTTTTATGAAGTTGTCTTTGGACTTCATCCACCTATATTTTCAATTTATGATAATTGAAGTTTCATCAATGGAAAGGTTAAATTTTAATTACTAGCATTAAAGTTGAAGTTAATCATATTAATATACAAATTCAAATTCAAATCTATCCATTTTACTTTACTTTTCTAAACATACATAAATACCTAAATTTCAAATTCTGTTACATTCTAAAGAAAGTATTTTCTATCACTTTTTATCAAATTCTTTTCCATCACTTTTTAGACGTACAAGCACCCCTATAATCTTCTAAAAAGGCATCAACACAAAAATGTATATGTTCTGTTATAGATCAATCCTCACCCAAATTTGCTTTAAGCAAGAACATGTTAAGCACCCTACTAATGAATTATCCTATGCTCATGAATGAACTAATTAAGGAACTCAACTACATATGTTATGACTAGATAAGCAACTATCAATTAGGTCAAATTCCCAATCAATAATCTAAATCTATCAATCTCCTCAAACTAAAATTAAAGGAAACCAAATGTGTTTGTTTTGGAATTTAAAGGAAACTAAAATTGATATACCATTAAGTGAACCAATGTACTGAATTATTTCCAAAATTGGGACACCATTTATAGAAATGATATAACAAAACCTGTAGAGGGAGTTATTTTTATATTTGTCCATGATTGATGCAATAAGTATCTAATCTAGATATTCTTGTTCCAGTTATTTTAACATAGTTGTTAAACTCTTTTAACAAGTTTCAAGTGGTCTTTAATTATTCTCCTATCCAGTAATTTGTCCCATTAATGGTGTAATTGACCCAGCTCCTTTAGTGAAGCACACATGTGTGTGCAATAGTAGATGTGAAGAACAAGAACTCCATTAGCAAAAGCCAAGTGCTATGGAAGACCAACCCCATTACCCTCACTAATGGCAAGGAAACCAACCTGAACCTAAACAAACCAAATCCCATGGTGATCATGCAAACATTGATAGACATAAGCATTAGACCGAGGTACTGATTTTTGTGATTGTTGGCATCATTCACTTGTTGAGACAGCTTAACTAAGAGGGGCTCCTATAGAAAAGCAAAGAGAAGGATGGCATCACAAACAAAGGGAGGGTCAACCAGTCCAGGGTAGATTAGTGAGGGGAGTCAAACTCAATACTTCTACCACAAAACTGAAATAGCATTTTGAAAAATGGCATACCATTTTCTACACAGAATTGTAATTGCCCACTAGAGCAAAAACATGCCAAATTTAAATGGTATATCAATTTTGTTATAAAGTGTTAAGTCATTTGGAAGCGAAATATTGTTTCATATAACAGAATACCGATCCATTTGAAAATTAAACCAATGGCATATTAATTCACTAGTCATTGGAAAAAAATTTCTAACCATTGTATCTACAGCTCTAGACCTCCAAATTGTATATAAACCATTAGCTACAACATCTCTTGGGATAAATTGACATTCTTTATGAGCTTAAAATCCCTTCCGACTCTCTTGGAAACTTTATTCTTACAGTTAAATCCATATTAAAGATTCTCAGACATCAAAAGGAAGAGCAAACTAAGGAGATGTAACACCTTAAGCTTGTAAGTTATAGTGTTATATAAACTTATCTCACAAAGTTGAGGTGAAAACTTGAGTTGTGAGAAGGAAAGGTTTAACAGATTTGCCAAGTAATTTGCAAATGGCAGGGTGTTGGCCCAAAACAGCATCGAATTAATGCAGCAATGGGAGGTTCAAAGAGTGGACATAACCTGAGTTTTTACATGAACCACTAATAAATTCCTCATTATCTCTCATCTCTTTACATAGATTACATTACCACAATTTTATTTGTTACATATTCGTTTATATCTTTACAAATCATTTAAGAGCTTGTTAAATTAGTTGAATATTATTGTTAATTTATCATTCACCTTTCCCTAATGAAGGCACTTGATTCTAACAAGCTATCCTTTCTAAATGCTCCTCTCCTTTCCTAAAATAAGTGTTTGTTACCAAAAGCTATGCTTCACAACAGTCTAAAATTGAATTTTCTTCTTCATTTTTACTATTGACACCAAATCCTCTATGATTTCTTTCATATCTTTATTTTTCACTCCTATATAACCATTTATTGTTGTTGTTTTAGTGGATTAAGGTTAAGACTGGCGTCATGAGAATTAAGGGAGAAAATGAAGATTAGATCCTCTTTGCAGGGTGATTACAAACAATAGACTTATCTCTTGACATAGATATTCATATACGCATACACCTATACACATAATAATGTCTAATAATGACTATATAATGCAAAATATAAATACAAAATACTAATAGTAATTCAAATCATAGCAAGGTTTTGCAGTTGTTTAGTTAGAATACAATCATTAGAATAACAAAAAATACCGCTCAAGAAAAGCACTAAAAGAACAGAAACATTGAAATATAAATAGATTTGGATAAATTGGCAGCCAAAGTAAGATGAAAGTCAATGCATCAACAAAAATATAATGTTTAAAAACTAAAATGGAAAAATATATTTGTTTTACCATTATGTTAGATGCATTCAAGGGCATTTTTCAATGTTAAGAGTGTGAAGCATTTGAATTTTCCTGACAATGTTAGATTCTTCACAAACATCAACACCCAAACTATGCATATATAATTTGTTCCATAAAAGAAGAAATAAAATTATTTTAATAAACCATATAATTCCTCTGTAAATTATTCTGTCCATCTCTTTTATGAAAATGCTCACTTCTATACTGTACACTTACTTTTCCTGTATCTTGAACATGATCAGATTTGGCAGGTGTGTTGTCACTGAAACAAAAATAACATAATAGCATCAGATAAAGCAGTAAAGGCATGGAACACTAGTAAATTTAATGAGTGGATTGGGCATGTAGAATGAATGAGTGAAAAATGTAATTTGGCAATGATTCCTAGCTTAGCATGTGCATTTATGAAGTGTATTTGAACCTCTTTTTGGTAAGTAAAGAAGCCTTGTTGCTGGATTTATCATTATCAGAATCCAATTCATCTGACCCATCATCTCCTGAAGGTGTAAATGTGACAAACATGTGCAAGTGAGCTAGAAAGTCAAATTGTTGTGATAGTGATCTAGTGATTGCTAGACTGTCAAATTCTTAGTAAATACCATGTGAAGAGAACAGCAATGAGTGAAAGTGAAATTATTTTCTGAGCCAACATCAATTGTATCTATATACACAGATATGCAGTATATGACTCATTACCATCACTACATGATACTTTTTGATCATCTTTCACTACTTTGGCTCTTTTATCAATGATCGTATACCCTCTACCATCTGTAAGAAAAAAAGCTTATTTCACTTGTATGAAAATAGGAAATAGAATCAAAAGTGGACACTGTATCAATTTAATTAAAGTAGATAGACACTGGATAACAACAATAGCTAGGAAATAAACCATAACTACAACATGTAGGAAGGTAAATAATTACAATAGGAAATAGACCAAACACAGAGAAATTGATGTAAGAATGGCTACATCTGATTGCCTAAGTTAAGGTAATAGCATGATAGGGGAATAAAAGTGAAATTTAGAAAGATACCAAGTGCTCTTTTGGTCCTTGAATTTGATCTAGCCAACTCCACGAACAGTTTGCTTCCAATTTGAGGGTCAAAAATTGCTCCCTGGTAAGAATTAATCTACCTATAGGTAACCACCTCATAATCAAATAAGAATAGCATCACATATTGAACAATGATGCAAGAAAATAAGTAAAAACATATCAGAGATGGTCAATGAGCATGTGGGAATGTAGCGTGTTTATGAAACAAAAACATTCAGCATGTCTATATCTTTCATGGCACATTGGCACATCCCAAATTTCCTGGTAAAAACCGGGGATGTCCTGCCATTCCCCATTGACAAAAACAACCTATTTCTATCTTTGATTATAAGGTTTCATATTTCAGCTGTACACACAAACGAAGGTAAGGTAGCGAAAAGGAAATCCTTCCATCATAACCATAAAACTGCAAGTCATCTTACATGTTGATGTTCATTCTGTATATGCAATCTCCTACTAGAACATAATCGTAAAGGATTGTACAAGAAATATCCTAAATTTGCAACAAAATAACTCCATTAAACACAAAAAAGGAGAAAATTCATTACATGCAATCTACTACTAGAACATAATCGTAAAGGATTGTACAAAAAATATCCTAAATTTGCAACAAAATAGCTCCACCGAACACAAAAAAGGAGAAAATTCATTACATTCAGATCAGTCATGGCAGCAACCGCCGACCGATGATCGGAGAACGTTGCGAACGCCACAACCTATACCACAACACAACACAGTCACGGACTGGAGACAAAGCAGAATATAACCCACGCAGACACCTGATCACGCTGTGATCGGCACCTGGTTCCCGCGGCCGGTGTACTCCAGCTGGCAGGACTCGAACCCTCGCCGTAGGCGGAAGAGGTTATAGATCTCGCGGGCTTTCACATCGTCTGGAAGGCCGGCCACGAAGAGCGTGCATATGGTCTGCTGCTCAGGCGAGAAGTAGCTCGGCGCCGGGGCGGGCGGTAGGTAGGAGAGGTCGTAGTGGTGCGGTGGTGGGTGAGGGGGTGGGTAGGCCATCGGTTCAGCTCCGTATGGCGGCGGGTGATGATTGTGGTAGAGGTTGGGAAGGTCGTAAGGATGGTGGAGGTGGTGAGTCGTAGGCGGCGGTGGTTCCATGTCTGCTCGACGGCGGAAGGGGAACGAGGAGAGTGAACTAGAGGAGAGTAGATAAAATCAATAAATAGGGGTCAACTTTTGATACGGGTGTAAATCGGGCATAGGATTGGTATCGGGTTAGCGGGTTATCGGGTGGGTTTAACAAATTATATATTTTTATATAGTGTAAATATTTTTCAATCTAGTGGCTTATTTAGTTGTGGTGGTATCATTAGAAATTTTTTCCAGCGGTATTTATTTCTTAATAATTTTATAATTTAAAAATAATATTTATTTATATAATTACTAATTTTATATTATAATCTAGTCGAAATGCAACAAAATTATCTCAAAAAAAAAAAAGAAAATTTTCAAATAATGTGCCTTTTTTTTTTGGTGTCGGTTGGATGGGTTTCTTTTTTTCTCAAGACCGGTGTTCATTTGACATTCTGTAACAAATCAATATACAAATTTAAATTGATATATCATTCTTGCTTTAAAAAATAGCTACAATTTTGATCTAGGAAATAATATACCAGTGCATATTATTTTTGTTCTGAAGTTGAACTAAACTCTTGGTACACTAAATGATAAAATAATATGCCATTTTCATGATAGTGAGAGTAGAGTACTAAACCAAAATAATTAATAATAATACAATTCCATATAAAAATGAAAGTGTAAACGCCTAGAATCCATTAATTTATTAAGACCTGCGGCTAAAATGTAAATCCTTGAAAAACTCCCTCGTATTAGGATTTGCATTAGGACGTAGAGACATGATTTAAAATCTAACTTAACATTCTCTCCACCAACGTACATTCCGTGGAAAAAATTTTAAATCTCGCTTCGTCATGAAACGTTTTGCAAGGGTGGTCAAACCTGTGACCCTGAGGTTGCATCAATCAACAATACTTCTTCCATTTCTTGTTCTTCAACATTCTCGTCCTAAAGATCAATTACTGGTACGTTATCGTCGCATTTAATTAGGGAAAACTGCATGAGCTGGAACGCCAAGAAGCAGCAGCCGAAGTGTTTTGTGTAGCAGCATTGAAGTAGAATATCAAGCGCTGGCTAACAGTTTTAACACCTGAAAAGTCAAACCGCATTGAGCCGATCTGTGGGTCTGTTTCTTTCAAGTTTTTTAGCTTCGTTAATAAATCAACTTTAGGTGTCATTGGTGTTTATTTATGAATGGGAAGAAATTTGTTTGTTAGACACACACGGCAACGTTTACGTATGGGAGAATTATTTGTTATTTCATTATATATATAATATATAGACACACACGTACGCACGCACGCACGCACGCACGCGCGCGCACACACAGTCAATTCAAGGTATAGATAACTTCACTTTGGCGTGAGGTAGATTACGTTGTGAACGTGAAATCTTAAATTAATTTTAACCTTCAATGGATGATGTCAACTTCAAGTGTAATAAGATGAAATCAATAGTAAAGTTTTGCAGGCCTTAAGTGTAATGTTTTTAAATTAAAGGTTATGTTCAGATGTACATAAAAATAAATAATAATTCACACGCCTTTAATAGAAAGCTTGTAGGTAAAGCCAAGAAAGGAAATCTGGATATCTGAGTCTAGTAAAGTCTATTAAAGACAAAGGTTGTGGGGTTTTAGTAAAAAAAGTAAAATAAAAAGATAATATAGGTATTTTAGTAAATTTTTTGATGAATTTAATATAAAAAACTCTTGAATGCAAAATTCAGATAGTAATACAAAGGACAAGGCCATAGTTATTTAAAAATAATTAATAATTTTGAGGTAAAAGAACTATTAAAAAAATAAAATGTCAAAAAACTATTGGATTAGATGATATCCTTGTGAAGATGAAGTGTATGGTTTTAAGTAGAGATTAATTAGTTAATTAAGTTTTTTTACATGATTTTAAAAACAAAGAAGATGCCAAATGAATGTAAATAGACAATTATAATGATTTGAATTCCAATCATGTGTAAAGGTTGGGAAAATGAATTCTCAACCTAAGAGGTCAGAATTCATTTTTTGAACTCATGCTTAATGCTCGCCCTCCCGCTTGCCCTCACCTTCACGCTCAACACTTGCCTTCACCCTCCCCCTTGTGCTCTTGCTTACCTTTGTCATCACTTGCCCTCACTCACCTGTCGAAGCTTCTACTTGCCATCAATCACGCCTGACTTCACTTCTACTCATTGTCGCAATCACCTGTCGAAGCTTCCACATAGCCCTTGCTGTCGCTCACCCTCACTCGCTTGTCGAAGTCTTTGCTTGCCATCGCTTGCGTCCAACCTCACTTCTACTCGTTGTTGCAACCACCTGTCAAAGTTTCTACGAAGCCCTCACCATTGTAGCCATCGTCGCTCACCCTCGCTCCTACCCTTGCTCACCTGTCGAAGCTTCCACGGAGTCGTCACAGCTACCTATCGAAGCTTCCAGTCGTCTATGCTATTCAATAGAAGCTCGCCCACTCGCCTGTCAAAGGTACATTGTTTGCATTTGATTTGCATCGTGTACATATGAATGATGGGACTCTATATCAATCTATTTATTACCTTTCTTCATACATATTTTTGGAATCCATTGATTTTTCTGTGTTGTTTTTAGATCCTTGGAAAATTTTATCAACAATGTTAATTGTATCTTAGATGTCTCAAAAAAAAAATTTCTAATAATGCCCGATACCCTTGATTTTTGCCAACTCATTTTTCCACTTCTCACTATACTTCATCTTTCTTTCTTGCATCCCCCATGTCAAATAATGGAGAGTTGGTCATAAACATTTCATGCATTTTCTCTTTTGTACTCTAGTGTAGATCACACTTCCATTTCATTACATTGTAGAAAGCCACTTATGTGGTTTGGATGATTTTTGGTCGGTGCTATAGTAGTGTAGCAACCATCATCTTTTGTCTTCTCTTGGACAATTATTAACATACCATTACATTTGATTTGCATGTGTACATGAATGATGGGACTCTATATCAATCTATTTATTACCTTTCTTCGTACATATTTTTTGGAATCCATTGATGTTTATGGTAATGTCCATTTCTATGTTATGGTGCATTTTATATTATGTTGATATATGCATTCTTAGGAAATGAAAAACAAGAAAGGTATTGGAAGATCTTATTTTAGTTGGAGTGTTCAAGCGGATGAGATGATATTAAGAAGTGTGTGTGATACTATTAAGGAGGATAATGATAAAACTCCTGATGTAAAGATACAAGTTGATACTTGGCTGAAAGTAATCGACAATTACAATAAAGAAACATGAGATAACATCCAAAAGAAAAATATTGATAGTTATATGAAAACATGGCAACAAATGTACAAGATTTATATCAAGATTAGTGCACAACGTGGTTGAGGATGAAACTACATTCATGGACATACTGATATCACAAAAGAAGTTTGGGATGAATTTGTCATGGTTAGTTGAATTTTTTCAAATTTAAATTTAACATTTGATTAGATTATAATTTGTACTAATATTTTTTTTTTAATAGATTCATCTAGAGTGTGCACAGTACAAGGGTAAAGCATGTCCCATATATGACCAACTTCAAATAATATTCAAAGGAAATCTTGCAACAGGCTCGACTAAAATGAGTACAACAAATCTGAGAGTAGTTGTAAACTTGAATGAAGATACAAATGACCTTAATAATGTACCTTTTATACAAAATGCTACGGAATTTAAGGTTAAAACTCAATATCATTTTCCTACTCAAGCTCCTTCTCCTAGTTTGAATGATGTAGACTCATGTAGGAAAGGAAAACATCCACGTACACATGCTAAATCATAACAACTTATGGCAACTACAATGAACAATGTTGGTGTATCACTTATCAATTATTTTAGTGAGGATATAGAAGAAAATATAAGGAAAATGGTATACACAGAGCGTATCATACAACTACAAAAGAACATGATATCGATTCAAAAGGAAAAGATGGCATTTACACAACGTATTGAAGAAAGAAAATTAACATACATGGAGAGGAAGATGGAATTGTTAGAAAAAAAAGATCGTAAAGAAGATGATGTTCTCACTATTTTACTTTCACTTACAGATTTTACAGAAGAAGAGAAATACAAGGCAATGCAATTATTGGAGATAAAATCAATTTAGGCATCTACCACCGAACATGAGAACTTCATGATTGAAGTTTAATTTGAAATGATGTGTTTTTTTCATTTAAAAATTTAACTTTTGTTGAACATGTTTGAATTTATTGAACTTGTGTTATCCTTTAAATGTTATGTAACATGGTGTAAACATTTTGTTAATATATGCATTATATGCTATTATTATGTTTTCTTTATTAAATCATAATTGCTATGATAGTTATAGATGTAGGGACTAGAATTTATGAAGACGTCTATGTCCATTATTAATGAAGACAAAGAACGAAGGAAAAAAAAAAGAAAAGTTATATTGGGAGCATGGCAATTTCTATGTGAAATTACTATAAATGAGATTCAAACATCCACCACTCACATATACAACACGAAAGGAGCAGAATATATACAAAGATTGTTAGATCCATCATCACCATATCAAGCATACAACTACAAGAAAATTTATCGAATGAGTCAAAATGTTTTTCATAATTTTGTGGATTATTAAGAAATATGAAAGTAATATAAGATAGTAGAAATATGAGTGTAGGGGAGAAATTTGCTATTTTTTTAGTGATAGTTGGACAAAATCAGAGGTATGGAATAACTAGAGAGCGTTTTCATCACTCAGCATGAACTGTTAGTACATATTTCAATGAAATGATAAATGCTATATTAAAAATAGGTGATACATTTCTAGCTAAACATGAAGTTGCTACACACAATCGAATTTAGAATGATATTAATGTTTATCCATATTTCAAGGTACACACTTCAATCTTTATTAAAAATTTGATATTTCATGTTATTCATTTATATATTAATTAAATTTATTTTTGGTATGAGTAGGATTGTATAGGTGTTATTGATGGTACACACATTAAAGCCACAATTTATGGAAAGAAGAATGCCCGATTTGGGAATAGAAAAGGTGAATTGTCACAAAACGTATTGGCTGCATGCAATTTTGATATGGACTTTACCTATGTTCTTAGTAGGTGGGAAAGTTCAACTGCTAATGCTCAACTCCTTCAAGATGTGATAACTCAATGCAATGGTTTGCAAGTACCACGAGGTATACAACTTATGATCTACCTTTATCTCACCTATCAATCAAAATTGAATTTATTTCAAATGATGTTCAAATACATGTAGGTAAATTTTACTTAGTTGAAGTTGGATTTCTAAATAGGCCTGAGTTTGTATGTACATTTCGAGGTGTTCAATATCATTTATCAGAATATGAAGGAAATTGACAACCAACAAATGCAATGAAAAACTTCAACTATAGATATTCATAGTTGAGGACAGTAATTGAACGTACATTTGGAGTAGTTAAACATCATTTTACAATATTATAAGGATATATGTCATTTCCTTTTACAACTCAATCAAAAATAGTGTTAGCATATTTTTTAGTTCACAACTTCATTCATAAAGTAGATAAAACAAACTTATGTCAAGATCTTGAAGATGAAGTACAATAAGATGAACATGATATACAAGTTGAAGACTCTACAAATGTAGAAAGACAATATGAAATAGTTAACACTATTAAGAACAACACATAGGAGCAAATGAAAGAAATTGCATATAAATTTGTAAAAATATTATGTATGCAATGTGGAATGGTAGTGAATGAGAGTATTACAAACATCATAATGAGTAGATTTTTTGTAATATACCTTTTTTTGTACATTACGAGGAATATAGAATTTATAATTAACCTTTTGTTGTTTTAAACATGTAATATAACTAAAAAGTTGTCAATTTCTGTAATTTTTGATTTATTTTATATAATGATATACTTAATTAATTGATAATTGATATATAAACATTTAATTTAATAATATGTTCATTTATTAATGCAAGTAATTCATTCCTTGATTAATTACATTTTTACTAATTACTTTAATTTGTTACTTAACTTTATTAAAAATCAATTTTGTTCAATTCCCTTCAATTCTGTCATGTACACAAACACCTAAATTTTAATTTTTGTCAATTCTTGAACTTGCATAGACACCTAGATTTTAAATTTTTTCCATCAAATTCCATTAGAATTCAAATTCTACAAAATTCAAATTCTAGGTGTACAAATAAACCATTTGCGTAAGGTAGATTATGTTGCGAACATGAAATCTTAAATTAATTATAACCTTCATAGTGATGGATTATGTCAACTTCAAGTGTAATAAGATGAAAGCAAGAGTAAAGTTTTACAGGCCTTAGGTGTAATGTTTTTAAATTAAAGGCTATGTTCAAATGTACATAAAAATAAATAAGAATTCACACACCTTAATAGAAAGATGTAGGTAAAGCCAAGAAAGGAAATCTGGATACCTGAGTCTAGTAAAGTCTATTAAAGGAAAAGGTTGTGGGGTTTTAGTAAAAAAAGTAAAATAAAAAGATAATATAGGTATTTTAGTAAATTTTTTGATGAATTTAATACAAAAAACTCTTAGAATGCAAAATTAAGATAGTAATACAAAGGATAAGGCCATAGTTATTTAAGAATAATTAATAAATTTGAGGTAAAAGAACTATTAAAAAAAATAAAATATCAGAAAACTATTGGATTAGATGATATCCTTGTGAAGATGAAGTGTATGGTTTTAATTAGAGATTAATTAGTTAATTAAGTTTTTTTTACTTGATTTTAAAAACAAAGAAGATGCCAAATGAATGGAGACAGACAATTGTAATGATTAATATGTTATTAGGTTAATGAAGGTCATACTACTAAGAAAAGAAATTTAAGCAAAGAATAAAATATGTAACTAAAATCATAGAAATCAATTTAAGCTTATATTAAATAAATTAATAATGGAAGCTATTCGTTTCCTTATTAAGACAATTAATAGAAAACTTTAAAATTAAGAAAAAGAAGTTCTAAATGGTTTTCCCTTATTTTTAGAAAGCTTATGATGAAGTAATTAAAAACCTATTGAAGTGTACCCATAGAATATATTAATATTGTAAAATATTTATTTATTCGCATGAAAATTATATGTAGGAGAAGAAATTAAGGTGCAAATTATGCTAGTTGTTAATAACATAGTTTTGGTTAATAAAAGTAGGATAGGAATTAATTCTAAATTAAAATTATAAAAAGATACTTTAAAATCTAAATTATTTAAATTAAGTCAAAAACTGAATATATGGTATATAAGTTCAACAAAATTAAGAATAATGACAAAGACACGTAGACATGCAGGAGATTTGCAAAAATAAAGTAGAATAGATAAAATAGAGAAATGTTTTTGGAGTGTTATAAAACAGGTGAATATTATTAAAATTAAAAAAAAATTCTATAAAATTATCTTTTGTGTAGTTATAATTTATGGTTCGGATGTTATCTTTAAAAAAATTGTGTAAATATATAGTTACACTATAAGAGATGTGTTTAAAAATGATTTTATTAAAAATAAAAGTAGAAGTTAGAAGACAAAAAAAATTTAAATTAAGTGATTTCATTAGTTAAAAGAGAATAATTAATTAGAATAGAATAAACAAAAAAAAAAGTAGAGAAAGGAGCAAAACGACTTGTTTAAAAATGATAATTAAAGATTTAAATAATATAATTTAACCAAAGACGAAACTATTCATGGTAATAAATGGGAACAAAACATTTACACAGTTAACCTCACGTTACTGTAGAAAATGTCTGTAATCTTCTACATTTTTGTCTCAACATCACGCTTTTGGATTTCTGAAATTATATAAAATCGAAAAACTTAAATTTTTTCTTGATCATTTGACTTTCGAAACATAAATTATAATTAGATTTGAAAAAGATTTCAGGTAAAATCAGATAACAATATTCACACCTACACGTCACCCACGATTCCGATAAGTAAATAATGAATAAATAAATAACAGCCAAACAGAGTACCTCGTCGTAAATAACCCCCCATGACGTCCCCACCACCCGCCGTCGGTATTCCCTCCTCCTCCTCCGAGACGTGGCCGGTCACTCCCCGCCTCCGCGACCACGTATACCGGCCTTCCCGCTCCAGATGTCTCGTCACCGGCACACAGACTTAGATCACAATCCCACCCTCCGGTCACACCCTCCCCTCTATAAACCCCCGCCACCAGTCTCCTTACGCCACCGCTCCCAACCACCCCCGATGTCATGATCGGAGCTCCCTCCAACGAGATCCCTAAGTGGTCGCCGGTCTTAGCGCCGACGGCAGTTATCTGCCATCACCACCATCATCAACAGGAGGACTCCACCTTCATCTCCCTTTCCCCGTCTCCCAACATCCATCTGGCCGCCTTTGCTGCCAGCTTGCAACGCTATGTCCCACGCAACAACAACAACGGCGACATATGTCGGGAAGATTGCTGGTCGGATGGCGATTTCCATGACGTAATAGACGACATCGTCGACGACGGCAACGACGACGACGACGACGACGACGACGACATGCCTTTGGTAGACGCCCTCACGTGCGACGAGTTCCGCATGTACGAATTCAAGGTGCGCCAGTGCGCCCGCAGCCGGTCCCACGACTGGATGCAGTGTCCCTACGCTCACCCCGGGGAGAAGGCCCGCCGCCGGGACCCCAGGAAGTACCACTATTGCGGTACACCGTGTCCGGAGTTCCGAAAGGGTAACTGCCGGAAGGGCGACTCCTGCGAGTTCGCGCACGGCGTGTTCGAGTGCTGGCTGCATCCATCAAGGTACCGGACCCAGCCATGTAAGGACGGGGTTGCATGTAGAAGGAGGGTGTGCTTCTTCGCGCACGTGCCGGAAGAGCTTCGGGTGCTGCCTAGTGTAGGGGGGTACGACGGATCGCCGGTGAGGAAGGTGAGATCTGCCGTTGCCGCTGCCGCTGCCGCTGCCACTGCCGCTGGTGGTGGTGGGGTGGCCTTGTCGCCGACGTCGAATTTGATGGGCCCGGTTTCTCCAAGCGGGTCGTCGGGTGTTGGGTCACCGCCAGCGTCGGCGACGCTTGAGGAGGTGATGTTGGAGATGACGAATCTGCAGCTGCGGAAGAAGGCTAGGGAGGCGGGGATGAGGTGGGACTGGAGGCATCGGCAGCTGCAGCGGATGGGGTACAACAGGACGAGGGGCTTCGACGGGTGGCGCGGTGATCGGGTGCCGGAGAATGCGAGCACGGTGGTGGAAAGCTCGGTCGACGAGCCCGCATGGTTCTCCGATATCGTCAACTGAAAAAAGTTGATGCCTTGGAATCCATGAAGTAACATCTATATTATATATATATATCTACATATATATATATATATATATATATATATATATATATATATATATATATTTATATAGAAGTTACAAAGTGAAGTGATGTCTATTTTGTGTTATTTCGTCGGTACAAGGGGAATTAATGCTCTACTAAAGCGAGATTAGAATGGCAACCAAGCAAAGTGAGATGAATGATCATCATGTACATTCTTCCCATCTGATTCTTAATTGGTTTCCTGGCCATGTAATTCAGTACCTGTTGCTTTAAACTTTGTGGTGTAATTGGCCATTATGGCCTGCTGATTACCTGGGAGATAAATAAATTAACATGCACGTCATCGATGCAGGAAAAAATATCATCTTCACGACAAATGTGTGGGGATTGTCGACAATGAACAAGGTTGCACATGCTTCAATCTGAAGGAACAGGAACCGAAGACTGTGGTGTGTTTTATACGAAAGGTTCAGATTTTTCAATGCTTGATTTTTATGATATTTAAATTTACGATCAAAAAGAGATCACAAGACATTTATTTACACACGATCTTATGTACGTAAGATGGTGGTTTGAGGGTGGGTGTCAAGAAATTAAAAGGAGCGTCTTTGTCTAGATATTTTATTTTAGGTTTTAATCCTTATCGTTGAAGGTTTTATTTTAGGTGTTTCTTGAAGTTAACTAGAAATAAAGTAATTATAGTTAACAATGTTCAAGTATTTAATGAATTTTCACGCAGATATCTATCCTAATGGCATTTGTTATAGTAAATTTTAGTTCTATGGCCTGTTCTGGATAGGATTGTAGAGATTTAAAATATTCAAAACTTTGATTCCACGTAGCATTCAATGGAGGAAAAATCCATAGATTTTAAAATACGATGCATGATCACGTTCGGATTAAGCAGTTTGTATATGCACTTAATAAAAAATATCGTAAGTACTCGTCTTATGATCTAAATGCATCAATTTAAAACCTATTGACAGTGTAGATTGCAAATAAAATAAAATGTTATGGAGGAGAAGCGTTATCGATCTGTTTATTTCAAATACAATCTCTACCATTGATAAATTTTAAATTGATGTTTTTATATTTTAAGATGAATAATTACAACATTTTTAGTCGTAAATATTTACAATCTCATTTTTTTCATAAATTGAACTGGAAATCAATCGATTTTATAATGACATTGGACTCAATGAAGGTAAAGTTTCACACTAGTCCGAAAAATTTTCAAAATCTCGTGATTTTACATCAAAATTGTTTTTGTCAATTTATTTACAAACAGATCGTAGACAAAAAGGAATGATTTTCAAAATCCTTTTCGTAAACTATCTGGCTTCTGAATTTCGAATCTTGATTTCTAAGAAATTCAAATTTACAATCAAAGAGATGGTAAAAGATTTCTTAATTATACCGATGCATAATCTCACATAAAAGAGTTTTAAAATACAACTCATAAAACGAAAGTACCCAAATAAATCTTTAGGATTTGTTTATGTACTTGAAAAACGAAGAAAGAAGAAAATAATAAGAAATAATTTTAATACTTAACGGTCTTTGTAAAACTTAGAACTTTTCAGATAAATACGTCCTCGAGGATTTCGAGTCGTCTCCGGTAGGAGAGCAGTCTCAACCCGTGCACGTGATGTTTTTTTCATGTCATCCGGATTTTGACGAATTGAGATTATTTTTTATTCGTACGTCGTGTTTCTCTATTTAACTTTAGGTTCAGATTATCATTTTTTCTCAAAGGATAATCAACCCTACGTACTTTGTCAAAGTTTGGTAAGCTGGCACTTTGGAGATGATAACAGATAAGCGCTACGATGGAACACCTCGAAAGTTTTTACTCGTAGTTAAATAAATACAATTTGGAAGGAAGGTTATGAGATGATCAACGCAAAACGTTGTCGATTTGCTTTCTAAATTAATGATGCTTGTCAAATGCATCACCATGCGCGCCTTGACGTCTTAGCCAAAAAAAATAAAAATAAAAATAAAAGGCTTGTTTGGCGTGAAAGAAGAATTTCCCATGTCACGTGCAGTTTTTTTTTTTTTTTTTTGTTTAATCGAATGTCCGTTTATCAACATGGATTCATTGTTTCTTTGGTTATACGACAGTTCGAAGTGGTGATTAAATATATGTAATATTTAGTAGAGATTTGTATGATCGGAAAATGAAAAAATAATTTTAAAAAATAAAATTATAGGAAAATTTTTCCTTTTGTTTTCAGTAGTTGTATTAATAGAAACGAGAAAAAATAAATTTCCGTCATCTCTTCTAATATTAAAAAAAAAAATTTCTATCGTTTTTTACTTCACTCGTTCGAAAACAATGAGAAATAATACTAACTTATAATATAATAAATAATATATAATTATCAATATAATTATAATAATAAATAACATATTATAGTTATAATATATTAAAATAAATAATAATGTTAACGTAATACCAAAAAGTATTATTATAATAATAAATAAAATAATAATGTATTATAATTATAATAGATTAAAATAAAAAAATAATGTTGAATAATGATATTAGATTATAATACATTAAAGTATAACGATGTTAATGTTATAAGAATAAATATTACATTAACATATTTAGTTCGACTTAATAATACATTAAATAATATTTTAACATATTTTAGTACAACATTAATAATACATTAAATAAATAACAATTGAGTAAAAATATTTACTTAAAGATCTTGCAAACGAATTAGTTGAAATGAATGTTGATGATTTTGATAAAACTTTTGTCATTATTAAAGAAAAAGGAATGCATTATACTAATGAAATTAGTGTTAAATAAAGAAAAAGAGTAACTGATAAAATATGTGAACAAATTATGTTCTCTATGTAATAAAAAGATAATATGTAATATGTGATATAACATTTTCATGTGATATATTGTTTATTTTTGAAAAAATTTGAATTGTAACAAACAATATTCTTATATTAATTACAAACATGTTATTTCATATCTACAATTATCTCAACTTCAAACAAACAACAATGTCATATCCTTTTAACTTCAAAATTCACATATGTTAACTTCAAAATTTAGAAATCTATGATCATCAGTATATGTCATATTTCTCATACTAAATTTACACAACACCTTTATGCTATGAAAACAAAATAGTACTTACGATTTTAAACTTCCACTCCCTAACAATGGTGCTAGAAAACTTGTCTTGTTAGCTTAAATGAAATTTTTATAAGTAAACAAGCAATTCCCGGACAAGATTTAAATCCAATAAATTCGTTTGTTAAATTAACTACAAGTACATAATGTTAGTTGTAACAAGTGTACAAGAGTAGGTCAAATCCATAGAGAGTGGTTGAAATTAGATTCTAAATTGCTATAGCTAGAGTGAAGTGTTTACTAACTAAATTACTCATTCTATTGAGTTACTATTTAACTCAATAGACCAAATTCATTGAGTTACAAATAACTCAACGGACTACCCTCATTGAGTTACAACTTAATTCAACGAACACTTCGATAACTTACTCTTGATACTGTTATTTGCATAGGAAAACAGTCATCCATTAGGTGATCCCCAACAATGCGAACAACACCCTTACACTCTTCGAATGCTACTTATATTGAGATTTAGCATTGAGTAATTTTGGCATTCACAACTTCAAATGATAAACAGGTTAAGCTTGATTTCAAAGATTTAACTAACTTGTTTCAAAATAAAGTCATACTATTTTTTACTAACTACAATAAAATAAACACACAACATTTAACAATTATTAATGGACAATACAAATACAAATGATACAAACACAAAACATAATAAATAAAGTGATGTAAATGTAAACATATATGTTCCTTAAGGTGGACGATTCATGACAAGTAAAACTCTCTATTAAAAATAAAAGACTTCTGACACTACATGCAACGCGATTATACTTCTAAAAACTTAATCATTTACTATCAAGTGCTCCTCTCCTTATTAGATTGCGAACCTAGACTTTTGTAAGATGATCTCCTCTTTAGTATAGCGGCATCAACCTGAAACTAAGGCTAAAAGTTTTACTATCTCTTGAGAGATGATTCAGTACTTAGTGAATAAGCATGTCCTTCTTATAACGTAATCACTTCTCCATGGTGGTTGTCAATCACTATAGTTTGCTCGAAATTGACCTGACATCTGAAAAGTATTATTACAGACCTTTGATGAATAGTGGGTGATGGTGGTGGTTAGGAGAAATCTCAAATAACGTTAAACACTTTCTATATTAAGTGTAGTAGTCTTCCCCCTTTTCTTCTAATTTCTTTCAATCTTTTTATTTTTCTTTCATAATAACTGTTTCCACTAAAATGACTGACTAGATCTCCTTTCCTATGTATCAACGACTGTATTTGCTCTTCTATTCCACTATAGAGATCATGGTGTAAATCATGTAATGTAGTTTTCCTATGCATTTCCTACAAACTACTCAAAATCGTACATTTAGATAACAATTGATTCATGGAGTTATCGTAACTCAATGAACTTACTCTATTGACTTAACTACTAACTCAACAGACCAACCTTGTTGAATTACAATGTAATCTAATGGACTCGTCTAGTTTTGTAGTTTAATAAAACAATACATATATAACATTTAACATTTAATAATATGTAAAAGAAGTAATTTCAATCATTCTTAAATGATACTTAATTAATGTTAATTCCTTCAAATTATGCATATTCCTTCAAATTATGCATGTTCTTCAATTAAGTTTTATAACTGTGTAAATGTAGCATAATGGTTTAATTCTCATCTGATAAGTTAAATTTTATATCATTAAACATTCATTAATTATTAATATTATGCATAATTTTATTCTAAACAAGGATCATCTATGAACGAATAAGATGATGCACTAATTCAAGCCCTTAGTAAGCAACTTGAGTTCACTATTGAGGAGATGTCAATTCTTGTTGGCAAAAGTGTTAGGCTTTGATAGATAAGCCCTTATTGGAGACTACCTCAAGTTGTAGATAGAGTAGTAGATGTGTTCGACCAACTAGATCTAGAGCAAGGTCACACAACCAAAGAAATGTCTACATTCAGTGACAAACTTATCGAGTGTTGAGTAGAGATTGGCTAGGATTGCTGACTTGAGTTTTGCTATTTATTCGGTAATAGCATAAATGAAGAGTATCACCTCCAAGTTAATTTTTGTCCTCTTGTGGATTTAGTTTACTTTTAAACATAAGAATTATTGTAATATTATTTTAAATATTATCAAAAGTAATACCAATTACTTTATCTCTAATACAAAATAAATAAAATATTTCATAATTATATAAAAAATATTCTTAGCAACAAGGAAAAGTAATATTCTTAAATCTTATTAATTTTTTTTAAATTTCCAATTATTATCAATAAAATGTATAGTAATATTAATATATCCTACTTGTTAATATATTAATATTAATAATCGACCATTTTGCTAACCAATCAACTATTCACATGCCTTAGGCCCTCCACGGAAAAATGCTCATTGTAGCCTCACTTGGCTGTTTGACTATGAACAACCAAATTTTGGCATTTAAATTCATCACCTCAACCCTTGGACCCTTTACCCACTTGTTGCTACCTCGCCTACCCATTAGTTGTTAGGCATTCAATTGTAAACAACCTACCATTCTACCAATTGGTCAATCATTGGCATTGGGTAGTTTACTAGTCCTACACACTTGCAATTATTATAAACTATAGAGTAGATGAAGACAAGCAAAGGCAAGGTCAATAAGCATGAGATGCCTATTAGGTGTTCGACCATTGGGGGCACCTCTACGTCCCCCTCATGAGTCATGAGTCATGATTAAGTATTATTGGTAGGTGGCAACACTCATTAAGTTGAACATTGCTAAACCTAATAACAACAATGATGCCTAATTGGTACTCACCCACTTGCCCTCAATGGTCATCATCAATCAACTTAGCACTAAAAGATAAACCCTTGCTCGCTACTCATCAATCATCCTTAAGGGCCCTAGCTCTACCTATAGGTTGTAATAACTAAGTCACGATAATTAACTTGCTACCTACTACCTCACCTAACCACTTGACACTCACCCTAGCTTGCCCACCTATTGACTTCGTCAATGGCCACCCCACTCAAGCATTTGTGCTTGTGTATGCTAGGTTGAATTGAACATAACCCATTAGACCATGTCATGTTGGCTTGACATGGTTGCACTGTGCGATGGATCAATATGACCCACTAGACCATGTCATACTAGTCAATGACCCAATTAAACTATGTTGGGCTAGACTAGCACAATTCAACTAGGCCCAATGTGCACATCTAATTTTTATTGATAAAATCATCCTTTTAATCATGTTATTAAGTATGATTTCTAGCAAGTTTTCAATCTTTAATACACATTAAAGTTTTTAAAGGATAAAAAGTCCTAATTCCCTATTCATTAATTGCCCCTTAAGGGCCTTAACTCCATCCATAGGTTGTAGTCCTAGTGATCAGCTTGTTGCCCATTGCCTTGCCCAACCACCTAATGCCTACCCTAGCTTACTTGCTGTAACGATTTTTTTTGTTAACATAATAATTACAAATTTTACATTTATAAATTTTCTGCAAGTGCACGGTAATTATTAAATTAAGTAGTGCAAGTACAAGTTATCTCCACAAGGATTTTAATTTGTTATATCTAATGATATATTGAATGAATATAAGTTTGGTTACAGAAATTAGCAATTATTAGACACTCAAACCAAAGGATAAACTATTGAAATCATAGCACAAAAATACTAAGGAGAGTGGCAAGGTGAAAGAGGCATGAGGTAGAGAAATTTGCATTTCACTACTAGTATAATCCCCCAACTGACTAGGGATTCTTCTAACACCAATTCACACCAACTTCTAGTAAATTTTAATCCACTAAAAGGGGGAGTAAATGGTTGTTATCAAAGGTCCAAAATGGGTGCCAAATAATCCAAAAGAATATATGTATGAAGCATATAACCTCACCTAGTACAATCTAAAATTTACATTCCATCACTTCAATGAGTATGTATGCACTCACACTTAACATCATCCACTAAATTTATATGCAACTACCACATGAATATAGTCATAATTACAGCAAGGAATAGTCATTCATAGCCAATTAAAACTATACTAAGTTAACTATTGTTAGGCATATACACAAACACCACATATGCATAAAATTATATTCACATAATCACAAGTTTTATCCATCATTTGACATAAAACTTCTAACAATAAAATGCTGCAATTACCACTACTCCTACTCCTAATTTAACATGCATGAAACACACCAAAACTCCATGACAATAAGTGGAAACAACACAACAACACTCATAACAAATAACAAGTACCTATGCTTATATTATAACACAAAAGAACAAAAAATAAGCATAGGGATCCCACTCGAATCCTCTTGCACCTTAGAAGCAAATCCACTCCAGCTTCACGTGCTCCCTTGAAGATGTTGTTCACCACAATTGAGCAGCTCCAATGGCTGCCACACATTGGGTTTCCTCCTATTTATTGGTTGTTTGTGAAGTTAAATCAAAACTTGTTTATTTAGAGAACTTGTTTGATTTGTTTTTATGCATATATTAATAAATTGTTTTAGGGAAAACAAACAACTTTTCACACAAATTAGATATTAAGTCTAATTTGCATTTTTAACTGCAAGTGCACAATGTATATTGTATTTGTGTGCAAGTACAGGTCGATCTCATAGAGATTGAGCAAGAATTATGTACTATTTTGATTTTTATACTAGAGTTTATATGTGTTCAATTAAACTCTCTGTTAATTTATAGTTAACTCAATGTACTATCCTCGTGGACTTAAGTTAACTCCACGAACCTACTTAGTAACTTCCAATTAAATGTTGCTATTCACAAAAGAATTCAGTCATCCATTAGGTGGTTCTATAGAATGTAAATAACATCATTTAAGCTTTTTAATGTTAGTTAATCTGAGATTTGTCATTAATCAATACTAACATTTAGATATTTCGAACAATAACCATTAAGATTTTTTCTAATATTTTATACAAATCAATTTCAATAATCTATAAAACTGTTTTCTATTTTCTGAATTAACTAAACATAAAACATTCACAATATTGACAATGATAATATTAATTACGATACAAAACAAACAATACAACACATAAATACTAAATGTAAACATAGATAATTAGTTTTTTTGGTATTTTTGTTTTGATATGTTTCTGAAGTTGAACAAAATGTGAAATGTAAAAATTCTCTATCGATAGTAAGAACTTTCGTCACTACATGCGACGCGATTACACTACTGAAAACTTAATCGCTTACAATCTTGCCTCCTCTCCTTATAGAATCGTGAACCAAGACTTGTAAGTTGATCTCCTCTTTAATATATTAGCATCAATCCGAAATCAAGGCTAGAAGTTTTACGATCTCTTGAGATATAAGTCAGTGCTTGATGAAAATGACTTCCCTTCCTACGACGTGATCACTCATCACAGTGGTTGTCAATCATTGTGTTTGGCTTAGAATCGACCCGACATTTGGAAAGTATCCTCACAAACCTCCGATGGTTGGTGATTTTGGTAGTGTCGTGTAGCTTTAGGAAACTTCTAGCGCTTCCTACAGTTAGCGCGGTACTCCACCTTCACACACACTTTCTTCGTCTTTCTCCTCTTCTTTTATATTTCTTAACTACTTCTGCCTAAATGATCGGTTGGATTTCCTTCATTCATATCAACGATGGTAATTTCTTCTTCATTCCACGAGTTAATTCCTGCGAGATACGTGCAATCATGGTTTTCCTTCGAATTTCCTGTTTCTGCAATTGCTACAGTGGCATGTTAGAAAATAACTGGTCTATGGAGTTAGTGTAACTCAATAGACTTTCTTCATTGACTTAACTATAAAACACATGCAATAAAGAAATAACTTATAAGCTTATAACACTAACACAACACGTTACCTTAGTGTATATTCAAATAACTCAACGCGTATAGTTATGATAACTTAACGAGTTAAACATGTGCAGCTCACATGACATAATAAAGCATTTAAATTTAACACATGCATAATTCTAACTTAACGAGTTTAGATATTTTGGATAGTTACAAACTATAAGTATCTAAAACTTATATGCATTTCAGATAGTTAACACCTAACCTTTCGAAAGATAACTTAAGTTAAGTTTCTAGATCACGACACATGTCATCAGTAAGTTTTATAATAAAAAGGTATTTCGGATATTTGCAAACCTAATTATCTGCTGCTCAGACACATTTTGGATAGTTAGCATCTAACTTATCGAAAATTCACTTTAAGTCATGTATTAAGGTTACAACACGTGTTCTTTAGGAAATAATAAAGTATTCTTTAAGAGTTCAAAACATAAGTGTCTGGTACATGAAATGTAACTCTTTGAAATAACAGACATTTCAGATACTTAAGAATTACAAAGCCTATAATTCACCGATAGTTCAAAAATATACTTAATTAACACTAATTCCCTGAAATTATGTAGATTCTTTCATTAAGGCATACAATTGTGCAATTATAACATAATGACTTAATTCTCATATGATAAGTTAAATATTATGTAATTAACCATTATTTAACTGTTAATAATATGCACTTTTCATTCTAAACACCTCCCTTGAGATGCACCTTCTTTAGGTTGAAAATGGAGTAGCCACCTTTCTCTCGAGCTCTTCAAACTTTGCACAAGCAACTTTTTCTAAGGATAGAGCTATAGTGCCTCCTCAATTCACCAATGTCTTCAACTTAATCCTCCCAATGAGGCTACCTACTTCACCATGAAGCCATGGATGTGGAGCTCATTGCAAGAGGATGAACGTGAAAGCAAGATGGGGGAGAACATCAAGACCCTTGGCTCACCATGCCTATGTAGTTGGTTCCTTGAGCTTAGAAGGAGGAGGGGAAGAGAGAAGAGAATGGAGGACACACTCCCTATTGTTGGAGATTGCTGCTCTTATGTGGGGGAGTGAGATGGCCTCCAACGAGAATGCCTTGGCCCCTTTATAGTGAGATTCTAGATCTAGATCTAGAACCTTCAAAAGTGCTTTAAATGAACCCAAGGTTGATCAATGGCCCTCTTTTTTCATGCTTTACTTTTACTTTTCATAACCACTTACAAATAATGTTAAATGTCACACTTTAAATGAAACTTGATAACTAATAAAAAATGTGTGACATTTATAAGGAACATTGAGTTGTTACCAAAAATGTACATACATACAATAATTATCAATTGAAGGACGTGAAATCTATGAGAAATTCAATTCATAATTTTTTTGCATGGAAGTAATGTTGTGTGTTGCTAAATGAAATTCTTCCTCAATTAATTCACTCTCATGGTGATGTTGTCAAGATAAATGTGTTACATGCATAAGATTTCATGAATTTAAAAATCACTAGTTGCGTATCTCATGAAACCAATTCTACAACTAACTATGATCCTACATGTGGGTTATTTGACTAGGTACAATGAAACTAGAGGTAAGTTTGTGCATTTATTCAACTCTTAGCTTAGTAAACATGCTTTAGTAACATGATTAGTATGTAATCTCATTTAAAAGTATGTATTTACCACAATTAAGTTCATAACTATCATGCAGTAGTATCTAATAAAATGCACAATTTTTGTCTTTACACCTGCCTATTAGCTCTGCCAGCAGTCCTCTCACTTGAGTGTTTGTACCTACTCATCTCAAGTTAGGTTAAGCATGGTCGATTGGAACATGTTGTGTTAGCAAGGTATAGTTACATTGTGTGATGGACCAACATAGCCCATTGAACTATAGCATGTTAGTCAATGGTATAGTCAAACTATGTTAGGTCAAGTTGACACAATTCTGTCCAACCTAATATGTACATCTAATTTATATTAACAAAATCATCTTTCTAGTCATCATGTTATTAAGTATGATGTTGAATAAGTTTTCATTTTTTAATATAGATTAAAACTTTTAGAATATTTACTTTTAAGTTAGATAATTTTTCATCTAAAATATTTTTATTAATATTAAAAATATGTTCACATGTTAAAGAGAAACTTAAAATTATTAGTAAATCTCTATTTATAGAGGACAAAATAAAAAATATTATATTTTGTTTTTTTCGTCAATCAATCATATCAGAACATATTCATAGAGATATTCCTTCCATAAATATTGATAATTCATATAATTAAAAATATTTAATTCTTGTTTAAATAATAAAGAAGATGATGATGCATAATCTTTTCTATCTTCTAAAAGTTCACATAAACCATCATTAATAATAATGAAGATGATAGTAAACAATGTGATGTTTGAACTCCCTATCTTGAAGTATATATATCAAACATTTTCTTCAAAGTTAAAACATAAAACTATCAAATTATTGTTGTTTTATGTTAGAGTACCTAGAAACCTATTATGGAAGGTATTGTAAAGAAAAAAAAACTTGTAGAATATATTGATATTATAAAAGACATATATAAAGAAGTAGTTACTAAAGTTATAGAAAAGGAAATTAAAGGATTTTGAATAGACCAAGGTTTAAATTAAGAGTTTTCTCTAAGTTTATATCTATTTATTTTGGTCATAGATGACTAGTTAAGAAAAATCAAGGATAAATATTTTAGTATATGTTATCTAATGACATAATTTAGTTTGACTAAAGTAAGGGAGAAATTAATTTTAAAATAGGATTACAATGCGATATTTTAGAGTTCCAATAATTTATACTAAGTCCAAAATTAAATATATAGACTATAGATTCAACAAAAATAAGAATAATAGCGAAGATATATATAATTAAATGGGCATGAGAGTCATAAATTTTTTTTAAATACTTCAATTTTATAATAAGTAGCATTGTAAAAATTATCAAAAATGTTATTCATGGAATTAAAGTGTTAAGTATTATGTTTTGATGATATGTGCAAAACATAAGTAATCATGTTTAATCAATTAATTTTATTGTTTGTGAACGTAAACCAAGAACATCAATTAATATAGAAAAAGTTTAATGTTATATATTTGTTTATAATGGATATAGAATTATGCTAAGTTACATAATTAGTTATTAAGTTATACTAACTTTTCATATAACTAAACATTAAGTTAACATGTATTTTTATTATAAAGCATGATATGTTTTGTATTGCATATTTACGTACAATGCACGTTAAATAATTTGTTAAGTTAGCATTTTTTTTGTAAAAAGATCACATGAGAATTCGCTAAGTCATAGGCTTAAAGGTTAAAAGATGTCACATGAGAACTCATTGAGTTAGTGAATAAAACGTTAAGTTTTATGAACGAACTCGTTAAGTTAGCATTATGCACGAGTTGAATTTAAAGTTTACAAATGTTATACTATATCACATGAGTTGCACATGTTTAACTCGTTAAGTTAATATAACTATACGCATTAAGTTGCTAAATTGTATACTAATGGAACATGTGAGGTTAGCATTATAAACTTATAAAATTATTATTCTTACACATGATAAATACATTATTGTTTAACATTTATATATACTAGTTCATTGAGTTATCAGTAATACAACAAAGTTAGTTCGTGAGTTATCATCTTACCCAACGAAGCATGTCACGTGTATAGGACATGCTAAACTCATTGAGTCAGATGCATTGAGTTATAAGTTTATTTGTTTTACACGTTTAGTTAGTATTAACACATCTTATTATTACATTTGATGAAAAATTTTGGACAATAAAGTTTATTTTGTAGGAAATTTTTCAAAAGATTTAAGATTGATGATTCAAAAAAATTTGAGAGGAAAACGTGAATCAGAATCTGTGCATTTCGAAATTTGAATTTGAAAGTAAAATAGAAGACGTGAAGAGTGGAGACTTATCGTAAATGAACGTGGAGGATATACATGAAATAGAAATCGATTATAAATGGCATAAAATTCTCATTAATCAAAGTATCCCTACATACTAAAAAAAATATACTTATAGGGACACACCTCTTAGGAGAAAATCTCTCAAAAGATAGAAGAAAGGAAAAAGGAAATTCAGAAATTTTGATGAAGAAGAAAATGTCAGATATTTATCATCGAAAATTTACAGAAAAAGAAAATCTCAAATAGGGAGAAATGTTTTTAATTTCGTAATTTAATTTTCTTTATTTGTAATTATGAAATTGATTAGATGAATCATTGTATCATTATATTATTGCATCTAAAATTTTTTAGGAGAATTAAATTGTATATTGTAATTGAAACATTGAATAAAATAGTATTTCAAATTGTTTTAATTTTAAAGTTTTAATTATATATGAAAATATTGAAAAACACAATTCACTCATCTCTTGTATAGCTTTTCGATCCTACATAAAGGAAGGTAAATGAAGTGAAGAAATACTTTTAGTGTATTACATGATAAGAAAATACTTTTAAAATTAAAAGAAAAATTCAATAAAACTATTATTCACTTGACTATACTTTATAGTTCAAAATATTGAATTATAAAGAATGATTATGTGCAAAAGGATAGTATTAGAGAGATATGAATAATTAGTTGGATGAGTAATAATATTTTAAAAGATAATAGAGGAAATGATTTTATAAAAAATAGAGTAGGAGTTACACCAAATGAATATACTATTAGAGAAATTCAACTTATTTGATTTTCTTGTATCCTTGAGAGACCAAAGGACAAACTAGCTCGGAGAAGAGAATTAATTCGAGTAAGAGAGATTAAAAGAAGTAAAAGAAAACCTAAACCTACTTGTTAGGAGTTGTAAAAAAAAAATTAAATTTACATAATTTAACTAAAAATTTGATTATAAATAGAAATTTATGGAAGTAAAGAATTCATGTGATCAACACCACATAATGAAATTATGACATGAGTTGTGAGGACACCTAAAACTGAGAACCCAATGGGCCGGGCTCGATGCCCATTGGGCCCCCAACCCCACCCGAGCTGTATGTGCCATAAGATGGTGATGTATCTTCTGCCGTAAGATGGGCCCCCCAATGTCCATTGAGTTTTTTGTGTGTTTTTCAAAAAAACGCAAAAAAAAAGCTCCGTGGAAATCGTGACCCTTCGAGAAGAAGCTGCCCTGTCCGTGTTTCGGTTGCACTACTGACGTCTGCTGATCGAATTCTTATCCACGGGTTTGAAATTTTTGAAAATTAAAAATATATTTCTGTATCTCAAATGTAACGGAAAGTAAAGTGAGAAAATATAATTCTTAATTTTTTTTTTTTAGTGTTTGTGTACAACAAATAACGATGAAAAATAAATCATGGTGTTTGACTTTCTTCATTTTTTAATTTTCCATTTACTAATTGTTTTTGTGTCTGCTATTTGTATCATTTATTTAATAAAGTTTCTTTTTTTTTTAAATCTTAAATCTGAAATCCTAAACCTCTGTTTACGACTTCTTATTTGTATTTTATTAACTAAGATGATAAAATAACAAAAAACTGGTTAAGACAAGAAATAATAATATCACTTTGTCTCGTTTATGACTTCTTTTTTTAAAATTTACTCCGTCTACTATATTTCTCATGTTTGTTGTTTTTGTGTTTACTATTTGTGTTTTACTTATTAATTATTTTTTTGTCTATTATCTGTATCATTTGCTTAACAAGAAAATCCTTTGCAAACCTTTCCTCATCCACGACTTTTTATTCGCGTTGACTAAGATAGTGAAATAACAGAAAATAACAAGAAACTTGTTAAAATAAGAAATGATGGTATCATTTTGTATGGCATTTGTATACCATTTATTAAAAAGCTATGTGAAGTTTAGAAATAAGTAAGGTATATAATCGATTTTGTTATACCAATTACAAAAATAATATGTTGATTTTGAAAATAATTGTGAGTAAAAAAATAATTCGAATATAATATTACAGAAACGGTATGATAATTTGAAATATACTTTTTATAAACTCTTTTATCTCACTTTTTTATCTTTCAGACTGCTTTTCTGATCAAATTTTAATCTTCCACAAGCAGAAACAAAAAGGAATAGCCTGCGGTTGAACGGACGATACATACACGTCTGACCAGCATTTTTTTTTTTTTTTTTTTTTTTTTTAACAAAAGAAGAAAAAGGAAAGAGTCTTGATAAGTTGCAAAACGCGTGGAATGCATCGAAAGGAAAGGACGAGAGTACAAGAAAGGGAAGAAGAACCGGTCGTGGTTTATTTTTAGGGTGTGGACCGACGGACGACCCAAGTGGAGTTCTCTGACGTGATGTGTAGACCGCGGAAATGGGAAAACGCCTGCACCGGACGACCACGCATACTTCTAATCATTCTCCAATACTTTGACCGAGATGTCGCAGATGAACGTGACCAAGATCACGGATATCATTTCTTTAATCGTTGATTCAAAATTTGTAAGAAAAGCTTGCCAAAAAAGAAAGAAGAAAAAGGAGCTTTGACGATAATCACATCAGAAAATGGTGTACCATAATGTCGATGATGTCTTTTATTATTTCTCTAATTGTAGAATTTTTTTTTTTTGAAAAGAAACTTTGATTGTTGTGATCACGGAATTGTGTACGAGAACGAAGAGTATGTCTTTCACCGTCTTTTTAATTGCTAACTCGAAATTCATAGGAAGATATTGAAAAAATAAACTTTGACCATGACCATGATCGGACTTGGACAGGGAGATATGGGGTTTGTTTGTTTGTTTGTTAGACCATGTGATGTGCTTTCAATTTCCTAACCAATTATTGTAATCATTTTTTTTTTCTTCTCAAGGGTTCCACAGGTTTGAAGTCTCGTGATATTGATGCCTACAGTTAGCGTTTCAATTATTGTACTAATTCAGTTGATAATTGAGAGGTCAGCAAGAGGCAGATGCGATTAATTAATTAATTAATTACTTGTGGGGAAATCAGAGCCAGCTTAATTCTACGGTTTCTGTAAGATGTAGTAGGGATGGAGATTTTTGAATCATCGGATATGGAAACTTTTTAAAAAAAAAAAAAAAATATTGACAGCTCTTTTCCATGAATTTAAATTTGAAACCTTTCGTTGTTGAAAACCCCATAAGGCGAGGAAATATCATTACAAATGTTAATTTTCAAGACTGGCAGTCAAATTGAAAAAATCGGCAAATATTTACGTATGCGAATGTTCTTTTCGTTTTTTCTTTTTATTTTATAATGTTGGCACTCGATCTTTTCTGGCTCAAGAGTACGCGAGTGTCTTGTAATAGAACGAGCGTTACTTTTTTTAGTGCTAGCTAGTGCTACTTACATTCACCAAGATTTTAATTTCAATACAAATAATTACGAGTAATGTTATTTTTAGTCAATTCCAAGTCTTGAGAATCTCAAGTTACATGAGTGGATGCTATTTTTATCGAAGGCTATCGATCTTATGAATAAATACCACCAGGAATTTCCAATACACACGTTTCTTCTAGTATATAAGGGTTCTTCCAGTGCCTTACCCACCCACTAGAGAGCGTTTTTAATGCGAAGCTACCAAATTTCCAAGATCAATTTGATTGAATCTCTGACTTTTTTTTTTTGGTTGACAAATTTAAGAGATTACAGTGTGTGTTATAAATCTAGAGGTTTGAACTCGCAATCAAAGAAAATGGTAAAAACGGCTGTATACCTCTCAAAATTGTCTTGACTCTCGACCTTTAAATCATACAGAAAAATGCACGTTATTAGTTATCAACCTTTTTATAATGGTAATATTTCACTAAACAATTGCTGCGTACCGTTGCATACGCAATAAATTACAGCCACTTATTATGTAATGGGATGATTGCGTAATTTACAGTAATGATTATCCACGATAATAATGGAAGATTAACGATGAAATTAGAATTTCAAGGCTAAAGCCAAGTGGTATAGCTTAGGCGTAATTTTCTTAATAATCGATTCTTAAAGAACACTGAATACACGTGATTGAATATAAAAAAATAGGAAATAACTAACTCATAAACCATTTGAATTAAAATATTATCTTAAATATCTTTATCATAAAAAAGGAAGGGATTTTTGCTTATAAACCCTGAAAAAGAGTAGGAAATAACTTATATGTTCTTAGAATTAAAAATATTATCTTAGATGCCTTTGAAAACTTAAAATCATAGTTACAGTGTACTTGTGATTAATTGAGAAGCGGTCATAATATAAGTGTATTTTTGCTATGAATACAAATTTTTAAAGATATTTAAGATAATATTTTAATTCAAAAAGTATATGATCTATTTTCTACCTTTGTATGATTTGCTTTGATGGACTTTCATCGTTACTTGAATACATCGTCAGGAAAATGATCAACGTTCCATAACAAACAAATTATTTTCAAACAAGTGAAAAAGGAATCATTTTCAGGAAAAAAAAATCCACAAGCAACCTCTTTATCGTCACTTTGTATGAATAAATTCCTCGCTCCTCGTAACATATAGAAAAAAAAACTCTATTTGACTTGAGCGACACTTTAATATTTTTTAACATAAAGGTTTATCTTTAGCGTTGATAATTATTCTTTAATTAATTAAGTTATATATTCGAAGTTTTGTACTTACAATTTAAATATATATTTTAAAAATATATATAAAAAAAGGGCCCCACCAAGGTGCAAGGTAACCTACGGCGAGGTCATACGTTCTTCGATGTCTCTGCTTCCTTATAAAACCCCGTTGTCCGCTTCACACACTTCTCAGCTCCCTCTTCTTCTTCTTCCTCCTCCTCCTCCTCCTCCTCCTCCTCCTCCTCCTCCTCCTCTCGCCGGGACTGACTCCTGTAGCCGTCAATTTCTCTTGCTTGCTCTGGTTGGTGGTTGTTGGGTCCTTGGCAATGGGGAGGGCGCCGTGTTGCGACAAGGCAAACGTGAAGCGAGGACCCTGGTCACCTGAGGAGGACATGACCCTCAAGAACTACGTTGAGAGACATGGGACTGGTGGCAACTGGATTGCCTTGCCTCAGAAAGCAGGTCCGTGCCCGTCTCCCTTTCCTTCTTCTTCTGCGAAAGTTGGAGTCTTTTTCATAATCGAGACGCTTCTTCTTTCCTCGCTTAATTAAATTGGTCTTAAATGTAGTCTGCCTTCCTGGCTAAGCTTTTCATTAATGCTCCATCCATGGCTGTTCTAAACCAAAGTCTAACAAGCCTGCCGCCGCCCATTGACTATCCAGAAGTAGTAATCAATCGATATTAAATTTGCACAATCTCGAATCCATTTTACTTTTCTTCTTCCCTGATCTGATTCTCTGTCATGTTGCTTGCTTACACTGGTGATTTCGCAGGCCTCAAGCGTTGTGGAAAAAGTTGTCGCCTCAGGTGGCTCAATTATCTTAGACCAGACATCAAACACGGGGGCTTCACCGAGGAGGAAGACAACATCATCTACACCCTCTACAGAACCATTGGCAGCAGGTACCGAATTTTAATTAACATGGAAGTGGAACGCCAAACAAAGCTAACCCAAACCCATATCGTTGTTCTGCTCCAGGTGGTCCGTTATCGCCTCCAATCTGCAAGGAAGAACAGATAACGACGTCAAGAACTACTGGAACACGAAGCTCAAGAAGAAACTTCATACCCTGCAGAGCTCCACCGCCAACACGTCGTCCATCGCCAAGACCACAGCTTCTCTGCCACCTCCGGCCACACTCCAGACCATGATAAAGACCGAGCCTTTCGGGTACGGCATCTTCTCTACCCCCGTGGAGCCCATCACCTTCACCCCGCCGGCGCCCTTCGCCGACCAGATCATTCCACGGACCAACTTCGCCGGGATCAACGGCAATGGGTACGTGGTGTCACCACCGGGTCAGGACATCTCGGCGGCCTCTTCCAGCTCCCTCACCGTGGACAACAACAGCTACGGTTACATGGAGGGCTTCGCCTTGGACATGGGATTTGTTCAGCCGTCGGAGCTGCTCAACTGGTATGGTTTCCATGATAGGAATGGTGAGAACTCTACAACCGCCGCCACCAGTACGACCACAAACAATATTGCATCGGATCTCGCTAACGTTTCTAACTTGTGGACAAGCGTCGAAAGCAAGCCACCTCATGGGATGCACCAAAGCCTCACATACTCGTAGCAGAATTCCACACAGAACAGATCGAAGCGGTGCTAGTGCCGCTGTTTCTATCAGTTAGATCAGTAGGTTTTTACTTGGATTATTTTCAGTGTGGCTGGTCCTCATGTACATGGATTTGGGTCTCTCTTTTTCTTCTTCTTCTTCTTCTTATGTATCCATGATGTGTATTGTGGATTTCTAGTTGGGTCTAGCTTGGTGTTTGTGCATGGATTGGTTGCTGAGCGCTGTTCATGTGTTCATGGGAGATATAAATGCTGACAAAGACAAACACTAACATTATAAAAAAAGGGAAAAACAAGAAAGATCATTCGGATCAGATGGATGACATGTCTCAAACCTTTTGATTTACACAAAATTTGAACTCACATGATCAAATTTCTTCATCACCCAGATATAGGATCTCATATATGGCATTGTTCCTCCTTTCTGGCAGTTTCCCAGAGATCACAACATCTGCATGGGTGGGAAAATTTAGCAAAAAAGAAAAAAGGAAGAAGGTGAGACGCGTAGAACACATCAATTATTTCCATTCCAATGAGGCACCAGATGAAACCCATGATCAGTTGCTTTCTAAATTCAACAAAAAATTTATATATATTCGAAGATTTCCCTCCCAATCACTTGCCAGTCTTACGCTTCTTGCGCCTTCTCCCACCATTTATGGCCCAGATTTGAAAGGCGATCAGGGCAGCAACAGTTTGATTGATGGACCCATCCTGAAGAAATGAAATGCTGCAGGATGTGTGCTTGTCCTTGCAGATTTTCCTTTTCTCTTGCCCTTCCCATGCAACATGCATGGGAGTCTGAAAACTGTCAGAGCATCAGCTTCCAAGACCATTCCTCGCAGGCCCGCATCATCATATTTTATTCTTTAGGTGTACTTCGTTAGTTTAAATTAATTGTGTTTAAATAAGTTTGAATCTGTCATGTTAATAGCGTTGAAAAAATCATTTACCATTTGAACATCATCCCATAGTTTGAACTATATTAAAGTGACATTATTAGGTTAATTGGCTTGATTGTAAATAATTAAAAATCCGAGAATGAGGTACTAGGTCAAGTGGGGGAAATTTTTAATTAAGAATTTTATGATAAAAAAATTTAGATAATATTTCTGAAGTTAGATTTTTTTTTGTAATCTCTCTCTCTCTCTCTCTCTCTATATATATATATATATAGTCTAACTTCACGTATACCCATCTTAATTTAATGCTTAACTATTTAAGATTAAGTGTAAAAGGAAAATAAAAATATGCGAGACTAAATGAACGCAAAGGGAACTAGAATAGTATAAAGTGAAAATGAAAGAGGAAAATATAAAGAAAAGAATGTGAAAAAAATGAAAGAAAATATATTATTTACATGATATGCTCCGTGCTTATATCTAATAATGCAAACCCAAAAGATTATTGATTGATTTTATAGATTTGTATGAACCCTAAAGATTATTGACATGTTTGGTGCTTATAACTCAAAATCTAAAATTGTCATTTCCTCGTGACTTAAGATATTACAATTTTATAATAAAAAAAGATTTCATATGTTTGAGCCATGAAGCACACATTGGCTAATTTCTCAATTTCATATTCAATTTGTAATCCTTTAATGTTGGTGTTTTTAGAAATTTTAGAGATAGTAGAATCATCCTAAGTGACTTGAAAAACTCTCTTCTTTCTTGAGTCATATTTTCTTTGATTATATTTTTTCTTTCCATAGAATTTCTTTTTGCCAGAATTCTTCTCTTTATCTTAAACATCTCATACTTTCTTAGTAGTATGCTAATTTTGGTATCTTTGACTTTATTTGTGTCTTCATAAATGATTTCTAATGCACACAAACTTCATATGTAGTAGAACATGCAAAAATCTTGTTATATATCTCAAAAAATTATCAAACATTAATAAATTAGCTATAAAATTAGAAAAAGAAAATGCTAAATTAAAATTTGAAAATTCTATACTTAAGAAGAATAAATCTGTTGCTTTTAATTTTGATGTATGATAAGATTTTTGAACTTGAAAATGATAATTCAAAACTTGCAAAAGAAATAGAAAATTAATCTCTAGGTAATAAAAATTTATAGAATGAAATTTTCAAGTTAAATAACAAACTTAGAAATTAATATCAATTATTTTCAACATTTTTAAAAATAATTAAAACTTATTATGACACTATTCACCATTCTTCGAGTGTGTCATTTGATACTAACATAATAAGGCTTATTTTATTCACTATTCTGGATAATTCTTAAGAAGTTGTTTTCTAACAACATAGAAAACTCACCATCAAACGTGATGTTGGGCAGGAACTTTTGAGCTGTTTGACTTTTGACTTTTAAATTTATAATTAAAAGTTATGGTTGAAAAGTCAAAATTTCAAAAACTCTAAATAAATTTTGTTCGATCTTCTTTGGCTTTTCAAAATACATTTTTCCATGATTTTTACAAACTCAGAGACTCTTTGAAGGTGGTGTATGTTGAAGGCTTTTGTCAAATCATATTTTCCAAATGATTTTAGCGTGGAGTGAAATGTTTGACTTGTTAGGGCACGAGATCATTTACGTATTTGTATGGTGAAGATATCTCTCACCGTTCTTTTAGTTGCAAATATGAATCTCGTGGAAATCAAGAGATTGAAACATGCAGAGATTATCTTAATCTTGCATAAAAAAAAATTAACAAACCAATTCAAAGTCGTATCTGTTGACTTTCAGCACTCACGTGTAAATTTACCCAATTGGAGTCAAAATCGAAAAAATAAAGTCAATTTCGGAAAAATGATATATATATATTCCAAGCATACAAGATAGATAGCTTGTATTCCCACATCAAGCTATCCTAATCGGTAATTCATTATCCTGTAGCCACAAATGAGATCTTTAATTCAAACTTACATAACTGCATTATCATCACCAACAATATCATTGTACGTACGCTAGCTAAAATAAGAATAAATCAGACTTAATTACCAACCAATCAAATTTATATTCTTTCAAAAAAAAAAAACGAATTTATAACCAATTAAGTTAATAAACCATAACCAACAGCATGACAGAAGAAGATCGATCTAGGCAAGGAAATTATTATATTAAACGAACTTTGCATGCTTGAGATGGTAAGAGAATTTTTCATCGTTTTCTTTGCAGGCGAGTTTAAAATCCATAAATGCTCAAGATTTGAAATCCACGGGCAAAAATTAATAACGACGACCAGCCACATCTATTGACGCAGGTACGCAAATCAACCCAGTGAATAAAAAAGGAAAACAAAAAACAATCAAGGTACGACTTTGTATCGTATGATCTCCGTTCAAACCAAGAGCAGGCTACCGCCTCTTGATAGATCTCAAGTCCACTTTTCCTTTTCCCTGGTTGGTGGGTCGTCTTGGAGGAATGGGAAAGCCGATATAGCAAGAGTGGCCACTGATTAATAAGGTAAGGTGACGGAGGAAATTGGTAGTCTGGAAGCACAAGTCATGTTAAAATTAATCAGTGGACACTGAAGAAAAGCTGACGACCTCCATGGCCAACTCCTGGTCACATATATATATATGTATTATCTATCTATATATCTATGGACATGAATGGGTACATATATATATATATATATATAGACTTCATCCAACCAATCGTCTAGTGCTTTGCAGAAGAAGAAACAGAGTGGGTAGCTCGCTAATTATGTGTGTGGTTTGACAAACCAATGGAGTTGGGTTCTCAACTTGTTCCCTAACTTAGTTTATTCCCTTGTTTCTGTGCCGGTGGTGTTGGGTTTTCTAAATGGAAAGTGATGGATCTCTTGGCAAGGATGTGGTAAGACTGGTTTATATGCATGCGCTTCTGCTTCTCTTTCTTCTTCGTTCATTTTGCCGTTGGGGTACATTAGAGTGGTGGTGGTGCAGAGACGGTTCCCTTTCATCAAGATTGAAGGATATATAGCAAGTGGCATGACTTGTATATTTATGGATACTTAAAGGACTTGTTGGTTTGAATAATTTAACATTAACATTCAAGGGACGTATAATAAAATTATTTATATGCTTTGAGGCGATACATTAATTATACAGCAATAAACACTCTCCTATAAGATATTTAAAGGAAGAAAGTCCTTTAAATATGGGCCGTGGTGGGTGATAAAGTTGTATACAGAGAAAAATAGGGTGGCAGCCGAGGAGATTGTATAAAATATATGTGGTGATTAAGCAGAATATACAACACAAATTTTTCCGTGCTGTATGATTGTCACGCCCCCGAGGGTACGACGACAATTCGCCGTAAAGCATCTTGGGATGGGAAAGAGATTTTCAAGTAAACAAGAACATGAGATTTTTTTTCAAAAAAAGAAGAAGAGGAAAAACTCCACCCTCTATATTTTGCAAGGCAGATCCGATCCTACTTAACAAGTAAAAAGGAAGAAATATAACGCGAAGAACAAGCATACATCATCATCCCTTCAAAGTACGATGAGTATATCCAATCATACATACGTAACCAGTGAACCAGCATAGATACCAAAATACAACTACAGTGACCACACAACCAAAACGTCAAAATATTTTCGCCACACTGATCTGGCGCCGCTGATCTCGCTCACGGACCACCTGGAAGTCCTCCTGTCGGCCTAAAAAGAATACAACAACTGGTAATGAGCTATGACCAGTGAGCGTCTCTGCCAAACGACCTAAGATGGTGAAACGATGATTACATGATATCACATTAAATAAAGAGAAATAGAATTCCCAACAAACCAGACAATGACAAAGCCGACATTGGTAGGTAAATTAACATAATCAAGGTAAACAACAAACCAAATCCCTCTTGCTACAGTCTCGTCAACTCTCCACACTTGGTGGTGCTAACCATACCCACATCAGATTATAACCATGTTGGGCCTGCCAATAAGGTTTTACCACTGTATAAATAAAGCATTGCATGATACCCCGAAACACTTAGCATGTCCATGCAAGGAAAAAAAAAAAAAAAAACATTTACCCTTAAGAGTCAGGATACCAAATAAATCAACGACAAAATACCACAATAGTTCAATCCCAACGTATCCTCTAGGCAGCTTATCTCAACGATACCAATCACAGCCTTCCAACATAACATCTAAAAATACCAACCGTGACATACACAAGATTCGATCAATCCATAAGCTTATCAATGGCATGCATATCAACATGGAACAAGCATAAGCATAAAATAAACTACTGTTCTACCATCTCAATCGATACAATCTCAACAATGGCATACATATGGAAGTAGAACTAGCCTAAGCATAGAAGAAACTACTGTTCTACCATCTCAATCGATAATCTCAACAATGGCATACATATGGAAGTAGAACTAGCATAAACATAAAATAAGTTCCTATTTTACCATCAAGCACCAAAATGACAAGAGAAACTTGCCTTGATCGACTCACCCCAATACCTTAAATGAACCCTCCTGACCACCCCGAAGTCCACGCGAGGTCTCGGTTGATAGACCGTCATCCCAAGTCCATGAAATAAGAAAAAGTATAAAAAATTATTATTGTTTAGGTTGCATTAAAGAGAGATAAATGTTCGATATTAATATCAGGAAAGAAATAAATTAATGATATCACATCCATGACATAGAGAAAGAATATTAAAAACTTATTGTTTAGGTTCTATTAACATGAGAATAAATAACTGCATGATCGTCTTTTCTATTTGTGATGGGTCCATTAATTTGTTTGAAATTTTTATGGGTAGTGTAATTTTTAATTCCTAGAAATGTTTAAAATTACTTGTTATATTAATAATATAGATTGTTGAATTCAAAATTACAACCACACACTTTTAACTAATAATTGGTAGTTATTTTCTTTGTAAGGTTAACAAGGTTACCATAAAATTTTGGGTTCTTTTGGTTATGTATCCTTTGAATTATAATATTATTTTAAATTCACCTAAAAATATAAAAATTATAGCCATAGTATGCATTTCATGATTCTTTATAAGGTATTACAACTATGGTTTTTAAGTTTATCGGTATATAAGAATATACCATATTTAAAAGTTATACAAGTAATTTTAAACATTTCTAAAGATATACAAGTAAAAATTCCTAATTTTTTCCCCTTTTCAACTTATTGAGAGCAAGTACATTAGCATCCAGCAAAATAAAATAATTCATTTTTACGAGTATTTTATCTTTCATTAAATGCAGAATGTGAATATTTCCATCAAATTTGAAAAAAGCCCATAATATTAGAAAATCGTAAACTAAGAAGATTTCTATTCTTCTTTGGGATTATTTTAGAAATGTCAATTAGGACATACTGTGTTAGTATGATTTGATTAATATTGTATTTGACCAAATTCATGTTAGATTGTGTTGTACCAAGAAAAGATGGAGATGGTCTAAGTATAACTCATGACTCACAATTTTGTGCATATTATGCCAATCAATTATATAGTTTGATTATATTAGGTTATGTTAGACTGTACCTTTTGATATATTAAATTATAGAATTGATATGCTTAACTTGAGAAATTTGATTTTTAATATAATATTTTTATAAATGATATATTGATTTTAGAAAGCCCATTTGTGTTGTATTAGTCCGTGTGTTCATATCAAACAATGGTAGCTTAGTTTGACTAAAAACAACCTAACATGACTTAACAACTTTGCCACCTAATTGACATGTCTAGATTAATTTTCCAGAATTGAATAAATGTTGATTAATGATCTGAACACCTTATTATTGACTAACTTTTGTTAAATTTCATCTATTACTTTCAGATCAAAATATTAATAAATATAACTTAGATGGAGTTGAAATTTTAATATTTAGTAAAATATAATTAATTAACTATATAATTAAATGTTCTGTTTTGAACACAATTATAAAATAAGGGAGTATTTGTAACCCTAGAAAATAGGGAAAAGAAAAATCTGAAAAAAAATTTCCTGATTGGCCAACATATGGAATGAAAAGTTTTCTAAAGTTTCTAACCTTACATCCTCAGATTTTATTTTCCACCTGCCGAGAATTCAATTTAAGATTAATTAAATTAAGTAATTAGAGTTAAATTAGAGATTAAAAAAATTTAATAATGTGATTAAGAATTTTATTAAAGATTAAAAATAAACGAATTAAAGATTATATAAGAGATTAAATTAAGAAATATGAGTAATTTAATTAGGTGATTCAAGTAATTTAAAGTGATTTAATTTAATGATTGAATTAGATAGTTAAGGATTAAATTAAATAATTTTTTGACATATACATAAATACCTAAATTTTAATTTTCAATATTTTTCCATCTAATACACAAATAACTAAATTTCAACTTTCCTTGGTTTTTATCAGTTATAGCACTAGAAAAATGACAAAATTAAAATTATTTTTTATCCTTTTTTATCGTTTTCTAGATTTTTATTATTTTTCTTTTTATGTATTTACCAGGTTGACCGTTGACGGACCCTAACACTCTTCTCTTGCACCTATAAATAACCCTGCCTTCAGATAATCATTCGACCGCAGCTCTCCATGTCCCCGCCATCACCCACCCATTAATTGGTTCGCTCCACGCCGCGCCGTCTTCCGCTGCTCCCTTGCTTCCCATTCTCTCCTCGTCCTCCATCGAATCCGGCAATGGTGAACTCGCTTTTCCCCAATCGGCTGGCTCTTCTCATTTCCGAATAGAAATTTAGGCATCGCTTGTGATGCGTAACCGGTGGCCGCTTCTGCATGTTACATTCCATCGCATTTTGGTTTAGCCAGCCCTTGCATTTCATCATCATATCAGTTATCAGCATGCGGCATTAGGAGGGAACATAAGATCATATTGTAGAGACTAATGAAAGTGGGGGCGGACCAATGTATGAACAGAGATGAACGACGTTGACGTCAATGATAGGAGGGTTTGTGTAGGTGAATGGTAGAAGAGCCATGCCGCCTTGATGCAAGGAAGGAATAGATGTGAATGAGACTAACATCAATAATAGAACCAATGCAGGCTATAGGTGAATCACGGAGTAGCCATGTAACTGTGAAATAAGGGATTAGAGGTGAAGGAAGTTGATGCTGACCATAAGGACTAGGAGATGGAAACCTTGAAGAAAGGGAGGAGAAAGAGGTCACATAAAAATTGAAAATGAAAAATTATTTAAGAGAGAAATAATAAGGAAGGCGTTTCCTTCATTATCAATTAATACTTACAATATTGTTTTAATCTATTTAAGTTTAATAAGACCTATCTATTCTCTAAATTTTATATGGAAAATTTGGACATATAAATATATATAGTTTAATTTTTTTTCCCTTGCACATTCATCCATGTAGCTTCATTGCTGCAGTAAGTACTAACGTTTCCAGGTTAGGCTTCAGATCGAACAATCTGAAATGCACAAGTGGGAAGTACTTGGAGATGATGAAATGCGATGGAAATCATAGTTGAAGCCTTGAAGTTGAAGGTGTAGACATGGTGGTCAGGTTATCTCACCAATTCATCAAAGTTCCACTCCTTGTTCAATAAGACACCCATTAGTCTGATGTGACAAAACCAAAGTTGTTGCTCCTCAACTTTGTCCAAGATCTAGGCAAGAGGCAATAAGAATGAAATTAATCCTTTTAATCATCTATTGTAGCTTACAAAGACCATCAACATCATATTTGTTGCTACAAGAACCCATCAAATAGTTAGATACATGGAGTCTATAACATGCAATACATAGGATGCAGGAGAGAGGAAAAGAGATATTCAACAACAAACACCAATAGTTCATGCCATAACCTCACTATGTAAGGTTAGTCACATAAACACTTTTGTTCTGTATATTTTTATCTATGGTCAAGTTTTTGGTTAAAGTACATAAATCTAATTTTTTTTGACAATTCTTAACTAAGAAGTTTTTGACCTTCTATATTTTTTATTTTTTTCTATGTTAATTAATTATCTTCTCATCTGCTTCCTCTCCCATCTCCTTGCTTGCATGATAACTTCTTTATACAATCATCTCTGTACCTTTTCCTTACAATCTGATGGTAGGCAATGCCATCATTTGATTTTGAGCTATTTACTGAACTAGACTTTGTATGTCTATCACTTGCTTCTAGGCTTTGGCTTTGTCTAAAATAATCTCCTTACATATTTCATTTCTTTTAGCCTTTTCCCTTTTCTTTGGCTTTATGCTGGAAAAAAAACACTTTTGTTTCATGGACAATACGAGGGTATGATGGACACTTTGTTATATCTATCAACAAGGTATTGCTTCAATTGTGTAATACCATCACTTGCCATATTTTTTGCACAATTTATGTAATTTAGCTAAAAATTTGACCATAAAAAGAAATACATAGAATAAAAGGATTCATATGGCTAACCCCATGTAATGGGTTTATAGTTTGGATCATTGTGTTGTTATTAATTAATTCTTCTCTCTTAATTGATATATCTTTTGACCTTCTAAGGATATTACCAAATCACTTAAGCTAATTTTGTTCTATCTTATCTTCGATTGATGCAACTCCTACTTTATTTTTAATAAAATCATTTTTTAAACTTATCTCTTATAGAATTACCACTCATCTATTTAGGCATTCTCATCTTTACATTACTAGATTGTGACTTTCTGTTTGGGTCCTTTGAATTGCTGATTTTACACTTGGTGTGTTGTTGCTTCACTCATCTTGAAGACCTAGACAAAATTGTATTTGTCATGTATAGAAATAGTAAATTTCAAATTTACCTTTTGAAGAAACTAATATTACATAAAACTAGTTATCTACTTTTGCCTTAATATTTTCTAGTTTCGATAGATTGGTTTTCTTAAAATGGAAAAAGGTGTTATTGCCTTTTTGTTATGTTTAATTATCCATTGAATAAAATAAGAACCATGCATTTCCATATTCTTAGTAGAAATCCATAATTACTAAAGCCACGAAAGGTTAGATTTACAGTTATGGGCTTTTACTTATAGATAAGAGCATATTGTATTATCTGTTTGTTATGTTCAATTATACATTGAATAAAATAGAGTTCAGACATCATGCAATCCCAAGTAGGTGGTTTTGTTTCTCTGCAGTCTTAAAACAAACTAATGTTCCATTAGTTTGACACTTGTACTAAGTGGGCTAGATATTTAAGAGGCTTTCATATTTGATGAATGCCACTATATTCATTTCATATGTCTGTACGCGTTCTGTTGTTCATCTATTCAAACATTTCCAACTGCAGAAGCCTGTGTTTGGCTGATTGGCACTGTATTTGGTATTTTTCATGTGTTTCTCTTTAAGATTCCATCTATAATGCTGTTGTTTTATAGTCAAAGAAACGTGGTCTTTCATTGGAAGAGAAGTGTGAGCATCTCCTTCAAATTTTTTATGAAACACAAGACTTTTTCCTTGTAAGTATACCAATCAATGTCTTGTTCTTTTTTTTTTTGTTTTCTAATCTCCATGCAGCATGTAATTTTTCTTGAAGAAATTATTGGGTATTCCTATGATTTGATTCAGAACAAAGTCAGTAGACATTTGATCTTCCTTTTTTTGCAATATGTTTCTGGTAGATTTGCTTGCTCTTCTTTTTCAACTCCATCACTTCTTTTCAGCTAAGAGAGCTTGAGAAATTAGCTCCCAAGAAGGGTGTCATTAGCCAATCAGTGAAGGATGTGCTGCAAAGCCTCGTGAATGATGATCTCGTAGTAAAAGATAAAATAGGAAGTTCTGTGAGTACACTTTAGAAGTTAAAAAGGCCAATAGTTCTTTTATATGATTTTGCAAAAAATTTATGCAACATTTCTCTTTATTATGAATACTTAATTTTTCTGAAAAATAATACAATTGGTTGTCTATTTCTTGATCCGAGGCAGCTCATTTAAAGTCATGGCAAGTTTAAAAATCATTCTGGTCTGCTGGTTTGTTTTTTGGTTATATTATTGCAGTCCTTTTTAATATAACCTTAAATGGTTTAAAAACTTTCCCACATGTAGACATCAGCCATATGATAAATGAAGTCAGAAGAATGCTATTAAAATATAAATATATCCCTTTTTAAATGTACTTAATGTCATGCATTTTCAATATATTGCACATGATTATATATATGATTTCTTCTTAAAATCAACGAAAAAATAAGTTGAAATGCATATAATGCCCTCCTATATGCAAAACTTATACAACCTGCCTGGTACTGTTAAAAATACTTACACAACCTGTTGTAAATGTCAAAAAAACTCACATAAACCCTTGTAACTACTCAAAAAAATTTAGACAGCCTTCCTGTCAATATAATAATGGTTGGCCTCCTCCAAGCAAGGTTCTTTTATTGATGGTTACAACAACAACAGTTTGCACTATAATTTCATTATGTGGGTTAGGTTATATAAATCCTTATCTTCTATATATTTCTATTTATGGCCAAATCTTTAGTTAAATTACATAAATTCAAATCTTTTCTCATAATTCTTAACTAAGTAGTTTTTGAGATTTTTCTACTTCTTTTAGTTTCTTCTATATTAATTAATTCTTTTCTCTTAATTGATACATCCTTTGATGTCCTAAAGATATGCTGATTTTTTCTTATTTAATCTTTAATTGGTGCAACTCATACTTTATTCCTAATAAAATTATTTTTTAACTTATTCCTTATAGTATTATTGTTCATCTATTTAAGCATTTGCATCTTTATAATAATAACTTTTTATACATGATTATGCTTTACAGTTCAACATTTTAAACCATAAAGTATAGCTAGGTAAATAATAATTTTCAGAAATTTTCTTTTAAAGGTATCCTCTTATCAAATTATACTTCAAAACATTTCTTTATTTCATTCACCATATTTTAATTCTATGAAAAAATCCTCTATAATTTTTCCATTGCTATTTATTATAGATCATAGGTATTTAAAAGTTTTATTTTTATGAATCTCATGAGCATTGAATTGTATACCTTTATCATTATTCTTATTTTTGTTGAATTCATATTCTACATATTTAGTTTTTGACTTAAACTAGATGCTTTGGATTTTAAAATATTTCTCCATAATTCTAATTTGGAACTAATTCCCATTTTATTTTTGTCTACCAAAATTGTCATTAGCAAATAGCGTACACCAAAGTATTTCTTCTTGAATTTTCTTTATTATTTTATTTATAACTAAGATAAATAGGTATAGAATTAAAGAAGATTTTGGTGTAAATCTATGTTTATTGGAAATTGTTTAGTTTATGCTTCTATAATTTTAACACTAGTAACTGTTTTTTTATACATGTTTTTTATAATATCAATATATCTTATATTAGTCCTTTTTTTATAATACTTATCACAATAGAGTTCTAGATAGTCTATCATATGCTTTTTCCAAATTAATGAAAAGCATATGAAGGTCTTTTTTCTCAATTCTAAAATTTTCTATAGTTGTCTAAGTGAATGCATAGTTTCCATTGTTAACTTACCCAATATTAATCTAAATTGATTTTCTGTGATTTTAGTTACTTACCTTAATCTTTGCTCTACTATCCGTTCCCATAATTTTAGTTACCTACCTTAGTCTTTGCTAAATTACTTGTTCACATAATTTTAGTTACATGCCTTAGACTTTTATTGATGTTTGAATGTTATTTCTTTTTCATAATTTGTTCTTTAGTGAAGATTAAATCAACCTCACCATTCATATATACCAATGTGCATCATCATCTATAAACCCAAGCTTCTCATTTCAGAAATACCAATCTAGGCTAGAACCTAAGAACACTACTAATTTACTTTGTTAAGTCTGTTCTCTATTCTTATTTTCATTTAAATGAACCATGTACATACCCTCATCATTGTAAGATAAGGGCGTAAGAATAATTGCCATTATAAATCACTTTCATTGCTTGCTCCTTTTGTTTGCAAACCGTCATTATTGATAGTACAAACCTATAGGGAAGAATTATGTAAAAGCAACGATACCTGGAAAAAAAATTCTATATTAAATTCAGTTATGGTGTTTGGATGGTTATATAGATTGTATTTTTCATTCCAATTTCTATCAGTATTTTAAAATTGCAGTTAAATTCTTTACATATTAAATGATACTATGCAGGTATACTTTTGGAGTCTTCCTAGTTGTGCTGGAAATCAGGTGAACTATTATTTTTTTTGTTATCTCCTTGGAGATTATCGAACAAGTACAATGAATTAATCCGTTGCCACCTTCTAGCTAAGAAGTGCATACAACAAGCTGGAATCTGATCTTGGAAATAGTAGAAAGCGGTATGTGGAACTTGTTGAACAGAGGGATTCCTTAAAGAAAGGCAGAGAGAAAACGGTATATGTTTAAGTTTAAATACAGCAAGCTGGAATGCTGTTCTCATTTCAATATTTGTACCTTTTCTTTCAGTCTTAAGTTGTCCTTAACTAGTTTACTTCCTTGAGGGTACATGTTGAGGCAAGAATCATGGATCGCTGTCTTTCTCCTAATGGATCAATCAGCCTTTTCATAACTTGAATATATGTCTAAAACTAACCTACTCATATAAAAGACTAGTCCATCCTTAGCGTATTTCACTTCTGACACACTCCTATTCTAACAAACTCCTTGCTGCTACTAGAGCATGTGATAGAAGGAGAAAGTACTGGAATAACCTTTTATAAGGTTCAATTTTGTGACAGGTAGAAAATATATGAAATATAACACCATTAAGTTATCCACTTGAATACATCGTTTATTGTATTGATACATATTGTCAAAATTTTGGTGATATGTATGACACATTTCACTTTTTAAAATTACTGATCTAATATGTACCTACTTATTGAGGTCGGTCTATTATCAATTGAAATATTGATCCAACATGTGCATATTATGTAGATCCATTCATTTTTAAGAAAGGAGATGCCTTTTTGATTGATATGTACAAAATATCCATCGATACATGATATGTTGACAAAACATCTCTCTACTATAGGTAGTATCACTTTCTCTTGAATCCATTTGTTATTAAAATTTTAGCAAGGTGTTAGAAGTGATAATTCGTTTTTAAATCTCCATTCATGTTGGATTTTTGTAAAAGCTACAAAAAGGCATGGTTTTAAATGTTCCAATCTTATCTTGTCAATTTACCTTAGATCTAACATGACTTTGAATTTTTCATTAGTTTTAGATTACTTGAAATCAAGGATTAGGGAAGAAAAAAAGGTGATTATCTCATTGATTAAGTGGGTATATATACAAGAGTATAATATATGGCTTCATAAGATCCATTTACCCATTTACATGTGCATTTTAACTCTCCCCCTCAAGTTGGAGAATACAAGTTATATATTTCCAGCTTGTTACAAAATAGAGAAAAAAGTTTGACAACCAAAGCCTTGGTAAAAGTATCTATCAACTATTGAGAGAATCGTATACAAGGTGTGTATATAGTGTCATTAAGCATGAGTTGACAGACACAATGATAATCTACCTCAATATGCTTTGTCCTTTCATGAAAGATTTCATTATTAGCAATGTAAATTACTGCTTAATTGTTACAATGCATGAGTATAGGTGTTGGAACTTTGACTCCCAACTCAGTCAAGAAATTCTTTATCCATATAATCTCCTTTCTAGTGTTGGACATTCCTTGATATTCAGATTATGCATTAGTGATTAAAATAACATTTTGCTTCTTACTCCGTCAAGTGACTAAATTATCATCGAAGAATATACAATATCCATCTGTAGGCTTTCTATTTGCCTTGTCTTCAGCATAACCCACATCAGAATATGTAACTATATTAAGGTGTTGATTGTTTGAATAGATTAGTCCCTTATTTGGACAATTTTTGACATATGATACAACACGTAAAGTCACTTGCCAATAAACAATTCTTGGCTCCTGTATAAATTAGCTTAGCAACCTAATTGTAAAGGAGGTCGAGTCATTGTGAGATAAATGAGTTTTCCAACCAACTGATGGTAATGCCTAACATCTTCAAATAGTCATGAATTCTTATTCGAAAAGGGAGGATTTTTCTCTATAGGTATCAGTTCATGCTTACAACCAAGCATATTGATTTCTTTTAGGAGATCAAGTGCATACTTCTTCTAAGATAAAACAAGTTTGCCCTTGGCATAAGCAAACTCAATGTCTAAGAAGTACTTTAACTTATCTATATCTCTAAAAATGAATTCCTTATTAAGAAAAACTTTAGTAAAAGCTATACTAGTTACATTATCACCAGTCAATAATATGTCATCAACATAAACTTCAAGAATAGTAATAACAAACAGATGTCGTTAAAAAAAAATAGAACTATTTACAACACACTTTTGAAAACCATAAGCAAACATAACAAAATTGAGTTTAGCAAACTATGCTTGTGGACTTTGCTTCAGATTATAAATAGTTTTATGTAATCGATATACTTTGTTCTCCTCTTGAGTAACAAACCTCGGAGGCTTCTCCATAAAGACCTCTTCCTGTAAATCACTATATAGAAAGGTACTTTGAACATCAAGTTGTGAGAGAGACTAGAACTTATTTACAACAAGAGATGGTAGAATTCTAATAGAGCTGAGGCAAACCACTAGTGAAAAAGTTGCATCATAATCAATGCCTTGTGTCTATGTAAAACCATGAGTAACTAATCTGACCTTGTAACGCTTAATGAAACCATCTAGCTTATACTTGTTAGTGAATACCCATTTGCAACTAACCATAGGAGTATGTTGTGGTCAAGTGATATGATCCCACGTTCCTTTGCCAAGTAGGGTCCACATTTTAACATCTATAGCCTTCTTCCATGGTGGAAGTGTAAGGGCTTCATCATAATTCTTTGGAATTGATTTAAATATGATAGCAAGAGATAATGAGTCATGTGATATAAAGTGAGAAATGAGATGAGTAATGTAGGAATATGTACCTTTGTGTAGGGTTATAGATAAGTCAAGAGGGACTTAATCTATAGTCAGAGTAGGAGGTGGTAGTGACTCCATAGTAACAGGTGGATGATGATGCCATCGTTGATAAACTGGTAAAGGAGGAGGTTGAACATGCTCCACCATAGGAGATTGTGGAGGCTCAACAAGAGAATCTTACTATTATGGTGCGACATTTGGTTAATTGGATGATCCCAAAGAAGGAATCCCCACAAGCAGAGTGTCCTGAGGAAGTAAGGAGAGATTAGACAGATTATTCAAAGTGGGAAACTAGGAAACATTCTCTTGAAAAATGACATCGACAGAAGTTAGATATCGATGAGTGAGAGGATGATAACACCAATACTCTTTATGACAATGATGATAACCAACAAAGAAAGATTTAATAGACTAAGAAGATAACTTATTCAAACTAGGGGGTAAGTTCTTTACAAAGGCGGTACACCCAAAAGCCTTAAAAGGCAAAAAAAACAACTCTTTTTCTAATGAAAGATGTTGAAGAGAAGTGGTTCCTCCTAGAGGAGAAGAGGACATACGATTGATCAAGTAAGTGGCAATAGATACAACATTGAACTAAAAATATTTAAGAACATTCATGTCAACTAAAAGAGAGCAAGCAACATCTAAAATGTGATGATTTTTACACTCGACAACTCTATTTTGTTGAGATGTTTGTGCACAGGTAGTTTAATGTGGAATACCTGCACAAATAGAAGTAATAATAGATTGAGTAAATTTAAGAACATTATCAATATGAAACACTTTAGGAGTAACACCAAATTGAGTTTAAATTTCATTGAAAAACATTTTAATGACATCAATAATGGATTGACGATATTTTAACAAGTACAACCAAGATGTACGTGAAAAATTGTGAACAAACACAACATAGTAGCGATATCCAGATAAAGACATGACCCAAGCGGATTCTCAGACGTTACAATGAACAATATTAAATGACTTAGGAGTTGATGCTAACTTACGACTATGAAAGATAGCATGGAAGTGTTTACCTAAAATATAGAATTGACATTGAAATTAACCAATAGAAATCTATTGCAAGGCTTCTTAAATTTTTTGATGTGATAGGTGCTTGAGACGATGGTGCTAAAGAAGAGGAGAATCACCAGATGTGTAAACAACAACTAAACCTTAAGGAATATTATCACAGACAATATTGTAAACACTACGTCTACGTTCATGGCCTACACCAATTGTCGTCCTCATCTATAGATTTTGAAAGGTATAATGGAAAGAAAAAAAGTTACTGAACAATGAAGCTGTTTGAAAATCTTATTAATGGATAGTAAATTGATTGAAAAATCGAGTACATAAAGCACACTATCTAAAGACATGTTCTGGTTAATGAGAGTAGTGTCCTTGCCAAAAATAGAATAACTATGACCATCAACTAAGGCTACATAATTAATACTAGGTATTTGGGTCAAACAGCTAAACAAGGTAAGGTTGCCTACAATATGGTTAAAGGCTCGTGAATTGATAATTCAAATATCATTATGAGTAGATGTAAGTAAAGTAGAGTTATTAGACTTGAGAATATGGTTGGTCACTACATCATTGGCTTGTTGAGCACGATAGATCACTAAGTCATCTATATTAGCTTGCTTCATTTGAACAAGCCTAGATTCAATGTTGATTACGACATATTCCTGATGTGATTGAGTAGTTACTGTATGAGTGGTAGCAGGTGATATAACAGAATACCCAAATTTGTCTTAACATTTCTCAAAAGGATGATTCTTTCTCCTACAATAAATACATGGTGATCGTGTAACACCATGATCTCTAGATCTCTCTTTGCCATATTGAGATGAACCTCTACGACCTTTAGATGTTATAACCAAGTGTTTGGGTTTTCCCAGCTCTACACTAGAAAAACTTAGATTTGTTACTTCTGTTTTTACTTAGTTAATTTATCTTTATGCCTATTCTCTCTTTTAGAAGTAAACAAACAACCTTTAATACAATTTAGATATTAATTTCAATTTGTACTTTAACTGCAAGTGCACAGTGTCTATTGATCAGTGTGTAAGTACAGGTCGATCTCACAGGGAATTGTTGACGAACTTGAGAACTGTTCGTTTGTTAAAAATCAAATTTATATATTCAATAAGCTCTCTGTTGAATTACAGTTAACTCAACGGACTAAATTTGTTGAGTTATGGCTAACTCAATGGACTAACCTCATGGACTTAAGTTAACTCCACGAGCCTGATTTTTCTTTTTAATACTGCTATTTACAGAGGAATTTGGCCAACCATTGGGCGATTCCACAGATTGTAAATAACATTAATTAAGCTCTTTAATGTTAGTTAACATTGGATTTATCATTAAACAATACTAACACTCAGATAATTCAAACAATAACCATTAAAATCTTTTAGTTTTTTGAACGAATCAATTTTAGTAAACTGTAAAACTAAAATAAACATAAAACAATCACAACACTGACAAAGATAACATTAATCACGATACAACACAAACAATACAATACTCAAATACAACATATAAACATAGATAAATTATTTTTGGTATTTTTGTTTTAATATGAACATGGAAATGGGTGAAAGGTGAAATGTAAAGTAATCTCACTTGACAGTAAATACTTCCGACACTACTTGCAACGCGATTACACCACTGAAAATTAAACTACTTACAATTCTGTCTCCTCTCCCTATAGAATCGTGAGTCCAGAATTGCAAGATGATCTCCTCTTCAGCATACAGGCATCAACCCGAAGCTAATGCTAAAAGCTTTATGATCTCTTGAAATATAAGTCGACGCTTGGTGAAAATGACTTTCCTTCCCGTGACGCGATCACTCCTCACAGTGGTTGTCAGACACTGTGTTTGGCTCGGAATCGACCCGACATCAGGCAAGTATCCTTATAGACCTCCGATGGTTGGTGATTATGGTGGTGATGATGATGGTTGGTGTAGTACTTCAGAGAATTGCGACGCTCATCCTTCTCTGCACACACTGTCCGTCCATCGATCACACACATACACTTTCTTCTTTTTTTCTTCTTTTCTTTTATATTTCTTCAGTAGTAACTGCTTATACTTGAATGATCGGTTGGATTTCCTTCATTCATATCAACGACGATGCTTTCTTCTCCTGCGCGATACGTGCAAACGTGATTTTTCCTTCCAACTGTCTTGTTTCTACAACCGCTACAGTGGCATATTAGAAAATAAATAGTCCGTGGAGTTACAGATAACTCAACGGACTTTCTTCATTGATTTAACTATAAAACACATGCAATAAAGAAATAAGCTGTTAACATAACGCGTTACCTTAGTGTATACTCATGTAACTCAACGCATACAGTTATGTTAACTTAATGAGTTAAACATGTGTATCTCACGTGATATACTAAAGCATTTAAATTCAACATGTGCATAAATTTAATTATCCGATGCTCAGGTACATTTCAAATACTTATAAACTTAACTATCTGATGTTCAGGTGTATTTTGGATAGTTACAAATAACTTACCGATATATAACTTAAGTAAATTTACCAGATCTCGACACGTGTCAGCAGTAGTTTAATCATAAAATAACATTTCGAAGAGTTACAGGTCTAACTATCCGATGATTAGATGCATTTCGGATAGTTACAGCTAACTCACCGAAAATTCACTTAAGTCAATTTCCCAGAACATAACACGTGTCCTCAGCTATTTTATAAATAAAAAGAGATTTCGAAGAGTTACAAGGATAACTATCCGATGCCCAAATGCAATTTCGAATAGTTATAGATAACTCACCGAAAGTTCACTTAAGTCATTCATTATGGTTTGGACATGTGTAATTCAGGAAATAATAAAATATTCTCTCAAAACATAAATGTTCGGCAATTTAAACATAACTATCCGATACATGTTCAGTCTGTTAAATATAACTGTTCGAATATGTTCAATATGTTAAACATAACTGTCCGAAATATCAGAAAATTCGGATACTTAAGAATTTCACAGCCTGTAACTTACCGACAGTTCATAAATGTATTAAATTAACATTAATTTTCCCAAATTAAGCAAAATTTTCAATTAAAGCATATAACAGTGCAATTATAACATAATAACTTAATTCTTATATGATAAGCTAAATATTATGCAATTAACCATCATTTAACCGTTAATAATATGTACTTTTTCATTCTAAACACCAAGGTAGATGCCTTATGAGATATGCTAGATTTAACGATTGGTGTAGTAACTGATACCTGTAAAATTTTGTCGAAAGTGACTTGAAGAGTTGGTAGCACATCTATCGTAAGAATTTGCCCACGAATTTGACTGGAAGGCTTTGATCATAGGCCAACAAGAAATAGGGTGACCCTTAATTCTTCACGATATCAACGTTAAGTTATCGTGTTTGGTGTTAGAGGTTGATATACATCAAGCTTGTCAAGCAAGCCTTTGAGTTGAGTATAGAAGGCATGAACTGTACCTTCCCTTTGTTTGTGAGTAAATAATGGCTCATAAACTTCATATACTCTAGAGATATTCTGTTCATTCCCATTAGTAGCTCTTAAAGTTTTCCAAATTCAGTAGGTAAGATGAACTCTAGAAAAACTTTTGGTGATGTTCCCTTCTATGCTATTAAAGAGCCATGATACAACAACATCAGAAGCTCACTAGGTTGCTATTTTGTGTTAGGTGTATCTTGGTACAAATGTTTTTCCTTTATTTGAGATATAGCAAACTCCTCAAATGTTGGTGCCCAATGGTGATAGTTGAGCTTGTTCAATTTGACATGTGTAACAATGAGCTTTTTGGAGAAGGATTCTACTAGAGTTGATGAGGTAGCCATCGCAGAGTCTTGGTTGGAAGAAAATTTGTCTAGATAGAGGTAGCCATCGCAGAGTCTTGTTGCTGTAGTTGTTTGATTATATCGAAGGTTGGCCTTAGACAAAGGTGACAAGGGGTAGATGTTGACAGAGGTGTTGACCAACTCGAGTATTGACCTAGCTTGTTATTGCTAATGAATGTGGCAAGCTACCTAATTGTCATTATTTGGTGACAACTCTCTAACATGTGGAAGGACAAAAGATGAAGAATGATGGTTGTTGAAGGACGACAACTAGCTTGGGTTAAGTAGCGAATGAAGGTGGTGAGTGGAATCCCTAATCCTATGTTAAGCTTTGAGACTAATTTGAAATTAAAGATTAAGGAAGAAAAAAAAGGTGATTATCTCATTGATTAGGTGGGTATATATACAAGAGTATGATATATGGATCCACAAGATCCATTTACCCATTTACATATGCATTTTAACTAGATTTTTTGGTAATTTTTGATTTTTATAGATTTTTTATTTTTATTTTTATATGTTTTTATTTTTCAAATGTTTATAGCCGAAATTTAAATGAAATGCCTCATGATATTGTTAGATCTAAGGTTATTTAGGTTAGATAGGTATTTTTTGTTTCAATTTCAATTTCTTTTTTTATGAATTTTAAAATCATTAGAGCCATTAAAAGTCATAGAAATTGTGACAGATCAAGAAAAAAGGATATAGATCTATGGAGAAATGGTAAAAAGGCCTTTAGGGCATGAATAGCATTATCCACATGTGGGCTATCTTAAAAAAGCAACCCATTATGAAGCATTTGTTGCCTTTCTCCTTAATGTGATTGCAATGGTAATGCTTCATTAACTAGCATGAATGTTCACCCTAACCCCTTGACGTGGTCATGGTGACATTCATGTCATGGTGACATTCATGTGTAGCTTGTGTTATATTTCACCTTAGGCTCTTAATGTAGTTGTGTAGAGATTTCATGTGGAAAGGAAAAAAACCACGTCATTGTTTGCCTTGGCCCTTTGGTGTGGTCATAGAGTGATTTTGCATGGGAAAAAATGCTATCATTGGCCCTTGGAGTTGTAGTGGTAATTTGATGGGCTAGTAATGCATTTGTTAGAAGGAGCTATTGACATCAGAAATAAAAAAGAAAAGGATTTGAGTGAAAAGGTAAAGAGAAAAAAAATGAAAAAGGGAAAGAAGAAAAATAATGAAAAGAGAAAAGGCACAATAAAAGAAGGAAAGAAAAAGAAAAAACAAAAAAATAATGATAAAGGGAAGAAAGGACATAGAAATGAATAAAAGGAAAGGAAAATAGAAGAAGGAAATACATGAAAGATAGAAAGAAACAAAAATATATATATGCAAAAATGATGTAAATTAGGAAGAAACAATGGACAATAGAAGGAAAGAAAATCTATTAAGAAAAAAATAGAAAGAAGGAAACATGAAGGAAAAAGTTCATGCATATATGCTCTATGCATATAAAAAAAAAAAGAATGAATGGTCTTGAATACATATATCCATGCACATGTAAAGTCGAGTGTATGAAGGCATGCTTACACAAGAACCACATGTATAGAGGACCACATGCACAAAATCAAGGATGGGATTAAATGGTAAATGTATGAAGCCAATTGAAAATCAATACATGTATGTAGTCAATTGACAAATACATATGCACTCACAACCCAACATACAAATTATTCCCCATGAACATATATGCATGATATTAAAATATATAGATGAAATTTGAGTGGGATCAACATTATTCAAGAAAGAGAAAAAAAGAAACAGAAATTATAAAAAGAAAAAATATTTTTATATCAAATATATATATATATATATATATATATATATATATATATATATATATCATGTTAAAATATTAAAGATAATATCTATTCATGCCTAAATTACCAACATACCTCTATATATGGTTAAATTACTAAAATGTCTTTGTACATGGACAAATTATTAAAATGTTGTCTACATATATTGACATTATCATATGCTTTTAGATAAGAGTTTAAATTGTTTGAAATATTAATTTAGACATATATGAAAAATGTGCATGTCCAATGTATTAAAATGCCCCCACTAGATGAGACATAAATATCTAAAGACTTAAAATATCAGTTGCTTTTAGATAAGTGACTAAATTATTTGAAATATAAATGAAGCCACACATTAGATATTAAAAATACAGATATATCCAAATGTCTAGAAATGCTATATACTCTTACATATGAGCTTAAACTATCTAAAATATTATATGCTTTTAGATAAAAGTTTAAATTATCTAAAGAAAAATATAAGAATTATACTTTTGGATAATAGTCTAAACTATCTAAAATATTGATTTAAATAAAAAAAATACATATATGTGAAGATATATCTAAAGTACCAAACTGGTCCTTTACATGAGTATGTTTAATATTTGAAGTGCTTCACTACATGAGCATTTGAAAGCCCCCCTTCCATGAGTGTAAAGCATGTGAAATATAAAATGTTCCATTACATGAGTATTCTCTTACATGCTTTTAGAGCATCTCTTACATGAAGCTCAAAACATATTTGAAATTATCAAAGTACTCTTCTACATAAATATATTTGAAATATACAATGCTCCCTTACATGAGCATCTTTAAAATATGATGTTCCACTATATGAACTAAAGACATTTAGTGTTCCTTCACATGAGCATGTTTAAAATGAAATGTTTCCTTAGATGAGCATATTTAAAACATAAGTATTTTATTATATGAGTATGTTTAAAATATGAAGCTCCATTACATGAGCATATTTAAAATGAAATGCTCTCCTATATGAGCATGTTTGAAACATAAGTGCTATATTACATGAGTATGTTTAAAATGAAATGCTCTCCTATATGAGCATGTTTGAAACATAAGTGCTCTATTACATTGGCATGTTTAAAATATGAAGGTCCATTATATGAGTTACAAATGTTCAATGCTCCATTACATGAACATTTGAAAGTTCTCTTGCATGAGTTAAAAACATTTAAAGGCCTATTTGTGAACTTAAAAAGTGACATAAAGTAATAAAAAAGAAAGTGTTGGAAAGTTCACAAAGTGACGAAAAAGAAAGTTGCAAAAAATTATAAAAAGTCACAAGAAAATTATAGTGTTTGTGCATTAACAAGAAAGTGACAGAAAAATTCAGAAAGTAATAGAAAGTGAAAAATAATAAAATGTAATAAAATATGAATGAATAATATAAAAATATTTTTAAATATCTCAAGTTTATGGAAAAATTAAAAATGTTTTCATTCTTCGTAAGAATACATTATATATTACGAGGTTAATATAAATTTAACATATTATAAAAATTTATTATTATTATAATTATTCATTAGTTATTATTATTATTTTATCTTTTTTTTTAACATACGAATTTAACAAATTACATTTTCTTTTATTTTTTTCCTCTTCTTTTTTTTCTTTACTTTCTGTCACTTTTAGGCCATCCAGCTTGAGAAAAAGGACGACTTTGCTTCCTCTTATAAAATTTTCTTTGGTGGAAAGTGAGAGACACTTTCTATTACTTATAGTGTTTGTCACTTTCCACTAGATACAAACATACTATATTTTTTTACTACTTTTACTTACTTTCCTTTCCACCACTTTCCCTTACTTTCCCTCATGCACAAATCCCCTCTAATGTTTCAATGCATGAGTAGTTCAATGCTCACTACATGAACAATCAAAACATCCAAAAGGCAATAAGTTCCACTATATGAGCTTAAAATTCTTGTTGTGTATAATATATAGATTATTCATTAATGTAAGCATGAATGTTCTTGTGTTAGATTCATTTTCTTGATTACATATGATAATTGTTTATGAAATTTTTCATGGTAATTAACAAATTCTCATTGGGAGTGGTTTAAGAGAGGTTCAAAAGGAATAAGAATTTATTAAAATAAATGAATTCTTTAAAGTGTGAAAAATTCCATGTAAATAAAATATCATGCTTAGTGGGTCAAATAGTAATCATACATATTTACTTTTTATTCATGAAATCTAATACTTTATTTTCTTCTCATGCACAAAAATGCTTGCGATGACCAATAAGATCATGCACATCAAGAAGTTCAAGAGCTTCGGGCTAGTGAAATATACACACTAGAATGATGCTATTAGACTAATGAGGGTGTAGAATGTCAATAATTTTGTAAGGTCTACTTCAAAACAAACGTCACCTCATGTCACCATTGCACTCAAGAATGGCAACATGCTTGCTTCTTCAAAGTTTGTTGTGAAACCCTAGGGAGCTAACCAATCTCCTATGGAAGAATCACAATTTGGGGGAGTCATAGTCATTATTGTTTCCTTTCAAATATTTCCATTGTAAAAACATGAGTTGGGTATACTTGTATTTATGGTTGCATCTTATATTTTTGTTCCATTCTTTAAAGTGAGTTCATGGAATGGTAATGATAGTTTCTTTAGGATTTAGTAGTTATTGAAGTATGAATTAGTCTTATATTGTGTTGTAAGTGAGCTTAGTTGGTTGTGTGATTTTAAGACTTACATGATTATTTTTTGTTGTGACAACAAATTATTCTATGGTGGTGACTAGCCTTTACTCTTCCTAGCACTTATGCATTGTGGTCAATACTAAAACTAGGTCATAAGGTTGTTAAGACCAAATGACTCACCAGAAAGGGGTGAATGGTGATATATGTATAATTTGAACTTATTTCTAACTAATTTGATTTAGTACAAATATTAAACTAATAAATAAACATGTATAGTGAAAAAGATAAATAAGAACACAAAATTTTTAGGTGGTTCACTAACTTTGTTAGTCCACCTTCAATAATCACTTGAGCTTCACTAAGTATCTAAACACTTATATATACTTACTTTCAGGTCGAAGCAAAAACTAACCATTTACTTAAGTTTTTTGATTGTAGCTCTAACCAACATCTTCTAAAAGTTTTCAGGTCGAAACTTCAGTAAATTAACCTATTTGAATTTTTAGGTTAAAACTCAAATCAACATAATATGTAGCTTTCTGGTTGAAGTCATGAACTAATGATTCTTCTTGAATTAGACTTTCAGTGTATGAAGAGTGTTTAGAATGAAAAAGTGCATAATATTAACGGTTAAATGATGGTTAATTGCATAATATTTAGCTTATCATATGAGAATTAAGCCATTATGTTATAATTGCACTGTTATAAGCTTTAATTAAAGAATCTGCTTAATTTGGGGGAATTAATGTTAATTTAGTACATTTCTGAACTGTCGGTAAGTTGCAGGCTGTGAAATTCTTAAGTATCTGAATTTTCTGATATTTAAAACAGTTATGTTTGACAGACCGAACATGTATTGGATAGTTATGTTTAAACTGTCGAACAGTTATGTTTTAAAAGAATATTTTATTATTTTTTGAAGTACACGTGTCGAAACCATAATACATGACTTAAGTGAACTTTCGGTGAGTTATCTATAACTATCCGAAATTGCAGCTGGACATCGGATAGTTATATGTGTAACTCTCCGAAATCTCTTTTTATTTATAAAATAGCTGTAGACACGTTTCATGTTCTGGGAAAGTGACTTAAGTGGATTTTCGGTGAATTATCTCTAATTATCCGAAATGTTTCTTTTATTATTAAACTGCTGCTGACACATGTCGAGATCTAGTAGATTTAAGTTATATATCGGTGAGTTATTTGTAACTATCCGAAATGCATCTGAGCATCGGATAATTAAGTTTATAAGTATCCGAAATGCATATAGGCATCGGATAATTAAGTTTATAAGTATCTGAAATGCATCTGAGCATTGGATAGTTAAATTTATGCACGTGTTTTATAGTTAAATCAACGAAGAAAGTCCGTTGAGTTATCTGTAACTCCACAGACTATTTATTTTCTAATATGCCACTGTAGTAGTTGCAGGAACAGATAGTTGAAAGAAAAAAATCACGATCGCACGTATCATGCAGGAATTCACTCGTCGAAGGGAGAAGAAATCATCGTCATTGATATGAATGAAGGAAATCCAACCGACCATTCAAGCAGAAGCAGTTACCATTGAAGAAATATAAAAGAAAAGAAGAAAAAGAAATAAAGGGTGTGTGATCGATGGGTATGACTAATGTGTATAGAGGAGGAGCACCGAACTTTCTACAAACAGTGTTGGCAATTCTCTGAAGTACTACACAAACTATCATTACCACCACCATAATCACCAACCATCGGAGGTCTGTGAGGATACTTTTCTGATGTCAGGTCGATTCCGAGCCAAACATAGTGCTTGACAACCACTGTGAAGAGTGATCGCGTCGCGGGAAGGGAAACCATTTTCACCAAGTATCGACTCATATTTCAGGAGATTGTAAAACTTCTAGCCTTGACTTCGGGTTGATGCTTGTATGCTAAAGAGGAGATCATCTTGCAATTCTGGACTTGTAATTCTATAGGGAGAGGAGACAGAATTGTAAGTGGTTTAATTTTCAGTGGTGTAATTGCGTCATATGTAGTGACGGAAGTATTTACTGTCGATTGAGATTACTTTACATTTCACCTTTCGCCCATTTCTATGTTCATATTAAAACAAAAATATCAAAAACAACTTATATGCGTTTGTATTTTGTATTTAAGTGTTGTATTGTTTGTGTTGTATCATGATTAATATTATCTTTGTCAGTATTGTGATTGTTTTATGTTTGTTTTAGTTTTATAATTTACTGAAATTGGTTCATTCAAAAGACTTAAAAATTTTAATGGTTACTGTTTGAATTATCTGAATGTTAGTATTGCTTAATGATAAATCTAGTGTTTACTAACATTAAAAAGCTTAATTGATGTTATTTACAATATGTGGAACCGCCCAATGGTTGGCCTAATTCCTCTGTAAATAGCAGTATTAAAAAGAAAAAACAGGTTCGTGGAGTTAACTTAAGTTTATGAGGTTAGTTCGTTGAGTTAGTCATAACTCAACGAACTTTGTCCATTGAGTTAACTGTAATTCAACGGAGAGCTTATTGAATATATATAAATTTGATTGTTAACAAATAGACAGCTCTCAACTTTTAAGCAATTTCCTGTAGGATCGACCTGTATTTACACACTGATACAATAGACACTGTGCACTTGCAGTTAAAGTACAAATTGGAATTAATATCTAATTTGTATTAAATGTTGTTTGTGTACTTCTAAAAAAAAAGAATAGGCATAAAGATAAATTAACTAAGTAAAAACAGAAGTTAATAAATCCATGTTTTTCTGGTGCGTTGTTGGAGATCCAATCAGGTTTTTCTGGTGTCGTGCTGGGAAATCAAACAGAGAGCTTTGAGAATCTTTTAGTATTTTCAACTTTCAGCTTGTTCTCTATTATATTGAATCTGAAATATGCTTTCTTCTGTATTGATAGATGATCTACAATATTTTTAATATCTCTTTCTGCATTTTCGTTGAATGATCTGATTATATTTATATCTGTAAATTTAACGATTATATTTGTTTTTAATGGTATTAATTATGCTGTACTGTAATTCTTAACAGTCCTATAAATAGAAAGTTATCGTTTAATAAACTACATTTTGTAACCTTCCGATTCTAATTGATTTTCAGATAGTTTCATTCGAAACCTTTCGAAAACTCTCTAAAATTATCCGAAGGCTTGAACGATGCTTTATCATGTGAATGTTTAAGTTCGCACATGATATAATTTTGATTCAGATTGCTTAATTTGAAATTTTTCGATTTCTTCTGTCTTTTGGAATGTTTCTTTTGAAATCTTTCGAAATCATTTTTGAAACTATCCAAAGGCTCAAGAAGTTTTTCTATACCTGTCACATGAATATTTAAGTTTATCATGTGAAATCTCTTTAAGTTTGGATTGCTTGGATTTGAAACTTTTCGAAATAACTCATCTTTCGAATGGTTTCACTTGAAATCTTTTAAAAGTATTCGACATAGTGAACAATTATTTTTCTGCTTGTCATGTGAGTTTTTAAGTTTTGCACATGAGATTTTTTTAGTTTTAGTTAACTGTTTGAAACATTCTAAAAACACTTGTTTTTCGGATAGTTTCACTTGAAACCTTCCGAAACTATTTTGTGAAACCTTCTGAAGAGTGAAACCTTTCGAACATATCTGAAACTATCTGATTAAGTTTGAAACCTTCCGATATGTTTTGACCAACTGTGAAACCTTTCCATTGTCCTGGAACTTAATGATTTCTTTTGGATTTCTTGGGCAATAATCATCTAGTCTATTTGACTGTTATTTGCTTTAACTCTTTATCTATATTTGCTGAAATACATAAGCTCCTTATACAGATTTTTACATTATCAAAATTCAAAGGTCTTTTTAAAGGCCATGGTAGGCTTGCGATAGGATCTATATGAGACCTAACCAACTTTTCTCATATTGTCAATAGGTATGAGCTAAATAATCTATGCATATTCCACCTCCTTTCTATGTACTTAATTATAGTTGCTATTTGACTTCTATCACCAAAAATGGCATAGAAATATGGTAGCCATATAGTTAGTTTATAGGAAGGAGGTGGAATATGTGTAGATTATTTGAATCATATCTATTGACAACATGAGAGTGGTTGGTTGAGCTTTGTATGGATTCTATTGCAATGTTGTTATAGCTTCACAACCTTGCTTTAATTGGCCATAATGCAAAAGTGCTAGGAAGAGTGAAAGTTAACAATCATTGTAGAATAATCTATAGTTACATAAAAAAAAAAAACTATGTTTTAAAACCACATGTGACTAACTAAACTCACTTACAACACAATACTAGATTAATTCATACTTAATAGTTACTCCTAAAGAAACTATCACTACCATGCCATGAACTCACTTTGCAGAATGAAAGAAAAATATGAGACATGATCAAATGGAGTATGCCCAACTTGTGTATTTATAGTAGCAGTATTTAAAAGGAAATAATAATGACTATGACTCCCCCAGACATTTTTCATAGCATTGAATAATATTTTCTCAAGGTTAGTCAGCCACATCTTATTTTTCTACATTTTGTTGTTTATTTTTGTCATTATTTACAAGCATACAAACTATACAATTCATTGTATGTGATATTTTTCTATTTAATTATCTAAAAATTAAATCTAATTGCTTTTAAATGTCTATTATAATTTTATTTTTTCTTAAATTTCAAGTTGAAATTCAATGCTCTTCCTTTGAAATTTGTTATTTCCTTGACTTCATCTTGCCTCCATTGAAATTTCCACTGATGCTTAATGCATCTCTTTTTTTTTTGTAAGATCAATACTCCATATGATATGGATATCAAATACCTTGCTTCAATATTGTATTTTTCATACAACTCTAACTTTGGTGGTATTTATGATGGATTTGATTTCAATGGTATTCTTGTGTTATTTTGAAAGCTGATGGCATGCACTCGTTCATTAAGTTTTGTTGAATCATGAAGGTATATAAAACTCATTTCTGGCCTAGCAATATTTGATACTTTGGATAAGTTATATTATGTAGTGTTTACCATTTTGCCTCTTCAAAACTTAAAGAAGGTATTGCTTTGCACGGTCATGTATGATCTTAGTCTTTGCATATTTTTCTATTTTAGGATGAGCGAGAGATTGCATTAGATGAGCTGAAGATTGTTGAACAGAGATACAAAAGGCTGAGGGTTCTTTTTGTTATACTGAAATCAGTTTTTATTTGAATGTTTATGAAGTTGATGACTGATTGTAAGTTGTGCATTGCTTTTAGGAAGAACTGAGTCTATATGCAGAGAATGATCCAGCAACACTTGAAGCAATGCGTAGGAATTGTCTCCTTTTTATTTCTTTTCAAAAATTTCTGTTTCACACTATGACGTGCTTAAATTGAAAAGTATATACACTCTATTTTCATTGTCGTCTTCTGCTCATGACACGTTAAATGTGTTATATAGGTCTTTCAGTCATATTATGTCTTGGTTTTCTTGCAGATAATGGAACTCTGGTTGCCCATTCAGCTGCAAATAGATGGACAGGTTTGTATTCTAGTGTCTACTCCAAGAGTATAGATATGATACCAAACTGTTCATTTAATTAGTATTTTTGCACAAGAATGGCTCAGAACTACCAAAATTTTACTATCAATAGTCTTCCATATTTAAGGCACCTCAAATTTTTTGAACTTTATTTTTCAGACAACATCTTCACCTTGCAACAATGGTGTTCAACTAACTTTCCAGAAGCCAAAGAGCAGCTTGAGCACATGTACAATGAGGTATGGATGATTATTATGCAAAATAGAATGAGATTTCTTCCACTAGTCAATTTATAACTTGTGATGTCCACATAATCGATACACTGATAATTCCAGTTGGCTATGCTGCTTTTAACATCAGTCAAATGTTTTCCCATTTGATTGCAGGTTGGAATAACAGATGATCTTGATTACTTGCCATAAATATGGGAAAGGTAACAATGTAAGCCTATTTCACTGCGTACTGTATTGGCCTTGATAGACGGCCTTTTAGAAGTCAGAGTCCTTTTGATCTATCACATTCAGTGAAGCAGATTGGCAGATGACTTGGATAGGTAGTCAAAGTCCTTTTTATCTTGTCCTTGTTGATATTTGGGGTCACATGTTGGTTGTCTTTTTTTTTTTTTGAACATCATTACTACATTGATTGCATTTATTAACGATTTTTCTAAAATCTGTTGCGTTTGGAACTTTATTTAGGATCTCAACTTTTTAGAAATATTTGCTAGGAAATAGTACCATTTGCAACTTATCGAATTTTTTTTTCCTGCAAATACAAAAGTTACGTAGGTGGCCTTTCAAAATACAGGACAATGGTTTTACAAATTTCCAATAAATTAATATCTTTTAACTTTTTGAAGAGTATTAAATTTGAGCTAAAAGTAGAAATTTTATTTCCAAAAAAGTTGGAACTATTGAGTACGCATGGAAATGTGTTTTTTAAAGAGATACTTTTTTTGAATAGTTGCAGAGAAATTATAGTTTGAAATGCAATCTTATTAAAATATGGGAAACAAGTTTTTGATATTCTCAATTTTTTTATTGAAATAAAATTGCAATATTTGAATGCTACTTGTATTTTTGGTGCTGAAAATGCCTTATAATTTGTTCAATCTGATATGGTTGGTTTTTATGCTTCCAGTCGAATGCTTTCCTATATGCTTTACAGCAAAATGATGCGACTAAAACGAAACATTGACATAAAGATATTGGTCACACTTTAATGTTTCAAATGAATGTTCCTAAAACTTTATAGTCTGATTTTTTTCTTTTTTTCTTGATAAATAAATAGGATGCCCTTCACTGCCTTATTAGATGTCTTCAAGTTTTAGGCGTCTGTTTTTTCCAAAACCGTTTCTTGGCTCTCGACAATCTTGCACTTTTCCCAATCGTGTTTCTTAAAGGATATCACTACCATAATTTCATAGCAATGCATTTTTGTCACCTTCTCTTCATGTCATTTTCCTTGAGTTCTTGCTTTTCTTTTATTCCTCTTCATCTATGAAATAGTTTGAGTAAATGATATATTAGAGTTATTTGTGTATTGTGGGTTTAGTCTCACATTAATTGTGTTTATCTCTTTTATGTAGTTCTATATATAAAAGTCTAATCTTTGTGAATAGAATTATTCTTTTTTCACACATCTCTTGTATTCTCACATAGTTAAATATCTCTCTTCCTTGGTTGGTCATTGAAATTTTGTGAAGTCTAATATTGTTGATGTTATGGTTCATTTCCGTTGAGTTTATGCACAGTGAATTTGAGGCAAATCATCACATCAGCCTCAAGTTAGGGACCTCAGTAAGATAGTCCCAACTAAGTTCATGATGTCCTCATTGCACTCAAAAAGGTAAATAATGTATCACCATTCATCTTATTTTTGACTTTATTTCCTATCATTGAATACAACGTCAATTTTGTCAACTTGCCTGATCCATTTTCTCAGCTTCCTAGGAACTACTTTGATGCTATGTAAATCCCTAACTGGAAGGCTGCAATTCACAGGAAAATGTGGGCCTTCTTAAATCCTTAAACCTAGGAGATAATTGAAAGGCTACTATTGTTAGTCGTAGATGTTTGTTAAATACAAATTAGATAGACAAGCTAGGAGGTGTAAAGTTCTTTTGGTGGCAATAAGTTTTGCCTAAACCTATGAGAGAAATATTTTCCTTGGTGGCTAGGATGAATTCCATCTTGACTGTTAATTTCAATTTGTATTGATCTTGGTTGAAAATTGTATTAGCTTGATGTCAAAAATATCTTATTATATGGTGACCTATAGGGATACAAGCTTATGGGGCAGAGCCTTAGATGAAGGCAAGAAATAAGTTTGCATATTTAAACAAAAAAAGTTGCTTTCAACCAAAGTCACTCGTGTCTATTAAAATTTTGGTTGTGATAAACTTTATATGATGCACGGTAGACGACTTAGTTCACACCGCACAAAATGACAAAGGAGGTATCATCCTTGTTACCTACATAGATGGCATCATCTTATGGGAAGTGATTTTGTTGGAGGTTTTTATGTGTACCATTGACTTTTAAAATTTTCCATCAATACCATTAGTAGTTAAATTTACTATCAAAATAAAAAGACATAACAAAAGATAATAAGTTTTGGGAATCAATTATTTCTTTCTTCTTTCATAGCATCACTCCAGCGTTTAAACACAGAACTTTCATGGGGTGAGAAGCCCACTTCAACATTTGTGACATTAGTGTTCCACTAGTGCTAGTGGCAAGTCTGTCCTAGTTTGATTTAACTTTTTAAACCAGGTTCACCCTAGAGCTTGTAGTTAAATTTTCTAATCAAAAGTAAGATAATGAAATCATGCTAATTTTGGAAGTTGGATTAAGAACAATGGATAACTATGATAATTAAATGAGTGAAAATATAGTTAAGGCATATTTTGAGTGTTGAAAAGAAAGAATTTTAAGATTTTAAAGGAAAAGAGAATTAATGCATAGAAAGGTACCCTCCCTCCTTCCAACGTGAGATTGAAGGTCAGCTTCGGTTCGATCGAAGCCTTTTCATTTTTTTTTTTTTAAAAATCTTCGGTTGGATAGAAGATTAGCTTTGATTTTAGCGAAGCCTGTTTTTTTGTTTATTTATTATATATATATATATATTATCGATTTCCCATTTGTGTTTTTTTCTTTTCTTTCTTCTTCCCTTTTTTTTTTTATTTTTTAAATATCTTAACTTTCGTTTTAAACTTCTTAAGATTTTTAGAAACTTGTATATTATGCCCAAAATTCCCTTTTGATTCCATTTTAAACATTTATGTTTTCATGTCTAAAATATTTTAATTTCATTCTTTTTTTATTATTATCTTAACATATATATGTTTATATATATAAACAATATTTTATGTTACACATCACTTGACACTTGTAAATGTTGGGTGGCTTTCCTTGATATTTATAAATGTTGGGTGTGACATGTCTCTCCCTTTTCTTCTTTTTTGTATGTATTTCGATACTCTTTTTTTTTATATATCAAAAAAACGATAAAATTTTGGCAGTACCTTCTTGAGAAAATAAATACATTTTCGACTTATTGTCTTCGTAGATTGTTTGTACCTATTTTACGGAAAGCGTGTGGCGAATAACCTTCTATATTTTGTAAATCATCGTCGTAGTTTGATTTCATTTTTAGGAAAAGTACGGTAACATTCTTTTTCTTTTCATTTTCACAACTGTTGTAGTCAATTTCCTTCTAAGACGGTGGGTTATTCTTTTTCAATATTCCTCCCTTCTTTTTTCTTAACCAGAATGGAAACCCACCTGTTTCCTCTGTTCTTTGCTTTGCTTTGCTTTTCTTTTCTTTTCTTTTCTTTTCCCCTTGCAGTGGAAACGCACGACAGAGGTTGAGGCGTGCGGCGGAGAAGAAAAAACTCGACGTTCACATGCAGGAGGGGTTGCTCGTCCGTTGGAAATCTTTCTATCGTCAGGCTGCAGTTGATTTTCGGAGAGAGAGAATGTGTTTTTTTTTTTCAATCCCGTCTTTTGTAGCCGATGACGCACGTCGTAGAAAATCGCGAGAGATGCGTAATTTGTGTGCGATCGTGAAAAGAAATAGTAAAAATCGTGGCCGATTCATGGATTCTCCAGCAGCGCATTCTCGAAACGCTATTTTCATTTTTTTTGTTTGTTTCTTTTTCATTGTGGCTGTTTTTTTTGTCTGTCTGATTTCATCATTTTCAATTTTTTATCATTCGGCCATTCTTTTTTTTTTATCATTTCGTTTTTTGTATTCATTTTGTCTATCTTTCTTCTTTTGTATTATTATTTTTTCATCGTATTTTTTCCTTTTGTATATATATATATATATATATATATATAAATTTTTTGTCGTCAACAAATACTGTTACTACAAAATAGTATATCATCGGTACACTAGTTGCATTATAGAAAGACTCATTGTGATTGGCACACCAGTCCTACTAGCGATCGGAGAAATGACATACCGAATTCATTGAAAACAGAAGATGTATTTAGCCATTGTGTCTTTTTTTCTAGGCCACAAACCTTCATATATATATGTATCCCCAGGTTATGCAACACATAATAATTCCTAACGCCTCTTATGCTTCTCTCCAACCTTCAAAGGCATCATTTTGATCGCAATTCACTTTAGAAGGCTTGCATTCTAAAGCATCCATTGAAGAAACTCAAGCATCACGAAGAGAGCTGCGTTCAAGAGATCGAGTTCTTCACTACTGTAAGTTATTTTTATTGTGAAATTTAGCTCGTTGGATTGTGGTGAGGACTCGGTTGTGACGAAAGGATTTGCTTGGTGGGTTTGCTAGGGTTGTGTAAATGGTAGGGTGTTAGCCTAAAACAACACTGGATTTAACGTAGGACTCAAATGGTATGGCTTGAAGAGTAGACACAACCCTAGGTTTGAGATGAACCATAATAAATTCTGTGTTCTTGTGGTTTACGTTTTTATTTCTTCTATTTGCATGACGCTCAATGTTTGCATAGCATATTTACTATAAGTTTGTTAAAATTAATTAAAATTTATTATTGACTTCCTTCTGGTAATGTTAATTGATCCTAATAGTTGCTCTTTGTTTGTTTATTGCTTGCCCTTGGCATAGATCTTGTTTTGTCATTCTCCTCTGCAACCACAACTCTAATACCACGAGGAAATCAACTCATTGGAATCATTATGGATCGAAAAAGAACAATGGTGGTGAGAAAGATAGAGTTGATGAGATGAGTTCTTTTAAAAAAAGGTGACGAAACCCTCACCCTTACACAATATTTATATTAAAATAAAAGTCAATCTTGGTAACTACGATAGACTTATAACCTACTTAATAAATGCACTACATTTAGTAACAAGATTTATATTTTATCTCCTTCAATTTCAAGCATAATTGCTAACTCAAACTTTTCTCAAAAATAAATCTCATAAGCACAAAAGTTGGTCATTTATTCTCTATTGTTGCACAATGGTTGATTGGGGCTTTCCACATTTGAGTTCTAACATTTTCACATTGCAAAAAAACATAAATGTTTGTTAAGCAAAGCATGAAGGAGCTCTTGCTTCTACCAAGAGAGAAATATCTAGCTCATTTTTAGTTCATTATGAATGAAGAATTTTTAAATTTAATTTTAAGTTGAAATAATATGATTGCATTCACTTATGCAATTCGTTATATAACATTTCACTAATTATTTTGAATAATTTTTTTTCGAGATTTATAGAAGATACAAAGAATTATATTTGTAAGAGAGAGAGAAAAAAAGAGAAAAATTTATAAGGCATGATTCAATTTATATGTAAAAGTATATTTTTGATGTTATTTTTATCACACCCCAAAAAAAAATGACAATCGTAATAATATTAAAGAGAAAAAAACATATAAATAAAAGTTTGGTGTGCAAAAAACTCTCTCCTTTAATATTATAAGGTTGATACTTACTAAAGAAGTCTAATAACAAGAAATTAAATATTTACAAATAAAACTCGTAGTGGAAATGACAAAAGTTAATTACAATTTGACCTTAAGTAAAAAGTACAAAATAGGGTACACACTATAATATTTGTTATTCACAATTTATTTATCATAGTTGGCAAAAGGGTGTTTAACGTGTCCTATTTTGCTTACACTCACCTTGAGTGTCTATTAGGTATTCTAAAAAAAAACAATAACAACATGTGAACTAAAATAAAATAAATATTAATATATCATACATGTAAAAGGAAGATTGTAATATCAACTCAATGCAATAATATAAAGTATGCAATCTTGTTACAAATAAAAATGAATATTGTAAATTACAATAATAACTTGAGCCACAATATCAAATTTGTTCATATATTTTATTATTTAATTTAGAAATGACTGCATATTATACTCTTTATGGTAGGGTGTAAGTACCTCAATTTTGGACATATATTAGATAGATGTTCATAGTTATTTTGATAGCCTAAGGCTGCTATCCACGCCCTTGATCATGCATTTGTGCTGTTTGTTTGGCGTTTGCACACTTGGATCATCTATATTATCTCCAAACAATCTTGACCCTTCATTTGTGAGGTGTATGATCAACCCCATTGTAAGGGCGTAATCATATCCATCTAACCTCGTGATGGAGGTCATTCTCCCTTTAATTGATCGATCATTCTATCAGATTGTCAATCAGAACCTTGGATCATCTTAGATCAACTTTAGGTGATCTTGGCCATACATTTGTGATGAACAATTTGCCTGTTCATCTAAATGTTAGTTCGATCAACTTATGTCCTTAGAAGGATCAACTCCCATTTGATTGGTTAATCTTTTAGTTGGATCACTAATCAGACTCTCAGATTGCTCCCAATTAGCTCTGGATGAACTAGGCTCTTCATGCATGATGGATCACTTATCTGACCATCTAGATGTCGATCGGGCCATTCGACCTCTAGAGAGGGGTCTTTGTCCTCTTGATTGACTAATCCTTCAATCGGATTGTCAATTAAATCCTCCAATTGCCTTAGGTCAGCTTTAGATGATCCTAATCCTTCATTTGAGATTTGGAATTCTTGAGACCATTTGAGCCTCAACCAAATTGAATTAGCCAAAATAGAGGTCATTTTCAGATTCAGCACATTCAAATTACCCAAGGAGACACTTTTCAACATTTTGGTTGGGTGCTACGTGTTGTCTTTTAGACGTGCCACATGTTGCACCCTGAGGTTGCTACGTCAGCAACTGCTGTAGAGCATCCCATCGGATTTAGACCTGCTTAGTTTAGATCCAAATCCGAATTCAGATCTAGGTGGTGTAAAACTACCTAGGGATGCATGTAAGAATTGAAAAAACCACTTTCAGCTCATTGTAATACCACGCTCCAATGCCATTGCATCACCACTTGCCATCGCGACCGCCACTCGTCTTTGGCTAGCCATCATTCACACTTCCTCACACACAGGTAACCCTGTTTCCTTTGAATCTTGTTTTCGAAGCTTAGGCGTTCTTTTCGGCAAGTTTTCATCTATGTTGAGTGGATTTTGTAGGTGGAGCGACGAGCTCGCCGTCGGTCGCACTTGCTTTCTCGCTTTTCTACTTCTCTCGACCACTTGCAGCTTGGATTTTTCCACTCCCGAGGTCGCGAGTTCCCTGCTTAACATTCCTGATCATCATTGGGATGTCACGTTCTTGTTTTTGCCTTTCTATTTTGTTGGAGAAGCCTCGTCGCCATCGGAGATGAAGGCCGCCTACGTCGCAGGCTACGCGGGAATCTAGTGAGCATTTCAATTCTTGGCCATTGGATCTTCGTGTGAATAGAGTCAGGCCGTTGGATCTGGACAGTTAAGTCATGATCGTTTGATCCCCTATTTTAAGTCGCAGCAGATCTAGCCATTAGATCTTGCAGTGACAAATCCTCGCCATCCAATAGATCTTTAGATCTGACAGATTTGAATTGTTCGATCAAGATTGATTAGTTCGATCTTGATCATTTGTTAGATCTGACCTTGACTATCAGATCTTGGACCAAGACATCTTGGTCGTTCATCCTCGATGAGTGGGAAAAGGGGTTTGGCCATCACTCAACCTACCACTGCTTGTGGTCGCAAGCACTGCTTATTCACTGCGAGCTTCCACTGTCGTCTCTACCGTGAGCTTCGCTAATGCACTGCAACCACCGCGAGCTCCGCCACTCCACTACAACTATTGCAAAATCCATCGTTTCGCCACGATCATTGCAAGCTTTCGTCGCGAGCTCCGTCGCTCCACCGTGACCTCATCATCACTTTGCTGCTATGATTCCACGTGTTGCTCACCTTGAAGCCCTAACACCTCAAGTCGCATTGTTGTTAGTTTGCCCATGTGTTGGAGCACTAGAGGTTGGATGGCGGGAGTGGAGAACGTGGTTGTGTGCTCTCCGTGAGTTCACTAGAGGACAACCGCTAGTGCTGGAGACAAAGGTCTTCACCACCACGGTTTGATGACTCTTTATGGCCATCAGATCATCTGTATGTGGACAATCGAGATCGTCCACGTGTCCCAGTCTACAGCAGATCTTGAACTAGGTTAGTCGGTAGATCTGGATCCACAGGATCAAGATTTCCATAGTAATCTCGTGGATTTACCAATTCAACCGGTAAATATTGGGTTAATCTTGCTTTAGGCTGTGATTAACTGGTAATAATAGATTAATCAGGCTCATGGGATTAGTTGGTTAATCTGCTGTCAGAGGTGTTGATGTCATCTTTCTATTCGATGACGTCACCTTCCATCTAATGACATTAGCATTCTATCTATTGACATCATCAGCTAATTTTTTAAGGACTTCTCATAGATTTTAGGCATCCTTTTTGGCCATTTTGGTCATGTCTTTTCCATTGTAATTGTGTGAAAATGACGTTATTAACCCTCTAGGGAGGCACCTTTATGTACCACGTGCGTTGCCCTGAAGGGGGAATTTTACGCATTTTGTGGTGAAGTTCTGGGCCATTGCACCTTTTATGGAGGCCTCATCTCTTATTGATGCCTTAAAGAAGGAATGTCGCTAGAGTACACGACATTCCAGGCCACCCTAGCCTTTTAAGAGGGTTTGACTTTATGAAAATTAAACCCCCCTTTTTTCTATTAGGTTAGGCTTGTACATAGACCTTCTATAGGTTTATGTCTTTTCCCCTTTTATTTGCTTTAGGTGGAGTCACCTTATAGTCAACCCTAATCATAGGTTAAGATTTTAGTGAACTTGGTTAGCTTTATTGACCTTAGTCAAAGTCGACTAAGTCAATAGTTGACTTTACTTTCCTCCTTGATTTTGACCAAAGACTTTTAGGGTTTTTACATGGGTCTCCAAGACCTATGATTTCTTTGGAAAGGCTTAGTTCACTTATCCCAATACCTTTAGAAGTTAGGATTACTTACACTCATCTCTTTGAGAGGTTGACTTGTCTAAGTTGATAAGGTGTCTTATATCTTCTCTATTCGTGCCTGAGAAACTTACTTAGGTCTCTTATATCTGCTTATGAGGGATTCCAATTTCACACCTCTTAGGTTTTCCTAATCTTTCTTTGATTAGATTAGGTGGCGACTTTATTTTTTTCTAATGCGAATGAGTTAGCTTGCATTGTTGGGGAGTGTCGTTTGTAGACCTTCTAGGAGTTTTTTTTTCCATATCCTATTTTATTTTCCTCATGAAGGAAAGAGTGTAAGCGAAATGCAAAATTTTCTTTTCGTGTATCTTTTCCCAGAAGGGGTTTACATAAGGTCACATATCCCCTTATGATTGGATTAGATATCTCAAATGTTTAAGATAAGACTAAGCATATCTTCTAATTTCTATTGTATACAATATTACAGTATTATACTATTTTAACTAGATTTAATAGCTAAACATTTATTCATTTTAATAGGTATCAAATTTCACATTAAGCCTAAAATAATAACATGCATTTTTTACAATAATTATCTTCAATATTAATTAATTTCATGTAAAATAAATAAGTTTTCTATAGTTAGTAACAAATATGCATATAAGGTAAAATAATTATGAATTCATAATATATGCTATAATATTCATAATATGTATTAATCTCTAAAAGTTATGTAAAATCTCAATATTTACATAAGCACATGATTATATCATAATCAAAATAAATGTGCAATAAACACTAATATATACAGTTAAGGATTTAAAAAACATAACACTAAATTCATGCATTATTCTCAAATACAAAGATGTTTGGACTAAATGAAAGAAAAACTTACAAAAAGGATAATTACAAAAGTCCACCAATTTTTCCTCTAACTTTTTCTTCCTTTATTTCTCCTTTTTTCTTTCCTCTTTTTTTTTTCCTCTTCTTTTTTTCCTCTTCCCCTTTCTTTTTTCTCTTCTCGTTCGGTGGTGAAAATTATTCACCGGCGAACGTTTCGTATATATATATTTATATATACGTGAACGTTTAAATTTTTTTTGTTATTTTATTATTATATATATATATTTACCGATGTCACAATGTTCAATACTTCTGCTACAATCTTTATCTTGCGAATGGGCTTGTTATCGTGCTCATCTGGATGGGAACCACTTCAACTGAGATGTCACCACCATGATTGGTGCTTCTTGACTCTCGTCTTATTACATCATGTGCCTCTAGCTCGACACACTCCTTCAAGAGCATGAGCACCTCAGTCATGGTTGGTCTTCGGATGGACATGAAAGAGGTGCATGCCAATGCAAGCTCTAATATTTTCCAAGCAGTATTGGTGCCATACTCCTCTTGAAGGCTTGGATCAATTATTTCACTTATCACCCCTTTTGCAACCCTTCCCTCCACCCACTTGACAAGATTGACATTTCCTTCCATGCTGATGATCGCAGGTTGACCAGTAATAAGTTCCAAGAGAACAACTCCAAAGCTGTACACATCACTTTTCTCGCTCAACATGCGAGAGTTGTAATATCTGTATAACAATTTAAAAGGAGAATTAGTTGCTACTTGACAAAACACTTACCATCTATGTAATTGTATTGAAAAGGAGACTGAGATATTACTCAGGGTCAAAATATCCTGGAGTTCCCATCACCATGGTCGTCACAGAACTGATTGCCTCATTCTGGAAAGTCTTGGACAAGCCAAAATCTGCAATCTTGGCCTCCAACTTATCAGTCAATAAGATGTTGCTGGTCTTTATGTCCCTGTGGACTATGGCTGGCTTGCAGCCTTTATGTAGATACTCCAATCCTATATGTAGCTCAAAGTTATATATGAATCAAGATTTAGAATTTTAGGAAATGCAAGAAAGCAAGAGAGGTGATTGCATGCATTGAGTCATCATTTGTTCAGACCTTGTGCAGATTCAACTGCTATCCGAAGTCGATCACTCCAAGACAATTTCATCGATTTGCAAGCTTCTCCTGCAACATCTTGTGATGAGTTTATTAGAAGAATATTTTCTTGATGAGTTTATTAGAAGAGTATTCTAAGTTTTTGTAATCATATTTACAAATGATTCAGAAAAGAAAGAGTTTAGATCAATAAAACTAGAGATTCTGCTTAGAGTAAAAAACCTGAAAGGTGGCCTTGGAGGTTTCCTCCTGCCATGTATTCATATACAAGTGCCATATGATTGTTGTCATTGCAGTATCCAATTAAGGATACCAAGTTCTTGTGATGGATCCTTGTCAAAAGTTGAGCCTACACCAAAAAATGGCATCATAATGGTTTTTACCAGTAACTCAACACCTACTAATACATTCTTGAAATCAAAATTTTTTTGATGTAAATTGACTTGCCTCCATTTGAAATTGCTTTGCTCCTAGAGGTGAAGACTGGGATTGTAACTTGACCGCCACTTGGGTGCCATTGTTTTTGACGCCATGGTAGACTTCCCCAAATCCTCCCTTACCTATTTGTTTACTGAAGTTGTCTGTGATGGTCTCCAACTCAGCATATGTGAAGCTTCTGCTATCCGAATGGAAGGATGGACGACCAATGCTCCTTTGATTTTTGTTCCTTTTTGGGGATTTCGAAGCTGAAAGGATCAAGAAAAATCTCTTCAATTTTATATGTTACAAGTTTTTAGTTGGTATTATTATTTCAATATCAAAAGGTTTTTGCCAATTCCACCTATTCTTACCTTTCCGTAAGATAACCAGTACCAATGCCATTATGATCAATACTACCACAAGAATTATAGGAACAACAATGATTACGGTTTTGCTTGAGCTCTTTCTTTCTCTCTTCCCACATTGGTCTGGGTTATTGGTACACAATTCTGGGTTGTTTGCAACACTAGCACACACAAACGAAACAAATCCAATAGAGAGTTGTAACGTCAAAAACAAGGAAAATTGTAGGAGAACAACTAGTTGTTATAACAGTAGATCTACACTACAAAAGTGAATCAAACCTTAGCTTGAGTGCTCCAGATGCTGATCTTTCTTGCAGGGCCTTTGGTATCTTTCCAGAGAGTTCATTGCTTGACAAATCCCTATTGTTCCAACACAAGATAGAATATATGGTCAATCTCCTTTGTTCACAATCATGCTGATGGCATAAAGATGAGCATGTAAGACCTACAGTAGTTTTAGGTGTGGTAGTTCCGACAAAAAGTCTGGGATGTTACCGGTTAAGCTATTGTTTGACAGATCCCTGCAACCATTGAACATGCTCTTTTAGTTTGATTCCAAAAAGTAACAAAAATCCACATATTAAGAAGAATTGACGACTATTTAAGAGGAAGAGAAGTTACAATGACTCTAGTTGTGTGAGGTTTGCAACAACGGCTGGTATTCTTCCTGGCAATCCGGTGGAGTCAAGCTTCCTGCAAGACATTTGATGTACCAGTATCACTCTCATATTTCTCTTCAAGTTCATTATTGGTGGAAAATATCTAAGGGTTAGTGTGTGTGATTGTTTAACTCGAAACTAACGAATAGAAGAATCTTTTATAATATATTTTGTATTAAATCTCACTATATTTTTTATATGTGACTATTTCAACATTCTCTTTTACTTATGGTCTTTTTTAAGTCTTAAGAATGTGTTCGATTTTGGATAAATAGATGTGTTGGGGATTGAGCTAAGAAATCCCTATTTGGTTTTAATAACATATTTTCTTCTCAAGTTTACTCCGACTAATTCAACAAGCAGCATTTGTAGGATGAGAAACATGGGAATCCTGGTTGGTACCGTCACTTACAGTGAAATAATCCTTGAATGGTTGGAACTATCATCGTAGCTACAGTTGAGCCCATGCCAAACCAAGCTCTTGGGAGCGCATGGATCTCCCATCCAGTTTCTCTTCACCTGGTACAACCCTCTTATCTTCATGATTGAGTCAACTACACATGTCCAATCACAAAGCACATGTCATGATCAAGACCAGGAAGAATATTTAGTCGAACCATCATACATGGTGCAGATTTTTTTGCAAGAATTGAAGTTGATGTTAATGAGAATATCATACCATCTCCACTATGAGTTGCAAGGTTCGTCATTTGCCTGACGAAATAGACCTCTATGGCATTGATGATGGGGGGGAGGGTGGAACCTGTTGCCTCATACACAGTGATATTGATCTTTTCTGGGGTCACTGGCCTAGGAGTGTACAACGTGTTGAGCGACAAGTAGGTCGGGCTAAATGGTCCGCGCCAATGTTTGTCGTTCACCGAGATGTTCAACAACCTCGTCTGATTCTCCGCAAGTTGCTGGAGCTCCGCAAAGTGCATGGCAAAGATGAACCTTCGATATTCACCTCCGTATTCGACTTTCCATTTCCATGAGATGTTCAAGCTTGTCGAACCATTTGCAGCTGCCTCCGCTGTGCTCATCACGTCTGTCGGCGGCTCAAATTGGTTGATGGCGTCAACCTTTGACGTTGTGGTTATCTTTGTCGTTTCGGCCTTATTGGTAACTGCCATCCAAATGCGGTCGTAGATGTCGTTTGGGTACCTTTGAGTGAAATCAAGCACCATTGATGTTGAATTATGCTGATCTCTCACATTATAATTAATCCATTCCTTTTTAATTTCAATTATCACAATTGACTACAATCTTCTAAGTTTAAGTCTTATACATCTACTAGGTTAAAAAAATAAATATAATTTGTAAAACTTGAAATGAAAATCATAAAGAATTATGTTAAAATAATCTCATCTTAAAAATAGAATGAATCTTGCACATGCACTACAATAATAACAAACAGCTCTTTAGTCGTGAATTAATTGGTGTTGAATTGTTTGTGGGAAATGACCTATTTGACAAGTGAAACGAGAGCATCGACAATGTAATGGACGGTGTATTTCTTCTTAATTTCATTTGATAAAAACCGCGGAGGAAGAGAATAGCGGAAAAAAGATTACCACATCAACAAAATGTATGCTAGTTAAACAAGGGGTTCCTGACCTGAGTTCTTCGGTTGCTGCATAATTGCCTCTACCTTGGAGGACCAGCGACTGGGAAGAATTCACCATCGGATAGAGATGATCCTTCAATGGCCTCATTTCCAACGTGGATATGAACGGCACTCCTTGTCCGGTGTTGATGAGACAAACCGAGATTGAGCTGGCAGGGGCGATGGTTATAACCTCGCCAACGTAGAGGATGGACGAGGCACTGATGTTGATCTTGATCCAAAGATTGGTACCGAGATAGAGATCGAACTTGGGAAGCTGATTCAGCCCGTCGTAGTTTCCGTATCGGAAGAAAGCTCTCAGGAGGTACTTGTTCTCCATCTTGGCAGGCAAGGTGTAGCAGTTCCTGGTTCCATTGGGGAAGCTTCTGAGGTCGTTAGCATAGTCCTCCCTGCTCAGCAGCCCTTCGTCGATTTCGTGGTCTTCTCCGGCGTCGACATACCCAGAGTCTGTGACGTACAGCAACCCCGTGCTCCTGTCCGTGTAGCTGTTTCGCTTCCCACAGTCGATGCTCAGGAATCCTACCCAGCGAACAACATACATACGTGGAATTAAAAGGCTTGGTCGATTCCTTCCTCCTTGGGAATCAAATAGGACAACGACGATGATGCCATATGGAACGATCGGACGTTATATATATATATATATACTCTAGTTGGTACCTGACGAAGATTGGCCGTGAACGGAGGCGGCGAGGAGCATCGAGGTTGCCAAGAGCAGCAGCATCGAGAGCGAACGAAGCTTGGTAGCCATCTGTGTGTCGCAGGACCTTCTTCTGATCGATTGATCCTCTGCAATTGTGGTGCAGGTGGCAATATAGACGATTTTGTGGTCGTACAAGTAGTGGAAGAATGAGTCCATAAATATATACAACTTGATTGATAGTTTGTTGTTCATTCTATTCGCCTGAAACTCGTTGACAAGGAATCACGTTTGTCTGCAGGCGTTGACAAGGCGTATCAACACCTTGTAGATTAATTTATAGATTAATTTGAAAGGCGTTGACAAGGAATCGAGTCGCACCGGCCTTATGCAGTAAATTTGGTACCTGGTAGATTAATTTGTTGAGATATCATAAATTAAACCTCTTGGCCACAGCTTAATTATTTTGGGTGGGTGCTCTCTGAAATCTTATTCAAAAGCTGGGTGATCTCAACACCCATCTTGTCGAATGGCATATGAATTTCCAAAAAAGGGCTTAATGTCAACAAGTTGGGGAAGAAGGTCACGAAGAGGTCGACACCCATCTTGTGGTCTACTGACGTAGGACACGAAGAGGACGATGAGAACGAAGCAAGTTGAAGAAGTCAGAGAGATGTCATGGGAAAATAAACAACAAGGCAGACGCCGGTTGGCCATCGTGGTCACTGATATTAATTGTAAATGTCCTTAGTCTTGGCCACATTTAAAGAAGATGATATATAATAGGATGAGACAACTATGCTCTTCCTTCCGAATGACCAACCTTGTATTCACGGGGTGTTGTTTCCGTGCAAGCGTTGCTTGGTGGATTCCAAGCTCAATGTCTTGGTGGATGTCGAGATCCTTTCCCCGCTGCACTAGTTGATATCAAAGCGTTCTCGTTGAGGTTGCCCCATGGTGCATCTAGTCGCTCGAATTGGGTTCAACGAACTCTGCACCGTGTTGGAGAAGTCAACGACAACGGTAGAATATCTGATGAACAGTTTTACTGCTCTTCACAGTCCTCTCCCTCGTCACGACCCAAGTATTATTTTAATTTAGATCTAGTGTTTTAATATTTGCTAAGGCGTAAATGTGATGTGAGTGGAGTGCTCGGTAGAACATGTGTGTTAGATCGTGTTTTTTAGATCCGATTTTTGTGGGCCGTTACGTTGTGTTTTGATATTAAAATGTGTGGAACCATACATGATATCAGTATGTGAGTTTTAGTCTTCAATTTTTTGGTCCTCTCTTCTTCCATATTTCTTCACCAAAATCTTGATTTTTGTTCTTCAAAACTTATCAATTGGTATTAGAGTTAATAACATAACTGAGGGGCGCGCTTTCTAGCATGTTCCGGTCAATCAATGGGTAATTTGATATCCTTCCTTATGGTTTTCCTTTTCTTCGCGACTACGATGTCGAATACAACTAAGACAAGACACCTTCGGTGGTTCCGGCTTGGTCATTCATTCGACGGGAGCTACCGCCGCCTATTCCTTTGTGTCCATTCGCTGGTTTCTTCTTCCCTGCTTGCACAAAAATACAAAAAATCAAAAAAGTCATCATCTGGTACCAATTCTCACCAATGCAGCTAGGCTAGCCTGTCTGATTCAACAAAAAAGGGTTCGTACGCTTCTCCTCCACCAACAAACTTTCTAGTTAGTGGAAAGTCCTCAGATTAGATAAAGCTCCCTAGAGTGGTTTTCAGATAAGATAAAGGACTCCCTGAGCAGGCACTCTTTGGTGTGAGAGGGCCCAGTACAAATCAATCTCACCTTAGGTAGTGGAGATAGAGAGATCTTGATTTTGAAAAAGGATTGAAGGAGGAACAATGAACAACATCACGCAAGTTGCAGTGCCGGTGTTGAACGGAAAGAACTACCTACGTTAAAACGCACAAATGAAGGTAGTAGTTGATTATCATGAACTCATTGACGTTGTTAAAAAAGGAGTGCCACCAATTGAAGTAACGAAGATAGAGGCGTAGAAGCATCAACATCGTGAATTGAAGAAGAAGGATAAGAAAGCATTGTATTTCATTTATCAAGGTATGAATGATGACATGTTTGAGAAGATTACGGATGCAACAACCTCAGAGTAGGCGTGGGATGTGCTCACATCGACATTCAAGGGTGTTGATAAGGTTCAAAAGGTCAAGTTGTAGACCTTGATGAGACAATATGAGTTGCTATAGATGGGGTCGATAGAGTCATTGGCGACGTATGCAAGCCGCTTGCTTGGAATCGCCAACCAAATCAAGGTATTTGGTGAGGAAGTACCTGAAGCAAAAAAAGGTTGAAAAGATCCTTCGTTCGTTGACGCCGAGGTTCGAACACATCGTTGTAGCCATCAAGGAGGCTCACGATGTTGATGGTATGTCGATCGACATGGTGACAGGCACATGAACAAAGATTGAATGAGAAGTAGATGGTGAAATCTGTTGAACAAGCATTCCAAATGCAAGTTGCAGTCAAGGACGAAAAGGGGAAAGTGCCATAGCAACAAAACAATGATAGACGCAGTTAAGGAAGGGGACATTGGAGAGGATGCAGTCGAGGTCATGGAAATCAGTCCAACAACAATAACTAACAAGATAACTTTGGACGAGGTCGTGGTTGAGGTGGCTGAGGTCAAGGTAACAAGGCAAATGTCCAATGTTATACATGCTACAAGTACGGTCACTATTCCTATGAGTGTCATAGTCGACTGAAGGAGCAAGTTGATGATGCTCCCAAAGATGGGAAAGTTGAAGAGAGTTACTCTCTTTTGATGGCCACCGTGGATAATGGAGAAACTTTTGTGAATAATGGTTGAGTAGTAATCACATGACTGACAATAGAAATTTGTTTGTTGAATTTGATGTATCTATGAAAAGCTCAGTCAAGTTTGCAGATAATCGTGTAATATTTGATGTAGGACCAATGGAGGGAGATCTTACAGATTTGATGGAGGAAAGTAAATCCGTCAACAATTAAGAGATGACAAGAAATCTCATTTAAGGTTGAAGAGAGGAGACAAGGAGTTGGTGGCGCAAGCGACGTTTCTTATTAGCAGTAATGAGGAGTTGTCGGCACGGATGGTGCTATCAATTTTTTTGAATGTGATAGAATCAATAAAGTTCCACCATTTTCCTAGTGCATCCTTCTTCTTACTTGGTGGATTCCGAGGACCTCATCACTCCCATCTCTCAGTGGATTCTGAGAGTTCTCCGTTTCTCTTCCTCCATCGACAGTTCATTTTCCACACCTTCCACCGCATCATCTCGTATCAGAGCATGGCTCAACAGGTCACCCGTGTAGAGTTCGATGAGCTCCGTAGCACATTGGAAAGGCTGACAACGATGGTGGAACGATTAGCGGAGGGACAAGTTCACCACACGCGACGCCGTTTCACGCCTCTTGTTAATGGGTCATCAAGTGATGAAGATCAAGAGCATCTAGAACCTCGAATGCATCGCCCGCGATGAGGGGACGAGCTGGCTAGAGGCTTCAAGTTAAGGATGGACCTACCATCCTTCAACGTTCAACTACACATTGAAGCTTTCCTTGACTGGATTGCAAAAGTGGAGTGTTTTTTTGATTATATGGAGATTCCAGAAGAGCGCAAAGCAAAGTTGGTAGCCTACCACCTCAAAGGAGGAGCATCGGCGTGGTGGGAGCAAGTACTGATGAATCGAGCTCGTCAACAAAAACAACCTGTGTGTACATGGGACAAAATGAAGAGGTTGCTACGTGCTCAATTCTTGCTGATCGATTATGAACAAACCTTGTTCACACAGTATCAACAATGCCGACAAGGAGTGCGATCGGTGACTGAATACACTCAAGAATTCTATCGCTTGGCCTCACACAATAATCTGCATGAAACAGAGCTGCAACAGATATCACGATTTGTAGGAGGCTTAAAGTTTACTATACAAGACCGAAATTCCCTGCAAAATCCCTATACTTTAGTTGACGCCATTAGCCTTGCTGAAAAGATTGAGAAACAATTAGCACGGGGCCTTCAGTCACATCCCAATACAACCAATGAAAGTACAACTAGATCCAACACCAAGCCACTCGACAATCCAAAGCTGAATCACCGGGAGGCCGGAGTGTTGAATAATCCTACTCCTACCAATCTTTATTCCAAACCCGAGCCACTCAAATGTTATCACTGCCAGTAGCCAGGCCTTAGATCCAACCAATGCCCAAAGAGGGGTATGATACGTGTTGCAACTAGAGCTGCCGACAGAGCTATTGATGACGATCGATTGGAGGAGTTAGAATAAGAAGTGACATCAAATAGTGAGGAGGGAGAAGAACAATATGCAGATGAAGGTGAACACTTATCTTGTGTCACACATAAAGTATTTTTATCTCTAAAAATGGATAGTCATATCCAACGCCACAACATTTTTCGCACAAGGTGCACTGTACAAGGGAAGACCTATGTATTGTCGTGAAAAGTTAAATTAAAAACTTGTCTATTAGTCAATGTTAGAAAATTTGTTTAATTTATTTTTATGTTTATATTAATAAATTTTTTTAAAAGTAAATAAATAACTTTTCACATAAATTAAATATTAAGTTCAATTTATATTTTTTAAATGCAAGTGCATAATGTATATTGTATTTACGTACAAGTACACGTCGATCACATAGAGATTAAGAATTATGTACTATTTCAATTTTTATATTAAAGTTTATATGTGTTTAGTTAAGTACTCTGTTGAGTTACAGTTGACTTAACAGACTTAGTTCGTGGAGTTATGGTAACTCAACGAACTAATCTCGTAAACTTATGTTAACTTCATGAGCCTACCTTTCTAGTTAACTACTATTATTCATAGAGAAATTCAGGCAACCATTAGGCGGTTCTACAGAATGTAAATAACATTAATTAAACTATTTAATGTTAGTTAATCTGAGATTTATCATTAAGCAATACTAACATTCAGATATTTCAAACAGTAACCATTAAAATATTTAAGTATCTGGAATGAATCAATTTTAGTAAATAATAAAACTATTTTCTATTTTCTGAATCAAACAAATATAAAACATTCACAATACTAACAATGATAACATTAATCACGATACAAAATAAATAATATAATATTTTAATATTAAATGTAAATACAGATAATGATTTGTTTTTTATATATATTTTTTAATGTTTTTGAAGATGAGCGAAAGTTGAAATGTAAAAATCTCTATCGACAGTTGTAATGCTTTTATGTGTTGTTAAATTAATGGCAAAAATACAAATTTTACATTTATAATCGTAACCGCACGGAATAAGTATGTGCAAGTACAGGTCGAATCCACAAGGAGTTTGTTTAAATTAATTTTATTGAAATGATTATTCAATAAAATATCCACACTAAATTAACTCATAATTAAACTCTAATTATTTGATATTAATATACAAAATTTGTAGCATAATTAAGGTTTATAAGATTACCCCAAAATCCAATTAATTCTTAAGTTATCATAAGATATTTAAGAAATCAATGGTATCAATTCTGAAATCACAGAAGTTATGTCCAAACTTTAACTCTAATAACTTCCAACTTGAATATTTAAAAATTTAGAATAAATAACGGTTGGAAAGGTCCTCGAAATATCTTTAAAATGATAGTAATTTTGTGGATTAACTCTACTTAAAACGTTGGCAATATCTTATTTAAGAAAGGGGTGTAGACGGTTATGGAAACTTTCCATAAACGCACTTTCAGTGCAAAAATTAGATCTCCGTCAAATCTTCATGAAATGCCACAAAATAAACTTGCCTTGAAAGTAAATCCATTACACTAACAAGGAAAATTTACAAAACCAAATTCCACAAAACATACAATGTAAGCACTGCATAGGTATCGAGCTCAAAACTAGCACTTGACAGAGATTCAAAACCACTGAGACCTTTAGAAATTAAAATTGAAAACCTTCAAAAAACATTCTAAAAAAATCTGAAACTTTGCAAACATGTTCTACACTTATAGTACTTACAAAATGAGACAAAAAACAAAATTTAGAAGTGATGAACAAGAAGATACAACTAGAACAAATACTACAAACATTCTGGAAATCTAAGAAACGAAAAAACTACATTCACAAATTATACAATCACATTCATTCACACTATACACATGATATGAATCATTCTTTATATCAATCAACATCAAAATAATATATAAACTTTAATTTAAAACAAAGATCCATGCATGAAATTTTCGTCTTCAACACATACAAACCATACTCATACATATAAAATTTCAAAATATGAAAACCTAGTATGAGGATCTCTCATTTCCATCATACCTTTAAGTCTTCCACTTTTCTTCAAGCAAGAACTCCCCAAAGCCCTTGAAACCAATGCTCTACAGGGTTGTCACCACCTGTGGTACGTCCAAGTGAAGCTTCTAGGGTTGCCTTGAAGAAGATGGATGCATGTCCTCAAGATCTAGCCTCTAAGATCTACAACTTTAGCTTCCACATCCAAGGATGATGCTTTCTATTACTCAATCCTGAAGATCATAACCTTTTGCTCCATTCCAAATTAGTCACATGAGTATCCCAATCCACCAAGAGCAATACCCAAGGGAGATCCTAACGAATAGCCATCTGAATTGAAGAGAAGGTGTCTTCAAGGAAGAGGGGAAGACGCCAAGGCTCACCATTCTTGAAGGGAGTTTGTTCAAGATCAAGGAGAAGATAGGACTTGCCAAATGGAGCTGTTGGAAGGATTGGAACCACCGATTACAATTTGTTTGGAAGAGGAGGAGATAGCCTAGGTTTGAGTGGCCAAGCACTTTACATAGTCTAGGCTATTGTTGCTTGATCTCCAATAAGTCACATCCAATGGCCCACATTTTTTCCTCTTTGATCCACCTTGATTTCATGATTTATTGACTTATAAAACTCAAAACCAAGTTGGATGCACATATACATTGAATATAAATCATATGATGTGAATATAGTATGCATGCATGCATGAGTTGCCATATATGGAAAGTTGCCAAATTAGGAAGGTTTTGGTCCACAACTTCTTCACATGTGCATACATGAATTACTTAAAGTTCTTTAGTTTTACATCATATTTAAGTGATTTGGCAATTATACAATGTATATAAAGTCATACATTGAAGAATTATAAGAATTATGTCTAATACAAGGGCTATTGACTAGGTGCTTAATTGATAAAGGATAAATTTGTACATTATCAACTATTTAATTCCTAATTCATGCATATGTCTAAAAATATGATTTTCATGTAATCCTTTATAAGAACATATATAATGATGACTTACAATCCTTAATATGCATGAATTAACATATATAAAATGCATAAATTGATACTTTACAACAGTAAAAACTTCCATCATTACATGCGATGCGATTACACCATTGAAAATTTAATCACTTGCAATCTTGCCTCCTCTCCTTATAGAATTGCGAGCCAAGAATTGTAAGTTGATCTCCTCTTCAGCATACTGGCATCAACCTGAAATCAAAGCTAGAAGCTTTATGATCTCCTGAGATATGAGTCAGTGCTTGGTGAAAATGGCTTCCCTTCTTGCAACGCGATCACTCCTTACAATGGTTGTTAGTCACCGTGTTTGGCTCGGAATTGACTCGACATTTGGAAAGTATCCTCATAGACCTTCAATGGTTGGTGATTTTGGTGGTGGTGTGGAGCTTCAAGGAACTTCCGACGCTTCCTGTAGTTAGCGCGGTTCTCTACCTTTCTCCCCACACTTTTTCTTTGTCTTTCTCCTTTTCTTTTATATTTCTTTTAGTAATAATTGCTTCTTGCTTAAATAATTGGTTGGATTTCCTTCCTTCATATTAACAAGGGTGATTTCTTCTTCATTTCACGAGTGAATTCCTACGTGATACGTACAATTGTGGCTTTCCTTCGAATTTCCTATGTTTGCAACTACTACAGTGGCATGTTAGAAAATAAATGGTCCGTGGAGTTAGTGTAACTCAACGGACTTACTTCGTTAATTTAACTATAAAATACATGTGCAATAAAGAAATAACTTATAAGCTTATAACACTAACATAATACGTTACCTTAGTGTATATTCAAGTAACTCAACACGTATAGTTATGCTAACTTAATGAGTTAAACATGTACAGTTCACGTGACATAATAAAGCATTTAAATTCAACACATGCATAATTCTAACTTAATGAGTTTAGATATACAACTTACAGTTTTTACTCGCTAACTCAACGAATTCTCACGTGATATTTTTACACATTTAAACCTATAACTTAATGGGTTGACACGTGATCTTTCAACAAAAGAACACTAACTCAACAAGTTGTTATTGTGTACCTGAATATTCTTTTAACATTTAAAACATAACTGTCCGATACATTCAATATAACTCTCTAAAATAATAGACAATTCAGATACTTAAGAATTAAAAAGCTTGTAACTCACAAATAGTGCAGAAATATACTTAATTAACACTAATTCTTTGAAATTATGTAGATTCTTTCATTAAAGCATATAACAGTGTAATTATAATATAATGGCTTAATTCTCATATGATAAGCTAAATATTATGCAATTAACCATCATTTAACTCTTAATATTATACACTTTTTCATTCTAAACACTTCCCCTATACTTAACTTTTGCTAGTCCCTTAGCAAACTATTAAGATCTAACTAATTGGTCTTTCTAAAGTGTTAGAACTAATTCTTCATTTTGTATCTTCAAAATACATAGATTAGAGTAATATCAAGATATTTTGTAATTTTCAGTAATCTCATTTAACATTGTTTTCTCCTCTCTAACCTGCAAATATATTTAAAACATATGTAAATTACATACAAAATATATTAGCATCACATAGGTGGTAATTATATTATCATTTTTTTTCTTTTCAAACATCTATTATCCTGAATTTTCCAATATGATTTCCAGAATAAATTTCAACTACATACGAATCAAAACACAATTCAACTCAATATGATTATAACAAGAAGAATAATGAATTGTATCTCAAATAAACAACTTCAAAAGTCTAATCTAGATTCATACTTCAGTAATCTTAGATAATAGAAACTATACTCGATTTAAAAGATTTCTGTATTTCAGAAAATACTTTTATCTTTTTAGAACAATATATGCATATTTTTACTTTAAAAGTTAATTTGAAAAGCTTGAATCATACAAGAGCTTTCTAATGTACCCATGTATCAAGCTGTTAGTCAACAATCCCAGATTTGATTAGGATCTTAGGTTGTCAGATTTAAAGAGTCATTTTTTAGGTCAACAATCCTTACATACTTATCTACTCAAGTACAAAAGGCTCATGATCAAACAAATCAATAAACTCACAAAGTTTTTCTCTTTTTTTCCTCTTTTTCTCTTTTCAACACAGTATATATACGTATTTCATTAATACAGATGCAATAAAACACAAATCTCATATAATTCTGCTTCTACAATTGACTGAAAACATGAATCCATATCAATAAGTTCATACTTTTTTTGTAGTTTAATAAGATTTACACATAAATCATTCTACAAGTTTAATCAATCAAATTAAATGTATCCTTAATCATATGTATTTCATTTAATCCAAAAATCAACATTTCAGCTATTTCAAGATTTCAGATAATTTACTGAGTTTCAGTTAAACATTTTGATTTCTTTTTAAAATTGTGAAACTGTTAAACTCATAAAATTCAGCAAAAATATAAGATACTATATCCAGATTATATTAATAGTAAAATTTTGTAGTATCTTATATTCTAAATATAACATTCAAGTAGTTACAGTTCTTAAAATTTTTTTATAGTTTCAATTATTAGATAGTTATAGGAAATTTCGGTTAGTTATAGTAAATTCATAAAAAATTTTCAATTTCCACAGAAATTTGCAGCATAATCCTAGTTCCTTTAATTAACAAAATTACTTGGATTTTAATCTAATTACCTCCCCCCCATACTTACATTTTACATTGTCCTCAATGTAAAAGATTTTACAGTAAATACAGTAAATGTTAGCAGACATGAATATTGTTTCATTGACTTAACACCTAACTCAACGAACTTAATTCGTTGAGTTAATGAATAACTCCATGAACTGAGTTTGAATGTAAATTTAGGATAAGTAATCAATTACATATCTCGTTCTTTTGTATCTCCTTCAATATCTTCTGACTTTTGATTCTAAAAAACTTTTCATTCAGAAATAAAAGCAGAATATATAACAAAATAACATTTAACAACAAAACCTAAATTGTTAAATCAGTGTCTTGTATGGAACCCAATCTTCTATGCCTTTGGTGGCTCACAAGCAAGCTAGTTGGTTTCCCAGAATAGACACCAACAAACTCAATTGATATTTTGTTTGTTATTTTCTTTCTTCTAACAATAAAATAAAACATAACCAAAGTTCTTTTTTTTTTCTTCTAAAAATAAATATAGCATACACACACACTAAAAGTACAAAATCACAATTTAAGAACATGATTGAAAAGTAGTGACAAATGGAATAAACGTGTCAGTCCAAGCAAACTTTTTAGGCATAATTCTTCTTGCTATTAATTCTATTTTAATACAGTCTACTTTCCTTTTTAACTTGTAGACTTGCAGTATGTTATCAATACTAAATATAAGTGTATTACCATTAATGAATTGAAATGCAAAAAGGGATCCTTTTCTATTCCAAGATAATGTAGTTGTTTATATTTCTATATATATTTTAATATATTCCTCTTTCCATTCATTTAGGTCTTTCATAATCCATATTTGAAATTTCGATTAGTTCATCCCACCATCTTATTAGACATAAAGTAGGATCATCATATTCATTATACCACACTCCTAATTAAATTTTATCATGTGTTGTAGATGGTTGTTTAGCTATATCATTAGGTATAGGCAATATTTCTATAAAGTCATCATCATAATTGTCTATGCTTACTATGTATAAATTAGATCTAAATGCAACTAATATATTCGTGACTAAATATATATATCTATCAAGTATGACATTTATGCTGTTAATTAATGCTTTCTGTCCTAGATATATCATAGTGTTTTTAGTCCAAGATTTATTCAGAAAATTATACACACTTAAACATAGATCATCATCCTAATTTCCAGTTGGTCTCTAGTAATATAATTTTTTAGGAATGATCGAATTTTTATCATAAAATGTTAAAGCTGACCCACAATTTTCAATTGGTACTTCAAATTTATTAGGCCTTCCTATATTCCATTCTTCTCTAGTGATAGGATTTCTAATCAAAATATCGGATAATAGAATTGCATACCTTGGTTTGGTTCTGTAAATAATTAATTATTCATCTATCCCCATAATATGATCTATTCCTTCTAATGTATTGGGTGGAATTCCAACAGTTTCTTACATATTCAGGTATTCATAGCTGATTGAACTACGATTAAATGACTTTCATAAAAATCCATCTCTAATCTTAGTCATCTTTGCAGCTTGTAGTCTATGAAAATATTTTTTTTTGACACATTCTTTAATTTCTTTTGACACACAACACAATCTACACATATCTTTAGCTGATGAGTTACTCAATACTTCCCTCAATGTGTCTAATGGTAATTTCATCAATTTCATCTACTGTGATTCTGTAACATAAACAAAATTTTAATAGAGATAAAATTAACATAGCTACTTACATACCCTCGTGGAGTTAGGTCATAACTCAACAGACTAAGTTCGTTAAGTAATAACTCTATGGTATTACTAACTACAATTAAACTTACATTTTATTTTTCTTTTTATATTTTTCTACTTACTACATTATACATAGTTACTTTAGTTGTACTGCTTCATTCAATTTCCCTCCCAAAGGAGGTATCAATTTCATTAACAGTTTTGTTCACAAGGTTAGACACTGTTTACATTGACAATCCTCTATAGTAGGTCTAGCTTCTATTGATTCCTTCTTTCTAGGGGGTATATTTCTATTCATATTTTGATTTTGAATGACAGTATTTCCAAATACATGGTCTAGACGATTAATTTCAGAGTTGAATTATCTTTTCTAACTTTCTTATTCTAGATCCTTGTTCAATTAATGCTTCATAACTTATATTTTTGTCATTTATATTTTCTCCTCCCTGAAAATTATTATTTCTCCAACAAAGATTCAGATGATTTCTCCAATTAGGGTTATAAGAATTTCCAAAGTTATCTTTCTGGTTTCTAGCATAAATAATATCTAAGTCATTAATGTTTGCATTCTTTTCTACTAGTTTTTG